>CM062820.1:1435130166-1436330166 GCA_031772625.1 Pinus tabuliformis | reverse complement strand
TCACAGAATGACACTTATGTGTCACAATCACCCATGTTTGGCATATTACACTTGGAGGGTATTCGAGTTTTTGAATATTCATGTATGTTTATCAGTCTCAGGTCTTGTCAAAGATTTAATAATGAGTTGAGGTGTGCGGGGCTCATTCAAGCCCTGAACAAATTGTATTTTTTCATGATTCACCTTTTGATACTTAGTCAATTTGTTGGCCTTGCAACTTACCCTCTGGGATAGCAAGAGTGCACTACACGCTTATGGAGCCTCTACTTGTCAACTGGATATGTGCACTATGTCATCCTAAAGTCACTCTCTCCCTCTTGTGCTCATTGTGCAATTATAGTGAACAAAGCCTCCTCCTAGTTGTTTGCAACTTCTCCATGCACTTATATTGACCCTTCCTACCTCGTGTAGTACACTATGCACTTCTAGTGGGTAGTGGTGCCTCTCCTTATGCCTTAAAACATCACCTTGTGCCCTACTTATGGTCTTGGTCTTCCTCCTTAGTGCATAGCACAGTCTCAGTGGATAGACATTGCACCCTTTCCTCTTGCAATTTTGCCCTGCGCACATCATTGTTCTCTCTCATCCCTATAAATATGCAATGCACATTTATAGTCATCACACCTTGCCCCCTTGTCTTTTGCAAGCATTCACTGTACTTAGAAGGTCCTCCTTCCCCCCCTTGTTCATTTTTTATCTTCAGATGTTACATTGCATGAATCACAGTAGAGTAGGATATTTTTAGACTGATTTTTTGTTTCCATGAGTGATCTTCACCTACACTCACGCTCAATGAACATGGAAATAGATGTTTTAGAAGATGTACTAGAAGGAGTCATCCAAGAATGCATTATTGAACACAAAGGAACAAAGGCACCATGTTGTGATAGATGATCAAATGGTGGATTGTAATGATCAAATTTACCCATGAAGACTCCATTACATGTCTAGAATCTTTGGATGGTAGTAAGAAATAACATTATGAGATCTGCACAAATTATTGAAAGAAATAACATTATGAGATCTACACAAAGTATTGAAGACATAGTGGTGTTTTTGTCACTTTTCAAATAGCTTCATGTTACAATTGATGAGAATCCAAGTCATCAATCTCAATGGATTCTCTTGTTTTCGCCACAATATGATGTGGAATATGATTATGTATTTTGGAAAATATTGTAAATGTAAATATTTGAGGAGTCCAAGAGTCATATGAGGATAAACGAGTCACTAGGAAAAGTCCAAAGGTCATGTTAGAAGTCGAAGAGTCAAGAGGGTAGGTCAAGAGTCATGCGGATATGAAAGGTCATTCCCCTTATTATAAAACTATATTCATTACTCAAGTAAAGGAATTTTCACCTTGCATTCTCAAACTAGGCATTAGAGAGAAGATCATCCTTTTGAGGGGCATGTAGTAGCCTAATTCCCTATTGTTGGGGCTAGTGGTGTCTTATTGTAACGATGTATCTTGAAACTTTTGCTTTATAATAGAATCTCGTTGAGCCAACCAAATTTCATGCATATATCATGAATATTGTAAGACTATTCCTTATATGTTTGTGATATGTGTTTATGATTATTATATACTAAAGAAAATCAGCTATTTCATTGGATTTGGTGCTTATCTTGTTGAATGTGTGTTGCATTTATTTTAATTATCGATATGTCTATGCGAAATATTTCACTAGATGGATAACAATTATTTAATAAGCATATGCATGTGTCTTTATTAGGATAGTAATACTACTTTCCTTCTAAAGAATCACTTCCTCTCTCTGCTTCATGAAAGAACGTTGATACCTATTGCAATTGAACATTTCATAAGGGTTATTTACATGCTCATTCGTAATTACATGTGTGTTTGTCTCTTATGCTAAGCACTGCAACCAAGGATGATCTATAAGATTGTGGTGGTCATGCCATATTCTAGATGGGTCTCCTAAAACAAATAATGTGAGGTTTAATTGAGACTTCATATGAGGGAGACTCCCTATATTTTGGAGGTTTCCAGCACCGTCAATAGCTTATTAGGTGCCTCCAGCTCATTAATTATGTACTTCATGTGTGTCTGATTGTTTGTCCTAATTTAATTATTGTTTCCTTTATATGGGAGCCACAAATGAGACCGGTCTATGACCAAGAATCCTTGAATATTAATGAACCAATCTCTACTTAGAAGTAACCCATATGCCTCAGGAATGCCTACAATCACAATATCAATAAACGGATGTGCCTATCATCCACAGGACAATCTAATCAACACATTGTTTAGATCAAATACCATTTGTACTTGAGATATTTCAAGATTAAATATCTGTGGATCTACATTATCTGGGTTAGTATTAATTTTGTTACATACAAATGAAGGCATGGCATTTGTCAATGCTCGAGAGTGAACTAAAAAATTATGAACATTATAAATAAATATCTCAAAGGTCACTGAAAATGGAGGCACTGGTGCTCTTGGATAAGCAATAGCCACATTCACAGTAGATTCAATATTTACCATGGCATGACATTTAGTAGAAAATGAAGTTTGTAGGAAGAAGTGGCTTTGCTTATTGAAGATATTAATGCAAAATTTTAACAATCAATTCTCTTTTCCTAGGAAGCTTAAATAATTCTAAAAGTGATATATTAGCTTAATATTTCTTCATATCTTAGATGTTGTTGTCATCTCTATCTCATGATACACTCTCATATTTAGATGACTAGGACAAGGATGTTGGTTGAGAATACTTGTTAGTTGCCTAAGGTATATTGGAATTACTTAACATTTCCTAAAGTACCTTTTCGAAGCCTAAATAATAGAATATCTCTGGGTGGAGTTATAAGTAGGATCCTTTTGGAGAAATATTGTTCTCAACAATGCCTTGTCCTTATCATCTAAATTAGGTTCAACCACTAGTCCCTTGCTCCTCCAATTGTAGGTTTAATAAGGATTTACAAGAGGAGATTCTCCCACCAAGGCTTCACCAATTGATTTAGAATCTTTTCCTAGAATTAAATCTAATTTCAATATGGGTACCCCAATATTAGCCTTATCTTCACGTGGAGAGGCTTCTTCATTTTTTTGGTTGGTCAGTTTGATCATTGATGGTCTCATCATCAAGTAATTTATTGACTGTCATGACCATGTTAAGTAACCATTGTGGGCATGTTTTATCTAAATGGGCTACTTTATGAAAATAACAACAATTGTCGATGCCCAATTCTTCCACATTGAGATTAATATTTGAGATTGTGTGAACATCACCACTTGATTATTTCTATTCTTGAAGAAAGGCTTAAATAATTTGCTACTAAGAGAAATTTCACTTGACTTTCTCTTGGAATATGACACTTCATTAGTCAATTTCTTGAGGGATTTCATTACGATGTCAAAACAAAAACCATATTTATCGTTAAATTTAATAGACGAAGATTGATATTTATTACCGGTAGTATTTTCATCTTCTTTTGCATTAATTATTTCAATGGCTGTGAGATATTTCTCAAATGCTAAAGCTTTATTAAAATTTTATACTAATGTGACTTGATTATCCCTTTTGGCAAACATATAAATATTATTTGGTTAAGTTGATGTATAGTAATCACATGTAATAGAGTTATGCGGTGGAAAATCAATGGAAAACTTATTCAAGTTAGTGTAAAGTGTTGATTAAAATCATTTACTTTCTCCTTATTTCCCGTCTTCGGGTTACTTAAATCTCTCAACAACATATATGGTGTATTTTCCTCTCCAAACTTCTTTAGAAAATCCTTCTTGAATTCTCCCCAATTAGTAATCGATCCTACCAGGAGAATATGATACCATGTTGAGGCTTCATTCTCAAGTTTATAGGGGAAAATTTTACAAGCCACATCATCATACCACACATATAATAATCTTAATGACAAATACAAGTCTTTAACATGATATTCACCTATAGTAGACTTACCTTGATCGAACCTTGAGAGAAACCTATTTGAACGATGATGCAATGGATGTAGAATACCCCGTAGATTAAATGCCCCTTGGGCCATCCAATCCATTTCTTGTTTATCAACCATATTATTGTTGTTCTCTTCATCACTTTTTGAGTCTGAGAGTTCATTCTCATTCTCAAAATTTACTTGTTCTCTCATATTTCAAAGTTTCCCATGTTCCCCAGTGCCTCTATATTATCACCCTCTATATTTTCCAAATTAGCTTCTCCTTCGTTACCTTCTTTAGATTTTCTTTCCATAGAATCCTTGACATCATCTAAAGAAGTGTTAACCATTCCTTAGACCATAGCAAGGAACACACCACGATGAGTTGTATGAGGTCTAATTGAACACTTATGGGGTAATATGGGAATGACATGAAGGAGTCTAATCTTCCTTCCATATTCACGAGTGAAAGTAAAAATAACTCTTAATTGATCGTAAGTAACTTCCAACACCTGCTCAAGACTATGTGGAGGGTTTTTTTCAATTTCACGAGGATTCAATAGAGGGGAACCTAGGTGATTATTTGCTTCCTTAGAATTCTTGGGGAAAGAATGTGGAAATATCTTGCCCTACAATGGTGGCCCTCCTTCTAGCACCAAATATATTGATGAAAAAAATGTTACACGAACAATAAGGGGATATACCCAATTCAAAGCCTCAATTAGACCCTATGCTATTTGGAATACGAGTGTCATTGAATATATTGGCCTGACTCCCATCCTATTTTTGTTAAGATTTTTTTTGGACACAATAAGAAACATGTGAGAAAACTAATTTGAATTCTAATAAACATAAGTTAAATATGTGTCTAAAGTTACTTACAAGTAATATGCACAAAACACTATGACATTCAAGTTATGATGTGAATCCTAAAAGAATAATGTTAGCATAGTTCAATGAATATACATGAATAAGGAATGATTTGTTTATCAACTGAACATTAGTTTACGATAAACAATGAAAATTAAAACATAAGTAGGATACAACTTAATTGAAGTGTGTGTCGTAAGAAACAAAATAGTTCAATATCCTTAACACATGTCAAAGCAAAAACATAGCATCAAATCATTAATAGACGTGTCTCACAACACTTAGCAATACATGCATGAAATTGTCTCCTCACTCGACGAACATCTCAATAATGGGTATAAATGTTTAAGTGCACTATTACAAGAAGTATTCATGAAATTCAGTAGTGGAGTTTTGAATCTCTCACTTGCTTTCTCAAAGTAATTTTGGGCTCTCTAAGCGAGATGCTCACAAAAAAATTCAAAATTAAATTATCGTTCTTCTTTACTAATAGCATATCTTTATACAAAAGATACATGGTGACCATTCACCTTCTCCTATGACAGTTCGATTGTCCTAGTTACCTCCCAAAAATTCCACTTCAATTTTCATTTTCATTCTTCATATTTATATTTTCAAAATATTTTATTTAAAAAATTATAATAAAAATCAAGAAAACTAGAGTGCATTCACGTGGTACGATGCATAATAGGAATTTATTGTGCTTCAATGTTAAATTCTGGAGTCATATATGTGTGCCACATCTTGTACTCAAAAACCACTTATTTCACTTTATGTGACAACTCATGATCATATCTCACTCTATATTCTAAGGCGTGAGGAAGCATTGTCTTTGACTCTATCTGTGACTAGTTCAGAAGCATTTTTAACTTGGTATGTAAATTTGTAGGTTTTCCAACATATTGGATTAAATCATTCTTTGTAACCTCCAAATAATTTGGCATAGAAGTTTTCCTCATAGGATCTATTTCTTTCTGAATTTCCTGATCAATCTCTTCTCTTAGCCTCACTTCCCATGGTGCACCAATAAAATCTATTTTGTCTACTTTGACTAGGGATTCCAATCCATTATGAAAATTTTCATAAGTGGATATCATTGTAACCATGATTTTACTCAATTTATCATGTGGTTTCACAAACATCCTCACTTCCACCCTATCCAACTCGACATCCAATCTATCCTTCTATGGAAATCCTATTGGTGCATTATGATACTTTGTGTCCCACTCCTAAATATAATCTATGGCTTAGTTTAATTTTATCAACTTTCCTTTGTCTTGTAATTCCTTTTGAATTTCAATTAGTGGAGCTACTACTTTATGAAAAATCCCAATTTCATAATATAATTTCTTTATAACATCCTCCACCGCTTTGAGCTCTTCAAGAATTGACTCTTGTAGACTTTCTCGGTTGAAGTTTGTAGTCAAAAGAATCTGATTTCTATTCAAAGTTGCTCATTATGCACGTGTGAATTGAATAATACTCCCTTTAGTCATCAATCTCTTTTGATAAGTGATCAATGTTCTTCCTTCTTGTCGCTATGAATGTAATTCCTATAGGAGCTGCCACTATAGGATTCATCCTTGTATCCATTAAAATTTCCCTTTCCAAAGTAGTTTAGATAGGATCATCTGATTCATTGGGATAATACATTCATATTTATTGACTAATATTGAAATTGAATTGACCAAATGTAAAGTTAAAGATATACAATATCCTTTCTTCTTCTTTAAATGTGATACCCATTTCATTTATCAGAAGGTGCGCTCTAGTAATGGGTGTGGGAGGGTGAATGTTTAATGTAGGCACTATTGTCTCAGATGTTTAATCCTTCATCCTATCATATTCCACTACTTTATCAACGAATTACTTGGCCATAAAATCATCTTCTAATTGTTGATCTAGTTCCTATTCTTCTTTACTTTTATTTTCTTCTTAAAGTTAATTTCTTTCTATCTCCTCTTCCTATTCAATTTGTGCTCTTCTTCTTTATTCTTTCTAACTTCTCCCTTTCTTTTTCTTTTTTTGTTTCCTACCTTTTCTTTATTCATTCCTACATTTTCCTTTCTTGTTCATCCCTATTTTTCATTGATTCCTCTTGTTTCTTCTTCCAAACCTCCTCCTCTTCTTTCTTTCTTCTCTCTTCTTTTGCCTACTTGTTCGCCTCTTTATATGCCCTGAGTTCCTTTTTCCTTTCTCTTTTATCCTCATGTTCTCGGTTAATATAATATTTTTCTTGTGTGACCATTCTATCTTGGGAAAGTTGTTCTAAATATTTTAGATTATTTGTATCCTTGGAAAAGACTATTCCTTTAGCAGCTTCAACTACTTTAATATCATTGAAGAAGTTCTTTCTATTTTCTTCATGTGGCCAAGTCACTCGAGAGGATACATCCAAATATATTTCATCCTTGCACAATGTTGAGTATCAATGCCTCTCGAGTCATATCTTTGATATCCTGACTCACCAAACTTGAGTGGTTTAACTCACTCTCTCAACTTATACTTCTTTGAGATTGTTTAGCCTATATGCTCCCATGCCTAATGGAAAAATTGGCCAAGGATACTTCTTTAACTCTTGCAATGAAATGGATATCCCTATGGAAAGTTGGTATGCAAACTCATGCGTTAGCTCTTTATCAGTCACACATGGTGGCAGATGGTGGGGAATTCCATATGATCAATTACCTTTATCAATGTTCCATCTAATATAGTAAAGAAATCCACAACTTTGGGTAATGATGCTCTTTCTTTTCTAGACATGGAAGGTGGTTCGGTATCGAAAATATTTTGGTATAGTATGGAGATGAAATATTCAATAATTTTGGCATAAGCTCCTTTGTAACATGTTTGTCATAGAATTTTACAATAAATATGCATAGGTGGTATACCAATAGAAAAACTCCATTTCCATCCCTTCTCTAGAAACTTCATCTTGGCACAAATTTCATCTAATAACTAGGAATCCATGTAGAATTAAGGATGCTCTCCTTAATTTTCTCTTGTTTTGGCTCTTGTAACACAAATTTTAAGTGAATTTTCTGTGAGATATGCCCATTTGAAAATGGTTCCTTTGGTGGAACAATTATATAGCAAGGGGACAAACATTTCTTCAAAGAACACAAAATATTCTCTGCCATAAATCCTACATCACATTGACATCAAATACTAATACACTTTTCTAAGAATATTTGTCTTGTAATGCTCACAACCTTCTTTCTGAGCTTGTTGGGTTGTTGTTACCATGATTTAAGGATTTCTTCAATTGAATCCTTGAAGTTAGCAAATAACCATGAACTGAGATACTCTTGTGATTGAGGAATTTTATAATACATATGAATAAATTCTCGATAATATGAGGCCAATGGTTCAACTTTAGAACTCTCGACTATCATATTCTCATATTTTTGTGGTTTTAAAATCCATTCCACAATCTGAGCACAAGGGAAAATATGAGTGTGAACAACTATCATATGGAATCTAGAATTTTTTATGATTATGATGATCATGATGATTATGATGATGGTTAACGTCCACTGAGACCAAACATTGGTCTATCAGACCTAAAGATATGAATTATTTAGTTTGATTTAAGATTTTATTCCTATGCTCAAAAAGCTTGGAGAGAAGCCTCCCGAGCTCACTGTAATTTTGACAACATAGAAGGCTAGGAAGGTCAGTAATGCAACAAAGATTTTGAAGCTGAGATCCAATGTGGTTGTATGCGGGTAACTCTAAGAGGAAGTGATTTTCATCCTCGATGTTTGTATTCTCACAGAGATGGTAGAACCTTTCTATCCATGGTGTTTTAGGAACTGCCCAACGACCCGTTTCACTATGGAGCTCATGAGAATTTGTTCTAATCTTGGCTATATTAATTTTCTTCTTTGAGCTAGATAAAACACAAAGATACTTTTGATCTTTTAGGGTGGGGTTGATGACCTCCTTATAATATCTTAATTTTCTTTTAGCTACTAAATCTTTCTCACACCACATTTTTCTTTGAACTTAGAAGTAACAACATTTTTAATGTTATTAATGTTTTGTAATGCAACATTCTCATCGATCTCCCAATGGTTATAATGTGATATTAATGTATACATATTAGTCTTCTTCTCCTTCTAGAAATTCCTCTTGGGAAATGTCCTTGAATATCTCTTCCCATCACAGAGGTACTAATTTATCAATACAATAAGTTGTATCTCTGAGAACTAGTACCCTCCATCTAGAATTGTCAACTAAACTTTCAAAGTTGTTCTTAGTTATTTATCTTGCTTTCACTTTCTTCATTATTGGTGTCATACTTTTAGTAGATGACATTATATTGAGGCACTGCAAATCTATTTTCCCTAAAACTTCAAAGATATTCTTTCCTAGTACAAAATGTTGGAAAAAATACTAATCTACTTACTATTTTGTTATCTCGCACAATTTAGAAAAACATAATGCGTTGGCCTCTTTGGTTATAGCCACACTTCTTAGGGTTTATAGTAATACATAGAAATAAGAAAAGTGAATGCATAAGTTTCTCATGTGCAGAAAAAGCGGTAAAGAACAAGTAATAATCGTATTCAGGAATTGAAAGAGTAAAATTGTAACAACAGATGATGAGCAACTAGAATATGTGAGTGTGTTAAGGAGGAAAGTCAAAATTCGGGATCATAAGAATATTACCCAATGACAAGAGACTAGTGACTAAAATGTGAGAACACAATAACGATGTGAATAGAAATTGGGGATAGCAAGGATATTATGTGATTCAAAGGGAATAATCCTTAGATTGTGGAGGTTTTCCGTTACACCAAAACTCACAGGTGTTGGTAAACATTCCAAACCAGTAACTAGGATCCCCAGGGTGGATGAATTCCATAGAGGTGTGGTGATTCTTCCAACACCCCCCCTCAAAAGTAGCTCGGGGGAATCGAACCTGGGTCCAAGCTCTGATACCATGTGCAGGTTTGCCATTACACCAAAACCTACAGGTGTTGGTAAACATTCCAAACCAGTAATTAGGATCCCCAGGGTGGAAATTACGGATTCCATAGAGGTGTGGTGATTCTTCCAACATAGATTGCATGAATGCAAATAATAATGCTTCTTTCGGTGCCTGTGGAGAAAATAAAAGATTAAACCAAATGCAATCAAAATTTTCACGGAACTAGTTAAAAATTTAATTCAAAAATATAAAGTAAGTAAAAAATAGACTAAGTATTTTATCGGGTTTGGCCTATACAACATGAGAATATGTCTTCAAATGAAAATATTTACATGCTTATATACATTACTGATTATGGAAATGTAAAGTGCATAGAATATGAAGAGTCGCACACAAAATGGAAAAATTGAAAAAAACAAAAGAAAACATGCAATCATAAAAATTAAGGAGAGAGAACGATTCTTACATTGATCTGACACTTGGAGCAATTGCAACTCATGACAGCAGATGATATCTCTACTGGAATATTTTACATGGAGCAATCTGAGCTTAACAAAAAAATGAGAATAAGTGTGGGGTGAAGTACTTATATAAGTTTTATGCACACATGTGAAAGTGAATGCAATAAATGCATACTCATGATTTGAAATTCGACCAGCTTTAAGGAGGGGACTAGGGTTTTTCTAGCGCAAGATACCTTTCTAGAATGCGATTGTGACTGACTTGTAGAAGTGCCATAATTAAGTTGTAAATAAGAAATGAGATTGACATGGATCACATAATTTTAAGAAAAAGTATGAGAATGATTTTTTAAGTAAAATAAACTTAGAAAATTTAAGAAATACATTCCTTTGAGAGTTGAACAGAAAGGACTCCAAATTTTAAAGATGTCAATAAAAATTGTGGGTTTGTTATAGTAGCTACAATAGGAGGAGAGTTTTTCCATATACTATCATTGGGTAGTTGTTGAAATAGCAGGGAGGACAACATTTCCATGTTTTCTGTTACAATGTACATACCTTAGTATTGTTTTTTTCTAGGTATTATATGTGGTATGAGAATTTGGTTAAAACTCTAGGTACTTTTGGTGATTAAACATCTTAGATGTATTATTACTATAAGTTCTAGGGTTGAACTTAATGGATATGTTATTATTGATCTAGACATGTTTGGAAAGCATTGCTATATTTTTAAATTCAATTTTTCATTATGGATTTGTTCCCAATATATTTTCAAAAAGAACTATTGTCCAAGACATATATCAAATTAAGGAACACAGTCTCTCTAGATAAAATATTATTCACATACCATGGATAAATTATTATTCTGTCTTTACCCTAGTTATTTTTTTGATGACCATTTTAGGGTGAGATCTTACCCATACTTGATATGTAGGTATGATGCTTCTATGAGTAGATGAAATCTAATATCTACAGAGGAATTATTATTGATCCAACATACATTGCTTTGTATTCCCTCACACTTCTCCAAAAATAATCTCTTTTGAAATTGACCAAAGCTGTCATAAATTTTGTTAGAGAATACACACTTATCTTATGACCTCAATGTTGTAACTCACTAGCAAAAATTATAGATGTTTAAAATTATTGCCCCACCCCTATAACAAACTAGACATATATCACACATCATACCTTTCCTTTTTAGATGTGGATTTCACTTAGAGTGGCTTTGACAATTTAGTATTAAATTTCTTGTTACCATATAACAAAATTACTATGCTACACTTGGTTAAATTTCCCCAATCTCACATACGTTTAAAGGAACCCAAGGTAGTGTTGATGGCATTCTTGGTCATTGTAGTATAACCAGTATTCAAACTATTCTTAATTATTTAGTTATTATTTTAGATCTACAATATTAGCATCATATCTACAAATTTCAATATCTTTTTTTTTTGTAAGCTTCGGTAGGGCCCTCTCTCATTTACAACTTTTTTACAACCTCGCAGGATTCGAACTTGGGTGGGGGGTGTGAAAGCCATCCGCCCCAGCCATTACATCATGCACGTCATGTGCTACAAATTTCAATATCAGATCTAAAATTGCTAGCATTAAATCAAAAGCAATCAAGACTATTAGTTGGCTGAATAGAAATTTTGTGAGCTTTTTATGGGACTTATCAAAAAAAAAAAAAAAAAAAAAAAACTATTTGCCAGTATTGGAAAAAATTTATAAAAAAAAAAAAAAAAAAAAAAGAGCTATTTGTGAATATTGAAAAATTTTAGTAGTAATGCAACTAAAGAAGGCAAAGGTAAAGTTAGGTTTTTTTGGTTCTCTTTTTCACATGTGAACTTTATGAACTTTGTTGTGAATGAGAATATTAGACATTTTAATTTTGGTTTTAATTTAATTATTTATATATAACATTTGAATCCCACTTGAGCACCATAAGTGAAACCTTTACAAAGCTCTCAACATATCAATGAGAGGGCACACCAATTAGAGGGCACACCAGTAAATTTCATGAAAGAACACAAGTACACTATCGAAAAAAGGAAAAGGGAAAAAAACTCTTTACATTAAGACAAAAAATAAATAAAAAATGCATACAAAAGTGAATACATTGCATTCTTCTATGGTATTATAGGTATGAGATGTTACCATTTTATTTGTTTTCATATTAATAGGATGATATAAGCAACAAGTGACAATGATATTCATTAAATTGAAAACTTCTTTGTTTTCATATTAATAGGATGCTATAAGCAACAAGTGACAATTGTTCATTCAATTGATAACTTGACGTTAAAATCCAATTGATCTAATTGATGATGTAAAATTTTAGTTCGTAATGGTATTATGGGTTTTTGTATCATTGTTTACATTAACTGAAGGCTAGATGACTTAATCAACACGCTCAAACGAATTGTGTGACTTAATATTATCTAAGATGCAACAACCCTTAAGAAATTCATATGGAAGTCAACTCATAAACCCATTAAAATCCTTAATTAAATGCATATTCTACATGCTCTACCTCATTTAATATATGTTAATAACCAATTTTCAAAATTATATTGCAAAAGTCATTTCATGGCCATAGATTTTTTTCCCACTTCATTGAAAAATCCATTTCATGGCCATTGAAAAATCCATAGGGTTGTTCCTACTTTAGATAATCTTGTTAAGAATCATTAGCATTCTTATCATGGTGATAAAAGGATTTTGACTAAGGGCATCATGTAATATATTTAATAACTCATTCTCAAAATTATATCGCAAAATACATTTCATGTTCATAGCTTTTTTCTTATTTCACATAATCTTGTTAAGAATCATTAGAATATTTATCATGGTGATAAAAGGATTTTGGGTAAAGGAAATTTTTTTTTCAAAGATAAAATTACAAAATTGTGTTATTTCAAAGCAGTGAATTAAGATATCAATAACAATTTGAGATTATTTAATTTTATAATTTGATTAGGATTCAGAAATAAAAATATGAATCATTACTAAGACATGAGTTAATATTGATGGTAAAACTATAGAATATTGGAATGAAGAGAGAATAGGTAGTTAAAATCAATTTTTTATGGATATTAATATTATTTACTAGGTTATTGATGAGACATTGAATTTTAAACAAATAATATACTTATGTTGTTCTGCAAAAACATATGTCAGAGATGATACTCAAAATTCAAATGTAAAGGCTAATCATAAATTTTCTTTTCTTTTCAATTATTAAGGGGTTTTCACAGTGCATTATATTAGATATCATTGTTTAGGATTCAACTGCGTTAAGAAGGTCATTCATGTATGACCATTTCCATGAGAGGTAGGCATAACTGACTAAGTTCTCATGATTTTTGAATAGACCACTTAACACTCATTGCATCATGTGATGCTCATAGTGGTGAAGAAGTGGGATCGAAACTAGTGGAATGTTTCACACCTCGTCAAGCATCACTTCTGGGGCTTGCACCCGGTAACCAAGACTTCCTAGGAGGTCACCCATCATAGATCACCTCTAGGCCAAGTGCGATTAACTATGGAGTTTTCCCCACAATCAAGCCAACTTAGATTGCTACCCCTTTTGAAAAACCTTAACAAGTATTGTGCCTTGTGAACCATTCAAGTAGAGTTCCCTTCGCTCTTTTGAATTTAAGTATTAAGGGGTTGTCATAGTGCATTATATTAGATATAATGTTTTTGGATTCAATTGTGTTAAGAAAGTCATTCATGTATGAAACAACTAGTCCTACGTCGACAGAGAAATACCCAACCCTTCCTTTTATATTATACAGTAAAATGAAGAGATACAACCTACAATAGATCCACTGTAATTCCCTCTTTGCTCTCAATCTCCTCTCTCTTCCTCACTCATAATACACATTTACATAGATGAAATACAATTCCATAATATATAGTGAGGAGTTTCTTTCTAGGGAAAACAACCCTAAATTAAACATACTTTCTACCATCAGATGTCTCCCTAAGGAATGACCCAGATAGATTATGAAATTAAAACATTTTACAAGGCAATTTTACATCTATTTTTTGGCTTTGGGAGTGCTACCCATGATTCCCCCCCATGGGGGATCCAAATAATTGTCATCGCCCCCACCTGGTGTTACAGGGAAAAGTGTCTATATAGAACTGCTCTATCCCATTAAGGTGTGATAGCTGCCTTAGAAACAAACAGAGTAAAGCTACTTGCGTTTTTCCTTTATGAATTGTAGATAGAGAGGAACAGAAAGACCAACCTTTGTCTTGCGCTAATCTCCTGATTTGATTCCTCTCTTCCTTGATAGTCTTTCGCTACTTGTTCCATTGCACGCCCAGCTTCACAAAGTACCTGTAAGATCACAGTAGCATAGCACTATACAAAGACATGGATCTATAATCATAAACAATCTAGGATCATATGTAAATTGACCATACAAATGCAACAAATATCAATGACACAAGAGTATGGAGGAAAACTAGAATAGCTTTTATTGATAAACAAGAAAGAGCCAAGAGGAGTTACAACCAATTGTTCTGACCCAGCATCAACTTCTCAGCAAAGAAGCCCCTCTTCACCTCATACAAAGCTTAGATCACCCAACAATCTGATGTTTGTCTCAAGAAACCAACATCAATTCCTTACAATGTGCAAAATTCCAGCCTCTGGATCTCTGGGATGAGGGATCCATATATAGATATCTGTAATGGAGATGAGTCAGCTTGTGATTTGATTGGTGTCTTCCCTCTGATAGTTCTTGCTTCCACTTGGAGATTGATGATCTCTTACTCATCCTTGGTCGAATTCAGAGAGGCAAGTGTCACAGGAGAAGTTTCTGGAAGCTTCCACTGCTTCTCCACCTCGCGGAATGACACTGCCATTTGTCATTTCTCACCCATCGCACCCCATAAAAGGGATTTTTGAAATCCAATGCACCTACACAGTATATTTAGGTGAGATGCAACGCACTTGGCCAGTGGAGCAGCTGAAATGATCCTGTTTTGACCAATTCTGAGCAGTTTTTCATGGAGAACTTCTGGGAGAAGCTGTAATCTATTGACCTTGTTTCTTTAGGGATTAGAACAACACTTTTAGGGACTTAGGATCCCTTGGTTTATGGACATTTTATGCTTGGGGTTATAGTACCCAAAAATGTCTATAACATTTGCCCCCTAAAGCATGAGGTCGTTAATCTTTTGATGTCGGGTGAAATGCTTTATTATGAGGATCCGAAGTTCTTTCAAGTTGGGAGGAGACATGTAATACGATACAATACAATACATTATCTTCATAATATTTTCATGATCTAGTTGAGGCGGGCATTCCCATGCTCAGCTTTATAAATTCTTTTTCATGTACATAGGACAAACAATCGTATGAGTGAAGACTGATGATTCTGATACAGCCATCATCCCTTTGATTGGATGATTATCTGTGCAGCAATGATGTACATTTGATGTCTTTATTTCCTGAATATATATCACAGCCCGGATGGATGAAACTAGATCCGGGGTCTTCAATCTCGTTCGATCTTCACTCGATGTACAAGTCTATCCATGTGAGAAATGTTCTGAAGTCGAACATGGAAAGACATCGCTTGATTACCAGCCAATGATGTAAACTATTGACAAGCGCGAGAGGAATCACCGATAATGATAATGACCCTAAAGGTACTGCAGTACAATTCACTTGGTGTGAATAAAGGACTTGGCATCGAACACCACGCAAAATATTTCGGTCGAAGGTCATTGATGTAAACCTGTCGCCGGAAGTGAGAAACTTCTCATTGAGGCATGCAAGCTTCAAAGTACTGAATGGGGTGTTCCTAGATCAACTTCTTGGATAATGAGCTGATATCGACAAGAAGTGATCCGTCATAGGAGGGCCTTAATGAATCCCACATCAATGACACGAAACAGAGCAAATGATTTTAATGGAGGTGAAAAAGATTTGGTGATATAAGGTTCAGGGTGGCGGTCATGAAAGAATGGAGTATGAGTGTATTGTAGTGGGTGAGACATAGGTGAATTCTGTGAATGACTTCTCTTGAACATATCGGTGACACTGACATGATGGATTGGTAGCGTTACCCCAAATGTGGATGGTGTGATGGGACCATGGTGATGCGACCGGTGAATGAAACAACCCAACCCGACTTGGATGCAGAGTGAAAGTGTCATGTTCAAGAGCGACTTGCTACCAACAAAGTTTCTTCAAGTTTTCTTCCCAATTTTCCCCAGTCATTGTTGACCAGTATCTCTTTATTTTTATCAAGCTTGAGGAGGATAACATATGCTTGTTCTATAATTTTCCCTTCGGGCAAACCCATCGTTATGTTTTAACGAGACTAGCAATAGTGAAACTCGTTCTCATCTATAGACATGTTTGTCACTATTAAAATTTTAACGAGTTTAACGACAAAGACAACTCGGTCCTTTTCAATTTTAGAGAGTCCGAAAAGGAACGTAAAGGTAACTCCAAAATTCCTTTTTCGTCATCCAATCCCTTAAGTCCGAAAAAGTATAAAACAGTACAGAAGGGATGAATTTTCGATAGTTTTAACGAGCCAAACAAAACAAGTGCTCGATCTTTTTGTGTAATAATCCCTCAGGTCCAAAAAGATTAAAATTTAGAGGAGGGATAGCACTTTCGGTCCCTTTAACGAGCTGGAGAGGCCAATGGCTTGGCAATCTTTTCATATTTTACGAGTCAGTTGAAAACAACTTAAAGGAGACTCGTCTTTTGAGGAACGAGTGATAAAATGGGTAGCAACCGATTCCAGGTAAGGTTTGGAATTTTCCAATCACGGCAGTGTTACAAGGATGGCTAGTGAGATCACTCTTCGCAACTGTTCCTCAAAATGGGTAAACAATCAAATGGAGGTGAATGATCGGCCAATGCAAAAGTGGAGGTGACGGTGCAAACACGACCAAGGCTTTAAAGGCTGAAGTATTACATTCACGATGGTTATTTACCAGAAATTGGTTCATTTTTTAATGAGCTTAAACTCTGGGGGAACATGTGCTCATTGCTTATGTTTATTTTTTAACGAGCATGAAGTCCGCGCTAAAACTGCTAAATTAATCCAGTCGTATAATAAGAATGTCCCATATAAAAGTGACAATTTTTAGAGTTTTGCCCCACATCCTTTCTTTATGCAAGTTAGGAAACGACCAATCCAAAAAACAGATAAATGATCGCTCTTTGCTTGCACTCCAAAAGGTTTGCATGCCCCCAGGTATAAAACAGAGTTTCAAGGTTACCCGTTCTTTCTTCCATTAAAACATTTGTTTTACCGGGAGAGGCCTACCTCTTACAGGTCACCAAAAGATTGTTCTATTCATAGTGCAAACAAAACACTTCTACGGCAATGTCTAACGAAATAGACAAAGGTGAGTGGTGATGCCCGCCAACTCACATAACTTTGACAAGAGGATCTTATTCCAGTCCAACTCCCTCTTCCAATTACGGACGGGAGTACGGAGGTCATATACTCTCGCGGAAACCTACCCTATACCTGGAGTTTTCCTGCCGCAGCAAACCAAGGTGCATGCCCCCTGTGTTTTAGTCATGTCCCCCGAATCACTCGCGCTCATCAGGTGGGCGGACTAGAGATTGAGACATTTCTTGCGTGAAAAGACCATTTAGGGATGGTATTGACTAATTGCTATGCATGAACCGGGGAATGAAAGCTAGTGTACGATCTTGACCACTCTTCCTTCGTGCGGAAAACACATTACTCTAAAGAGTGAGGAGAAAATCGCTCCCATGCAATAAATATAGTCTCGTCCAAGGAGGAGATTATAATCGAGGGGTCCTTGAACTACCATTACGTTCATTTGAACAGTTTTTCCCCTCAATGTTATGGGCACATTGGGAAGGATCCCTAACGGTCGACTGGTTCCTTTATCAAAGCCTGTTAGATTTCTCATCTCAGGCAAAAGTGATGGCAAACCAAGCGCTTTCCAAGTAGTTGAGGAAAGGATACTCACAGAAGCCCCTTCATCTATGATGGTACCAGCCATAACCATTCTATATATTTGAACAATAATTCGGAATGGTATACTAGTTGGTAAATGGGGTCTGCCTAGTTGATTCCAGTCGAAGGAGACAACTAGGTTGCTTGGAGGTGGGACCGAATAGACGGCTGGGTACGACTCTGGCGAACTTCCTTCCTATGGTAAAGGAACGGGTAAATTGCCCCCATGTTCATTGGAGTCTGTGCTTATGAAAAGAATTTGGACGGTGTCATCATTGTTCTCTTCAGTGTCTGTATCATCTGAAGGTGGATCCTCTGAAGGCAAGACCGGGTCAACTTCCGCCTCGACCTTTTGACTTTCGTCTGGTATGGGTTCAGATGGTCTCTCTTCAATGATAGACGTTTCAGCTGACCACCTGAGCGGGCCAGCTGTATTTTCAACTAGTAACAGACTCGGTAAGAGTTTTTTATATCTAGGAGGAAGTCGTAATGGTGAAACCGGACGATCGTCCAAAACTCTTTTAGTCTCGTCTAAGAAGGGACAACGGCGGATGGCATGATCGCCTTCGCACAGTTTACAAGGAAATCTATATTTTCCTTTTTGTCCTGGGGCTTCACTTTCACTAGTTGATGGTGTTTTTTCAACATGATCATCAGAGGTTGACGACACCGGGTTGTGAAAACGAGGAGACCAATCCCTTAAGATCCGAGGGATGCAAGGAAAATCTCTATGATAGTGGTCTCCTTTGCAAATGACACATAGCGATTTAGGCCTAGTCGGTGTAGTGTGTGGATTTTCGCTAGACGACACTCGTTTGCCCCCATTCGCTTTTGGATCCTTCTTCTTCTTCTCTTTCTTCTTCTTTTCCTTCTTCTTCTCGGGTACTTGACTTTTGGCTTTACCAGCCCCATCAAGCGAAGAGGAAGGAGGAGAGGAAGAATTAGAGGAGGTAGAAGGTTGGTGGTCAACTCTAGACTTGTCTAGTTGCTAATTCGATTGTTCAGGAATTGTGGTCTTCTGAATGACAGAGGTTGAGAAGAGCCATACAGGCAAGCCGATTGTCAGTCCTCGAAGTGACAATGTGGCCATATGGGGTGCACCAACATCTCCACAAGAGGAGAAGGGACTAGGATCTCCTCCAAAGGGAAATCCTTGGTTGGTCGATTCCATTTTCTCAACCCAAGATCAATGTAGGAAAGGGGTAATGAGTATTCCATTTAAAATAAACTTTAGATGCTTTGACACAACTTGTTTTTTCAATTTTTAAGGGTCGAGAAAAAACAAAAGATGACTCTAGTCTCCTTCGATTTTTAATGAGCCTGAAGTGACAAGTGCTCAGATGGACCTTTTCTGTTAACGAGTCTGAAAAGGAATGAATGGGACTGCTCTAGAAATCTAGGTATAGGGATTACCAAACCAATCGCAAAACTGCAGAATACTTTTTACGGTACGACAGTCAATCTTCCCAAATTCTATGTTCAGTGCATTGCGATCGATAGGGTGGCAGACACGGCTTCCTATGGATAAAGGATTAAGCCTATTAGGGTCTCCCAAAATATACTCGACGGTACGTGGGAGCACAAGTCCGTACTGGCACTTATCGTCTCAAAGTGGAGGAATCACCCAACCATCAGTGAGAACAACAGTTACCAGGCTTTACGACGCCGAAATATGTCTCTAGCCTAGACTTCTAAATGTTGTGCATTAAGTTCCAAAGCGTTGTTAGATTCATTGAATTTATTTTATAGTTGATATTGTTTATGAAGTTTTCCTTTCAGGTTCACCGTGAGATGTAGATGTAATTCCTAAAATGCAATCTAAGATGATAAACAATCTTTTTATCTTCTTTGTACAATGAAAATCCTAGCTACTAAGGAAAGAAAGACATAATCTTTTCACAAAGAGCAAAGAACACACTCTAAATGCACTTTCCTAAATCAAACCAATCAGATTGTCTATATGCAAATGCACATGCATGTATTTGTTTTCGACTTTCTTAGTATATGAATGCTAAAAAGAAAGTTGATGCACAAATCTGAATTTCTTTTCAAGCGACAAATATCAACAATTTTCTTTTCGAAATAAAAAATGGAGACAATCACAACACCTTACGATTTTGATATGAATACTTGTTTTTGACACTAGAAAATTTACAAATTTAGACCAAAAACAATAGTAACAGGATAATCGACTATCAACAGCAATCAAGCTCTTTCCTATGATTGAAATCGACACTTGTGACAGTTTCAAATCAAAGGACGACAGTACGATTACGCTACTTTTGCAAAGGAGAACTGAAAATGACTCAACAAACATACAAAAACATTTACAGTTCTTTTGTACAAAGGAGGAAGAATAACAACAAGGAAAAAGGGTTTCAAACAGACATATACTTATCACAGGTAGCAAAATTTAGGAATAGAACTGGAAATAATGAATCACAGAAACCAAAACTTCACAGAGCCTAGTCTGATCAATGCACCTGTAACATAGAGAATTTGAACTGCAGCACACCTTATCCACTCGGGAAGTGTGCTTAAGTTCATATTCTCTGAACAGTACCTACGTTGGGCCAGAAACGAGACTCTGTTTGGGTTCCGGGTCACAGTTTGCAGTTCAGTTCATGGGTTTTGGCCGAGCAAAAGGCAATCAGTAACTCAACAATCAGGGGTAGATCTGAGGAGGATCTAAGAGCTATCACAAGGGAAATAAGAGAGTTTGTGAATCAGTTGTTTAAATCATAAACAGATCCAGTAGATGGACTAAAGTAGCATTTATCTACTTTGCATTTGCTATGGCAAATGCAGTTCGAATGCTACATGTAAGTTTATGAAATAAACAACAAGGAATGATAAACAAACAAACTAATTCTTCCCCAGCGGAGTCGCCATTTGTTACAGGGAAAAGTGTCTATATAGATATGCTCTATCCCACTAAGGTGTGACAGCTGCCTTAGAAACAAACAGAGTAAAGCTACTTTCGTTTTTATTTTATGAATTATAGATAGAGAGGAACAGAAAGACCAACCTCTGTCTTGCGCTAATCTCCTGATTTGATTCCTCTCTTCCTTGATAGTCTTTCGCTACTTGTTCCCTTGCACGCCCAACTTCACAAAGTACCTACAAGATCATAGTAGCATAGCACTATACAAATACATGGATCTATAATCATAAACAATCTAGGATCAGATGTAAATTGACCATACAAATGCAACAAATATCAATGACACAAGAGTATGGAGGAAAACTAGAATAGCTTTTATTGATAAACAAGAAAGAGCCAAGAGGAGTTACAACCAGTTGTTCTGACCCAGCATCAACCTCTCAGCAAAGAAGCCCCTCTTCACCTCATACAAAGCTTAGATCACCCAACAATCTAATGTTTGTCTCAAGAAACCAACAACAATTCCTTACAATGTGCAGAATTCCAGCCTCTGGATCTCTGGGATGAGGGATCCATATATAGATATTTGTAATGGAGATGAGTCAGCTTATGATTTTATTAGTGTCTTCCCTCTAATATTTCTTGCTTCCACTTGGAGATTGATGATCTCTTACTCATCCTTGGTCGAATTCAGAGAGGCAAGTGTCACAGTAGAAGTTTCTGGAAGCTTCCACTGCCTCTCCACCTCGCAGAATGACATTGCCATTTGTCATTTCTCGCCCATCGCACCCCATAGAAGGGCTTTTTGAAATGCAACACACCTACACAGTGTATTTAGGTGAGATACAATGCACTTGGCCAGTGGAGCAGCTGAAATGATCCTGTTTTGACCACTTCTGAGCAGTTTTTCAATGGAGAACTTATGGGAGAAGCTGTAATCTGTTGACCTTGTTTCTTTAGGGGTTAGAACAACACTTTTAGGGACTTAGGATCCCTTGGTTTATGGACATTTCATGCTTGGGGTTGTAGTACCCAAAAATGTCTATAACACCTGGACCCCCCTGGCGGTGTACATAAACAAGCGGCATTGCCACCACAATACGAACTCGGGTCCAATGCAACGATAGCTCTAAATAAGAGAACATAATTAGGATCCACACCCAACACAATACTTGCTAAGGTTTTGCAAATGGGGTAGCAAGCTAAGTGGGCTTGATTGTGGTGAAAACTCCATAGTTAAGCATGCTTGAACCAGAGGCAACCTAGGATTGGTGACCTCTTGGTAAGTCCTAGTTATTTGGTGCAATCCTAGAAGTGATGACTAATACTATATGATTCATTTCACTAGTTTTAATCCCACTTCTTCACCACTGTGAGCATCACTTTATGCAATGAGTGCCAAGTGGACTATTCAAAAATCATGAGAAATTAGTGAGTTACAACTACCTCTCATGGAAATCTTCATACATGAATGACTTTATTAATAGAGTTGAATCCCAAAAATGATCTCTAACATACATACCTTGATGTAGGAAACTTACCCTTGATTTTTGATGTTTGGTCCTTACTGTAATGACCCTTGAATGCATGCTTTTTCTTCCCTTCTAGCAAATCGATATTGAATCTATTTTATATATGTAATTTCAGATCTCCAAGATCTCAAATTGTAGCCTGTGGTAGCACTACGAGTACTCTTTCCGAGCCCATAGGTCTAATCAAGATTTCATTCATCAAGAAAGAGTTATGCCGAATCTCCCAAGATGACAAGATTATAGACTTGGTGCAAGTTACTTGTGTCACTATTGAAACCTTCGACCCTAAAAATGATAGCCAACGAACTAAAGGTCGTCGTGTTTCTGTCACTATTTACAAAATTGTAATCCAATTGTCAGAGATAAAGTTATGATGATTTTCCCAACGTCACCTATTTGACAAGGAATTTGGGAACCTGCAAAAACCCTAACTTCCTCAGATCATATATATAAAAATATCCTGAAACAAGATCTAAAATTTGGTCATGAGGTTCATGATGATCGCGGCTCCAATGGGTTTTAATTTCATCTTTTGAAGCTTCGGAGAAATAAAGTTACAACTAAACTTCCACGATGACCTATTTGAAGCCAAAAAATCCCTACTAGAGGAGGATTTGAGGGTCACTATTTATATGAATGTCTTGAGCTGAGAGGGTACTCAAAAAGTGAACATTGAAAGGATTTTAGGAGAAAAAAATATTATTAATTATTTACTATTCAACCACCACAACCAATTATGAGTTCCATGCCACAACCCCATAGGGTTTTAGCCCACTAACTAGGGTTAATAACTTCAAACACGAATATCTCTAAAACCATGAAGAATTTTGTGGCATGCCATATATGAACAGAAACATATTTACGAGTAGAATCCATCTAGAATATTCTTGACTCAGAATAGAGTAAGTTATCAAGTCGAAATTCCCATGCAATATCAGGGTAGCCCTTGGTGCTTCTTGGATTGAAATCAATGACAACCACTCATCAAAAATCCCCCCCTTTGGAATTGATGGAAACACAAGTACTCCCCCTATGATCATGACACCTATTCCTATTTCCTTTTATCCTTTTACATCAATGGAAAAGGGTAACTCCGATGAAAAACTGTCATCCTACGGACCTATACACACGTCCACTCCCCCTTTATACTTAGTTAGATAATGAAAATATGCTAATGAGAACTTGGGAGAATACCACGCTTTTGGTGAAGGTACTCAAATTCTTCCCGAGGTAATGGTTTGGTAAAGATGTCAGAAATTTGTTCCTTTGTGCCAACATATTCAAGCTTGATATTATTTTCGATGACCTTCTCTCTAACAAAATGATATCTAATCAGAATGTGCTTCATTTTGGAATGCATCACAGGATCCTTGGAGATATTGATGGTGCTAGTGTTATCAAAAAACAAGCGAATAAGCTCATCAAACTTGACTTGAAGATCTTGTAATGTTTGCTTCATCCAGAGAAAATGAGTATAACAAGTTGTTGCCATGATATATTTTTCTTTTGTTGTGGATAACAAGATTGATGACTTCCTTTTACTTAACCATGAAACAAGAAAACCACCTAGATATAATGTTGCTCCACTGGTACTCTTACGACCATCAACACTTCCTACCTAGTCTACATCTATATAATCTTGGATAACTAGATCATTTCCTTTGGGATACCATAGACCATATTGCTCTGTGCCCTTAAGATATCAAAGAATTCTTTGGAAGACAATAATATGAGATTGTTTTCGTGCTACTTGGAATCTCTCTAATTTTCCCACTACCTGCATCACATCAGGTAGGGAGAGTGTCACATATAGGACACTGCCAATCATGGATCTATACAACCTTTGGTCCACATGTGTAGATGAATCTTCTTGTAAGTTGTTACCATGCGGGTAATGATAGGCTTGAAATCATCCATCTTGAATTTATTGAGAATTTCCTTGATGTTCTTGATTTCATATATGAATATTCCTTTATCCTACTGTGACATCTCAATAACCGTTAGATTGTGTTGATCCATGTAGAGTCCAAAGATTGTCTTACCTTGACATCATGTTTTTCCTATATTTCCTCTCTTTTCCTATAGTTACCATCTAAATAATTCCATACACAAAATTTTTTGTTAAAGGTAAGAAATAACATGTCTTCTTCTTCATGTTTGACTATATACCCTTTTGTTTTGTTAAAGAATGCATTTGGCTATAGAATTGGTCCGTTTTCGCATCTAATCCAGATTTCTGCAGATGCCTCCATTCTTTGCAAGGTTCAAAAGCTCCAGCTCAACAAAGAAGGATACATATGGATAAGGAATGGTCCCCTAGTGGATTCCTTCCTATCCCCTTGAACGAGTTCATCAAGATAATCACATGATATCACAGTCAAACCCCAAAGTCAACTACAGTTTTGTGACCGGAACATAATCTAAGTTTCATAAAACCTGATCTATTTGCTTTCAAAATAGAAAAACTAAGGTTTAGTGGTCTATTTGAGTTGAAATAAATGTATTTAGGCTTAAAATTCTCATGTTGTTATGCCAAAGACTTATTGTAAAAACTATTGCCACATTGTGATTTGGTGCGCGTGAGATGATGTAATTTTTGAAACAGTTTGTTGAATTTTCTTTTGCAAGTAATATAATTTGTTTTATGTTCATATGCATTGCATTGATTAGAGATTATAGACTGATGCATGCAGGGCCCCTATGACTAGTGATAGGTCTTTAACCAATTGCAATTAGATTTATTTTCATTCCTTCAATACTTTGTTTCTGTGTGAAGAAATGTAGTATGATGAGATTGCCAGTGAATCATTATATCCATGAGCACTTCCCTTTGCTTTATACCTAGTTCAATCTACCATTTGAGTTTCTTTTTATCTCGTACAACATTGTTATTTCATTTTCTTTTTATCTAGTGCAGTCCAATTGTATTTACTTCAAAGTATAGTTGTTGTTTAGACTATCTTGTTTAGATGAACTTCAATAAGTAAAAGAGTGAGAGTCTTCTCCTTAACAATTGAATTCAGACAGTATTCCTTCATAGTTTGACAGAATAGATTTCTCTTGCACCTAGTAAATTAGAGTTGTGGCATAAAAATTCAAGATAGAAATCCAAAATAGTCTAACACAAGTAGAATCTAGAATCACTCTCATATCATCCATAAACTGGTTCAATAGAGAATAAATCCTTAATAAGTTAGTTGATAACTTTAGGGATTAATACATTAATATAATTAATGACACCATCTTCATAATAATCTTAAGTTTAGACCCTAACACGAATGTAACAACATCAGAAATAACTTCTAGCACATAAAGTGCACCTTTACTTCATAAGTATACGTACCCTGTTTGATAATTTATGATTGACAATTTAAAGACATTAAATTGGCCAAACATTTTGGTACCATTGTCATGGAAGTACAAATAGAAGTTAAGAAAAAAATTGAAACATGATATGTTAGGGATAGAGACTCTAGACGTAGATTTGTAGCGCGAGGAAGAAGTTTAATTCCCACAAATCCACTCACTTCACCTTGATTTCAAGAATACACACCACCTACTCAAATCCAAATTCTATTTAGAGGTCGACAAAGGCTTCCTAAAATCTCAAGGTCAAAAATCCAATCCATAATTTCACCCACTTCCTCTACTGAAGCTGTAATTGAGGAAAATCCTACATCCCCAACTACAGGAGTCATTTTTCTATCCTCCACTAGTGAGCAAATTTTGGGAGAAAAATTAGAAGTTCCTAATGAAGAAGAGGAACATGAAACTTATTTTGAACAACCATTGATAGAGGAATCAGAAATATTAGAAGAACATTATATTAGTTCCGAAGAATCTATCATGGTTGAAGAAGGGGAAGGAGAGGTACACAATTTCCATGGCGAGGAAAATAGGATTGGAGGAGGTAGGGGTAGAGGTAGAGGTGGAGATAAGAATAGAGGATGGGGTACAGGTAGAGGAAACCAAGATCCTTCTAGATTTCCTATTCTTGATAAATATACAACCCTCACAACGCAAAATATATCACCCTCAATTCTTCCTAATTTCCACGGAAAAGGAAATGAAGACCCAGAGACATTTCTCTTTGAATTTGAAGTATTGTGGAGATCGTATGACTATTTGCATGATGCTCAAAAGTTAAAATTGTTCCCCGCTACATTAAAAGACTCAACATTAAAATGGTTCTTGAGTCTAAGAGTGCATTCTATAACAACATGGGGACAAATGAAAGAGGCTTTCTTAGGAAAATGTAGAGATTATTGTATGCCTAGTAACCTTAAAGATGAAGTCTTCAAATGACACAAAAAGAAGATGAAAATCTTGAAGATTTAGTAGAAATGTTTGTTTACAATTTTAAAAGAGAAAAAATGGATAATTTGGATGAAGAAACCTTAAAAACCCTCTTACTCAGAGCTATTAAATATGCGTGGATCGATGTCCTTAACCTAGCTGGGAAGGGATATATTTCCCAACTACCATTTGTAGATATTTGTGATTTATGTGTACATATCTCAAGGGGTAAAGCACGACTTGGAAGGAGTCCTAGAGATCCTCTCTTGTCAAGAATTAATAAATCTGCAGCTCAGAATTAGGAAATTTTCTTGATACCTTCAAAAAAGATATTTTACGGAGCCTAAGTGAGTAGATAGACACCCTTAAAATACAAAACAAGAAAAATTATAAAATGATGCATTATCCATCTTCTATCTCAAGTGTCCAAAGAAGCATGCTCTAAGAGAGTTTCCCTTAGATTCAAAAGCCATAGAAACTTGTGTCATATGTACATATAATCATGATACGAAGGAATGTCCATCCTTACCAGGTCTCAAGACTATATTTAATGATCCAGGAATATCAGAACTAGTAGACCCCCTCTACTTTATAGCTGAAAACACATGGAAAAATCCCAACCAAATCAATCACAAGGATTTAGACCAAAAAAATTTGCTCAGTCTTCACAAAATAATTGGAATTCAGCCTAGCAGACTTAGGCTTAGCCACAGTCACAATCTTGGAATCAAGGATGGAAAAATCCTTATGGAGCCTATGCTTAATATCAACAATACTCGCCAGCCTATCTTCCACCACAATTTCTACCACCATCTAATCAAATTCCCCAAGCTAACCAATTACCACAAATTCTAGTTTAGAATCAAAACCCACAACTCTCCCTACCATTTCCACAAAAACCAAATCAACTACCTTCTCAACCACTTCCAAATCCTAATAATAAAATACCACAACAACCTATGTATAGCATGGAGGGTCAGAATACTCAAACTTATGTAATAACTCCACTAGACCTAAATAATGTCCAATTAAGGTCTGGAATAATGATACCCAGAGAACCCCCTATTTTCATTCAAGAAACAAGATCTGATCTTCAAAAACACAAAAACCAATCAGAAGAAGGGGAGACCTCTCTCCCTTAGAAGGAGAATAAAAAAACAGGAGAATTTCCACTAAACACTCCCATCATAGAACAAACCTCAGTATTAATTAAACCATCTTTCCCCGAATGGTTGAAAATTGATGAAGGAGTAGAAAAATAAATTATCTTGCCTCATTACAATATGATGGATGAATTGAGAAATTTTTGTATTAAGATTCCTTTATTACAAGCCATAAAAGAAATACCAATTTTTGCAAAAGGAATTAATGAACTAAGTATGAAAAGGTTAGGGGGAAAAAGAAAAGACATAAAATGAATTCAGTTAGTTTGAAAAATTGCAAACATTATGATGGGGAAGAAGACAATTCAAAAATACTTGGATCCAGCAAACTGTTGGCTTATTGGGGCCTGAACCAGGTTCAGAGTTAAGTTAGCCAAACAAATCTCGGTACCACCGGCCCTTTCAGCAACATTCTACTGAGTGCGAGCTGAGGTCTCTCCCGAAGTAATATGGGAGGGTGCTAGAACCAGGATTCCACACCCTGGAGATGTCTGATTAGTTTAAGTGGTCTACGGTTTGACCCTGTGCACAAGTTTCTTTGTGCACTTTCCCATACCTTGTACCCATGGGCTAAACGTCGCAATCTGCATTATTCCCCAATACCTTACTGGCATTCCAATGTTAGTTGATTATCTTAGCCTACTCGCGTGCTTTAATTTATACCTAACAACATAAACCATTCATACAGGTGCGCACAATAAATAAACATTATATTTGCAAATTATGTCAAACATGTATTAACCCAAGAACAGATACATAGAATTATGACAGAACTTCTCTTTATTAATTCCTTCCTTGATTACAGACTCGACTTGCCCTGCGCACTCAGCTGCTGGGGTCCACGCACTCAGTTGCGGACTATTAGGCCTCTACACACTCATTTGTAGAGCCTTCTCCTACTCTACGACCCAAAGACACTTCAACTTGTGACTCAATCACTTAGACTTCTTTCTACTTCTCCTCTATTCTCACTTAGAGCCTCGCTCTAATTATACAATCCCATGGTCCACGGACTATAGGTAGGTCTATCCAGCTGACATTACATTACAACACTAGGGAGGACAACCCTATGACTCTATCATACTCTTGCACCCCACGCCCGCAATTGACGGAGCTTTACAACAAGATTCGGTCAAAACTTGGGCCTTGAGGCCCAAAACATGCCTTGGGGGGATTACATGCCAAATAGGCCCCAAACACAAAAATCGTGACTCACCCTCAAGTCACTATGTCGTGCAACAATCTTTGCACAGAGTCCCTTCAATTGTTCTCGAACTATGCAGAGGCCAGTAGCGCACTGAGTTGTTGCTTGTTGCATCTGCTGCATATGTTGTTCCGAGACCTCTGTGTCGGGAGTGCTTCTCTGCATCAATGTGTGCATCCCTTGTATGTGTGTGAGCTTTCCTTCGATGTCTGCCATGATGGTGAAGGCCTCATCGATCCAAGGTTGGACGTGTGATTTTAGGACTACTTCCTTATGTCGTGCCGAGTCCACCTGCTCCTTTAGTTCTTTAGAATGTTGCATCCGTGCAAGCCTCTGGGTGAGGACCATCGTTTGCATAGTTCCTCGAACACTATCATACTGCTATTGGAGTTCTCGCACCTCTGTCTCTAAGCGCTGGATGTTGGAGTCCTCCTTAAA
Organism: Pinus tabuliformis; assembly: GCA_031772625.1. Taxonomy (NCBI): domain Eukaryota; kingdom Viridiplantae; phylum Streptophyta; class Pinopsida; order Pinales; family Pinaceae; genus Pinus; species Pinus tabuliformis. The sequence continues at coordinate 1,436,300,482 of CM062820.1, read as the reverse complement.
AGTTGTGAGGATCCTTCCAACATGCTGGTGCAGTCTCACACTGCACCTCCGACTTCCTCCAATCCCGCTGTGATAGTGCTAGCACACTTTTTTTTGACTTCCGAGGGATTGGATGGTTGTGCCTTTAACCACAGCTCAATGATCTAAAGGTTTAGCTCCAACTAAACCTTTGTCATTTCCTCCCTAGCCTCGTGGACCCCTACTATTAACCTGTGGATTCGCACCTCCGCTGGTATATCTGCTAGGATGGCCATCTCTCGGATGCTTTGGCAAGTGTCATCTATCACTTCTATCAGTTGTTGATTTTTTGACACCAATTCGTCATGCTACAAGATTAGTTGTTCCATATTTATTTTCTACTCACTGAGGACTTGGAGCGCACGACTCTCCCTAGCTCACAGCTCTGCAATTATCCCATCCTATAGCACATATAATCTCTCGCACGGGAGGGCAGCTAGATTAGCACTGAGACCTTTCAACACACTAACCGAAGGCCTATTGCCTCATTTGATGTCACTAGTGCCCTCTCCGGCAGCAGTATTGTTTTCTTCATCCATGCACGCAACATCTGCTCTGCTATCATGGATCTGACTGCGAGTTTGGTCGAAAGGGTACCAACCTGGGGGGGGTGCACCTGTAATTCCTGCAACTGTGCTTTAAGGGCCCCCAACACAATTTGCTTCTCCTGCATGGAATCTTGGAGAGCCTCATTGGTGACATCGTGCACCATCTTGCCAATGTCATGCAGATCACCATCAATTAGGGTGATCTGGTTAATGGATAATTTTGAGGCCTTGACCTTCTTGCATGACCCTGCCTGTTCTGTTGGGTGCTGGCACTTCAGCTGTGTTGACGCAGTTCACGGGTCCTCACCTCCTTCTTATGTTTCTATGTCCTCTGCTTCCTGCCCCTGCGAAGTCATTGTTGGGCCCTCACCTGCCTTCATGGCTACTTTCTATGTTGTTGTTGCTATCGTGGCCTTTTCCAGCTTAGCTACATTCTATGTCGCATCCCACGCTACCCGCACTTCTGCCACTGCTATTTCCTTCCTTCGTTTTTCGGCCAACTGTGTGATGTGCAACTTGGCCTCGTCTTTCTTCGTTTACGCTGCTGACTTCTCGATTTTAGCAATGTCTCGTGAGTGCCATTCCAACGGTCATGCCTCCAGGACATTGAAAATGACGTCATCGATGGCTACAAATGGTAGCTTTGTCCATTGTTTAGCCAGGTCCTTGCGTGCCCTAATATATATGTTATGAATGTCTGCCTTAAATTCTACGAAACTCTGCAGACTTTTGTAAACCGTGGGTGACAACCGTGGCTTACAATTTATCCACATTCTGAGTTTCATCTCCATGAACACCTAGAAGATCTTGCTGTCATGTATCCTTTTAGCATCCTTCATGGTCCAGAGCTAAGCGTACTTCATAGTCTTCGGTAAATCTCTATCAATTATGGGAAATTGACTATCCTCCAACAATTCCCCAACTACGAGCACTATGGACAGCAACGCCCATGCATAATGGAACATTTTTCCCTATTCCTGGGCTTCGCAGAAATTCTCTAAAAATTCTGTGCAGAGGAATTCAAACCAATTAAAATGGAACCCCTCCATGCACTGCTCGGCTAGTACGACCACCGATGTAGGTACCTTGTCTGTGCGGAACTTGCGCATAATGTTTCCTGCCAAGATTTGGGTTGCCACGTGTATTGTTTTGTTCTTGATGTTGGAGGTGACGTAGCCCCTCTGCTTCTTTTCCAGCTTGTACTTTTTCTTCATGGCCTCCAGGATGGCCAAATCACTGCACTTCCCTTTTGATATGGCTACGGGGTCCTTTCCTTGTATGGAAGCTACGAGATGCCATGAATAAAGTCTATCATGATGGGGGTGGGATCCTCTAGCCATAAACACCCAATATGCACCAGGCAGAGCAGCTGCCTGATGACAAAAACTGTTATTGGGGCATGTTGGAAATGCGGCACCGAGAGTAGGTTCAAGAGCTCAACCTTTTCCACTCCACGTAACCACTTCCGTGACTCTAATGTTGTCACCACCCCTGTAGTGTTCCTCTTCATGAGGTTTTCATCTCAAGGCGAGGGAACTTCTCGTGGTTAGCTAGGTCCCAATATTCGAATTTCAGGCTCGGCACACGGCCCAGGCGTGTGCCTTCAACAATAATTCCATCTTGGAGGAGCGGGGTCTTGAGTGAGCTCTTGGTCTCATTCAGGTCGTTGGGCAGTTTGGCCTTCCCTTTTTGTTGGGGGACATAGGCAGGTAGTATTTTCATAGAGTTCGTAGGTTGAGTATCCACCTCCATGCCTTCATATTCTTCTTCTACTATGGTAAGATCTTGCAGAACTTCTTCTTCTTTGTCTATTTCTATAGTGACGGCTTTCCCCTTCTCCTCCATTGATAGTTAGCTGCACAGCGGGTTCCATGGGGACATGCGTATGGGAGCCATTATTTGTTTTTTCTTCTTGGGTCTTGGTGTGCACGGTGATTTTGGGATTTCTGCCATAATCCCACCACCTCCTGCAACATCCCCCATAGTTAGGGTCTACGCGGCCTCCTTGGTAGTCACTTCTACTATCTCCATCACATCTTGAGAAACTGCCATCGTACTCATCCAAAAATATAGCACTTGCAAACTCAAAGGCTCAATCAACGCTCGACTCACAACACTAAGGGCTCTGCTCAATCACTCAATTCGCAAATAACCAAGTGTTGTTTGCTGGGTAGCCCTTTGTATTTTATAGCGCTTTTTGAATTCGAATTCGACCTTTCCCCCCAATTTCGGTTCATTAATGATTTCTTGGCGGAATATTTTCCCAAATCATGTCTTAAATGCCTGCCACCTGCTCCATTTGGCCTCAAGTCGATCATCCCATCATGAATAGTGTCTTCAATGGTCACTTTCTTACCAACCTGCACGACAGCGCAACCCCCTATACATCGTCACAGACCTTGTGAATTTTTGTTTGCACACAGCTCCAACCTCGCGCAACTTCAGAGTAGAGTAGTTTATAGTCCTGCGCTTCCTCTCAACTGCTTGGAGCGCTAAGATTGTATTTCCTTTAGCTAGTCAAGTGCCCACACCACCTGTGTATAGTTCCATCCTATCCTCCGTCATGGTTCCTGGAGAATCCCCACCTTTTATTGTTATGGTCGGCATCACACACTTCACCATTTGCAATGTGCTACCCTGGTCACTATGCTTAGCAATATGCAGTCCAAGCCAAGGCATCAGACTAATCAATTCATGATGATAGTTCTCAAACATTTCAGCATGATCGTATGCACCTTGCCTTACCATCCTAGTTTTTTCAGTGAGAAAATATTCCTTTATCTCATCCTCCAGCTTCTTGACTTCTATGTCCACCAGAGCACTTTTCTTCCTTAACCATACCCTTTCTTCTTCAAGTTCTTGGAGTCTAAGGTTTCCCTGTTGGATTTTTTCTTCCAAGGTTCTGTGAACCATCATCCCTACCAGTGCTGGATTAGGCTTTTCAAGTACTAGAGGGCTTATAGTGTTTGTCTCATATTCCAGCCTTGGCAGTGCTTGCACGGTCAGGCTCTTGCACATGGTTCTATACGCCCATAGAACCGATGGTACGCACAGGTCTAGTCAGTCTCTTTCACATTGTGGACCCTATTCAGTACTTCGCACACTTTGTCAAAGGCTTCCACGCGGATAACCTCTTGGTCTTATCATACCTCCTGGTCCCAAATGGATGGGTTGTTCATGCCATTGTCTTCCCCACTCCTACTTGTCGGTCTTGTTTCCTATCGTGAGGATGGTGTGCGTTCATGCAGGTTGTGCACCATACACCTATAGCCATATGGAAAGGTGGGTGCGCGAGCTGTTTCTTTCGTCATACTCGGCTTTCGTCTGCATCTAAAGCTTTCCAAATTGCATGTGCATCATCCTTCTGTATTCACACCAGTCCTCAAAACTTCTTTGGTGCATACCCCACCATCTTGCAGGCGTAGCGTGTAGTACCCATTTCAGAGCATCTAAATGCTATTGTTATGATACTTCCTTTTCAAATTTATTTAGGAAATCATCCACCTCTCTCAACCCATCATACATAGGTAGATATCTTACCTATGTTTCGACATAGTGCATCGACCTTGTCATCATGTTATAGTTGAGCATGGTTACCTCATGTAACCGGTTCTGCCATCATTATATTTCCTCGTCTAAATCTGAGGTATAGGAGCTTTCGCGCTCCCATGAGATCCTGCCATCCGCTGTTGGATTTACTCAGTCCTGCTCATGTGTGATTACCTTGTAGATACAGTGTAGATCGTCATCACTATCATAGTCATGCGCTGGCTTTATGTAGTGTGATCCTTCCACAGGGTCTAAAGGTACCACTACGCATAGTGACCTTTTCTCAAAAATCATCTTGCGTTTCTTTAGATTTATCACTCCATTTATGTCAATGGCCCAATCTATTCCCAATAGCTTAGGATAGGGATTGATGTCATCAACAATCTCTATCACTTTGAAATCTGCAAGCGTGCTCACACCTTCGATATCTACCGTTATTCCCTGCAATCTTCCCATAGGTAGGATTTTTTGTTGATTCTCCATTCATAATTGAATAGGGTACCATTGCAGTGTAGGCCTGCCCATGCACTCCCACGTCTACTTTGGTAGGATGTTTGCGTCTGATCCTAGATCCAAAATCACTTGATTCATTTCATATTTCCTGATCTGCGCGGTCAATCTCATCTCTCTTCCTATTCACGTTGTGTGCTTCCCGAGCTTCCAAACTACACCCGGTTCTCCTACCGTGGTTCCAGCACATCTAGTGATGAGTTCTTGCGGCCCCTTCACAGCTTTGCTATCGTGCAATAGCTTCATGCATGTATCCAAAAATGTAGTGAGCATTGATGGGTCCATTTTCGGTTCCAGTTTTTTTTACTTACTAAAGTGGAGGCATCCGCGAAGCTCTTGTTAGCTTCCATGAATGTCTTCTGAATGCGCTCTAAATCAATTTTTGGTTCCTTTGTTAGAGCCTTACGAACCTAGGAACTCTCTTCGGGTTGCTTGCCTTTGTCATATCCTATTGTGATACCAATTCGAAGCACAATATTTACATTCATGTCTTCCTCGCACGACTCAGACCTCATCATTCGCAGGTTCTGAGTTGGGGGAGTTTGGACTGATCCTTTATCGCGCAACCTTGGTATCACCATGGGATAGTCCTTCGACTCATGATCAAATTGGGTACAATATAAGCATGATGATCTTTTTGTATTTGTATAATCGTGGGCATAATGCCCTAGCCCTCCACAATTGTAACATATCAGCTATCCGCAACCTCTTCCTGGTCCAATTCCACCCTGACCTTCTCTAGGCCCCTGAAATCTAGTGCACGCCATCCCTGCATTTTGATTGAGGGCCAGTGTTTCATTCTGTTCTTTGTAGGTAGGATTTTGATCCATGATCAGTTCATAACTTCTACAAGTACCCTCATCATGGCCTACTGACCTATAGAAATTATAGAAAAGCTGTTGGGAATTCTACGTATACTTCTGTAATAGATGGCAGTTGTCTGTAGCATGCTTCCCTCCTATATGGAAGATCACGCACCATAATGCAAGTGCTATGCTCTATCTTTCTTGTGTCTTTGGTCTCAATTGCATTAGTCCTCCTCCCTCCAGGTAGTTTGTGAAGACTAGACAATGGTCCTTGTCATGTCCCTAGCCCTTGCACTTTAGGCACCATACCTCCTCATGCTTCTGGGTGAGCTGTCTTGTCTTGTTTCAAACTATGCATCTCAATGCATAGGTTTTTCAACTAAGCATGGATCTGTTGAACTCGTGAGTCTTCTTGTCCAACTGCCGTTCAATTTCTTTCTTTGTTGGATTCTAGTGTCACGACATCAGACATTCCTTATACAAATCTCGGTCGCAGAAATAGAACCATTTGTTGGCTTGTAGGAGCCTGACCCAGGTTTAAAGGTAATTTAGCCAAAAAAATCCATGTAATATTGGTCCTTTTGGCAACAGTTCGCAGAGCACGGATTGAAGTCTCACCTAAAGTAGTATGGGAGGGTGTTAGAACCCGGTTTCCACACCCTGGGGATGTCTGATGAGCTTCTATCGATCTGCAGCTTGACCCTGCATGCATGCCATTACACGCATCTATTAGTCCCTCGCAACCTATGATGCTGCCTTCATGCAGCCTTACTTAGGCGCAGTCTGTATTATACCCAAGTTCATTACTATTTAACATTCTATTACATGATTACTTAACTTATCTATGTAAGTCTACTAATAATTAGTAGTATATCCAGCAATCATATAAGTGCATGTGATAAACAAAATAGTATAAATGTAAAGAATGCAATACACACGCAGATGCACAGAAACTGGAATCAACTTCTCTTCATTATTCTTCATTCAAGGTTACACACTCGACATTGCCCTGTGCACATAGCTGCAGGAGTCCACACACTCAGTTGCGCACTCTACTACACCTCTGTGCACTCAGTTGCAGAGCCTCTTCCTACTACTATGACCTAATACACTTAGTCTCTTACTCTATCCTAGAACCATTCGTATTCATCTATCTTCTTCCTTCGCTAATTATCTATCTTTACAACTTAGAGCCTCACTCTATTTATACAATCCCATGGTTTGTGGACCATGGGTAGGCTGACATGACATTACATTACATTACAAAACTTAGGGCGAACAACCCTATGACTCAACCTATACATCACACTCCACGCTTGCATTTCACAGAGTAATACATTTGACCAAAACTTGGGCTTTGAGCCCCAAAACATGTTGTGGGGGATCCAATGCCCAACAAGCCCCCAACACAAACATCATGACTCGCCCTTTAGTCACGGCGTTGGTGTGGCGATCTTGGCATGGAGTCCCTCCAACTGGTCATGAATCGCCTGAATGCCGGCAGCGCACTGAGGTACTGCCTGCTATACCTACTGCATTTTTTCTTTTGGATCATCTCTGTCTGAATTGTGTGCTTCCCTTGCTACCGGCATCTATTGCATGTGTTTATATTCCCGCACCCTTGTCCAGCTCCTTGGGTCGCGATGACTGTGCTCCGGCCCTTAATCGAATAACCGACCCACTCATGTAGGGCTTCAAGCGACTGCCGTTTAGTTTTCCTGGGAAGGGTTCTCCATTTAGTTTGACTACCTGGACCACCCCTCCATCTGTGACCTCCTTAACCATGTAGGGTCCTAGTTAGTGCATTCTGAATTTTCCCTGAATTTTTTCAAACTTGTTGTCATACAACAGCACTAAGTCATTTACCTTAAAGGTGCACAACTTGATATGGCAGTTGTGCCAGGCCATTTCACGCTTCTTTTGTACCTGCTGATGAAATCCATCCATAAACCATTCTTCCTTGAGTTCTTCTAATTGCACGAGCCTTTCGTCCAAATCTTCACGGTCTGTCATGCTTATGAGCGATGCTATTCATAGACTAGGTATGATGTATTCCATCAGCATGATAGCTTCCATGCCATAGACTAACCAGAAAGGTGTATGTCCCATCCATTTCTTGTACGTTGTCTTCTAAGCCCATAATATGGCAGGTACACGTAGGTCCCAGTCATTTCGCTGTGCATTACATACTTTGGTCAGTGCATTCTCCAGTATTTTCTTGAATGCCTCTATTGTCCCATTACATTGTGGGTGGTACGGTGTACTTTTTTGATGATACACTTGGAACTTTTCTCTGAGCATGATGATGGTTTCATTCCAGAAATGTGTTCCACGATCACTGATCAATATTTTCGAACAACTCAATCCTGTCAACATGTTTTCGAACAAAAACTTCACAGCTATAGTGGACATGCAGTCCTTGACCAACTACACTTCCGCCCATCACGTTAGGTACTCCTTCACAGTGATGATGTAGTGCGCACCCGTCTTTTCCTTAGGTCGGTCCCACAAAGTCGATTGCCCATTTTTCAAGTGGTTGTAGTGTCATTTGTGGATTTAATGGCATCTCGTTCGTTCATGATGGTTTTTCAGTCCTTTTACATATGTCACAAGCCTTATAATGTGCTTTTGAATCTTGCTGCAGGGTTGGCAACCATGATCCTGCACGAAGAATCTATTGTGTGGTCGCGCATCCTACATAGTGTCCTTCTACAGTGCCCCCATGCACTTTTGCGAGGATCTGACCTTATTCAAATTCAGGTATGTGTCTGCGCAATATCTCATCGTTGCCCATTTTTTAGAGGTGCCCCGCGATGACAGACAAGTCCACTACACACACAACCAATTACTTCAGCGCAGTCCATGTTGTTAGAAAATGGATTGTATCTTCGAAGTGTTCATCTGTGACGTGCGCTGCAAAGAGTTGTGCATCAGGTAGTCCCTCCTCCAAATTCGTTGGTTCCTCTCTCGTCTCAATTCGTGACAAGTGATATGGTCCTACGTTTAGGCGTCCCGGCTTGACTATGACCTCAAGCTCATATTGTTGAAATAATAAGAGCCATTTGTATATGCACCCCTCCAACACATTCTTATTCAATAGGTATTTTAGAGTGGAATGGTCGGTATACATCTTGAAATGTTCTCCAAGTAAATAGTGTCAATATTTTTGGAGTGCGTACACCATTGCCAACCCCTCACACTCGGTGCTGGAATAGTTACTTTCTTCTTTGGACAATCTCTGACTTGCAAATGCAATCGGGTGATCCATGTCCTCCACACCCTCCTGTGTGAGTACGGCTCCCAATGCAATACACGATGCACAAACATGTACATGAAATTCCACATCCCATTTTGGGAAGACCAAGATTGGAGCGGAGGCTAGTTTCCCCTTTAGGACATCCAAACTCTTGATGCAATCATCATTCTAGCAATATGTAATATCCTCTTTCAATAGCTTTTCCATCGACACTGTTATTTGGGCATAACTTTTGATAAAATTCCTATAATATACATTGTGTCACAAAGTAGCACGCAATTGTTTAATGCTTCGTAGTGCTTCCAAATTTAGAATAATGACAATCTTCATAGGGTCCACCATTAGTCCCTTTTTCATACCACATGTCCCAGCAGGTTTCCAAAGGGAATGAGGAATGTGCATTTCTTAAGGTTCAGCGCAATCTGGTGTCGGTGGCAAGTATCCAGCATCAAGTGTAAGCTTGATACATGGTACTTAACTAATCCAAAGACAGTCCAATCATTCAGATAGACCTCCAAGAACTTGTGGATGTATTCTTTGAACGCAGCCGTAACGATGCGTGAAAATATGGCTGGCACGTTCTTCAGTCGAAACAACATAAAGATGTGTTGAAAGCAACCCCATTTTGTTGCGAAGGTTGTTTTTTCCCTATCTTCTGGCGCGATCTTGATCTGATTGTAGCTCGAGAACCCATCTGTGAATGAGTATGCTTCTTTACCACCAACATTCTCCAGTACTTCATCTGTGAAAGGTGTTAGGAATGGATCGTTTACATAGGTGTCATTTAGCCTTCTCAGGTCCACGCATATTCTTATTTCGCCCTTCCATTTTTTCTCATGTAATACCATAGGACTCACCCAGTTAGATTCTTCCACTGGTTCAATAATTTGAGTTGCAAGCATTTTGTCTAATTCGTCGCAGACCTTTTCTTTATACTTCGGATTCAAGCAGTAAGGCTTCTGCCTAACTGGCTTCGCGTCGGTTTTCAAGGTGATCTTCGTCATCCCTAAGTTGCCAACGATCCCTTTTAAGTCTGTAATTTTGGCTGTCAACAAGTCTTGGTATTCGTGGAGTAACTCAGTGACCTTATCTGTCATGGCATCATCCCAATAGTCCACAATCGTTGTGTACTTCGGCTCCACCTCTGTTCCAATGTTGACATGCTTTGTCTTTAGCGACATGGTGATGTTGGGGTCTTCATGTTATGGTTCACAAATCTCGAAACAGCCTTTCATATCTGAAATGTTAATATTTCTTTGGTCCTTATCATCCTCCTCAACATTTACATTATAACACTGTAGCACGCAGCTCAACTGTGTCGCCAATTCGAGCTGAAGTACATCCATTGGCTCCTAGGGTATTTTGAAGATGGTTGATTTTACTGCCTGTAGCGCATCGTCAACATTATCTGCCCAACAATCTTCAAATGTGAAGGTTAACAAAAATCCCTCATGCAACACATCCCATTCGCTCGTACCATGGTGGACTTTCGTATCAGTATACCAATTCATGGGTATGACATCCAGGGTATGATAGAATAAATGTCCCCATTCAGGTTGTAGCTCTTCCTCATAGACCTTGGTCGATTTCGTGAGTGAGTGTGTGCAGATATCCTCATCTATCATATTTGTCTACTAGCTGTATTTGCGGTTTCCCAAATCGTACGCACATCATTTTTCTGCATCTGCTCCAGTCCTCAAAACTTCCTTGATGCGTACCCCACCATCATGCGGGCATTTCACACAATGCCCACTTCAGTGCATCAAGCCACTAGTATTCTAGTACTGCACTATCAAATTTGTTCAGGAATTCATCCACTGCTATCAACCCATCATATGTAGGTAGATCCCTTGCCTCTGTTATCATGTAGCACAATGATCTCACCATCATGTTGCAATTAAGCATTGTTACTTTGTGTAGCCGATTCTATCATTGCTCTATCTCTTCATTTGAATCCAAAGTGCAGGAGCATTCACACCCAAGAAATCCTTCCATCTGTAGTTGGATTCACCCAAACCTCTTCTCACACGGTTTTCTTGTAAATACAATTGAGATCGTCATCACTATCATCGTCGCACACCGGTTCAGTGTACCGTGCTCCTTCGGCTGGATCTAGCAGTACTACTATGCGTAGTGATTTTTTTCAAAGTTCATTTTGCGCTTCTTCATATTTACGACTCCATTCATATCGACAAACCAGTCTATTCCTAGTAGTGTGGGATAGCGATTACTATCATCGACAATCTCTATCACTTCAAAGTCTGTCTCCATGATCACACCTTTAATATCTATTGTTACTCCTAGCAATCTTCCCTTGGGTAATATCTTCTGTTGGTTCACCATTTGTAACTAAATAGGAGACCATTGTAGTGTGGGTCTGCCCATGCATTCCCATATTTGTTTTGGCAATACATTCACGTTCAATCCGAGATATAGGATTACCTTATCCATTTCATATTCATCGATTTGTGCAGTTAATCTCATTTCCCTTCTTGTGTGCAATGCATGATTCCCAAGTTCCCAGACCACACGCAGTTCTCCTGACCCCTCGCACTTAGTGATAAGTTCCTATAGTCCTTTTACTACCTTGTTGTTGTGTAGTAGTTTCATGCATGTCTCTAGAAATATAGTGAGAACTGATGGATCCATCCCTGGTTCTAGTTGATCCTTACTACTTGAAGTGGAGGCCTTCGTGAAGCTCTTCTTAGCTTCAATGAATGTCTCCTTCATGCGTTCTAAATCAAATTCTGGTTCCTTTGTAGGAGCCTTGCGAACCCACAATCTTTCTTATGACTACTTCCCTTTATCATCACCAGTGGTCATACCGCTTCTGAGCATCATGTTTACATTTGGGTCTTCTTCATGTAGCTCAGACCTCATCATCTGCAAATTTTGAGTCAGGGGGCTAAAGACTGCTTTTTTGTGCAGTCTCGCTATCAATGTAGGGCAGTCTTCTACCTCATGATCAAACTGAGTACAATACAAACATGATGTCCTCTTCAGGTTTGTACAATCACAGGCATAGTGCGATGGTCCTCTACAATCGTAACAAATTAGCTGTCTATGACCCCTTCCTTGTCCCATTCCACCTCGACCCCGACCGCGTGCCTGAAATCCAACGCACACCATTCCTGCATTTGGGTCTAGGGATTACACTTTTGTCTGCACCCTGTAGGTAGGAGTCTGATCCATCATTAGTTTTTATCTTCTGAAGGTGCGTTCATCATGGCCTATCAATCTGCCGGAATTACAAAATAATTGTTGGGACGTCTACTTATACTTCTGCAATAGATGACAATTTTCCGTAGTGTGCTTTGCTCCTATCTGACAGATCGCACACCATAATGCATACATTGCTCTCTGTAGTGTTTGTGACTCAAGTCTTAATGGAATCGACCCTACTCCTACAAAGTAATTTTCCAATACTAGACAATGGTCCTTGTCATGCCCCTGGCCTTTGCATTTTATGCAACATACCCCCTCGCATGCCTCTAGCTGAGGTATCCTATCATGTTTCAAAGTCTACATCTCCATACACATATTTTGAAGTTTTGCGTGAATTTGTTGGACTCCCAGACCAAGGTATTGTATAGTTGTCTCATGCAATCTTATTGCCATCTCCAAAGCTTCGGCCTGGGTGGAAATTTTTTGCTGTGATAGTGTGATCCTTAAGTGTGGAGTTGGTGATGCCACAAACCATGCGTGGTGTTGTCCATCTGTCAATGTCATGTTGGCTTTGCGAATCATACCCTTCAGTATTTGGTCTAGATCCTAGCGTGTCTTGTCCGGGAGCATCGTGACCTCCTTAAACTTGATGATTGATTGAGTTTCTGACTTTGGCCTACTAAATTCCCTGTTTAGTTCGGTCTAGATTTCTGTGATCCCTACATTTGGATGGTCATTAGAATGCTCAATGTACCATGTTAATGCGAAATCTTGCAACGCGCTCACCAGCGTAGCCTTCTTGATATTGTCATCCACGACGCCTTGTGCTTCCCATACTGCCCTTACCATGAACCAGAATTGGTCTGGATCTTCATTCCCTACTCCTCTAAATACCAGTAGTTTGATCACACTCGCCATACTGAACTCTGGTGGTGGCGGAGGTGGGGTGGGTGGAGATGCAGGTGAGTAGGGTGAGACGAGTGGCGGTGTAGGTGGAGGTGGTAAGTGCAAAATTCGTTGCCTCATCAGACTAACCATTCTTCTTAAAGACACTTTCGCGAACTCATCCTCGCTTTCCCATGAGGAGGAAATTAAGGGACTAGTTTCTAATTCCTTACTACTTCCGATTCTGTAGATCTTCCCACTTCACGTAGTCCCAAGTATCAATTTATTCGCACAACCCGCTTTTCACACAATACTATCTTAATCCAAGTGTTCAAAGATTTAATATACTTACCTCGTGGTCCCTTGCAGAAACATCGCTTCACCTCACTGTAGCCGACGGTCGTGTCTACCACGAACTTAGTGATAAATCTTCCTATATTTGGTCAAGCCAATGGTCCACAGATCACGTGATCTTATCTCCTTACGCTTCTAGTTTACACAATAATTCCAAAGTCCACATGATTAGTTTGTCAAGTATACACCTTCCCTAACTGTCTGCTAGCTTTGTGATCCAATCATAAAGTTCAAAAGGAAAGGATGCAAAGAAAATTTCATGGATTTCCTATACAAGTAGCACTCCAATCATTGTTCCTTAGATACTCATGGATTTCTATTTCCCTGTGATGCGAACTCATGATTCTTCTTGTCCAACCACCCTTCAATTTCTTTCTTTGTTGGATTCTAGTAGTACGATGTCAAATATCCCTTATGTAGATCCTGATCCTAGCAACGGAACCATTTGTTGGATTTTAGGGGCTTGACCCAGGTTCAGAGGTGATTTAGCCAAACAAATCCCGGTAATATTAGCCCTTTTGGCAATAGTTCGCAGAGCGTGGACTGAGGTCTCACCTGAAGTAGTATGGGAGGGTGCTAGAACCAGGTTTCCATGCCCTGGGGATGTCTAATGAGCTTTTGGTGGTCCACGGCTTCACCCTGTGTGCACATCGTTACATGCGTCTGTTATCCCTTGCAACCTCTGATGTTGCCTTCGTGCAGCCCTACTTGGGCGTGGTCTGTATTATACCCAGGTTCCTTACTAGTTAACCTGTTAATACCCAATTACTTAACTTATTTGTGTAATTCTAGTGAAAATTAACAGTATATCTAGCAATCATATAAGTGTGTGCGATAAAAAAAATAGTATAAATGTAAAGAATGCAATACACAAGCAGATGCATAGAAATTGGAATCAACTTCTCTTTATTATTCTTCGTTCAAGGTTATAGACGTGACACCACCCTGCGCACTTAGTTGCAAACTCTACTAGGCCTCTGTGCACTCAGCTGTAGAGCCTCTTCCTACTACTACGATGCAATACACTTAGACTATTACTCTATGCTTGAACCATTTGCATTCATATATCTTCTTCCTTTGCCAATTAGCTATCTTTACAACTTGAGCCTCACTCTATTTATACAATCCCATGGTCTGCGGACCATGGGTAGGCCGACATGACATTACATTACATTACAAAACTTAGGGCGGACAACCCTATGACTCAACCTATACTTCATGCTCCATGCCCACAATTCGCAAAGTAATACATTTGACCAAAACTTGAGGTTTGAGCCCCAAAGCATGTTGTGGGGGATCTGGTGCCCAACAGGCATGGTCACTGACGGAGACTACTGTGAACTTATATTTCAAGTTGTGGTACAAATGAAGCTTCATAGGAGTAATCACACAACTTCACAATCATTTTTTCACCCCTGTGTACAGGATAATATTTGAACAGGATCCACCCTACATGTCAAAGGAAGCAATGGAGGCATTGTTCGACATTGCAAATTGGTATGCCTCACCATTCAACACTTTCATCCAAATGTTCAGTGCGGAGAAGCCTCTCCATGTTCTTCTGAAGTTTGCCTTGGACGTACTTGTCATTCCAGAGGTAGCATATGACATCTCGGTAGGATTCATAGCTAGATTGCATCGGAAGAAGAAGGGACCTTGGCCCACTCTTTTGCTATGGATTGTGTTATATGAGATCAGGAGTATCAATCAAGTAGACATCGAAGAAGAAATGATGAAGAAGTACCCATTCGACCTCTGAAGCTACAAACAGTATGGCCCACATTTCACTGTGAAATATCACTGCATGAGAGTTCAGTTCAACTGGATCCAAGGGGCATGTCATTGGGCTGAGGAGGACCCATGGAGATATTGCTACAATTTCTCCAGACCCAATCAACCAGTGGGCTTTGCTATCAAGTGGTTAGCGAAGCAACATGAAGCAGCACGATGGAGAGCACTAGCAGTAGTAGCAGTGGCAGTAGAGGCAAGCATACTAGTGTGCGAAAAAGGTAAGAAAAGATTTTTGATCGCATGGAGGAGGAGAAAAGTTTCAACTTTCAAGTAGATCCACTTGTAGAGAAAGCAATTATGGCTATAGAGGTAAAGAGGCAGTAGCACGAGAAGTGAATTGTGTGAAGGAAGAGGGATAAGAAGATACTAGAAGAAGCAGAGAAGGAGTTGGATGATCTGAGGGAGCAACTCTGAAAGGAATAAGAGCTGCACAAACAAGAGAGGGAAGTGTAACAACAACAGATATAGCAGGGGGCACAACATGTGCGAAAAAACAAAGTAGAACCCATACAATTAGTTGATTCATCTCAACAACTAGCATGAAGTGAACATGGTGAACCATCATAGGGGCAAGACTTCGCTCATGAGATAGAATAAGCACTTCAATAGTTGGATGCAGACATGGAGTAGCAGGAGCTGGAATAGGACACTGACCTCATGCCTCACCACAAAGAGGTCGTCTCACCCACTTCAATGCATCCAGATGAATAGCAAGTCTTCAATGGCCAAGGAGGAACTAAGAGCCTTGGTTATCAGCTGGAAGAAGAGATGCACAATTTGTTTTGGAAAATTTGGTATCTACGAACAAATAGTAATTCCCTAGATAAGTAGCCATATCTAGAACAACAGTTTAAAGTGTTTTAATATTTTCCTATAAGCAACAGATATGATGAGAAGATGAGAATACCTACTTGTAGTTCCGCTTTCCTCTCGTCTCCCTTGTATCAATCTTGTCGCTCCTTCCCATACTTAATACACTTGAGAAGTACTTATAAACACAACATAAAACAAAGAATTGATGAAAGCAAAAGATCTATTGAATACAAGTGAATAGAATTAGATACATTTCACACATATAAGCATTATAAAAAAATACAAACATACAGGAGAAAGGTTCAAACACTTTATTGAATATAAGAAGGAATTAAAACCATTTCTGTCTGATTCAAAGCCATTCCTCGAGCTTGGATCCCATCCACATCACATCAAAAGCATGACAAACTTGTAGCATTACAATACTTGCTTCAAAGCCAAATCTCATAGTAGCATTATCTTCTTATAATTCAACATAATTCAGCCCTTGATCACTTGTATGAGTGGTCAATTTATAGGAAGATGAAGGAGGTTTTTTAATAAATGGTGGCATTGAATGGCCTTCCATACTTAGAATTAGTTCCATGGAGGAAGGGATGAGAGGATACAATGCATCTTAACTCATTCCTCATCCATTTTCGAGCTCATAGGAGTTGATAAGTGAGGGAACCTTCTAGATGACTCCAAAAGATAACAATATTCCCCAAACCCTATGTGAATTTTGCTCAAACTCACCCAGCATAGGTCAAAGTAATCCTAGGCACTCTACAGAGCACCCTAGCATGGACTTAACTACTCTACAGCACACCCTTACATGGGCTTACCTGTGCTGGTCCCTCTAGAGGCTATTTCTGGAAGTGCTCAAGTCATGAAAATTTCTAGGAAGGAGGCATTGAAAGGGGTGACTTGTTTAGGGAATGTAGCAACTGAAATCAGGGTTTGATGAGCCCTAAAACACTGATTTGGATGATGTGATTGATGTGCCCAAATGGATCTATAACAGCTGCCCCATAAAGCATGAAGTCAAAAAAATGCTAATGTTGAATGAAATGCTTTATGATGTGATGAGGAGGTATCAAAGTAGAAGGTGACCTGCATCAATTACAATACATATATCATCATATTTGATTTTACATGAATTGCTGAGGGAAGGCATACCCATGCTTAGCGTATAAACTTTCATTACATGTACATAAATAGTCGTCTACAGATATATACCCATGATCAGAATGACCATCAATGTAATGCCATTGTACATATGAATTAGTACTCTTGAAATCGTAGCCCAGATGGATGAAACCAGATTTGGGGTCTTCTAACTCGTTCAATTGTTCGATCAAGTACAAGTCTAACCATGTGAATATGTGATCTGAATTCGAGTATGGGAAGACACCATCTGATTACTAGCCAATGATGTAAGTTGTTAACACACGCGAGAGTAATCACTGATAATGATAATGATCCTCAAGGTACTGCAGTACAATCTGCATGGTGTGAATGGATGATTTGATGTCAAACACCATACAATGTCTTTCAGTTGAAGGCCATTGATGTCAACCTATCGCCAAAAGTGAGAAACCTGCCATTGATGTACACAAGCCTCAAGCTACCGGAGGGTGTTTCTAAATCAACTTCTTGGATACTAAGCTGATGTCGACAAGAAGCGACTTGTTGCAAGAAGGCCTTCATGTTGTTCTCGGGAAAACTAGTGTCCATTCAGATCTGCTAGTCCCACTAAGACGGGTAGCTATCTTAGAAACAAACAAAATAATGTCACTTATGTTTTCCTTTATGAAAGATAGATGAGAAAGAAGCAGATAGTACCAACCTAAGTCTTTCGCTTGGCTCCTTGCTTGTTTCATTTCCCCTTCGACAGAAATTCACCACTCCTTCCTTACTTGTCCCACTTCAAAGAGAACCTGTAGAGTCGAAGCAACATAATACCATCAAAGCATAGAGATCTATAACCATAAACAATATAGGATCAGATGTATACTAACCACACAAATGCATATATCAATACAAGATTTAGAGATATACAAGAATATGGAGGAAAACTCAAATAGCTTTATTGATAGAAGTAGTAGAAGATAGGATTACAACCCATTGGTCTGACCCAGCACCATCCTCCCAGCATGAAAGCCCTCTTCACCCCATTAAAACCTTGGATCACCCAACAATACAAAGTTGCACAGAGAAACCAACAGCACTTCGTTACAAAATACAAGATTCCAGCCTTTGGATCTCTAGGATGAGCGATCCATATATAGATTTTTGCAAGGGGGTGAGTCAGCTTCTGCGATTTTGATTAGTGTCATCTCTCTGATAGTTCTTGGTTCGACTTGGAGATTTCATGATCTCTTACTCATCCTTGGGCAAATTCAGAGAGGCAAGTGTCAACTGAGCAGCTTCTAGAAGATTCTCAGGGTCTCCACCTAGCAAACTGCTTTTGCCATTTGTCTGCTCTCACTCATCGTACCCTATAGAAGGGTTCTCCAATATGCATCACACTTTTTGCATGTGGCAGGTGAGATGCATCACATCGTTAGCACTGAGCAATCTGTATGGTCCAGTTTTGACCAGTTCTGAGTAGTTTTTCATGGAGAACTTCTGGGAGATGATGTAATCAGTTGAACTTGCTCCTTTAGGGTATGAAACAACACTTTTACGGACTTAGAAGCCCTTGGTTTATGGACATATGTGATTGGGGTTGCAGTGCCCAAATATGTCTATAAAAGTTGCCCCCTAAAGCATGAGGTCGTAAATCGTTTTGATGTCGGGTGAAATGCTTTATCATGAGGATCCGAGGTTTTCCAAACTGGAAGGTGACCTATAATAAGATACAATACAATACATTATATTCATAATATTTTCATGATCTAGCTGAGGCAGTCATTGCCATGATTAGCTTTATAAATTCATTTTCATGTACATAGCACAGACAACCATCTCTGTACCAGACTGGTGATTCTGGTAGAGCCATCATCCTTTGGTTTGGATGATTATCTGTGTAGAAATGATGTACATTTGATGTCTTTATTTTCCTGAATATATCGCAACCCAGATGGATGAAACTAGATCCGTGGTCTTCAAAAATCATTCAATCTTTGCCGGAAGTACAAGTCAGTCTATGTGAAAAGATGTTATGGCGCTGAGCATGGAAAGACATCGCCTGATTACCAACCAATGACGTAAGTTGTTAACGGGCACGAGAGGAATCACCGATAATGATAATGACCCTCAAGGTACTGTAGTACAATTCACGTGATGTGAATACATGAGTCGATGTCGAACACCATGCAAAATCTTTTGGTCGAAGGCCATTAATGTAAACCTATCGCTGGAAGTGAGAAACTTGCCATTGAGGAATGCAAGCTTCAAAGTACTGAAAGGGTTGTTCCTAGGTCGACTTCTTGGATAATGAGTTGATGTCAACAAGAAGTGACCCGTCGTAGGAGAGCCCTAATGAATCCCACATCTATGACACGGAACAGGGAAAATGATTTTATGGAGGTAAAAACAATATGATGATACAAGGTTCATGGTGGTGGTCATGAAAGAATGAAGCGTGAAGGTATTGCAGCGGATGAGACACAAACTGGGTTGGTGAATTCTCTGAGCGACTTCTCTTGAACATGTCGGCAACACTGAAATGGATTGGTAGTGTTAACCTGAAAGGTGGATGGTATAGTGGACCAATGGTGATATGACCGGTGAATGAAATAACCCAACCCGACTCAATCATGGTGATGGAGTGAAAGTGTCATGTTCAAGAGTGACCTGCTACCAATAAAGTTTCTTCAAGTTTTCTTCCCAATTTTCCCCAGTCATTTTTGACCAGTACCTATTTATTTTTGTTATGCTTGAGGGGGATAACATATGCTTATTCTATAATTTTCCCTTCAGGTAAACCCGTTGCTATGTTTTAACGAGCCTAACAACAGTGAGACTTGCTCTTGTCTACATGGAAAAGTTTGTCCCTTTTTTTTTAACGAGTTTAATGACAAGGATAACTTGGTTCTTTTCAATTTTAGAGAGTCTGAAAAGAAACAGAAAGGAAACTCCAATATTCCTTTTTTGTAATATAATCCCTTAAGTTCGAAAAAGTATAAAACAATGCGAAAGTGATGACTTTTCGATAGTTTTAATGTGCTGAACAAGACAAACGCTCGATCTTTTTGTGTAATAATCCCTCAGGTCTAAAAAAATTAAAATGTAGAGGAGGGATGGCACTTCCAATGACGTTAACGAGTTGGAGAGGCCAATTTCTCAGCAATCTTTTCATATTTTATGAGTCAGATGAAAAGAGCTTAAATGAGACTCGTTTTTTGAGGAACGAGTGATGTTTTCAGATAGCAGCTAGTTCCATGTAATGTTTGGAACTTTTTCAATCATGACAGTGTAGAGAAAGTGGCTAACAGGATCAATCATCATAGCTATTCCTCAAAAGGGGTAAACAATCAAATGGAGGCATATGATCGGCTAAAAAAGAGTGGAGGTGATAGTAAGAACACAACCAAGGTTTAAAAGCTGATAATTATGCGATCACAATGGTTATTTACCGGAGGTGGGTTCAATTTTTAATGAGATTAAACTCTGGTGGAACATATTCTCATTCCTAGGTTTATTTTTTGACGAGCTTGAACTTCACGTAAAACTACTCGTGCCAGTTGTATAATAAGGATGTCTCATTGATAGGTTCATTTTTTAGGGAGCTTGCCCCATTCAAAACTTTGGTCCAGATCCTTTCATTATGTAAGCTAGGAACGGCCAATCCTACAAGTTTAAGGGGTTAAGAACCTACAAACTAAGAAAATAAATGGTCACTTTTCACTTTCATGCAAAACGTTTTGCATGCCCACAGGTATAACGAAGTAGAGTTTCTAGGTTACCATTCAATTTGTAGACAAAACACTTTCTTGGCTATGTCGGAAAAGGCCTACCTTCTCACGGGGGAATCCTTTTCCAGTCTGATCCATTTTCCTAAATGGACAGGATAGTTAGAATAGTCATATTCATACGTGAAAAACTACCTTATATCTGAGGTTTTACTACCGAATCAGACCAGGGTGCATGCCCCCTGGGTTTCAGTCACAATCACCGAATCACCCTTGCTCATCAGGTGGATCGACTAGAGATTGATGAGACATTCTTTGCGCAAAAAGACCAGTTAGGGATGGCATTTGACTATTAGCTATGTGTGAACTGAGGAATGAAAGCTGGTGTACGAGCTGGACCACTCTGCCTTCATGTGGAAAACACATCCCTCGAAAGAGTGAGGAAACAATAGCTCCCATGTTATAAATGTAGTCACGCCTAAGGAGTAGATTGTAATCTAAATGTCCTTGGACTACCATCACGTTTAGATGAATGGTTTTCCTTCTAAAAGTTATAGGTAAATTTGTAAGGATCCCTAATGGTCGACTGGTTCCTTTGTTGAGGCTTGTCAAATTTCGAATCTCAGGCAGAAGCGATGGCAAACCAAGCACTTTCTAAGTAGTTGAGGAAAGGATACTCAGAGAAGCCCCTTCGTCTATGATAGTACCAACCATGATCATTCTATAATCTTTTACGTCAGAATGGTACATTAAATGGTAGACGGGGTCTGCCTAGTAGATTCCAATCGAAGGAAATGACTAGGTTGCTTGGAGGTGGGACTGAATAAACGATCGGATAAATCTCTGACGAACTTCCTTCATGCGGTAAATGAAATGGTAGATTGCCCCCATGTTCATCAGAGTCTGTGTTTACGAAAAGAATTTGAATGGTGTCGTTCTCATTCTCTTTGGGGTTGGTATCATCTGAAGGTGGATCCTCTGAAGACAAGATGGGGTCGACTGCCGTTTCAATCTGTTGACATTGGTCCGAGGTGGAATCAGAGGGTTTATCTTCAATGATAGGTGCTTTCACTGACAACAAAGGTGTTTCAGTGAGATTTTCAACTAGCGGTGGACTCAGCAAGAGTTTCTTGTATCCAGGAGGAAGTTGTTGGGGTGACGCAGGACAGTTATCCAAGATTCTTTTAGCTTTTTCCAGGAAGGGACACCAGCGGAGGGCACGATCGCCTTCACACAGTTTGCAAGGAAATTTAGATCTTCCTTTCTTTCCATTGACTTCATTTTCACTAGTTGACGGTGTACTCTCAACATGATCGTCAAAGGTTGACGACACTGGATTGTGCAAGCGGGGAGACCAGTACCTTAAGATCTATGGGATGCAAGGACAATCTCGATGATAGTGGTCCCCTTTTCAAATGACACATGGAGATTTAGGTTTGGACGGTGCAGTGTGTGGATTTTCACTATACGATGTATGGTTGCCCCATTTTTGTCGTTGGCTCCTTCTTCTTCACCTTCCCTTTCTTCTTCTTCTCAGTTACTTGGTTTTTATTTTTACTAGCTTCACCGAGCGAAGAGGAAGAAGGAGAGGGAGAAACAAACAAAGTAGAAGGTTGGGGGGTAACTCTAGTATCATCTAGCTACTGATTTGATTGCTCAGGAATCACGGTGCTTTGAATGACAAAGGTTGAGAAAAGCCATACTGGCAGGCCAATTGTCAGTCTTGGAAGGGACAATGTGGTCATATGAGGTGCACCAACATCTCCCCAAGAGGAGAAAGGACTAGGATTTCCCCCAAGGGGAAATCCTTGATTGGTGGACTCCATTTTCTCAACTTAAGATCAACAATGGAACAATGACGTTACTCCAATTAAAATAAATTTTAGACACTTTGACACAACTTGCTTTTTGAATTTTTAAGAGTCGAGAAAAAGCTAAAGATGACTCTAGTCGCCTTCGATTTTAATGAGCCTGAAGTGAAAAGTGCTCAGATGGACACTTTCATTGAAGGAGTCTAAAAAGGAATGAAAGAGACTACTCTGGAAAACTGCAGAATACTTTTTATAGTACGACAGTCAATCTTCCCAAATGTTGTGTTCAGTGCATTGAAATCGATAGGGTGGCATACACAACTTCCTAAGGATAAAGGATATAGCCTATTGTGGTCTCCCAATACATACTCGATGGTACGTGGGAGCATAAGTCCTTACTGGAACTTGTCATCTCAAAGAGGAGGAATCATCCAACCTACGATGAAAGCGACAGTTACCAGGCTTTATGACGTCGGAATACATCTCTAGCCTAGACTTCTAGACGTTGTGCATTAGGTTCCAAAGCGTTTTTATGTTCATTGAATTTATTTTATAGTTGATCTTTCTTAAGAAGTTTTCCTTTAAGGTTCACCGTGTGATGTAGATATACAACTCCTAAATATGTAATATAAGATGATAAACAGTCATTTACTTCTCTTTTCGCAATGAAAGTCCTAGCTACTAATGAAAGAGAAGCGAAATTATTTCAACATAGAGTAGAGAGCACACACTAGATGCACTGTCCTAAATCAAAATCAACAAGCAGTCTAAATGCAAATGCACATGCATGCATTTGTTTTCTGCTTTCTTAATGTGTGAATAACAAAAGAATGCTAAGCACAAATCTGAACTATCTTTTCTTTCAAATCGACAGTACTAACAATTTTGTCTTCAAAAGACGAAAGGAAGACAAGACGACACTTTGCGATTTCAAATTCAAAAAATGAAACGAAGACTAAGATGACACTTTGTGATTTCGAATTCAAAAAGCGAAAGGAAGGCTAAGAGCGACACTTTCAACTTCAATTTGAAAACTGCTTTTGACACTTGAAATACTATTAATTCAAATCAAATACAAGAGTAACAATGTAATTGACCATCAAAAAGAGTAGGATTCTTTTCTTTGACTGAAAACGACACTTGCGACACTTTCAAATAAAAAGATGACATTTCAATTAAGCTACTTTTTTGTAAACGATAACTGTAAATGGAAAAAAATAAATAAAAACATTCACAATTATTTGTACAATGGACGCTGAATAATGCAAAGGAAGGGAGTTTCAACAGTGGTATACTGATCACAGACATCAAAACTCCTGAATAAAGCTGAAGACAATGAAGAAAAAACCAAAATCTGGAGGCAGAAATAGTCTTATCTGATCATCGCACCTGTAACCCAAGGAAACGGGGATGCATCCCACCTAATGCACATAGGAGGTGAGATGCATCTAGAATTTCAAAATGAGACAGTGCAATGATCCAGGGACGAGACTTTCACTTGGTATTTGGTCACAGTTTACAACTTAGTTTAGGGATTTAGGCTGAGCTAATGATCGGAAATAAACACAAAGTATAGGGGCTGATCTAATAAGGTTACTTGAGCTACCACCATGGCACTTAGGATGTTTGCAAGTTGGTTGTTCAGTTTATAAAAAAGCCTAGAGATAGACTGAAGCAACATTGATCTACTTTGCACTTGCATAGCAAATGCAGTTCGAAGGCTAGTTGGGTTAACTTCAAGCTCCATCTGTAGTTTATAAAGTAAACAAATATAAACATGAAAACAAGTTATTCGCTCCCCAGTGGAGTTGCCATTTTATTATCGGGAAAACTAGTGTCCATTCAGAGCTGCTAGTCCCACTAGGACAGGTAGCTATCTTAGAAATAAACAAACTAAAGTCACTTGTGTTTTCCTTTATGAGAGATAGATGAGAAAGAAGTAGAGAGTACCAACCTCAGTCTTTCACTTGGATCCTTGCTTGTTTCCTTTCCCCTTTGACAGAAAGTCGCCACTCCTTCCTTACCTGTCCTCCTTCAAAGAGCACTTGTAGAGTCAAAGTAGCATAATACCATCAAAGCATAGAGATCTATAACCATAAACAATATAGGATCAGATGTATATAACCATACAAATGCATATATCAATACAAGATTCAGAGATATACAAGAATAGGGAGGAAAACTCAAATAAATTTATTGATAGAAGTAGTAGAAGAGAGGATTACAATCCATTGGTCTGACCCAGCGCCATCCTCCCAGCATGAAAGCACTCTTCACCTCATGAAAATATTATATCACCCAACAATACAATGTTTCATAGAGAAACCAACATCACTTCCTGATAAAATACAAGATTCCAACCTTTGGATCTCTAGGATGAGGGATCCATATATAGATGTTTGTAGGGGGGTGAGTCAGCTTCTGGGATTTTGATTAGTGTCATCTCTCTAATAGTTCTTGGTTCCACTTGGAGAGTTCATGATCTCTTACTCATTCCTGGGCGAATTCAGAGAGGCAAGTGTCAACTGAGCAGCTTCTAGAAGATTCTCAGGGTCTCCACCTAGCAAACTGCTTCTGCCATTTGTCTGCTCTCATTCATCACACCTACAGGAGGGTTCTCCAATATGCATTGCACTTTTCGCATGTGGCAGGTGAGATGCATTGTACCCTTAGCACTGAGCAGTCTGTATGGTCCAGTTTTGATCAGTTCTGAGTAGTTTTTCATGGAGAACTTCTGGGAGATGACGTAATCAGCTGACTTTTCTCCTTTAGGGTATGAAACAACACTTTTAGGGACTTAGAAGCCCTCAGTTTATGAACATATGTGATTGGGGTTGCAGTGCCGAAATATGTCTATAACAGATGTATCCCACATCAATGACATGAAACGAGTGTAGTGATTTTAGAGATGGAAGTTGACTGATGACACAGGGTTCAGGAATGGTAGTCATGAAAATGAAGGTTTATGGTATTGCAAAGGATGAATTTTGATTGAATTACTTCTCTTGAACATGATGGTGACCCTAAAATGAATTGGTGGCATTGACCGAAAGCAAGGTGATGGATGGAATGATAAACCAACGGTGTGATAACCATCAAGCTAATAACCCAACCTAGATAGTCATGGTGATGGAGTGAAAGTGTCATGTTTAAGAGGGACCTACTACCATAAAGTGGTTTTCCCATTTTTCCCATTTTCCCCAATCATTGCTGGCGAGTACATCTTTATTTTTATCAATCTTGAGGAGGATACAATATGCCTTTTGTATGAATCCACCCTTCGAGTGAATCCATCACTATTTGATTTTTTTATGAGTCTAGTGAAGGTGAAACTTGGTCTTGTATAGATGGACAAGTTTGTCAGTATTTGATGTTTTAATGAGTTTACCAACAAATATAACTCAGTCCTTTTCATGTTTAGATAGTTTGAAAGGGGACAAAAAAAAACCTCCACCAGTTTTTTTTTGTAAATTAATCTCTCAAGCCAGAAAAAGCATAAAATAATACAAGAGAGATATCGTTTCCAATTCATTAATGAGCTGGAAAGGACAAGTGCTCAACCACCTTTTCATGTTTAGAGAGTCTGAAAATAGCTTAAAGAGGACTCCAAGGGGGTTCCTTTTTCGTTTTTAATAGATCTTGAAAAAGAGATAAAAGTGTGCTTTGTGGTCAAAGGTACAATTTACAATCGAGCACGTCAAATTTTGTAAGTCATTTGCAAAACCTGCTCAAAACACCACCAAATGGATTAAAAAAAAAATACCTATTTCATTGGAAAAAATAGGCAAATACTAATGTTTACTCAATTAATGAACATGAAATAAACATAAAACAAGTTTTTACCATGACATTTTTACCATTTGCAACTTACCATTCAGTTTTGTGCTTTGAGCTAGTTTTTCCCTTGAACTTCATCAGTTGATTGTGAGAGATTCTACAGACCATTTCCTGAGCCATATGGACGAGGTAGGAGCTAAACATCTCTTCTTTCTTTTCAGGTCATTCTTTTTTCATTTCATGCAAGTTTAAGGGTTTTTTGGGGCCCCTAGGGTTTCCTTTTTTCGCCATGGGATCAATGCAGGCTTTTACATCAAAAACTATGTTGAACAACACGCAGATAGAAGCCTGCATGCTCTACAACACACTGTTTCTGTGCCTCGGCTACATTGGATGAGTTTCCCAAGTTTGATTTCATTGTTTGCTCTAATATTTGTCCCGTTTTTTGCATGGAAATGATCTTAACTAAGCTTATGATTGTGTTTCAGGCTTTCATCAAATCAGAATGTCAATTACATGGTGAAAAAGAGAGCACGAAGAACAAGATATTGTTGCCTTAAACAATTTGGGTACATTTGAGGCCCTCAAAACTGCGGGTTACTCAAATACTTCAAGTTGTCCAGAATGAGGCAACAAATAGAACTACTGCAGTTCCTTGTTCATGCATGGGATCCGAAAGATCATACTTTTCACAGTAGGGACAAGATGGTCCCTATTACTATTGATGATATTTAATTTCGTATCAGACTGTCAAGGCGATGTGCCCTCATCTCACTTTCTGGATTTTCCCATGGAGGTGAATTGTTGAGAGATTATATTAGAGAGTTTTGTCAGCCAGGTACACAGCTTAGAAAGGATGGGAAAATAAACATTAGGGATGTAGGTGATTTTCCTTTGAGAACGATCCTCATCACAATCACAAAATTGGTTGGCAGTGTGACACTACATCTGGCGAACATATCTTATATGTAGTATGCACTCGAGTGTCTAGAGCCAAAAGTTTTCAACTAGTGCAAGGCTATGCTTTGTTCATTGAAAGAATAACTGAACAAGGTAAAAAGTGGTAAGACGAAGAATTTCTTCTATGGTTCGATCTTAATTGCTTTTACCTTAGAAAGAATCCCATTGATGCAACCACAACATGTATCACTAGGTGTAGCTAGTCCTAGAGATCCCTGTATGCAGATGTGGGTCGAATTAATGGATCAACATGTGAGTCAGTAAACAAACATTTTTTCCATTGCATTCTTTAGTTGGCTCGAGAAAAAACATATTATCATTGAGGACCATCCATAATTAGGGATGGATTTCTGTGGAGATCTTGTTTTGATTCTACCAGTTGGAGCACAATAGGGTGCTATGGGTAAATTGTTTGACCAAAATTACATGTAACATTTCCGTTCTATGATTATATGCAATCCTATTCAACTTTTACATGTGACACAAATGTCTATTTAACACATAATTCGCTAGAGAATTAGTTAATGTGTTAATATTTCTAGAAATATGTTGATATTGAATGTGTTTAAAATGTCTTTCCAAAATACAAACTCTAAGGAACATATGCAAAATTGTTGGATTTCGGACAGTATAAATGTTCGTTGGTTTTAGTACAATGAATTGTGAGTCCAGTGTAACGATGATTTGGTTAATGCCAAATGAAATGGCATAAGAGAGTAGTTCAATCAACGCGCTATACTCAGCGATGTTGTTCATTGATCGACCAATACAAATCCCTTGAAAACTCACTAACTTGCCAATTGGAGTGAAAATAGCCCATGCTATAGAAGACAAGTTCTGCGTACTATGACTAGAACCATTGTCGTAACCAACAGAATGTTTTGAAGACTCTGACATCTACAACAAATGCAAAGCAAATTATTAACCATATAAAAACTATAAAAGATACACATACACACATGCAATGAAAGCATATATACATTGAGTTTTACTACACTCAATCAAGCATAGTAACATTTGAGATACAACCCATTTCGAGGTTGCAATAATGGAATCCCATCATAGTCTACTAACTCGTAGGAAAAGTTTTCCAAAGAAAGCTTGACAATATAAGGACCCATCCGCATTAGTTCGAATTTCCCTACTCTAATTTTATCAGCTTCCTGATCGTAAAGCAAGACTAGGTCCCCTTCTGAGAAGATACAAGGCTTGACATTTCTATCATATTGTGACTTGATTCATTTCTTATGTTCTTTGTTAGCCAATGCAACATCATGACAGGTTTCATCCAGATGGATTAGTTCCAGGAAACGTGCTTCTTTCTTAGAAGTGTCGGGTAACATGTCAATCATGAGTTTGAGAGATGAAATTTTGCATTGTATTGATAAGATCACTTCCAAACCATACACCAACTGAAAGGGTGTGAATCCAATTGAATCCCTCACTAATGTTCGATATGCCCTCAAGGAAAAGTATAAGATTAAGTGCCAGTTTTGCTTATCAACCGCTATGATTCTATCCAACATCCACTTCAGGACTTTGTTGATGGCCCCAAATTATCCATTCACTTGTGGATAATAAGGGGTAAAACTATCATTTGACAGTCCTAACTGAGTAGTCAACTCAGCCATAATGTGATTGCGAAAATGCAACCCATGATCTTTAACTATGGCTTGTGGTACACCAAACTAGGCAACCACATGGTTAAAATGGAAAAGAGAAGTCATTTTGCCACTGTTGTTCAATGTTGGAATCGCCTCAGCCCATTTGGTAAAATAGTCAATGACGACTGTAATATACCCATGCCCCCCGGCCAAGGTGGGGTTTCATGTCATAAAGTCAATGCCCCATTTTGCGAATGGGCCAACAACAACAACTAGCTGCAATGGTGCAAGTGGTAATCTGGTTTTTTGGTCATATATTTGGCATGCGTGACAACTCCTGACAACAATAATACAATATTTAAATATAGTTGGCTGGAAGTAACCGACATGGAGAATTCTCTGTGCGGTTACATACCCAGATAAGTGTTAGCCACAGACACCTAAATGGCAATCATTCAATGGTTTCTCGGGTTCCTCATGCATGAGGCACCTCCGTAAAATCGTATTGATACCATGACGGTAAATAGTGTCACCAATGATCAGATAATCTTTGGCTTGGTATCGAATTCATCACTGTTGAGAGTGAGAGGTATCAGGCTAGAAAGTTTGGGTATGGAGATAGATCAGTATATCTCAATACCACGTGTTAGATGAAGATATTAGAAACTGAGACTCATCCAAAATCAATGGTTCAGATGTTGAATCAATGGAGGTCGAGGGAAGGTCACAAAGTAACTGCAAAAACTAGAGATTTCTTTGATTTGGACTTGATGAATTCTAGATCAAACTCCTGCAAAATGACTATCCATTTTGAGTATTTCCCCCCCAGAAATTTACGTGACAAAATGTATGTCATAGGGTTGCAATCTGAAATGACAGTTGTTTTTTGGAGTAGGATGTAGTGACGAAATATTTGAATAGCTTGCACAGTTGCCAAAGCTAGTTTTTCAACATAAGAGTACTTACTTTCTATATCATTAGTATTTCAGCTCAAATAACAAATCAGATGTTCAATCCCATTTTCTTCCTGGACTAAAACCATGCCAATGGCTATATTTGCAACAACGAGATACATGTAATAGTCATTTTGATAATTTGGAGAATACATTAATGAAGCTCTAATCAAGGTATCTTTAAGAGCATCAAAGGAAGCTTGCACAACTTGATCCCAATGGAAGGGTATCTCCTTTTTCAAAAGACATGTAAAACCTTTAGCCATCTCAGCGCAATTAGGAATGAACCTCCTTAGAAAGTTTTCATTCCCTTGTAGTCTTTGTAACTGTAAAATATTTGAAGGTGGAGGAAAATCAAGAATTACCTAAACCTTTAATGGATTAATTAGAATCCCCTCCCTAGACAATAAAAATCCAAGCAATCGACCAGAACCAACACAAAGCACACATTCGTGTGGATTGAGTCGTATCTTGTAGTGTTTGCACTGTAAAAATATTGCTCTCAAATGTGGCGGGTGATCAATCCACTTTCGTGAATGAGCAGGTAAATTGTGAAGGCAAGGTTGAATAATGTGCTTGATGTCATGGAAGGCATAATCCATTGACCTCTGAAATGTGGCCCCTGCATTCTTCAAACCAAATGGGAGTTTCCTATATGCGAATGTGCCCCAAGGACAAATAAAATTTGTTTTAGATTGGTCCTGTGGGCAGATATTGATTTGATTGTAGCTATAAAAACCATCCATAAATGTGAACATTTCACATCCGGCACATTCGTCAATAATCTAGTCGATAAAAGGAGTAGGATAATTGTCCTTTGGACATGCCCAATTTACATCCCTATAATCGACGCACACTTGAATTGTCCCTTGTTTCTTCATGAGAGGAACAATGTTGGAAACCTAGTCAGTAGAGGTATGGGGTAAATGAAATCAGCGCACAAAAGTTTTTCAACCTCTGCTTTAATTGCAATGGATTTCTTTGGATGAATAGGTCGAAGCTGCTGTCGAATTGGCTTGGCATCAGGGTACATTTTGTTTTCGTGTTCAGCAACACTGAAGTGAATGCCTGGCATCTCGTCATAAGACCACGCAAATATATCTCTAAATTCATGAAAAAGAGTATGGTAACTATCGAGTTCGGATGGAGAACAAGATTTTCTGACATGAATGTTCTCTAGAACATTAGGCTTGGTCGAAATATTAATAGAAATCATTTCTTCAATATTTGACAAGTTTCGCTCAGATTCTACTATATCTATGAAAACTGAATTCGAAAGAAAATCAACAACTGAAGGGTGGTTTAGTTCATTTGAATAATCTTTGATGTCATCTGGAAGATGGTAATGATGATGATAATATTCCCATGGTTCTTCTCCTATCATCATTGATTGGACGATTCCTTCATCCATAGAATGTATACGTGAGAAAGGATCTGAAGAAGTACCATATTCTAAGGAACGGTCTACCCATACAATTGACGAATGTGGATTTGGGTTTACTGCACAAGCCTAAATAATTGATTGTTATGCTAGTTCAATGGGGCTTAGTAGCATTACCTGAATATTACTATCAATTTCAAAATTGTTAGTAATCCTCCTTAAATCAGATAAGGTCAAGGAAATCATGTTGCAAGTGTCTACTCTTTCCACTTCCACCAAATCCGATGGTGGCGGTAGTGTAAAAGTACCCATTAGGGAAGGATATTTAAAGAGACCTACTCCAACACTTTCAATTGATAGAGGGGGTCTGTGTACCAACAGAATGCTTCCCGTCACCTGTGAACTATTGGCAAAGAAGGGAATCTGATTGATCACTGTGATTCCACCCTTATAAGGGAATTCAATAGTACGAAAGTATATGGAAACCACAACAGCCATAACATACACCCATGGCCTTCCCAGTAAAATGTTGTAATCGAGGGGTTTGTCAACTACCTCAACTTTAACAATAACTGTTTTTTCCCCTAGTTCGATTTGCAGGTTACTCAAAATCCCACAAGGAGTATATGTTCGTCCGTTAAAAGCTTTTAACGTAGTTGGTGATATTGACAATGATGATGAACCAAGTGTTTTCCAACAGCTCATTTACATAATGCAAGTAGATGCCCCCTCATCAATAATAGTTCGGTGAACATTCTTATTGAGAGATTTTACTTGAAGTAGGAAAGCTAACTGTGCTGGTAACTGTGGTGTATATCCCGCATGGTTAAAAACCAAAAGATTGGAATCTGTAGGGTCTATTCCTCCAATTTCTGACAATAAAGCCTGCTTCTGGGAGGGACAGTTTTGTAACACCTCGAGTGTTGACATAGCAGAAGGTGATTGAGCAAGATCTTCCACTATGTTATAGTTCTAAGCTGCTCAAGCCCGAGGGTTAAATTTTGATTTATGCACAACTCCCTTTGGTGGTTTTATTGTCAATTTTGTTGCTATAGGTGGTGGAATATTTTTAGATGAAGTCAAAGTCGAAGGATTAGGCTGATCAGTGACCTGGTTATTCAACGATGATGATGGATTTCTGTAATATTTATTTCTCGTTGACACCGAAGCTTCATTTTGGGGCTTTGTGATGGATAACATGAGTACTTGGGATGTGGAAGCATGGTTTGTCGCAACAAAATGTGTCTCCAGGTTTGGAAACAGATCAGTCAACACTGTAGATGTGTTAGGAGTCTTTAAAAGTTTAGAGACCTTTGAGCGGTGTGGGAATTTCTTGTAAAATTCTCATCATTACAAATTAGACATGGATAACTAGGTTTCCTTGTCGAAGTAGAGGAATCAGATAATTTCTCCCGAGGAGAATTATCTTGTTTCCTTTTGTTTTTCCCATTTTTCTTACCTCCTGGTTGCTTTTGATTTTTTCATTTGTCAGATGACCGAGCATTAACTTTGGAAGCAAGAGTGTTTTATGATGCATTGGTAGTTTGATTGGTAATGGAAATAGTTTGACCAAATGGTCTTCCTACTATTTGCGTGCTCGCAGAACCAATCACAGCATCATCGGCACGAGAGTCCTTACTTGATTGTGGAGGAGGAGGAACAATGAAAGCTGGTTGGGGTGCATTGGGAATTTTGTCGTAGAGGATGTTGGATTGTGTGTAAATCAAATCCAAGTATTGGGAATGAGAAATTACTTGCTCCTCTATGACAACTCTACCTTTTTCCACATCGTCGGTGGTTGATGGTAACAAGGATTTTATGAACCACTCAGCCAAAAGCTGATTGAGAACATATCTCTTAACCATTCGATGACGACGTTGCCACTCATGAATATGATCTGATATATGGGTAGCAGTATTTTTTTTAAAGTTGGTTAGGAGTTTTGTTCTAGTCTCGTATCTGATAGGTAACTAGAAGTGGGTCAAAAATGCGGTAGCTAAAGTCATAAAGTTGTCGAAAGAAGCTCTTGGTAACTCAATGTACAATTTAGCAGCAGGACCAATAAGTGTTCTTTGGAAAGGATGGAGTCTAAATGAATCATCATTTAAGGAGTTTGATAAACAACACAAATGGAAGGTCATGACATGATTTGATGGGTATTCTCTGGGATTTCCATTGAATTTTGAAATGTCAGAAGGTAACTTATGCGGAATCACCAGCCACCAAGGTTCATATAAGATTGGATTATTAGCGAGCCGATTTAAATCTAGTAATTCTAAAGTTTCTACAAATGGCAGTTGTCGATTCAGGCCAAGTTGAGCATACCCAAGATATGATGGAATTTCCTGAGAAATAGGTCTTTGCATATCAACATAGGGCATCTGCATTTGGTAAGCTCGATAAGGTTGTTGTTGAACAAATTTGGCATAAGGTGGTTGTTGATAACTAGGTTGAATTTATGGTTATCCATAAACTACAAAGCCTTGTTGAGTAGGACCTTGTTAAGCTTGATACTATCCAAACCCAGGTTGGGCGTGTTGGGAAAGTCCAAATTGGGGTTGGAATTGATGGAATTGATGTTGTTGAAATTGGGGCTGCCATGGTTTCTGAATCAACTGTTGTTGTTGTTGGTACAACTGTTGTTGATTTAACTATTGTTGTTTCCCATCAATGAAAGGCTGACTAGGTTGTGAATAAACTACACGACTGTAAGCTTTGGTTAGTCTAGATAAGGGTATACTAATCTGAGGTTGTTGTTGAACCCCAGAAACAAGTGGTTGTTGTACAACAACTTGAGAAACTTGAGCTTCTTGACCTGAAACTTGTGGTTGTGAGGTAGAACGACCGGTTTCTACCGGTTGAGATACAACAATTTGAACTTGTGACTGTGGTACAATAGTAACAACAAGTGTAGTAGGAATAACTGACATAGTTTGCACTGGTTGTGTTAGATACACAAGCCTTAGTTGAACTGGCAGTATTGGTTGCCATTGACAAACTTGAATTCTAGGTTGACCTGAATACTGTGGGATATTACCATATGACAGTCCTCTGGGATAGCGAGGATAAGATGAATAAGCATATTTCTCTCCATATGGTGGCAATAAAGTATTTAATGGATACATAGGTCTTTTTTGACGAGATTTCCCAGCTTGATATTGATATGCAGGATCAAACTGTTTAGTTCTCGTTAAAGAAGACCAGGTAGAATTCCATTTGAGGACATGGGTGATGACCATGGTGTGGAAGCAACCACTGAGTGGGTTCTAGATAAATATTGGTGACCAACTGAGATGGACGATTCACCATATAGGTGTAACTCAGGTGTGGTAGAAAACATTGAAGAAGCTATAACAGAAGATTTTGCACAACTACATTAGATGATACAGTCTCGGATGTTGACGGCTATTTAGCCATAGTTAACTAACCCAAAAGTTGTCCTAAAGAATCGACAGGTACTTGAAAATAAGCAGGACCAAACAGAGCAGTAAAATGAGGAGTATGAGGGTAAAGATAAAGGCCAGTTCTAAAGTGGAATTGGGTTGCAGTTGTAGAATCTTCTTCCAATTCTTCCTCGATAGCAATTAAACTAGGTGGAAGAACTTCACCATCTCGTTCGTAAAAGATTTCTAGTGTTGATAAAGTGGAAGTTTCAGTAGTTACTGATGTCTGAGGGGTAACAGGTTGATCGTCTCGCGATAAAGTAACAACTTCTGAATGTTCAAATTCAAAGTCCAGATGTTCGGGTAAAAGAACAATAATTTCAGAAAGAGGTTCCTGAACAACTTTAGGTTCAAACATAACTTATGTTTGAATTGTGATAGGTTTTGGATTAACTTCAGGTTGAACTGATTCAAGTTTAGAAGTAATTTCTTATTGAGCAACTTCAAGTTGAGGATCAACTTGTTGTTGAACAACTTCAGTTATTGTTTTACTAGGATCAGTGCTAATGTCCTCAGGTAATTGTGAAACTTCTTCTTCAGAAACGGATGTACCAGAAATGGTTGGAGTAACTGGAGTCTTAGTACTTACCGAAATAGACGGTTTAGATAATTTAGATGAAGAACTAGGATTTATTGATGTACTTGACTTAGTTAAGGGAGACCGCTTTGACCGAATAAGTGTAGCTTCGAGCGTCAAAGGCGATTTACTTGTTGTTATCCATGAACGATAGAGTAAGGGTTGACGTTCCTCCATGATTGCTAATTAATTTTATTATCAAAAAAGAAATAAACAAAAAGGGGTAAGCTAGGCAAAAGTTTTACCAAGAAACTGTAAACTGCAGAATACCTCCTGGTGAACCAAGAAGTACGGGTAGGCAATATCCTTGAATTTTGTGTTCAGTGTATAACAATGTACAAGGTGGCTGAGTCGGTTACCTAAGGATGGATGGAAACCTAGTGTTTTCCTCCCATATATAACCAAAGGTATGTGGAGGCCCAGTCCGTATAAGTGTTGTCTAATGCAAAACCGCACAGTGAGAGTGTTCCCATATACTTTACGTACTGTAACACCACCCTATATACCCGAAGGTACGTGGACGATCCACGATATACTCACGTACGTGGAATGAGGTATCACACTCGGGATGTATTGTAGACAAGTTAGCAACAACTGCTTTGTTTTACGATGTCGGAACACGTCTTTAGCCTAGAACCACTAAATATTTTCGTTAATGACAATTCTCCATTAGGTAAATTGATGTTAAATTTTACATTGATCTTGCTTAGGAATTTGCCTTTCAAGTTCACCACCTGATGTATTCTGAAATTCCTAGGACTCCAACTACCATGATAAGCATTCTTTCCATTCAATTTAAAGATGAAAATCCTAGCTACTTAGGGATAGAGCAATCAGATTTCTTTCGATCAAAGAGCAAAGAGCACAATCTAATGCAATTTCTCTACACTATTCCTATGAACACACACAAGCTTTTTCAATGCAACATGCATGTATTTCTTTTCGATTTCCTTAATGTGAATATGAACAAAAGGAAATATGCACATACAATCAATCAATCTTTCATAAGAACGAATAATTGTACGACAACTCTGTTTCAAAGGAAAAGAAGAATTTACGACACTTTCTTTTGAATGAAGATTAATCAACTATATTCTAAATTTGACTATAGATCGATAATTAAAAGGAAAACATTAAAGAAACATTAATCAATGAAATCAAAGTAAGGCTAGGCAAGGAGATAGAAACTTGTTCTCTGAGACATAACATTCATTGATCAATCAACAAAGAAACAAACAGAGAAAAGTTAGCAAAAACACATTACAAAGGTGGGAAACTGACCCTAGGAGGATCAGCACAGCCCGGAATGGGAGACAGTGCACTTTAGAGCATTGCCTTAAGACAAGGGTGCTCTATAGAGAACTGTGTTCCTCACAAGCCTGTGCTAGCGTCAGTGAGCCATTTCAAGAGGCAATTTGACACAGTTTTGACCAATTTTTCAATGAAAAGAGACGAATTACAATATATGAATAGAAGTCAGGTCTGAAAGGATGTCCTAGGAGGTGGATAAGCTGTTAGGAAAGAGGATCTTCCCCAACCGTGTTGCCAATTTGTTTTGGAGAATTTGGTATCTACGGATAGATACTAATTCCCTAGATAAGTAGCCATATCTAGAACAACGATTTAAAGTGATTTAGTCTTTTTCAATAAGCAAAAAATAAGATGAGAAGATGAGAAAACCTACCTGTAGTTCAACTTTCCTCTCGTCTCCCTTCTATCGATACTGTCACTCCTTCTTTTACTTAATACGCTTGAGAAGTACCTGTAAACATAACAGAAAACAAAGAATCGATCAAAGAAAAATATCTATTGAATATAAGTGAATGGAACCAGATACATTTCATACATGTAAGCATTAAAAAACAATACAAACATATGGGAGAAAGGTTCAAACACTTTATTGAATAGAAGAAGGAATTACAACCATTTGTATCTGATTCAAAGGCATTCCTCTAGCTTGGATCCCATCTACATCACATCAAAATCATGACACATTTGTAGCATTACAATACTTTCTTCAAAGCCAAATCTCATAGCAACATTATCTCCTTACAATTCAACATAAACCATCCCTTGATCACTTATATGAGTGGTCAATTTATAGGAGGATGAAGGAGGGTTTTTCATAAATGGTGGCATTGAATGGCCTTCCATACATAGAATTATTTCCATGGAGGAAGGGATGAGAGGATAGGATGCACCTTAACTCATTCGTCATCCATTTTCAAGATCATAGGAGTTGATAAGTGAGGGAACCTTCTAGATGACTCCAAAAGATAAGAATATTCCCCAAACCCTATGTGAATTTCACTCAAACTCGCCCAGCTTAGGTGAAAGGAAGCCTAAGTGCTCTGTAGAGCACTCTGGCATGGACCTAACTACTCTACAGTGCACCCTTACATTTGCCTACCTATGCTAGTCCCTCTAGACGTTATTTATAGATGTCTTCAAGTCATGAAACTGTCTGGGAAGGAGGCATTCAAAGGGGTGACTAGTTTAGGGCATGCAAAAACTGAAATTAAGGTTTGATGAGCCCTAAAACACTGATATGGATGATGGTATTGATCTGCCCAAATGGATCTGTAACATGGTCCCTCATAACTCATTGTATATGCTTTTGGCTAGCCAAGATTCCGATAAAACTATCTTGGAGAGAGCTTGGATAGTATTATAACACACCTTGTCTTCTCCAGTACACGGAGCTAGTACATCACTTTAGAGAAGCGGGCAAATGTGGCTATAACATTCCACTGTTGGGGCTAGTGGGTGTACATGGATGTTTTGTATGACTTGAACTGACACTTATTTATATAATAAGAGCAAGCACGTTTCATGCATATGTTGTATTTTATTCCAACTGTCTTGTTTACTCTAAAGAACATATGTATTTTCTTTCTTACACATGCATGTATGGACTACTCCATATGAGCACGTATGAATCTTTCTAAAATATGTTGATTGGTTTAACCATCAATCTGGATTTCCAGCTGACCTACTTTCAATCTTGTGATGCAGCTTTTCTCGTGTGTCCCCTTCCCATCCATGTACTATTAGAGGTTGCCAAGGGGTGCACTCATCTCAAACCACTAGTGTTAGAACCTCTCATGCACCTTCCTTAACTCACTAAAGTGGTCACACCCTTGCTACTGACAAACTTATCTTACTTGCCTCTGTGAAAAATCGTGGTCAAGGAATTGCTATATGACCCACCGCTAGGACTCCTACACCAAACAGCCTGAGGTGTAATTGGGACCTTTTACCATCAAGATCCACTTGACATGGTGGCAGGTCCAGCATTGTCAACGGTTCTGGTGCTAGAAGGGGGGCTTGATGACAAGTTGTGTCCTCTCATCTAGTTTTGAACCTTTGCAAACCTTTCATGTATTCTTGCAATATTCTCCCTCAATGTTGTTTTTCGAATCGTGAAGATGTCTCCATCACAAAGGATTTTCTCAATATCTTTTCCTCTTACACATATGATGTTGAAGGTGAAGTGGCCTGCCTTGAGTGATTACATGAATTTCTTTCCATGCTTCATGAGGAAGATGGGTGTTCTGATGAACATG
This sequence comes from Pinus tabuliformis, assembly GCA_031772625.1. Taxonomy (NCBI): domain Eukaryota; kingdom Viridiplantae; phylum Streptophyta; class Pinopsida; order Pinales; family Pinaceae; genus Pinus; species Pinus tabuliformis. The sequence goes on along the minus strand of CM062820.1, from coordinate 1,436,261,877 downwards.
CCAGCTTTCTGCTTGCACACACACTTCATGAATCTCCACGTCAATGGTTGCTCAGCCTACTAGCTGACATCGTGCACTCACTTGAGCACTAATGTCATCTCATTGAAGATACTTTTTTATCATTTTGATCCATACTATCTTGAATGGAAAATATTACAATAATGAAAGGCTTCGCATGAATCGATTATGGACTTTTGGCAAAGCTTCCATGACTTGCAGTTTCAAGCTCCGAGGAGCCAGATGAAATTTTCCTATCTTTGGGACCAGTTCAATTATTGCCTTAAGAAATCCACCTGTCCCAATAAGAATCTTGAGATCAAGCCTCACTCAACATTATTCATTGATGGAGCCATGCAATCTCATGTGGATGCATCCACTATCTCGACTGATTGTCTACCTTCCTCTCATTCAACAGCTCCACCACTACTAAGTGATGTTGAGGATCATTCTCAAACACTTGTTCAAAGTTCACATCCTCGCAACATCACTTCAATTAATTTTCGAGTAGATTTGGTTGTGAGTCCTTCGAGGTCTCATATGAACTATGTTCTACAACCTCCATCTTCGCACTCGAGGGTTCCTCCAAATGATACTATCTTCTGTTCGTCCATTCCAGACTTTTTAGTTGTTGTGAACAAGGAACAACCCATTGACGGAGTTGGTGTTTTACAACTAACATGTGTTGTCATTCATGAAGAGTATGAGTGGTTTCTTGAGAATCAACAGTTGGTGAATGATGACTCCCTTCAATCTGAGCCCCCTCTGTTCCTTGCTAACATCTTTGGTGAACCTTCCATTCATGATTTCAGATGTGTTTCTTCACCCATGGATGCACCCATTGTTGTTCACTCGCAGGACTCACCGGATGTTGGTCCATCATTGGACAATGAAGAGGATAAGTTATTCGTACAAAATCCACTTCATCTTTCATCTGTCTTTTCCAGAAATAAAGAGGATGAGTTTGTTCGATTTTGATCTACCCCTCTGTTTGATTCATTTGATCATTAAGATGCCGATGAAATCATTGTTTTTTCTGATCGTGGCAGTCGTGATCCATTTGTTCCCATGTTTGATCATGATCATGGCTCTATCACAATTGATCTTTTGAAGCCACTAATTTATGATGATCTATTTGATGATGAATTTTAAACACCCAAGCCTGTTGGGGAACTTCAGCTTGAGTTGATGGTTATGTCACACCATCACTCTCTTATGGTTAGTCTCACTTCCGATCATGAAACTGTCCAATCACCTTAGGCTCCTCATCACTCATCTGTATGCATTGAAGATCCATCTCACACATAGGTCATACTTCCTCCACTTGAACTGTATGATCCTTTCGCTCATGCATTAGAGGAATCCTACATTGCAAGAACTCATTCACGATGCAAGTTGTCTTTGTTTCTTTCATTTTCTTGGATGTCACATTCAAGAGTGTTCTTATGCTTCAAAGTTTCACATAGTGTCACACAACACTCTGATATGTCCATGAACTACCGGTCATGCACATGCACTCACTTATGTCTTGAAGGCACTTTAAAACATGAAGTGTGGTTGTCTTCATTTTTATATCTTTCTTGTTTCCTAGTTCGCACAACTGGGTTTCTCATGGACCAAGCCTTCACCAACATAGTTCAACCAATGCGCCAGTGGATGCTTTGGAAATATCACTTCACGTGATTAGGCCCATGCACCATTAGTGTAAGAGTAGGAGTAGTGTTTGTTTTTAGTCAGTTTGCTTGCATGCATGTTTTCTTACTCACCTTGTTTGTTTGTTTGTCTACTTGCTTATTTTCTTACTTGTTGGCTTTCACTTTTTCTTCTAATCTTGCTTTGATTTGTTGTTCGTATAATTTTCTTGTTTCGTTCATAGGTTGTTTTCGCATGAAACTATGTATGACTCTTGAAGCGAGTTGGGTGAAGTACAGAGGACTTGTACAACTATCACTACTTGGTTATTTATCATCTTGCCTCTGTATGAAGAACTTGTTACTTTTAGTCCATGATACGACGAATGAAAATATGTACTATTCAAAGTGAACCTTGGTGAAAAGACAATGCTTGCATGCTAACTAGTGTCACTTTCTCTAGTCGGTTGTTTTTGGGTTAAACTTTGAAGCTCAGTCAAGTAGAGTAAGGTAAGGGGGAAAACCTTAACAGGAATGTCAGAGATACAATAAACTAATTCTCTACTGGAGCAACCTCTTATACTCTCAATATGTAAGGATTCATCTTCCACCTCTGAAATGAATAAGTTCTTTACACAGTTGAAAATTGGAAAATGAAAAAAATGAAAAAGTAAAAAAAAAATCAAAATGAAAATGAATAAGGAAAAAGAAGAGAAAGGGTTCCTGCATAGGGAAGTGATGCAAATAATTCCGGCAGGGTACTCACCAGGATCGCTAGCATCAGAGCCATGCTTATGTTCCTATGTGACTCTTTCGCGATATTATCTAGGCCTAATGGTAGTGGAGCAACACCAGAGATGAAGCTAAGACTCTGGCAACTATACTGCTTGTGCACCAATATACCCCTCAACCCCATTCGAAACAACTGTGTTGCCATGGCTTGCAATGTGTATCAATCGACCAAGAGCTTGGAAGATGCTACATCTTACAATCAAGCTAGTGTGAAGCCAAGATGACTTAAGGTTTGAACAATACTTCTGGAGGTTTTAGACTTGCTTTTCATGAACAGTGTCCATTCAAAAAGCTATAGTTCTAGCACTGTGTCACCAAGTGTTATAGCGGCTACAACCATCCTCCAAAATTTTTTCTTAGCCTCTTTTTGGAGCCTCCCTACCAACCTTTCACAGCACCTTGTCTTGCTTCATCAAGTACACAAGCTTCAATGTTTTTCTTGCACAAAGGCAACCTATCAATCGCAACTTGATGCATTCCCCTCATAGGCTATACAACTAGACTTGGTCTAGGTCCAAGCTTAGTAGTTTCCCCTAGAAATTGCACATTTCTGGAGGGCAACTAGCCTTTCGTCCAAAAATTGTCCAATCTTGTCTTATAGCCTACTTGGCTCCATAATTGCATAATTATGCCTGTCAACACTCCTAGTGAAAATTGCACAATTCTGCTAGTCAGCACTTCCAGTGAAAATTGCTCAATTTTCCCTAGTAGTGCCGCTCAGACCAAAATTTACCTAAATCTAGGTAGCAGTTAGCTACGCTGCCCAGAAATTTCACAAATATCCTATGTAGCCAGCCCAGCTTCCAGCCAAAATTGTGCTTTTCCTCAAGCACTTGAGCAGCTTCATGCATGAGTAGTCTAGTTGATCAGTTCCACCTGGGACCAAGGAAACTTGACTTTCATGCATAGATTGCTTTTTCATGGAATATAAAAAGGCAACATGCAAAGGCATCCCATGGTTGAGGGAGCTATTTTTAGCAGTTGCGGGTTACATGCAATGTTCTTTCAGAAAATTTCCCCCAAGTGTCGCGTTTTCCTAAATTTGTGGCATGCACGTCATGAGCCCAAACTTATTTATTTGACACGTCAAAGCTCATTCTTTCACATCGATCTTGGAGCTCTGACATCCCACAACACATCCAGGACTCTTGGACACATCCGACTCAACTATTCACAGGTATGTGGCCTCATTTTTTTTATAGCATTTTTGTCACTTTTTGTGTATTCGCTTGTGTGAGTGTTTTTTTCCTGATTTCTTTGAATGTTTGTTGTCATTCACATGTATACTAGCTTTTCCTAGCTCTATTCTAGTTCTCATTGCTATCTCACTATTGTCGAATGCATGAAATTGTTTTGCATGAACGGTCGCCGATTTGGCGAATTGCTTCACCCACATGCATGTTGATCTGTTTTTTAAGTCTTTCATTCATGTTTGCATGCATTGTCAATCACGTTTGCTATCACTTAGTGTCACCATGCATTCACTATCATATTTTCTTTCAATAGCCCATCGGTGAGTTGGGCCAACCTTGGCCCGAACTCTGCCTTCACTAAGACAACATTGCACAATCTGGAGAAGGAAGGCTCTGTCTTCCTATCCAAAAATGCGCATTTCTACCCAACACTATCCTAAAAGACTATTTTTCACATTGCTGAGGGACAGTGACTACTGGCCCAAAAAATTGTGCAATCTAGTCCCTGAGACTACAGTCACTCCCAACTGGAATTTCACATTTCATAATCCAAGCAACCAACAACAAGTCTGTATTGCGTATCGCGCACATCCAGCAACCAATATTGCCTCCCAAATAGCCCACACTACCTTTTACGCAGTTTTGCCAACTAGTCACCCAGTCTCCGAGAAGAAATTGTGCAATCTTTCCCACCAGTTTCCCAGGTATGTGCTGTGTCATTCTCGAATTTGATTTGTTTTTCGCTAATAGATTTATTGACATGCATGCTCCTTGTCTCCATATATTTTAGGTGTTCATCCATCTCAGTGGCTTCCAAGAGAACAGGACCATAGGACATTAATGGGAATGCAACTCGAGTAATATTTGAGCGAGTGTCCTCTGGTTTGCTGATCTACGAAGATACAAAGTTCTATCTAGACAAGGACATGAAACTGAAGTGACAAGAGGTCAATGAAACATTTGCAGGAACTTTTGGGGAAGACATCAAAGACTGTCAGGTGTACGTGAACATTCACAAGTTCAGCTTGTACTGGATTGCATGCAGATATCCCATGTTCCCATACACGAACATTATACACTCGATCGTCTCTCACACTGATCCTGAGATGATGACCTTGAGCAGTGTTAGTGGGATGAAGCTTGCAACCTTCTTAGCACGAGATTATGATGAGATGTATCATATGTCAGAGCCCATGACTGTTTGAAGAACTGGATAAAGGAGCCAAGTCGATTCAGGTTGACACCCAACTAGATCTATAAGACAAAGATACTTAGGAAGGCGTACCAATACTTGGTCATATTTCCAGATCGACTGTATGGCCAAGCAACCATGAAAACCTTCTGAAAGTGTTGGGTGGTTGCACTAGACCAATTGGCTAGAGAAGGAAAACCATGTAATTGGTCTCGCATATTGGCTCATCAACTGAAGGAACAAGTAATGAAGGTTCAACAATTAACCAGAGGTATGCACGTAGATATTTACATGTCCGTCTACATATTAGATGCAGTCTGTACCCGACCGGAGTTCCCAGGCTTGGAGTGGGCATGGTCACTGGAAGAGATTGTTGTGAACTCATATTTCAAGTTGTGTTATGAATGCATCTTCAAAGGATTAATCACATAGTTTTCTGATCATTTTGTCACCCCTGTGTACAAGATCATATTCAAATAGGATCCACCTTGCATGTCAAAGGAAGAAATGGAGGCATTGTTGGGGATTAGAGTTTGGTATGCCTCACCATCCAACACTTTGATCCAAATGTTCAGTGCGAAGAAGCCTCCGCATCTTCTTCCGAAGTTTTCCTTGGATGTACTTGTCATGTAGGAAGTAGCATATCACATCTCGGCAAGATTAACAACTAGACTGCATCAGAAGAAGAAGGCACCTTGGCCTCCTCTTCCATTGCAAACTAGGTTACATGAGATCCGCAGTATCAAGCAATCGGATGTCTAAGAAGAACTACTAAATAACTACCCATTCAACCTCCGAATCTACAATCCGTATGAGCCACATTGTATTGTGAAAGATCACTGCATGAGAGTTTAGTTCAACTAGATCCATGGGGCATGGCATTGGGCCAAGGAGGACCCATAGAGATATTGCTACATTTTCTCCAGACCCAATGAATTGTTGGCTTCACTATGGAGTGGTTAGTGAAGGAACATTAAGCTACATCACGGAGAGCACCAACAGTAGTAGCAGTGGTGGCAGAGGCAGGCATACCAGTGCACGACAAAGGTAAGAGGAAGATTGTCAATCGCATGCAGGAGGATCAATGCTGCAAGTTTCGAGCAGATCTACTTGTAGAGAAAGTAGCTATGGCTATATAGGCAAAGAGGTAGTAATGTGACAAGCAAATCGTGTGAAGGGAGAGGGATAAGAAGACAATGGAAGAAGCAGAGAAGGAGTTACATGAGCTAAGATAGAAACAAGAGCTGTGCAAACAAGAGAGGGAAGCACAACATCAACAAATATAGGAGGGGATAGAAAATGTCCAAATAGATGAAGCAATGCCCATACAAGTAGTTGATTCATCTAAACAGCTGCAATCAAATGAACATGGTGAAGCATCGCAGGGGCAAGACTTCGCTCATGAGATAGAACAAGCAATTCAATGGTCGGATACAGACATGGAGAAATAGGAGTTGGAACAGGACAGTGACCTCATGCCTCACTACAAAGAGGTCGACTCACCCACTTCAATGAATCCAGATGATGAGAAACTCTCGAATGACCAAGCAAGCACTGAGATCCTTGGTGATCAGCTAGAAGAACGGATGCACAACATCTCGCTCAACGAATCCCAACATAGAGTTGTGCAGTCTCGTAGACTGTCAACTTTAGAGGATCATATGTCTCCTACACAATTTGAGGAACAAGTGATCATGACTGATGTGTGCAAACATGCAGTTGCTTTGTTTGATGCAACCAGAGTGTATGTCAAATCCAATAGCTTAAGTGTTCACCTCCTAATAGCTGAGAATGAGTGAATGGCAAGGAAACTAGAAACGACCAAGCAAGGAGGAGACTTGGTGAGAATGTCCACCTAAGCTGAAATGAAGAAGGTGATACTAGATGAAGTATTGTTCCTTGACACAGTTATTTGAGCATTGTACTCCAAGTTTGGTACCGTGCAGAAGGAGGTCATCCATCTCAACATATGGCAGCAACGATGTGCTAGAAGAGCACGTATCTTGATGAACTTGCATGTTGTTGTTGATGACATGAAAAAATGGATGATGAAGTACAAGGGAGTCCTACTTCACTTGCCTAAGATGATGAGGGCCAAAGCAGTCGAGCTGAAGGCATGTATCCAAAGTCAGATATGGAATTATGAAGAGCTCCTATAGTTCATACTAGCATACAGGCTTCCCATGCATGAGTATTCAATAGTATGGATGTTGTGGTGCACACACATGTGCTCCCATCACTTGGGACTATCACCCGGGTGAAGACAAAGAAACAGGTCCAACTAGAGGTTCACTCATACTTCAATGAGTTGATGTGCATTTCTACCAGCCTAGACTTGCCCATTAGTGCAGACATCATGCACAAGTATGCTGCCGGTCTGACCACATTGAAGAGGAAGATGTGCATCCTTTTAGACGAGTTGGATAGAGGATCCGGAGCAATGTACCCAGATGTTGTGGAGGCAAGAGTAAGGTTTCAGACAGATGTCACCACAGAACACATGGACACCATTAGGACTAAAGATCTTGACATAAGTATGTTACTGTTGATCATCATCAGGATGTTGAGGAGTTGGACTTGCATTATTGTCTATGTCAGACTGATGTCTAGCTTGGCTTGCTCAACGCATTTTGTTCACATGGGTACATGTACATTATAATATTAAGTCATGTCAAGTGTAATTTAACTGCCAATAGTCTGATGTAATAGTCATAGAGTAGGTGAAGAGTCATGAGGGTAGTTGAGTGAAGAGTCATGGGAATGTCAAGGGCCACCCCACCCTTTGCTATAAATAGTCCCTCATAACTCATTGTATAGGCTTTTGGTCAGCCAAGGTTCTACTAAGAATATCTAGAGACAGCTTGGACAATATTGTAATGCGCTTTTTCTTCTCCACTGCATGGAGCTAGTACGTATCTTTGGAGGAGCAGGTGGATGTGGCTATAACGTTCCACTGTTGGGTCTAGCGAGTGTACATGGATGTATTGTATGACTGGAACTTACACTTCCTTATATAATAAGAGCCAACATGTTTCATGCATATGTTGTATTGTATTCCAACTGTCTTGTTTACTCTAAATAGCATATGTATTTGCTTTCTTACACACGGATGTATGGACTACTTTGTATGAGCATGTATGAATCTTTCTGAAATGTCTTGATTGGTTCAACCATCAGTTTGTATTGCCAGCTGAATTTCTTTCTAGCTTGTGATGCATCTTCGCTCGTGTGCTCCCTTTCCATCCGAGTACTGTTACAAGTTTCCAAGGGGCACACTCATCTCAACCAACCAGTGTTAGAACCTCTCATGCACCTTCCTAGACTCACTATAGTGGTCACACCCTCGCTACTGATGGAGTTATCTTATTTTCCTTCGTGCGAAATCGTGGCCAAGGCATTTTTATACGACCCACCGTTGGGACTCCTACACTAAATGGTCTGAGGCCTAATTGGGACCTCTTACGTGGGAGATCCCCTTGACATGTTGTCGGGTCCAACATCGTCAACAAAGACAAAAATGAAATTGTTTTTAAGCGATAATAATGCTTGTGTTATATATTTTCTTTATAGAGACTATTTTTGAAGACAATAATTTTTTAGACACCTGCTTAAAGACAATATTTAAGGCAATACAATTTTATTTTTTTTTGTCTCAAGTTAAAACAATTTTTCCCAAAAATTGTCTCAAATATTGTCTTAAAACCCCCTTTATATTGTATTGGGCCAGACAAAAATAAAATGTGCCATAGCGTTTCAAAATGTAATAAGAATAATAGATTGTGTAGGTGATGGTTCAAGCATTAAATTGAGGCTTTCCATCCAACATTACGATGGATTAAAAACATAATAAAAAACCATTGAATAAGATGGTAGTGAAGGAACATGAATATTGGTATTTTCCATCACAGATCATCAATGGCATGTCGAAGTTATCTAAACAACAAAACCAGAAGGTCATTCTATATATGAAAGGAGTTGGCTCTAAGGATATATATTTTAAAGAACAACATATGTATATCCTTTCCAAAGAACCCGACATGTACATACAATCGAGGAAAAATACTCTTATTGCAATGGATATATATGTTATTCATCTGCTTTGAGAACATAATAATATATATTAAGTTGGGACCCCATTTAAAGAATGCATGAAGGGGAAAATAATTTCTAAATTTCACATAGAACACAAGGTGCACATCACAAGGAATAAATGTTCATATTATGCATTCGAGTTCATACATACATATTTTGCAATCTTATCCACTACACTATCAATCATTGGCTCCAACACTTGTGTCGTGCGTTGTCACAATGCATGCCTTTCTCTTTGGCACATAGCACACTCTTTGAACCCAGTCACAACCCCCCCTTCCCCTTGAATAGGTGACATGCACCCACCATATGTAGTGTTATAGAAGACAAACATGTTAATGCGTGTCCCTCATGAACAAGTCAGGTCTACTCCTTCACTTTTGAAAGGTTGCTACAACCACTCAACCAAACAGATAAATGCACAAAGAAACTCGTGCCTTTTTGGGTGCACTAAGCCAACACCTGAAATAAGATTGTTGGTGAGGCTTTCATAGTGATACAAAAAATAGAATGCAGGAAACTTGTTGAATGCACACACATGATAATATCTGCATGGAAGAAATAATGATTCCTAAGGAAAGATATTATGTTGAATGAAAAACTATCATTGTTTCATAGAAAATATGGGATGGAAATGAAAAAAATGGATATGTTAAATCCATGTGACCAATCATATGTTAAATATGTTTTATGTTAAAAAAATAGCACAACACTATGATCGGTATCAACACCTTCAAGATCACATTTATGCATACATGCAAAATACATTCTAATTATGCAACAGATAGTGGCGCACTAACTCTAAAAATGTTGCAAGAAAAAGATTACATTTAATTCTTCCAAACATATCAGTCAAAGCAATGCATTAAGAGCATTGATAAACCATTTAGGTTGAAATACATTTAAGTAGTATTACCCAATGTTTCAAAGGCAACAATGCCAGGATCAAAGGAGGAAGAACATAATCGTTACAATGGTAATATGGCAATGTAATAACACATCATACAAGTGTGATTTTGGGAAAGGATAATATCGCATAATTTCAAAGTGTGATGAAAGTGTTTTACAAACCTTAAGTTAAAGAAAATCATGGATATATGACGCAACTACTACTTGAAGAAATATATATTAGAAGCACTACTGCATGGCGCAGGGCCTCAGGAAAAGAGTTAAGGTTCATCTCACTATTATGCCGCGATGAAAATAGAGTTGTTGGTGCATTGGAAAAACCTGGAGAGTCAATCCCTGATCTTCTCACTTCAGGTGAAAACTATGATGCGACCCTATCCTTCTTGTCTATATTAATAAAGGACCTTTTCAAGAGGGTTGGCTAGCTCTTGGTTAGCCAACATAATGAGAAGATATTTTAAATGATCAATGTACATTAAGACTTGGTCAAAAGTTAGCCACACAATGAAAAACATGTGTCACACAATGTTAAAATTAGGGCATTATTTTGGATACAAGTACATACATTACAACAATGTCAGGTGAAAATTGTCATACTCCAAATGGATAGATGAGCTCAAGGAGGCCAATGTAATAGAAAAATTACCAAAGTTGAATATCAAAGTGCATATGGGGATGTATGAATTAGTTTTATAATTTTGGTAACACCATATTGATGCATGCAACGAATGCTCAGTCAAACATCCACGAGATTCTAATAAAACATATAACAACAACTTCATTGGAATATTGCATCTGTGTCCTTGTGGAATATTACAACAATCCAATTGGGTAATGTGTCTAAAAATTGAGATCATATTCTAAAAAATAAATTTGAAAGGGATTGAAAGCACAAGAATAACAAAGTAATGGACATGTTAGGAAGTTTTTCAATGGAACATTAAATGACATATGATAAGCACCTTGAAAAGGAGTGAATGCCAGTCATTAAAAGGTAGTGAATAAATTATCTCTGGGTTGTGAACTCTCATCATTCCCTCAAAGCATTCATTTATAAAAAAATATTTTTTTACTTTATCATAGTCAAATGTGTCTATTTTTTAGTCTAAGTATTGGTGTTTTGTTTACATGACTAGAATTACATAGTGGGTATTGACATTTATAGCTAAAGACTTTTAGGAAGCATGATCAAAATTGACAGCATTATGAATATTCAAATCAGGGTCGAAGTGATCCTAAGGTGTAAGGAAGACTTCATCAAAGTCCAATGTGTTTCTACAAGAGGAAGCTCGTTGACTTTTTAATTATGATTTTGTATAATATTATCGTTGCTAATCACAAAATATTAAACTATGGGAAAGGAAGAAATACGAATATTAAAAGTTACCAAGAAGTCTAAGAACCACTTAGAAGGTGAAGAGTCATCGGGGAGTTCAAGGGTCACATGGAAGATCAAGAGTCACCTCATTTGTTATAAATGTGCCCTCATGGCTTAAGTGAAGGGACATTTAAGACATAAGTTAGGCTAATAATAGGTTGTTTCTTTGTGCTTGAGAAGCTGAAAGCCTTCGCTCTCAGTAGCTTTTAAGTGGAGGGATTGTGAGGTTAATGCTATGTTACGAAGATGATATCGACTTCTCTCATCCCACTACTGGGTTTTTATGAACTTGTTGTACATGTATTTGAATGGGCAACAACATTAATGAGAATCTTCTATGCACATGCATTGATTCCCATGCATTTCTTTGTTGTTATATTGACTATTTGGTACTTCAATTATGTATGCATATGGTTTACACACCAGTTACACATTTATAAACTAATTTCTTTTCATACAGCTTCTGTGTTGGCTTTGAATCTTTTGTCTTAATTCAAAGTTAATGTAAGCAATTTAATGTGAACTAATTTGCATTTGATTTCTAGCACTTTTCCCATTATGTATGCCTTAGTAGTTTTAAGCCATCTGATGCTTCCTTAAAGCATGTTGTTTCTCATGTAGTTATTGTTGCATTCTTATATCATGTTCTATAGGCTATCAAAACATAAATGATCTTGACCTCATTCTTCTAACATATTACATTGAGTCTCACTTTCTTCTTTGCATTCAATATGCAAGAGAAAACACAAGCACAATGGTAGTCATGTTGGAATCTAGATGGGGCTTCTATCCCAAATGGTGTGAGGTCGGAGACCCCTACTATTGGGGGTATTGAGCACGATTAGCATATTGGCACTAGAAGGAGGGTGGATGATTAGTTTACCCTCATTTAATTTTTCTATCTTATAATGAATTGTTCTGAACCTCGTGTTTACTATTTTGTTTCAAGAGAAACATGTTCCCAAACTCATGTCAAATCTCATCTATTGTCAAAAAATAAGTTTAATGGTGAGGTTAAAATTTTTTCATCAAAACATCTTGCTCAATTTATTGAATGTTGTATCTTGAATGATTTATTTGATGAAGTGGTATTATGCAGACTCTTCACTATGAACTTTGAAGGTTGTGTCAAATCCTGATATCAAAATTTTCCATATGCATTTGTTCATTCAATTCAACAAATCATGCGTGAGTTTCTTTATACTTTTGAGGGATATTGTTACTAGAGAACTTTTCAAAAGATAAAAAAAAGTAAGATGAAACTGGGTGACTCACTGGATGATTTTATATGTTGATTTAATAATATTTCTTATACTTTTATTTTTTTTATCTATTAGACTAACCTAAGTACCCACGGGGGATTTGAACCGGTGACCTATCGCAAAGAGTGCCTTAACAGCGCACCCATTCACCGTCAATCCAAATCCCCGTGGGCCTTTTCTTATACTTTTATTGAGAGATATGTTGATTGGAATTATATATGGCAAAAGTGTGCAAAAATTGTTCACCTTTCCTTGGAGAAAATTGAATCAGAACTAAATCTTGTTGATTCTAACAATTTGTCATCTACAAATCAACAATTTTTATAGCAACGTGGGTTTATGGTTTCAATGAAGCTAAAATAAATATCATGAATTCGAAGAGGACATTAATCCCTCTACCACCTATAATCCTCCATTATCTTCACTACCGAATGAGTTAATAGACTCATGTACTAACATTGGAATTTTTGTTTTTGATGAACTAGGTAATGATGGAATTGTGAAAGAACAAGAACTAATTTTTCATGCATATAGAACCCTAGTAATCTCTTCTAAAGCACAACATGGTCAATATAAAAATCATATTGGTAATCATTCTTTAACCATTATATCTATGAAACCTTTCTTTATCAAATTAGTCTTTAGTCGCCTCATGATATGCTCTTACATTTGCCTCCCTTCCATGACCAAGGCATTGGCTTAACATGGGATGTTCAAATAATCTCATAGAGCATAACATGCATGATGATCCATTATTGTTGAAAATAGGTATGAGTGTGCATGATTTTTTTTGAATCTGATTTGGTTGCAATTGATTCCTCTCTACTTGAGTCTTTTAGTTTTCCTCCATCTCTAACACACTATTCATTATACCCTAATTTGTTTAATAATACACTAGTAGTACTTTATCTAGATCAATTAGATATTTACCCTATTGGTATTGATTATAATCAAGTATAGGATGGTGTCGTTTCACAATTAGAACATGAAAAGATTGAATCTATTGTTCATGATTTGTTTAATTTCTACTATTTCATAGGTCAGGAGGAAGATTTTATAGCTTTAAATGTTCAAGGAATCCCTCCAACTGATTCTTCTATATTCTTTACAGATGAAGAGTCTCATGTGATAAATGCAAAATGTGATCTAAGTAATGGAATTGACAATGTATTCACTAACAGGTCTAATGATGGCCATGTATATAAATGTGTCGATCTTTCTAAGCCACCTAAATTCGATGATCCATTATTTGAAATTCTATGTTCTTGCCAAGTGTTTGGGGCACTTCAGCTCTCACTGATGGTTATGTTAGGCCGTCATGGCCTTGGAAAGATATTTGAGCTAAATAAGAACCAGTTCTCTCCATAGGTCTCTTCACCTAACACATTTCCATCTAGTGAATTCTTTCAGATCTCTCCTGATCATCATTTTCAATTTCATGATAGAATTTTCGATTGGTTGGACAAGTCATATATTGTAAGCTCTCTTCCTAGTAAGAAATTTTAATTTTATCTTCTACTTTCTATGAATTAAGATGCATATGGAGGTATGTTCATGAGGAATTTTCAAGATTTTTCTATTTGTAATTTTATTTATCAACATAAAGTGGCATCCTAGTTAGAACATTCATTTTTGATTAACTCACTTACTATCAAACATGACCTTGATTCTTATGTGTAAGCTATTTAGGAAAACGAATTGGTTTTTGCACATTGTTTTACGCTCTTACTAATTTCTTATACTATTGTTATTGGAGGTTGTAGGTAGCTTATATTGCTGCATTGGAAGTTTTATTTCACTTAATTCTCCCCTTCTTCCAAATTATAATAGAATTTATAATTGTTCTATGTATTTTCTAGAATAGTTTTGAATTATTTCTCCTCATGTACATAGTTGCATTCACTTTGAGTTTCATTTTGCATTATTTGTATAGGCATTGCATTGCTTTTAGTTTAATTTAGTTTAAATTTTGGTATTGTATTTCAATGTATTGGCTTTTATTTGCTCCCACGTGGTTTTCATTTGTTGCATTTAGCACCTTTTCTCTATGATTTGCATTTTCTTCCCATCTACATTACATCATATCAACATTCATCCTATCACATTCTACATCTTACTTCTCATTTGAGATTTCCCATCCATATGACATTTACAAGAGTGTACATAAGTGATCCATGAAGAGTATTTATTATTTCCCTTTGCCTAATTCACCTCTTAGGTCTATAATATTGATATCCCATAGAATGGTCTTGTGTCATTGGTGTCATTATTTTGAGAGGAGGTAATTTGTAGATAATGTAATGAAACCTGGTTCCTTATGTTTATAAATTATTTACTTTATCAAAAAGGAAAATTTGATAGGATGTTGGTGGGGAACACTAATCAGTTTATAAGGCCAATATCTCTAGCCTAAAGTTTTCTTTTGGCTTGGTCCCTTGTCAATCAGATACATGGTACAAAAATATGGCATGAGCACACACCTAAATAATAACGTATTTTCATTTATTTCAAACAAGAAACAACAACTCTTTCCCATAAAAAATGTTTGGATCCCTTTTCCACCCTGGTGCAATGAACACCCAATAAAATAACAAAGGCATAAAGAAAAATAAAATAAAGGGTGAAAGAAGATAAAGACTGATGTTCATAGTGGTGAAGCAAGAAAATTTGTTGGGGTATTGAATAATCCTGCTAGCGGTTAAGTAATGTTTGCAAGTTGTTGAGTGACTTTACTGGGGCATTGAACAAGCTTGATGGTAAAGAAGAAGCACCAGCAACTCACTACAAATATTGAATATATTAATACATTTACCATATTATTTGCAACATTGATGAAGAATGATAAATGTAATCTCTTGATGTGGTGTTCAAACACTAACAAAACCTAGTTGCATAGAAGATGAATGGAATATCTATAAATGGTGAAAGCAACTTAAGTGGTACCCTCAATGTTTAATTCAATACTTCATTTGTTTTATTTTATAGAAAGGACTAAGGTAGAGATGTTGGATTCTACTAGTGGTTTTCCATCTCTTGTAGGCGCTACAACACCACCCTAAAATTCTGCCTATCACCAAAATTTTGGATTGTTGTCTTTTTTTTGCGGGTCTCAAGGGTTATTCCCTTGAATTGGGTATGTCATCCAACATCATAGTCGCCACTAAACTATATCAATTTTGTGTTTTCATCCTAACCTTTGATTCCATCAACAACATTAGAGTTTAGTAGAACATCATAGTGCTTGTTTGCCTTTCAAACCCTAGTTTCTCATGATGAAAGTCCCAAACATGTTTCAACCTAATATTTATCATTTAGAACACATTTCCACATGCATTCTATGTCACTGGTATTATATTATGGCATCACCATAGTTAAAAATCATGATGCATTACAAATAAAACCCCTTAATCACCAAGTTTGATAACATCGTTAAGTGTTAAGTATTTTGAGGGAGGATTTTTGTTGTGCATCAAGGATTGAGTAGTCATGGTTACACATTTCTCTTTACAAATTCTATTTCCAAGAAAACACTTTGAAGTACCTATATTTACAAATTCCTTATAATGTTTTTTTGGATTGTATAATGATTTGGTTTCTTGAAACTATTTTGACAAATTGAGTTAGGTTTCCACTCACTTTTATCTATTATATATTTGAATTTTTGGAGCTTATGATAGTGAAAGGTGCATTTTAACTCAAACAATCTGTTTAATCTCTATTATTTTATGGTATGAGCGGAAACACACTCATGATGATCATAAATATAAGATAATATTTTGGTTCATTGTCATGGTAATATGATGTTACACAACCAACTCACAAAATAGAATAAAAGATAGATTAACAACTTGAGAAATAGCCTCTTCGAGGGGTAAACATCCTTTACATCACATAAATGAACAATTATTGGATTATATAAATGATAAGACCTCATTGGCATCTATAGGAGTCTAAGGGGTCATAATATAATCAAAGGCTACATAATAATAATAATGTAACGAGACAACAATAAAAATAGTGGGCTTCTATGGGGCACAAGAATAACAACATGGGGAATACATGGGTACAACAACAGTAATAGGGATATACACTAGTAATAACAATAAGGGGAATAAACTAGTATTATAGGGATCTAACATTCCTACCTCCTTCAAAAATGTGTTGTCCTTAAGACTTAAATAGTAACATATCCTTCTGTATAAAATTCTAATCCTCCCATGCAAAATCTTCAATGGGTGAGCTTAATGAGATACTTTGAAATCAACCAATTCAATAGTTATCAACTTTTTATTTCTTTGACTGCTTCAGGCTCAAATATGATCTTTCCTTCTTCATCAAGTTTTCGAAACATTGTTTGGATTGGGAGCTTCTCATTGATAACCTTGTTTAAGCATGAAACATGGAAAACTTAGGTGTAATCGAGAAGATGGAAGATGAAGGAAACTCCAATTTTTATGCCATAGTACCAATCTTTTGCAACACTTTGTAAGTACCATAGGACTAGGATGATAATTTATTATCCTTCTTAGCTTACTTGAGGGACATTTGTTTGTATAGTTGTAGCCATAAAAATACCTAGTCACCTACATCAAAACTTCTTTCACTATGATGTTGATATGCCTATTGTTTCATTTGATACAACGATAGAGTGAGGTTATCCTTTAATAGTTGAAGAACTTGTTCTTAATGCTCTATGGATCTTCCACTCCTTGAAACTTATAATTTTCTCTTAAAGGCGACGTGGTGGACGGTGGATGATATCATAAAGTGCAATACATGGTGTCATTTTTACTGTAGTATGGAAGGAAGTGTTATACCATCATTCAGTTAGAGGTAAACACTTGACCCATTGTGTTTTTTTATTAGATACAAATAAACAAAGATATTCTTCCAATCATTTGTTCACTATCTCATTTTCCCCTTGGATTGAAAATGATAAGATGCGCTATGAGCTAATTGAGTACCATTACAAGAAAATATCTCCATCCAAAATTTTTGAGTGAGAATGGGATCTATGCTAGTTACAATAATATTTGGGATTCCATGTAGATTTTGAATTATTTCCATAAATTTAGTAGCAATTTCACAAGATTTAAAAGGATGAGATAATGCACAAACACATGCACCTGGAAAGTATATCAACCACCACCATGAGGAAAATCCTTTCTTTAGACTTGGGTAAACATGTGATAAAATCCATTAAGACCTCCTCCCAATGCTAACTTGGAATGGTTAAAGTTTGCAACACACCCGGGGTTTAATTGTCTCAATTTTAATTTTTTGGAAAACCAAAAATTCCACCACAGACTTCTGAATATCAGATTTAATTCCATCCCAAAAAAAATTCCTTCTTCACCCTATGGTAAGTTTTTTAAAATCTCGAGTTCCCTCCTAAGGGGGAGGTGTGCAATTCCAAAATAATATTTTTCTTAAGTTGGTAATTATTACAAAGATATAAGTGATCTGTGTGCCATAATGAATCATTTTTCCATCTAAATGTATTAAATGTACTCGGATCTTACTGCAAATTTTGAATGATTGTCCCCACTTCTTCATAATTTATCTATTCATCCCTTTCTTATATTATCCAATCAGGTTGGATAATTCAAATGGAAGAAATCAATGCTTCCACATCCTCATCCTTTCTTGAGAGTGCATCTGCAAAAACATTTTTCTTCCCTTTCTTGTAGATGATTTCGAAGTCATAACCCAACATATTTGTGACCGAATTTTCCTGCTCTTCTAAAGATAATATTTATTCCAAAAATTATTTAAGACTATCATGATTTGTTTTTACCTTAAAGTGTATTCCCATTATGTAAGGTACAAATTTCTTTAGTGCATGTATTAATTCCAACATTTCCTTCTCATAAATAGGTTTGTATAAATACTTTCATTTGATTGGATGACTTTCAAAAGAAATAGGTCTTCCTTCCTGCATTAAAACAACACCAATTCCATTTCCCTAGGCATCACATTCCACAATAAAGGATTTTGTGATGTCTTATGTACCTAATACTGGTGCTTAGCACATTTCATGTTTAAGATGTTCAATGGTCTTAGCTTTTTCTGGAGTCCAAGAAAATGCATCTTTCTTCAGTAATGTTGTTAGAGGTGTTGCTATTCTCCCATAATTGTTAACAAATTTTTGATAATACCCTATCAACCTGAGAAATCCTCGAAGATGCTTTATGGTTGTGGGGATTTTACATTCCTTAATGGCTTTAATTTTGTTAGGCTCGACCTTAACACCCTCATGAGATACCATATGACCCAAATATTCCACCTCCTATACTCTAAAGAAACATTTGAATGTTTTTTCATATAATTATTTTTACTACAATAGTTTGAGCGCCCTATAAACATGTTGAACATTATCCTTCCTAGAATTGTTCTAGATTAGTATACCATAAAAAAATGCTAACACAATTATTCTAAGGAAGGGTTTGAGAAATAGAATTCATCAAACCTTGAAATGTTGAAGGCACATTAGTAAGGCCAAAAGGCATGACCAAATATTCATAATGACCCTCATTAGTTTTAAATGTGTTTTTTTGGAATGTATTCATTCTTCATTCTTATTTGATGATATCCTGAATGAAGATCCAAATTCGTGAAGTAAATTTATCCATGTAATTCATCCAACACTTCATCAAAGATAGCAATGGGAAATTTGTCTTTAGTGATGAGCTTATATATCTCCCTATATTCCCGACACATAAACCATGATTCATCCTTCTAGTGCAGTAATGCAACTGGAGCAGAGAAAGAATTTTGACTAGGTTAAATTATACTAGCCTCTTATATTCCTGCGACCATACATTCAATTTAACTATTTTGGGCATAGGGATATCTATATGGTCTAATCTGGAGGCACACTTCTTGGAGTCAAATGAAAAACATGATCATGGTCATGAATAGGTGGGAGGCATTTGGTACTCTCAAATACCTTGGAATGATCGTCCAAGACATTTTTGAGATCTGGAGAAATAGATGATTTCGATGTTTGAACCTCTAGTGAGAATAATTATCCAATTACACCCCATTTTTATTTCTTCAGAAGCTTTGTCGTGCCATTAGAGATGATTACCTTTCCCTGTTTCCCTATGATACCCGTTAACTCAACTTGCTTTCCTTCCCAAAACAAATTCAAGAAAAATTACTAAAAAATAAAGGCTATCATCCCCAAAGATTGTAACCATTGGAATCCTAGTACAACATCAACACCACCCATTGGAATGGAAAGAATTGGACTATTTAATACATATTTTCCCATGGTTAGCTTGATTTTATGGAACGTTCTAGATAAATTTATAGTTACTCCATTTCAACCATCACTTGACACTCTAGTGTTGGATATATGAATTAATTAAATTCCTTGGATATCTTACATTGAATAAAATGATGGCTACTACCTGAATCAATCATCACTATTACCTTTTCTTGTTGATATATAATTTTATCTTAAAAGTTTTAGGAGTGGTAATTCCTACCAATGCATTACAAGATATGGTTAGATTCATTTCTTCTTTCTCTAGGGTTGGTTCTTTGTATATATCCTCCTCTTTTGATGTTTCTTGTTTCTTTTCTTCCTCCTCTTCAAAATCTATGTAGAATAATTTATTCTCAGCACACTTATGACCTTTAGTGTATTTTCTATCACAATTATAAGAAATCAATTTTTCTATTTTTCCTCCAATTTATGTGGCATCAATATTGTAGGATGTGGAACACTATGAGTAAAAACACTTCCATATTTGTAGTTGTGAATGATAAAATTCCTTTTTGCAATAATTTTTCTTTCAATTTTTCTTGCCACCTTGAATTCCTTCTCTAATGAATCAGGTTCCTCAAGATGAACCTCATGTTGGATGTTATCCTTTAAAGTCCCTATGAAGACATCAATCCTATTCTCCTCAAGAATATTAGTTACCCTAATATTCAATGTTTGGATGTCCTCATTGTGCTCTGCCATTGAACCCTTTGGTTAAAAGTGTTTCTCTTTATATCCTCATAATGTACTATCATTTCCTCCATAAAAAATGACCTAGTGGCAAGTGGCTTATGAGAAAAAAGTGATTGATACCATACAAACTGATTGGGTTGTAAATATAAAGATGCAATGCGTACCTTTTGTGTGTGTTTCACTTCATGGAGATAAAAATATTGTTGCATAATTAGTATCCATGTTACAAGATCTTTTCCATCAAACTTCCTCATTGATATTTAGAATATGTTTAGTCTTCAACCCAAAGTTAAATTCTCAAAAATCAAAGTTAACATTCCTTTTGTTCCCATCATCAGTTTCATGGAATACCTTTTTTCCATTAGGAAGCATTTCTTGTAGCAACTGTGTCAAACCTTCCTTCAAACCTTCCATGTTTGCTTTCAAACCATCCATCTTAGCTTCCATGTATACTTTTAATCCATCCTTCAAACCTTCCATGTTTGCTTTCAAACCATCCATCTTAGCTTCCATGTATACTTTTAATCCATCCTTCAAACCTTCCATGTCTTCTTTATCATTCTTCAAAATTTCTACCTTATCTTCCATTTCATTTTCGGTTACTTTTAATGAGAGTGAAATTTGTTGCACTTGGTCACATAATTTTGATACATGTGTTGCATTTCTTCCTCTTCTTCATGTTTCATAGTGAATATTTTTTGTTGCATTTCTTCCTCTTCTTACAATGATATATATACTTCATTATGCCCTTTGAATGACTTCAAGCTGATTTTTCAAACAAAAGCTATGTATTTCTTTTTAGAAACACACACCCTTTTTCTTTCTTTTTAAGAGATCAATATTGAAACCATTGTGTATCTATAATTTCAGATCCCCAAGGTCTAAAATTTGGTCCTATAGTAGCCTTATGAGTATTTTCTCCAATCCCACAAGTGATACTGATATTGGATTCTTCATGAAAAAATTATGCCCAATCTCCCACGATGATTTGATTATAGACTAGTTGAGTAGAGCGAACTTGTACGGAGTGCCATGTGTCACCATATCAGCCTTCGCCATGAAAATGATACCCTAAACACTATATTTCGTGAAATTTTAGTCACTTTTTATGAAATTCAAATCCGATGCTTAGAGATAAAGTTATGATGATTTTATTTAGGTCACCTATTTCAGATGGAATTATTGAGCTTGCAAAAATCTTAACTTCCTCGAATGCTATCTTTGAAAATATAACAAGCCAACATATGAAGTTTGTACAAACATTTCATCAATATCTCCACTACACGTGATTACAATTCAAACTTCTGGAGCCTTTTATAAAAACGTTTTAGTGAAAATGCCAAGGTGGCCTGTTGGAAGAAGAGAAACCTTAGAATCCAAAGCTCTCATACCAAATGTTATGCAACCAGCTCACAAAATAGAAGAAAATATAGATCAATGACTTGAGAAATATCCTCTTTGATGGGTCAACCTCCTTTACATCACATAAATGAACAATTCTTCGATCATACAAATAATGAGACCTCCTTGCTATATATAGGAGTCTAAGGGGTCACAATATAATAAGAGGATATTGTAAGGGAACAAAAATAACAATAGTGGGCTTCTATGGGGGACAACAATAACTACATGGGAGATACATGGTCACAAAAATAACAATAGGGGGCTACACTAACAATACAAATAAGGGGAATACACTAGTATTATAAGGACCTAACAATGATTCATTACAGTGGTATGGGAAATTCTACAAAGTTATGTTTTATCAATGTATATATATGATTATTCCTTTGAATTTGTATTGAACATTCCAAACCTTATAAAAGTGAAAAATATATGCTCAGAAAAGAATGATAACAAGAGTGCGATGGGGATTTTAAGAACAATGCATTTAACGACTACCCCTTGGATCCATCACAAACATTTATAAATGGTGAAGAAAGGGCCACATGTAAATTATGTATACATACACAAAATCTAATACAACGATGGATATGAGGCCATAATTACACATTTTGAAAGGCTTGATCAATATTGGAGAACATACACAAGGTGTTACAACCAAATATTATTTCAAATGAAGTGAAAAGAGGCATGATATAGAATGTGCATTGAAAGGGGAAAATAGAACATGCATAATATGATATGTTAAGGTTTAGCACACGACTATATATCTATATGACACATGGCTTTTGTTAATAATGCGCTTAAAACTAAGTTGATCCAAAATGTCTAAATATAATTACCATATGAAATAATAACACATAATGTATATTGAAGGTCGCACATAAGCATGCCATGATACTCTACGATAACATAGACGACACAACAATAAATGGCAAAACAAAGTTTCAAAATGTAATAAGAATAATGGATTGCACATATGATGGTTCAATAATTACATTGAGGCTTTCCAGCGAACATTACGATGGATTAAAAACACAATATAAAATCAATGGACAATATGGTAGTGAAGGTGCATGAATATTGGTAGAACATCAATGCCACATGGAAGTTATATAAATTTCCCAACCATAAGTGCATTCAACATATGCAAGGAGTAGGCTCTAAGGATACACATAATAAATAGTGACATATAGATATCCTATACAAAGAACCTATAATGTACATAAGATTAAGGAATAAACTCTTATTGTGTAGGATATATATGTAAGTCAACTACTTTGAGAACATAATAATATATATTAAGTTGGGACTCCATTGAGAGAATGTGTGAAGGGGATTTCTTTTTATAAATTTCACACACAGCACAAGATCTGCATCACAAGGAGCAAAAATTTAGGGTATGTGTTAGTTTTCATACCTATGTATTATACACTCTTACCCATTAGACTATTAATCATTGCCTCCAACACTTGAGCCATGTGCCATCACAAGGTGAACCTTTATCTTTGGCTTATAATGCACTCTTCAAACCTATTCACAATGTCCCCTTCCCTTTGAATCGATGCCGTGTGCCTACCATATGTGGTCTTGTAGTAGACAACCATGTTAATTTTTGTCCCTTGCGAATAAGGCAAGTTATGCTCCTTCACTTTAGAAAGGTTGCTACAACCGCTTATAAAAAAACAAATGCATGAGGAAAATAATCCCTTTTAGAGTGTGCTAATCCAACACCTGAAATAGGATTACCAGTGAAGCTCTTACACTGATACAAAAAATAGGAATTGAATTCAACCACGAGAGTGATCCTCTAGGTCCATGGCGGATTAATTAACAATGGTTTCAATATGATCTGGTACCAGCGAATTCCAGTTGACATGAATGTGGAATACAAGAATCTTGTAGAATGTGCACACATGATTATATGTGCATGGAAAAAAAAATGTGATTGATAAGGAAAGATATTACATTCAATAAAATGCAATTGATGTGTCATAGAAAATACGAGATAACAATGAGTACAAGAACTATGTTAAATCCATGTGAACAATCATATGTTAAATACTTTCTATGTTAAATAATACCACAACACTATGATAGGTATCAACTACTTCAAGATCACATTTGTGATACATGCATAAGCCATTCTAAATATGTGACCATAGGTGGCACACTGAACCTCAAAACATTGCTAGAAAAACATTACACTAAATGTTACCAAACATCTTAGTGAAAGGAGTGAATTAATAGCATTAACAAACCATTTAATATGTAATTCATTGAGGTAGTATTATGAAAAGTTGTAAAGGTGACAATGCAAGAACCATAGGAGGCAGAATCTAGTTGTTGCAATTTTAATATGGTAGTGTAATAACACAATATGCAAGTGTGATGTTGCGAAAAGGTCGTGTCACATAATTTTCGATTGTGATGCAAGAGTTTTGGAAGCCCTGAGTTAAAGAAAGTCATGTACATGCGATGCAACCAATACTCAATGAAATATATACCGGAAGCACCAGTGCATGGCATAGTTCACTAGAACATAATTAAGCCTCATCTCACTATTATGTGACCATATGAAAAGAGTTGTTGGAGAGGTGCTACAATGTAGAGAGGCAAGCCCTCATATTTGCATTGTCATTCAAAACATTGAGGTGGATCTATTCATCTTGGCTATATTAATAAGGGACCTTCTTAAAATGGCTAGCTAGCTCTTGGCTAGTTGACATAATGAGAAGATGTTTGAAATGATCAATGTAAATTGAGACTTGGTCAAATGTTAGGTGCACAATGGAAAACATATGTCGCGGGACATTGAAATTAGTGAATTCTTTTGGATACAAATAAATACATTACAATAGTTCCACATGCATATTTTCATAACATTCAAATGGATATATGCGATGACATAGGCCAATGTGATATAACAACTAGAAACGTTGAATACCAAAGTGAAAAGGGGAAGGTATGATTTGATTTTATAATTGTGATAATGCCATATGAATACATTGAAGGAACACTCTGTCAAATGCCCATGTGATTATGATAAAACATCTGACAACAGGTGCGTTGCAATATTACATCCATGTGATAGTGGAACATTACAAGAATCCCATTGGGCAATGTGTCAAACATTTGAGATCATATTGTAAAAAAATAGATCAAAAAGATATCACAAGAACATGAATAAAAAAATAATGAATGTGTTGGGAAGTTATTCAATGGAGCATTAAATGACATATGATAAACACCTCAAAAAGGAGTGAATGTTAGTCATTAGAAGGCAATGGATAATTTTTCTCAGGTCCGTGAACTCTTATCACTCCCTCAACACTGGTGCTCTTAATTAGTTTATTTATGAAAATTATTTCTTATTTTATCATATTAAAATGTGTCTATTTGGT
Source organism: Pinus tabuliformis (assembly GCA_031772625.1). NCBI lineage: Eukaryota > Viridiplantae > Streptophyta > Pinopsida > Pinales > Pinaceae > Pinus > Pinus tabuliformis. Next base: position 1,436,236,657 of record CM062820.1, on the reverse strand, counting down.
AGACTAAGTAATGGTCCTGTGTTTACAAGACTGGAATTGCTAAGCAGGTATTGGAATTTAAAATTAAACACTTTTGGGAAGCATGCTTTAAATCGATAGCATCATGAATATTCAACTCATTACCAAGGTGATCCTAAGGCATAATAAATATGTTTTGAATGTCCAATGTCTTTCTACAAGAGGGGGCTCCTTGACTTTCCAATTATCATTTTGTAAAATATTATTTTATCATTAATGACAAAATATTAAACCATGGGAAAGGAAACAAGAGTGATATTAAAAGTTACCAAGACATCCAAGAGACACTTGGAATACTAAGAACCATGAAGGAGTTCAATAGTCACATGGAAGGTGTAGGGATCCCTCATTTGTTATAAATGTACCCTCATTGGTCAAGTAATATGGACATTGAGAACTCAAGCTAGGCTAGTAATAAGATTGTTTCTTTGTACTTGAGGAGTTCAAAGCCTTGACTCTTGGTAGATTTTAGGTGGAGGTATTGTGAGGCTAGTGGTATGTTATGAGGATGATATGAACTTTTCTAACCCCTCTACTAGTTTTTGACAAGATTCTCGTACATGTATTCGAATGGGCGACAATATTAATGAGAAGATTTTATGTTCATGCATTGATTCTCTTGAATTCCTCTACTATTATATTGGATATCTAGTATTTCAATTATGTATGCATGTGGTTTACATACAAGTTACATATTTATGAACTAATTCATTTCCGTGCAGCTTGTGTATCATCTTTGAATATTTTCCCTTAATTCAATGTTAATGTTAGCAGTTTATTCTCAACTAAGTTGCAGCTGATTGCTAGCATTTTACCTTTTTGTATGTCCTGGTAGGTCTTAGTTTTTTTATTCTTGTTTAAGGCATGTTGTTTCCCATGATGTTTTTGTTGTGTTCTTATATAATATTTCCCAAGCTACAAATGGAGAGCTATTCATATTCTCATTCTTCTAACAATTACATTTAGTCTCGCATACATCTCTGCATTCAATATCAATGAGAAAACACACACGTAATGACACTCAGGTCAGTATCTAGATGTCTTTTCTATCCCAAACAATGTGAGGTCTAATTGGGATTTCATACTAGGGAGACACTGTATTATTGGTCATATTCAACACTTTGAATACCTCATTTGGAAAGTGTTATACATTTCATTTGTCGGACTATAGATACCTAGAACTTATCATTAAAACATAGGGGAATGAGGTAGTTAGACCAAGTTTAATCATAAATAAGATTTAAATATTTTTTCTTAGAATGCCATTATAGTTGATTTATTCCATGGTTTCCTTATTCTTTCAATTTCTCATATGATCTAGGAGGATCCGGGAGGATCCAGAAGGATTGATCTAGGTGGATCTCTAAAAAGTACTAGTGGCATGGTAAAAATTCTCAAACTTCAAAGTGGCAAAATCTCGATAAACTTAGCTCAGATCAAAGTGATCATCATCTTGATTCCAATGATGTGAATGGCACTCGAATCCAAGCTCATGTGAAGAAGTTAGTGTAAGTCACAGTTCGAGTTTGACTTGGACCAATAACAAGAAGAAGAATGACGTGGCAGAACCTAAACAAATGGAGAAACGTCAACTGGCAAGCTTCCATTGGCCCCACACTTCGCATATAATAGAAGGAAGAGGTCTGCAGTTAAAGAAATCGACCCCCAGCACTACTGGGTTGTTATTGTGATATCGTAATCGCAGATCAAAGGTAGCACAATGTTAAATAAATCGGCCCCCAGCATACTAGGTTGCGTTGCGATAATCGCAATCACAGAGTGGCGTATATATGTTACCTCATGGCTCTGTCAATTTGGAATTGCGATGGATCTCGGATGTGATATGGTTATGGGTTGCAGTTAAAAGTTCCTTCGAGTTCATTGGTTCACGCATCGCCCATCGCATAGTGCAACGACCGCTAAGTAGAATCACCCCTGGTTCTCCTATGGAAATTTGTGCCATCGATAAAATATGGTCGCCATTGATAAAGCCATCAGGTTCAAATAAATACTCTGATTATTAGTATTAGTTTTCCGATTAAGGAGTAAAGCACCGATTCTTTACATTATTTTGTCGGTTTAATGGATTGAATGTGAATCAATATGTCAATTGTTTTCGATGGAGGTTTTTCCTTATTCAATAGGCTTGCTACCTACATACTATTCCAGGTGTAAGACCGTATGTTTGGAAAAACTACGAGTTGTCTTCGGACTAATATGCCAATTGTGGAAATGAACCGCTTGCTAAACTTGTCCTTTGTTGAAACTTTTGGGTTTATGAAGGAATCTACCCACCAAAGTGGGATATCCACATAATGATAAAGAGAGGGCAATAGATAGCAGTAGGTTTATAGAGCAGATTAGCGGAACCTAATCCTGGCAGGTGGCCAAAACCTTACCTTTGATATTAGAAGGTTCTGAGAGGAGGCAGAAACTTCATTTCTCCAATTGGTTGTTCAGATAGGTGATTCTACATGATTTTTTTCCATGAAGCCAGTGGTGTTGTTTGTTTCTAGAGATGGGCTCTCCATTTGCCATATATCTTCCATATTGGAGGTGCAAGGTCTTTTTTATGTAAAATATGCTTGTACTTCTTCTCTTTTCATGCCATTTAATGAATGAGGGCCTCCCCACTATAGAGCAGGGCCCGAAGATGTAGTCCGAATTGGATGAACTCCATAATCAAACTTTGTGTCTTAATCTCATGCATGATTATGTATTTTTATCTTCATTTTATATGCATGTGTTTCTATGATTTTTAAGTTCTCTATTACATGTAATTATGATGCATCTATAAGCTAAAAAGTCTTGGATCAAGTGGTATCATAGCAACACTTAGTTGATGCAAATTTCATGACTACGCTAGTAAGAGGTAAGCCTTAGAGGACGTGCATCATGAAGAGGAGACATGGTGGATGTTGAAGATCATTGGGAAGAGAAGCGGTCTTGTTGCTGTTAAGAGTTGCGAACATGAATGATCAAGTGTGAAGCCATAGAGAATGATAAAGAAATGCACGAGACCTTCCTATGAATGTCCAAAATCGTGGACATCATGTATGAAGTGTATGATAGAAGAAGAGAGGAGGAGATAGAGAAATCGAAGAGCGATGTGTCAACCACATGTTTTGGTTCTTATCCATCATATTCGTCGCCTTCCTCGAATGGGGATATTAACCAGAGAAATTAAGAAGGCTATTGTGAGAAGGGAAAGAGGAGAAACAAAGGGTGCTACGCCAGTTGCAAGCCAAGGGTGAGACCTTCGAAAAGTTGTAGTGTGAACCCCATGAGGTAGAAAGTAATTCTTCGAATCCGTGTATTTTCCTAATGTCAATTTTATCATTTTTGAAAATCATACCATAGGAATTGGCTCAAAATTGTTAAGGAGAATATAGTATGAGGGGAAGGGCCTTGACATTAATGTCCAGGGAATCATAAGCCCCATCAAAATAGAAGAATTACCTCATCGAGAAGGACTTGGGTATGTTAGGAAGGAGGTTGGGGAATGTGCCAAAATATCTAGCGAGCCACCAACAATAGATGATGAGAATCCCTTATCAATTATTTCCAAATCGACAGTGGAGGTAAAAGATGTTGATTTCTCCTCAGTTTCATCTTCACATAGTATAATTTGTATTGAAACTATGGAAGTACCCATTACAGGGACAAACATGAGACTCCTTACCCAGATGATTTATAAGGAAGAAGAAGGATTTGGTGTTAATGGCCAAGGCATAACTCATCCATTGGTGGTTGAGCAAAGACCTCGATTCGCAAGGTTGGGGTGCATTGAAGGATAGTGCTCAAAGATCTCAGAAGCTTCCACGACATTGCTAAAACCATCAAGGAAAGAGGATGATGGGAACACATCACCATCAACATATGGAAGTATACATTCTAGAGAAAGAGTTGACACAATCTCTCATTCCCATGATCATACCAAATACCAACAAGAAAGGTATAACCTTTCTTGGTATTCTAATATTCATTTTGATTACAACCATATTGTTAATAATGAACGGAAATCATGGCATAGAAGAACTTGCAGTTTTTGTGGATTGCATAACCATGTGTTTGATGAGTGTTGGTGGAGAATAGCAGCATGAAAAAGGATGAGGCATGAAATACACTTTGAATGGAAGGCAAAGAAGAAGGTAAATTAGATCTGGAGGAAGAAGGCTTATTGTAGTCATTGAGAAAAAGGTGGTCATCAAAAAGTCATGTGTTGGAGGTTCCATCAAGAGTAGTTACACAAGGACAAAGCATCCATGCTGTTATAGACATTTTTGTGCCTTACAACATTGAGCATGAAATGTCCATAATCTAAGGTATCCAAAGTCCCTAAACATGTTTTTCATACCCCTAGAGGAACAAGGCTAACAAACCACAGCAATTCACAGAAGTTCTCCACCAGAAACTACTCAAAACAAGTCAAATCAGGATCATTTCAGTGGCTACACTAGCTGTTTGTGCTGAATGTCAAAGCCAACACTGGCTACCAGCGTTGAATGTCAACTAGAACACTGGCTACCTGCGCTGAACGAGAATGGACAAGTGGCAAGCTCATTTCTCAAGGTGTCAAAACCCAGGAAGCTTCCAAAATGACACTTGCCTCAGGGAATTCGACTGGTGATGAGTAAGAGGTTCCAAATCTCCAAGTGGAAGCAAGAACCTCCAAGTGGACTCAAGAACTGACAGAGGGAGAGGACACTAGTCACATCTCAAGCTGACTCATCCTCTCTCCAAACATCTATATATGGATCTCTCCTCCATGAGATCTGGAGGCTGGAATTTTGTTATTGCAAAGAATTGTTGTTGGTTTGAGATTGGAATCATTGGGTGCTTAATGCTTTGAAAGGGGGTGAAGATAGGAATTCCATTTGCTGGGAAGGAGATGCTGGATTGGAGCCCTCTGGGTTGTATCTCTTCCTGAACCTTGTTATTCATCAATAAAGTTATCTTGGTTTCTCCTATATACTGGTGTATTTTTGATGTATGAATGCATTAGTATGTTTAGTTTGTTTCTAATCCTGAACTAGTTATGAATATGAATCCATGTCTTGTGTAGTGTTCTCTTCTTGTGATCTTGCAGAAACCTCTTGAAGCTGGGCGAGTGAGAAGGCAAGTAGCTGGGAACTCTCCAAGAGAAGAGAAGCCAGATCGAGGGACAAACGGAAGACACCGGTTAGTCCATCCATCTCTCTCTCTTCATTCTTAATTCATAAAGGAAGAATACTAGAATAGTTGTCTTTGTTTGTTGCTAAGGCACTGTCACACCTTAGGTGGATAGGATCGTCCTGCATAGGCATTTTTCCCCACAAAAAATTGGCGACTCCACTGGGGAGATCTGTTTAGTCATTTTATTTGTCTTTCTATCATTGTTTGTTTCATAGACTTGACAACAACAATCGAACTGCATCTGCTATTCCTGGAAGGAAAGTGACAGTTGCTGCTTTGATCCAATCACTGGACTAGTCTATGATCTGAACAATGGACTCACAAATGATTTGATGATCCTTTGTGATAGATCTTAGTACCCTCTCAAAGCATCCCTTTGATTGTACCTTGCTTGTTGCTTTTATTTGGCCTGAAACAGTGAATTAAATAGCAATATGTGACCCAGAACCTGTGGGAAACGAGAGTTTCTCCTTCAGCGCAGACCCAGTGAAGGGATTATGCATTTCAACGCAGGCCTCGTGAAGGCCACCTGCGCTGAATGTGAAAACCCCTATGTTGAGGTTGCGCTGAACCAGTTTGTCCTAATGCAGCCGAGGTTCTCTTCTCTGTTTTGCCTTGTTTTGATCTCTGTTTTTTGCAGCCTGTAACCATCATAGGTACCAGTCTGATAACCCCTTTTCTCTGCTTAGATTCAGCCTCCTTTTGTACAAAAAGACTGTGAGTGTTTTTATGTGTTTGTGGCGTCATTTGCAGTCTTCCTTTGCATAAGTGAAATAATCATCCTATAGCCTTTGATTCAGATCTGTTGATTGTGATCTTAGGAGAGAGTTCATTGGCTGTTTGTAGATTGATTATACATTTACTCTTGCTTATTGGTTTGAGTTTGTCTCTTTTAAAGTGTCGAAACAAAAGTTTATTTCGAAAATCGTTAAGTGTTGTAATCTCTTCTACCCTTTCTGATTTCGAAAAAGTAAACTTGTTTGTATTTGTCATTTAAAAGAAAATTCAAAGTTGTGCAAAAAGCTTTCTTTTGTAGGCATCAACACTAAGAAAGCGGAAAACAAACACCTGCATTGTGCATTTGCATTTGATCGTTTGCATGTTGGATTTAGGAAAAGTGCATTAGAGTGTGCTGATTGCTCTTTGAGAAAAGATGGTGTCTTTCTTTTCCCTTAGTAGCTAGGATTTTCAAAGTTGAAAAGATATAAAGCTTGCTTATCATCTTTAGACTGCATTTAGGAATTTGTATCATACATCTCGTGGTGAACCTTGAAAGGCAAACTTTAAAAAGATCAACCTAAAATAAATTGAATGAACTTAACAATGCTTTGTAACATAACACACAACATAGAGGTCTAGGCTAGAGATGTGTTCCGGCGTCGTTAAGCCTGGTGACTGTCGATCTCGTGGATGGTGGGTGATTCCTCCTGAGGGACGATAGCGCCAGTACGGACTGTGCTCCCACGTACCATCGCGTATATATTGGGAGACCCCTATAGGCATAAAACCTTTATCCTTAGGAAGCTGTGTCGGCCGCCCTACTGATCGCAATGCACTGAACACAACATTTAGGAAGATTGACCGCCCGTACCCTAAAAAGTATTCTGCGTTTTTGCGAAAAGTTTGGCACACCCTCTGCCTAGAACTCCAGAGCAGTTCCTTTTGGCCTTTTTCAGACTCTATAACAGAAAAATTCCATCCGAGCATTTGTCACTTCGGGCTCGTTAAAACATCGAAGGAGACTAGAGTCATCTTTAGCTTTTTCTCGACTCTTTAAAAGTGAAAAAGCAAGTTGTGTCTAAAAGCGTCTAAAAAATTCATTTAATTCATAAACACACTTTCCCCTTTTGTATTTTGTTTGATCGAGTAATCCGCAATCATGGAAGAAAGTCAATTGAAACCCCGTCGTTTGCGGAGACTTACGAGTCAACCGTCTTTGTCTCCGGAATCGAAAACAGTACGGACAAAGCGAACTCGTTTAACCGGTTCGAAATCTCCTATCAAAGTTAGAACAAGTGTTCCAACAACATCTAAGATTCCGGTTACTCCAAACATTTCTGGAAACCCTACCTCTACAGAAGAAGTTCAACAACCACAGAGGGACAGTAACATTGATCCTGGTCTGGGGGCAAATACTTGCGTTACTGAACCAGTTCCATCTGTGACCGGTTCAGAGAGTCTTGCTCCTCAAACAACTATCGTTGTCGATTCAAACCCTTCTTCGGCACCAGAAATATTTTACGGACCTGACAGTCTTCCTCTTCCACCTGGTTTGATTGCGATAGAGGAAATTGTAGAGGATCCGTAAGCAAGTACTCCAACCCATTTTGGAGTAGGGGTCACTCTATTTCCTTCTACATCAGAAGTTAGTCTACCACAAGTGGAAGTTCCTGTAGAATCGCTAGGCAATCTATTGGATAGACTCCAAATGTCTAAACAACCGTCAACATCTAGGACTATCTCGAATGACACAGCGACAGCAGAAGCCCCTGTCGTCACTCTGACAATGTTTGCCGGCATGCCGTCTGTCCCGACTAGCTCACAACCGCTAGAAGGAGTCCACCAAGGGACTATTTCGACAGTGTGGTCTGTTCCAATTTGTTCATCTGGAATAATATCCGGCAACTCTTATGTTGAAACTCGCCAGATTGATCCATTTGGAGGTCAATTTGGGCAATCCAGTCCCTAAGGACAAGCAATCCCCTTGAGTTCCGGATTGCTACCGTATGGGGGGTAGTATGCCCTTTCATTACCCCCTCCGGGAGGGTATCCATACGGGAGTTCACAACAGTATTCAGGTTATACTGGAATTACATCAAGTGGTTGGGTACCTATGCTACCTCAACAACCAAGGGTTGTATACTCTATGCAACAGTGTGTACCTATGTCGAACATCCCGACCACACCGGCTATTGTCACAGTGTCGCAAGTTCAAACGTTGCTTGTTGTATGTCAACCTCAGATTTTTCAGGTTGTAATGCAGCAGCCCCTTGACCCTGGGACACAATCACAATCGCCAACTGGTGGGGCGACACAGGTCTAAACAGGTACAATTACCCCACACCTTGGTCCAACAGTTAGTATAGCACAACAGAACATGGCCTCACAACCATGGCTGGTGCAATACCAACAACCACAATTCCAGCAAGTGTACCAAGGTTCTGAGCAGCAGATCTTTGCGAACAGTGGACAACCGTATATTCAAAACGGTCAAAACCAACCGCTTTACAGTGGTCAAGTCCACCAATCGTATCAATCATACCAACATCAATTACATTATGCTGGTATGCAAAGGCCCACTGCTCAGGCGATTCCATCGTACCCTGGATATGCTTCACCTAACCTGAATCAACAGTTACCATTCGTGGTAACTTTAGAGTTACCTGATTTACACCGGTTAACCAACGATCCGATTGCTTACGCCCCTTAGTGCCCGACGATTCCTCACAAACTTCCATCTGACATTCCTAAATTCAATGGAAATCCAGGTGAAGACCCATCGAATCACGTGATGACTTTTCATCTGTGGTGTTCATCAAACACCCTGAACGATGATTCGATAAGGCTTCGCCATTATCAGAGGACGTTAACGGGTCCAGCGGCTAAATGGTATATTGAATTACCTAGAGCCTCGTTCGACAATTTCAGCTCCCTAGCCACGACTTTCTTAACCCATTTTCAATTACTGATAGGGTATGAAACGGGAACGGAAATACTGACCAACTTCAAGCAGACAATGGCCACTCACATATCTGATCATATACATGAGTGGCGTCGTCGTTGAAGGATGGTAAAAACGTATGTTCCCGATCAGCTATTAGCTAAATGGTTTATCAAGTCGTTACTTCCTGCCATAACGAAAGATGTGGCCAAGGGGGGAGTCGTAACTGAGGAGCAAGTTATTGATCGTGCACAATATCTAGACTTAGTCTATACTCAGTCTGGCACGCTCTACGACAAAATACCTGACGCCCCTAGACCGGAATTTTCAATTCCTCCTCCTCCTAAATCAAATAGTGACTCTCATGCCGGAAATGGTGTGATTGGCACGGAAAACGCGAAGTCAACAAAGACCAACTCCAAGAAGGCCTGTAAGACTTCGGATCAAAATGCAAAAGAAGAAATTCTTGCTTCGGAAGTAAATGCCGTATCAGCAGATAAAGGCAAAGAAACCAATCAACCAGGAAGCAAGAAGAAGCAAAACAAAGGGAAGAAGAAGAAACAGGGTGAGTTATCCCCTGAAAAAACTTCTTCAAACCTTCCTGGGAAAGGAAAACCAAAAAATCCATGTTTTATATGTGATGAGGATCATTGGACACAAAATTGTCCATACAAAGCTGAGCTGAAGAGGTTCTTCAAAAGTTCGCTAACCTCAGCTGTATTAACTGATCTGTTTCCCAATCCAGGTCAAAATCTGGTTGATAGTGGAAATGCTTCCCCGCCGCAAGTGCTCATGTTGTCGGTTTCAAAACAGCAGAATGATGCTTTGATTTCGACAAGGAACAAAGATTACGGGAATCCGCAGCTGTCGAATGACAAAGGTAAAGATCAACCAAGTAGTTCGACAACAACTTCGACAGAAGTTGTACCGCCCATCATTCCTGAGTTAACAATAAAACCGCCAAAGGGAGTAGTACACAAGTCGACATTTAATCCTCGCGCCAGAGCGGCACAGCATTATAACATAGTGGAAGATTTGGCCCAATCACCGTCCGCTATGTCGACTCTTGAAGTACTACAAAATTGCCCATCCCAAAGGCAGCCTTTGTTATCGGCTATTGGTGGGGTTGATCCTAAGGATTCCAATCTTGTATCCTTCGACCACAAAGGATACGATCCTCAGTTACCAGCTCAACTAGCTTTCCTTATCCAAGTGAAAGCCCTCAACAAAACTGTTCACCGAACAATTATTGATGAGGGGGCATCTACATGTATCATGTCGATGAGTTGCTGGAAAACTTTAGGATCTCCGACCTTGTCGCGATCTTCGATGACATTGAAAGCATTCGATGGAAGGACTTATACCCCGTACGGTATCCTTAATAACTTGAAAGTTGAACTAGGAGGAAAAACAGTAGAAATAGATGTTGAAGTCATCGATGGGAATCTTGATTACAACATCCTACTGGGAAGACCGTGGATCTATGCCATGGCAGCTGTAGTGTCGACTTATTTTAGGAAGATCGCATTCCCTTTTCAAGGAGGGATTACGATCGTCGACCAACAGGACTTCCTCCCTAATGGTTCACAAGTTACAGGAAGCATTCCCATGATCCATGGAAGCAACCATTCGCTTCAAGACATCAGAGTAGGTCTCCTGAAAGACCCCACATTAATGGGAACTTTCGCACTTCCACCTCCAGTCTATATAGGGGAAGTAGCATTGGTAAGAACCTGCAACATGATATCTTCCACGAAGATCTCAGAAGACGATATCAACATGGATCATGCAACGGTTTTGCCCCCAAGCCCTATAGAAAGATTGTAGCAATCAATGTTTTGAGCATGGGAGGCGAACCCAAATCAATGCTCATCAAGCGTTTGGGTAGATAGGTCTGGAGAATATGGTACCCCATTAGATCCTTGGTCGAAAGTGCATGGGACTGACGAAGGAATCTTACAATCAATGTTGATTGAGGGGGCACCATGGAATGATTGCCACCATCGTTCCCTTCTTCAAGAATATGAAGAAGATACTCAACAAGACCTTTATCACCCTTCAGTTTTTTGAATTCCTATCAAATACTGTAAATACGGTGGATTCGAGCGAAACTTATCCAATATTGAAGAGACTATAGCCATAAATATCTCGACTAAGACAAATGTTGTAGAGAATACTTATGTCGGCAAAGGATGTTCTCCTTCAGAACTGGACATATATAACGCTCTTTTTTGCGAATTCAGAGATGTCTTTGCTTGGTCATATGATGAAATGCCAGGCATTGACTCGAGTATCGTTGAACATGAAATTAAGATGTATCCTGATGTCAAACCAGTAAGACAACGGCTTCGGCAGGTGCACCCCAAGAAAGCCGCTGCCATTAAAGTAGAAGTTGAAAAGCTCCTCCATGCTAGTTTCATCTACCCGGTTCCTCTAACCGATTGAGTATCAAATATTGTCCCTGTTATGAAGAAACAAGGGACAATTAGAGTGTGTGTCGATTATAGGGATGTAAACCAAGCTTGTCCGAAGGACAACTACCCTACACCCTTCATCAACCAGATAATTGATGAATGCACCGGATGTGAAATCTTTTCATTTATGGATGGATTTTCCGGGTATAATCAAATAAATATCCGCCCACAGGACCAGTCAAAGACTGCATTCATCTGTCCGTGGGGCACATTCGCTTATCGAAAATTACCCTTTGGTCTAAAGAACGCAGGGGAAACATTTCAGAGGGCAATGAATTATGCCTTCCATGACATCAAGAACATCGTTCAACCTTATCTCGATGACCTTCCGGCTCATTCGTGGAAGCGGACTGATCATCCGTAGCATTTAAGAGCCATATTTCTACGTTGCAGACACTACAAGATAAAACTCAATCTGCACAAATGTGTGTTTTGCGTCAGTTCTGGTCGTTTACTTGGCTTTGTAGTCTCTAAGGATGGGATTTGTCTCGACTGTTGCAAGGTTCAGGCAATCATTAATTTGCCTCCACCTTCAAATTTGCTTCAGATTCAAAAAATCGAGGGGAAAGCAAACTTTCTGAGGAGGTTCATTCCAAATTACGCAGAACTTGCTAAAGGTTATACTCGTCTTTTGAAAAAGGATGTACCTTTTGTCTGGGATCATGTGGCGCAAGCTTCTTTTGATGCTCTGAAAGATTCTCTAGTAAAAGCATCATTAATGTATGCCCCGGACTATCAAAGATATTTTAACCTGTATCTGGCTGCAGCAGATACGACCATTGCGATGGTTTTAGTTCAAGAAGTTGATGGAATTGAACATCCTATATATTATTTGAGTAAAAACTTAAATGATACAGAAAGCAAATATTCTTATGTTGAAAAGCTAGCACTCGCTGCTGTTCAAGTGATACAAAGATTTCGACATTATGTCCTCTTTCGGAAAACTACCATTCTGTCAGATTGCAACCCCATGACTTATATATTGTCGCGACAGTTGCTGGGGGGAAATATTCAAAATGGATGGCGATCCTTCAAGAGTTTGATCTGGAATTTGTAAAATCCAAATCAAAGAAAGCTTTAGTCTTCGCAGAATTATTGTGCGATCTCCCATCATCGTCCAACGATGAAACATCCGAAGAATCAATCGGACGAAAGTTTGTTTCTGATATCTACAAGCAATGAGTGGTATGGAGATATAATCATTTATCTCCAAACCCAAAAGTTCAGGCCTGACACCTCTCACTCAAAACAGAAACATATACGATACCAAGCGAAAGACTACATGATCGTCGGTGATACGCTTTACCGTCGTGGTATCGATACAGTTCTGAGGAGGTGCCTCACCCATGAAGAGGCTGAAAAAGCCCTGAATGAGTGTCATTCAGGCGCGTGTGGGGGGCATCAATCTGGATATGCTATAGCACAAAAAATCTTACGAGCAGGATACTTCTGGCCAACCATGTTCAAAGATTGCGTAACTGCAGTCAGAAGTTGCCATGCTTGTCAAATTTTTGATAGCAAAACCAGAAGACCACCCGCACCTTTACAGCCAATAGTTGCTGCTGGGCCTTTCGCCAAATGGGGCATCGATTTCATGACATGTAACCCCACCTCGACAGGGGGGCATGGGTATGTTATAGTCACCATTGACTATTTTACCAAATGGGCTAAAGAGATGCCTACATTAGATAACACTGGTGAAACACCTGCCCTTTTCTTTTTCAATCATGTAGTCGCCAGGTTCGGCGTACCACAGGCTATAGTTACAGATCATGGGTCGCATTTTCGCAATCACATGATGATTGAATTAGCTGCCAAGCTAGGGCTATCTCACGATAGCTCTACCCCGTATTATCCGCAAGCCAACGGACAAGTTGAAGCAATCAACAAGGTCCTGAAGCGTATGTTGCAAAGGATGATCGGGGTTCACAAAAGAAGGTGGCACCTAATCCTGTACTCAGTCTTGTGGGCTTACCGAACATTGGTAAAGGACATGACCGGGTTCATACCTTTCCAACTGGTGTATGGCTTGGAAGCAGTCTTACCCATCCAGTGTGAAATCTCGTCTCTTAAACTCGCAATTGATCTCCTCCCCGGAACTTCGGAAGAAGAGGCTCGTTTCTTGGAATTAATCCAATTGGATGAAACCCGTCGTGATGCCACTTTGGCTAACGAAGCCCATAAGAAACGAGTCAAGGTGCAGTTCGACAAAAATGTCAAACCCCGTGTCTTCTCAGAAGGTGACTTGGTCTTGCTTTACGACCAAGAATCTGATAAATTGGGAGCAGGTAAATTTAATTCTTTATGGATGGGCCCCTATATTGTTAAACGAGTGTTAGAAAAAGGATCCTACGAGTTAATGGATTATGATGGAATTCCACTGGCGCAACCCCGTAATGGGTTGTACCTCAAGCGTTACTATGCTTAAATAGTAACCTATATGCTTTTGTTGTATTTTATTTTCGCTAAAGTATTTGTTTTGGTCGAGTGATCCACCTTTTTTTTTTTTTTATTGCAGATGTCAAACCTTCTGGAGACATGTGTTGGATATGCCGACGGAGCAAGTCGTAGTTCGCGGAATCTGTCCTCCGCAACCTGGGTCGTTTTTTATCCAAGCGGCGAGTTAGTAAGTTTCAGAGGTGTGTGTATTGGGCAATCAATGAATAACATCGCTGAGTATAGCGTGTTGATAGAACTACTCTCTGATTCCATCACCCATGGTATACGCCAACTAATTGTCAGGCTAGACTCGCAACTCGTAATACTACAACTCAATGGTATATATTCCGTTCGCAATCCATCTATTTATCGCACGTTCCTAAGGGTTAAGATTTTGGAAAGACAATTTGATTCAATTCAATACAAAAATATTTCCAGAAACTTAAACACATTAACCGACTCATTAGCAAACTATGTGTTAGATAGACACTTGCGACATTTATAAAAAGAGACACATCATCAATGTTGTACATATGGATCATGTAACTCAACCAGAATAAAACTCGAAAATCAAAATATATATATAAGCTGTTTATCGTTCATACATAATGTTCTGTAACCAAGACAAAAATCGGTCGCATGACCCAAAAACTCGAAAATGCTAGGGGGCATCCTAGTCTAGTGATGCTCATGATAGCACGTCACGGCCTGTGCGATCATGCGCAAGAGACGAGTCCATCATCTGGGCACACCAATAGTATGCCGCTGCAACTGTAAAGGTAACTCATCAATCCTCACATTGGGAATGCCGAGAGTAAGGCTCTCAACCTGCTCCTGCACAGTGGTAAGGGTCTCGGCCACGTCGAGGTCACGGAGGATAACCCTCCCAGCAGTCTCCCCTGCTGGGGCAGCGACTGGCGCTCTTGGGTGAGCTGCTGGACGAACAGGACCAACATCTACATGCACACATGAGTTTGATTAAAGTCTTGATAGAATAAAGCACAAGGACATTATAAATAAGAATAGTAAAGAGTAATATGGTCGAAGTTTTTACCAATAGCGCCCCACTGTTCGCCATCCGGCAGTACCAAGTCCGGATCACCTCGGAAATCCATACCAACATATGGATACTCAGAATAGACCATCTCCTGACGCTCGAACCACCTGAAGAAGGTATCAGTAAAAGAAATCTGAGGTCGACCAGCATGCCTAGACATGTGATCAACCCATCTCTGCATGCGTGCCTCGGTAGGAGAAGGCAAGTCGAGTGTGATATACAGAGGCTGCATCAGTGGTATTTTCTCCAAGGCAAAGGTAGTCAGAATAGAACCAAATCCAAAGTTCCTCAGCTTCCCGTCCTTTACCTTGTTCAACTGACTTTTTATCTGAAGAAGTACTGCATCACACCAGTTGAATACTTTCGGTTGGAGACACTCCAAGGCGTGCTGCACATAAGGTCTGTTGGCAACATGAAGAGATGCGCTACCGGCCATCCTACCAATAGTATACAGAATGGACCTGAGAGACCTGTCAGTAATCTCACGCATAACAACCTTGCTGTCTCTACTCGGCTGGGATCCCTCCCTGCAATACTGGCGGACATAATCTCTCACAGAGTCATTCCCTCAGGCCGAACCTGACAAAGAAATGGGGGCACCCCGCCTCGACAAACTAGTCAAGAAGTAAATGTATACCACAGTCAAAGGGATGGATTTGCTCCTGATCTGAAATACTTGGTTAATAGGATCCCAAGAATCAAGCATATAATGCAGTAAAGAGATCTGTGCTCTCATACCAGAGATACGGAAGAACTTCAGCAGGCCACAGTTCCGCAGCGCATTCACCGTGACAGGGTCATGGAGGGAAATCATGTCCTCTTCTTCATGTTCTCATTCTCGCCATGTGAAGGTCATTTTGCTCAAAAGTCCCTACAAAACAAACAAGAGAAAGAGTAAGATCCTGGATTTGATGAGAAACTGGCAAAATTTCATCAAAAACTATGCAATAGAACTGTTTTTCTATGATCAACGCAACTGGCTAGTGTCCCACCTATGTTGAAGGTGAAACTGCCTTCATGCAGCTTGACATTCAATGCAGGTTTCGAATGGACTGCCTGCGTTGATGGCAGAGCACCCTAGCAAAACCCCAGGGGCTCATGGGAACAGGAAAACAGGCACAGAATGGAAAAAGGAAACCATGAAAAGAAAGAGCTAGAGTTCAGCTCCTACTTGGTCCAGACGGCGCCAAAAATCGTCCGCAGAATCTCTCGGAATCAGCTGGTGAAAATCAAGGGGGAAGAGGCACCTCCAAAGCTCCAACAAACCAAGTTCAAATGAAATGGTAAAATGAGAGGTAAAAACACCTTTTAATTGATTTTTACGTAGTTCAAAGCAAAATATTAGGGTTATAATCTCATTTTCATGCAAATGTTATTCATTTCTAACTAGTTTGATGCAGCAATTGAGGATACAATACTATCTTTGAAAAGGGCAAAGCTAGTCATGGTAAAAATCAAAATTTGACCATATAATTTCGAGCAGTTTTAGCACAAATTTCATGCTCGTTAAAAAATAAATGCAAGATCTGAGCAGTTTTAGCACATAGTTCATGCTCGTTAAAAAATAAACATATGACCGAGCAAATGTTTCCACCCACGTTTAAGCTCGTTTAAAAATGAACTATCCCGGTAAATAACCATTGTGAATGTTATATCATCAGCCATTAAAGCCTTGGTCGTGTTTGCACCGTCACCTCCACTTTTCCATTGGCCGATCGTTCACCTCCATATGTTTGTTTACCCATTTTGAGGAACAGCTGCAAAGAGTGATTTCACCTAGCCATCCTTGTGACACTGCCGTGATTGGAAAATTCCAACCTGTACCTGGAATCAGATGCTAACCCTGTTTATCACTCGTTCCTCAAAAGACGAGTCTTCTTTAAGCTCTTTTCATTTGACTCGTAAAATATGAAAAGATAGCCGAGTTTTTGCCTTCCAGCTCGTTAAAGCGACCAGAAGAGCTATCCCTCCTCTAGATTTTAATCTTTTTGGACCTGAGGGATTATTGCACAAAAAGATCGAGCGCTTGTTTTATTCGGCTCGTTAAAACTATCGAAAACTCATCCACTTCTGTATTGTTTTATACTTTTTCGGACTTAAGGGATTAGATGACGAAAAAGGACTTTTGGAGTTAACTTTATGTACCTTTTCAGACTCTCTAAAAATGAAAAGGACCGAGTTATCCTTGTCGTTAGACTCGTTAAAATCATTAAATAGCGACAAACTTGTCTTTAGACGAGAACGAGTTTCACTATCGCTAGACTCGTTAAAACATAGCGATGGGCTTGCCCGAAGGGCAGGTTATAGAAAAAGCATATGTTATCCTCCTCAAGCTTGACAAAAATAAAGAGGTACTGGTCAGCAATGACTGGGGAAAAATTGGGAGAAACTAAAGAAAACTTTGATGGTAGCAAGTCGCTCTTGAACATGACACTTTTCCTCCGTACCACAATCGAGTTGGGTTGTTTCATTCACCGGTCACATCCATGGTCTCGCCATACCATCCATCTTTGGGGTAATGCTACCAATCCATCGCATCAGTGTCGCCATATGTTCAAGAGAAGTCGTTCAGAAAAGTCAACCGTGTCCCATCCAGGATCACTTCTTGTCGACATCAGCTCATTATCCAGGAAGTTGATCTAGGAACAAACCCTTCAGTACTTTGAAGCTTGCATGCCTCAATGGCAAGTTTCTCACTTCCGGCGACAGGTATACATCAATGACCTTCGACCGAAAGATTTTGTGTGGTGTTCGACGCCAAGTCCTTTATTCACACCACGTGAATTGTACTGCAGTACCTTGAGGGTCATTATCATTATCGGTGATTCCTCTCGCGCTTGTTAACGGTTTACATCATTTACCGGTAATCAAGTGATGTCTTTCCATGTTCGACTTCAGAACAATTCTCACATGGATCGACTTGTACTTAGAGTGAAGATCGAATGAGTTTGAAGACCCCGGATCTAGTTTCATCCATCCGGGCTGCGATATATAATCAGGAAAGATAAAGACATTGACATGTACATCATTGCAGCAGATAATCATCCTACTCAAAATTATTAGTCTACCATCAGACAATTGTCTATTCTATGTACAAAAAAATGAATTTATAAAGCTGAGCATGGGAATGCCCGCCACAGCTAGATCATGAAAGCAATATGAAAGATAATGTATTGTATTGTATCTTATTACAGGTCTCCTCCCAACATTGGATGAACTTCGGATCCCCCTGATAAAGCATTTCACCCGATAAACAACCTCATACTTTAGGGGGCCACTGTTATGGACATTTTTGTGCCTTACAACATTGATCATGAAATGTCCATAATCTAAGGGATCAAAAGTCCCTAAACATGTTGTTCCTACCCCTAGAGGAACAAGGCTAACAAACCACAGCAATTCACAGAAGTTCTCCACCAGAAACTACTCAAAACAAGTCAAATCAGGATCATTTCAGTGGCTACACTAGCTGTTTGCGCTGAATGTCAAAGCCAACACTGGCTATCTGCGTTGAATGTCAATTGGAACACTGGCTACCTGCACTGAACGAGAATGGACAAGTGGCAAGCTCATTTCTCAAGGTGTCAAAACCCAGGAAGCTTCCAAAATGACACTTGCCTCAGGGAATTCGACTGGTGATGAGTAAGAGGTTCCAAATCTCCAAGTGGAAGCAAGAACCTCCAAGTGGACCGAAGAACTGACAGAGGGAGAGGACACTAGTCACATCTCAAGCTGACTCATCCTCTCTCCAAACATCTATATATGGATCTCTCCTCCATGAGATCTGGAGGCTGGAATTTTGTTATTGCAAAGAATTGTTGTTGGTTTGAGATTGGAATCATTGGGTGCTTAATGCTTTGAAAGGGGGTGAAGATAGGAATTCCATTTGCTAGGAAGGAGATGCTGGATTGGAGCCCTCTGGGTTGTATCTCTTCCTGAACCTTGTTATTCATCAATAAAGTTATCTTGGTTTCTCCTATATACTGGTGTATTTTTGATGTATGAATGCATTAGTATGTTTAGTTTGTTTCTAATCCTGAACTAGTTATGAATATGAATCCATGTCTTGTGTAGTGTTCTCTTCTTGTGATCTTGCAGAAACCTCTTGAAGCTGGGCGAGCGAAAAGGCAAGTAGCTGGGAACTCTCCAAGAGAAGAGAAGCCGGATCGAGGGACAAATGGAAGACACCGGTTAGTCCATCCATCTCTCTCTCTTCATTCTTAATTCATAAAGGAAGAATACTAGAATAGTTGTCTCTGTTTGTTGCTAAGGCACTGTCACACCTTAGGTGGATAGGATCGTCCTGCATAGGCATTTTTCCCCACAACACATGCATGAACCAGGTGAAATAGTTGTTCGATCGGTGAATGTGCCACAAGGAGATGACCCAGACACTTTCAGAAGTGAGAGATGGTTCTTCTATGCATGGTAGAATGTCATCGAATTATTTTTGCAAATCATGTGCTTCATCTTAAACATGATGATGTGTTTTCCATCACTTATGGCAGCAACAATGATGTTTGGCCTTATTTTGTGTTGCATTTAAAACTATGAAAGTGATGATGTTTTTCCATCACTTGTTGAAGAAAAAATAGTGTTTGGCCTTATCTTTGTAAATCATGTGTTGTAGTGATGATGTGCTTTCCATCACTTGTTGAAGAAACAATGATGTTTGGCCTTGTATTGATAGTTGGAGTATTGTTTCCATTTTTATCTAAAATTGACTACAGAGTATGTGTTATAAACTCATGGAAAGTATGGGATGCTTGGCTCAGTTTTTTGGTCATATAGCTAAACATGTAATTTTCCAGTATTGTACTACAGGTTTTTAGGAGATGTAGATGTTGGCTCATTGCTTATCGCTTTGAAGGATAAAGGTGAAGGAGAAGGAAGGATACCCTATTTAGACACTTGTGGTGTAGACAATATACAAAGAAGTTGTAGGTTATTTAATGCTTTTGGAGGACCAAAAGATTCTCTTAGTGGGGAGGATTGATCCAGGAGGATCGAAGAGGATGGATCTAGGAGGATTGATCCAAGTGGATCTATAAAAAGTACTAGTGGCATGGTAAAAAGGCTCAAACTTCAAAGTCCCAAAATCTTGATAAACTTAGATTCAGATTGAAGTGCTTGTCATTCTGATTCCAACGATGTGAACGACACTTGAATCTGATCTCATATGTAGAAGTTAGGGCAAGTCAAAGCTAAAATTTGACTTGGATCAATGGCAGGAAGAAAATTGACGTGGCAGAAATTCAGTGAATGGGGAGAGGCCCCGTATTTCACAAATCACATAAGGAAGAGGTCTGTGGTTAAATAAATCATCCCCCAACACTACTAGGTTGCGATTGTGATATATCAATCGTAGATTGGAGGCATCACAATGTTAAATAAATCGGCCCATGGCCTACTGGGTTGCGATGGGATAATTGTAATTGCAGAACTAAGGAATAATGGCTATAGAATCGGCCCCAGAAAGTCAGGTTTGTGATTGCCATATTGCAATTGCATATTGTACAACACATAGAATCGTATAGATGTTACCCCCTATCTCTACCGGTTGTTAATTGCAATGGATCCCAGATGCGATATGGTTCTGGGTTACAGTTAATAGTTCCGTTGAGTCTGTTGGTTCGCACATATCTCATCACATAGTGCAACATTCGTTATGCAGAATCACCCTTGGTTCTCTAATTGTGATTTTCAAAGCCGGTAGACTATGCCCACCGATGATAAAGCCACTGTGTTTGACGAAATACACTGATTCTCTGTATTATTCCACCAGTTAAGGAGTAAAGTGTCGATTCTTTAGATTATTTCATCGGTTTAATGGATTCAATGTGAAATAGTCTGTGAACTATTTTTGATGAAGGTTTTTCTGTGTTCGACAGGCTTGTTACCTGCATACTATTCCAGGCCCGAGACCCTTTATTTGAAACAAATGAGTGCTTTCTTTAGACTAATATCCTGATTGTTGAAACAAACCTCTTGCTCAACTTGTCCTTTGTTGAAACTACCCAGTTATGAAGGAATCTACCCACTAGAATATAAAGTGGGCCATCCACACAACGATAAAGAGAGGGTAGAAGAGAGCAGTAGATTTACATAGAAAAGTAGCGACATCTACTCCTCGCAAGTGGCCGAAACCTTACCTTAGAGATCATAAGGTTCCAAGAGGATGAAAAAGCTTCATTTCTCCAAATTGGTCGCGCGGATAAGTGATTCTATATGATTTTCCACCAGGAAGTCAGTGGTGCTGTCTATTTCTGGAGCTGGGCTCTCCATTTTTCATCTATCTTCCAAATTGGAGGTATACGGGTGTGTATGTAAAATCTTATTGTACTTCTTCTCTTTTCATGCCATTTGATGAATGCAAGCCACCACACTATTGAGTAGGGCTCGAAGATGTAGTCAAAATTGGATGAACTCTATAATCAAATCTATGTGCCTTGATCTCATGGGTGATTATGTCCTTTTATCTTCATTTTATGTGTGTATGTTTCCATGGTTTTTAAGTGCTCTGTTAGATGTAATCTTGATGCATCGATAAGCAAAAAAATCCTGGATCATCATATGTGTTAAATTTGTCTATGGATGGGTAATGAGAAAGGAGGATGAAGAAATATCACATGAAATTTGGAAATTTTGTTGAGAAAAGTCCAACTGAGAGCCAATTTGAGTAGCCTCAATAACATCTTTTATAGTTGATATTTTAATATTGAAATCTGATAACATATGTGCAACGGATTTGCGAGTGGAAAAGCTATTTTCTTTTATCAAAATCATAAACAATATTTTCTCTTTTGTTTTATCAAAATTTTATCTTAAATTGAGACTAATATTATTTAATTATTTTTAAGACCTTAATATCTGTTTAGAAAAGCCTCTTTTTCTTCAACCATATTATATGTTATATATTCCTATATGAATCTATGGTTTTAGTTGAATGTGAAATATAGATTTGATGAAATGTTTTGTGCCTCACGCATGTTAGAATATTCTTTTTAATTCTATAATTAAAAGAAGTGTTGTTGATCAGTGGTTGACATGTGGTTGTCATTGATGTCAACCCAAGTAGCACCAAAGTATACCCTGATCTTTCATGGGAATTTTGACTTGAAAAAATACTCTATTATGAGTCAACGATATTCTAGATGGATTCTACTCGTCGATAGGATTCTGTTGATATATGGCACAACATGTAATTCTTCATAGTTTGAGAGATATTCGTGTTTGACATTAGTAAACCTAGTTAGTGGGATAAAACCCTATGGGGTTGTGCCATGGCACTGATAATTGGTTGTGGTAATTTAATAGTCAATAATTAATAAAAAAAATTGCTCCTAAAATGCCTCCAATATTCACTTGTTGCGTACCCTCTCAACTCGGGAAATTCATATAAATAGTGACCCTCACATCATCCTCTAGTAGGGATTTTGTGGCTTCAAACAAATCATTTTGGGATTTTTCTATAACGTTTTCTATGTGAAGCCTCAGAAGCTGAAATCAAAACCCATTTGGTCTCACATCTGGATGAACCTCGTGGTTGAATTTCTGATCTTGTTTCATTATATTTTCAGAGATATGATCTGACGAAGATAGGGTTTTTGTAGGCTCCCAAATTCCATGTAAAACAGGTGATGTTGGGAAAATCATCATAACGTTCTCTCTGAGAATTGGATTCAAATTTTGTAAACAGTGATAGAAATACGATGGAATATAGTTTGTTGGATATCGTGTTTAGGGCTGACAGTTGCAACAGCGACACATGGAACTTCATACAAGTTTTCTCTACTGAACCCATCTATAATCAGGTCATCGTGGGATATTGAGAATAATTCTTTCTTGAAGAATCCAATTGTGATCAAAGTTGCGGGGTTGGAAATAGGACTCAGAGGGCTGCCACATGAAAAAAAATTAGACCCTAGAGATCTAATATTACATATATATAAGAGATTCAATATCGAGCTCCTAGAAGGAAAGAAAAGGAATGCATTCAAGGATCATTGTAGTAAGGACCACACATTAATAGTCATGGGTAATTCTCCTACATCAGTTTATGTATTATTAGAATTTACATTTGAATTTTGAGTATCCTCTCTAACATATGTTTTTGCAGGACAACATAAGTATATACCGAGTCTCGGTTATATCTCTATGTCTCTATATGTCACAATTAGTTTTGATAGCACATTTCGGATGTACTATTCCTGATACTACAAATTTGGTGCTACATATTCTTGATGTTACACCAAGTCTTCTAAAGATATATGATGTTGTAAGTTCATGTTACTTGTCTTATCATAGTTGATAGAATGGTCTATGTTTTTGTACTTATTGTTGGAGAATAATGAGAAGAGGGGGTGAATCAGTATTCCTTAGCAATTAGCATTTTTAAATATTTTCAGAGCATTAGTTAATCTTCAATTATAATTAATATTTGTGCAGTAACAACAGTGAATAAAAGAACATATCAGGCACAAAAATTTTAGGTTGAAAACCCCCTCTAGGTCAAAAACCACTAAACTCGTTTCTAATAATTCTTTAATCTTTAGCTCCAATTGAAAAGAATGCTCCAACTTCCTAGAATATAGAAAAACATTCTTCTCCAGCTTCGATTGGATGGATGCTCCAATGCCCGAGATTCTCCAATAGTCAACTAAACGGATGCCCAAACACGCAATGAGATACAACTCACCCTAGCACCACCCTACCACCCTGAAGTTCTCACAAGATTGAACATTTTGGTGACTTCATGCACCAACCTAGCACCACCCTACCACTCTATAGAAGAATAAAAGAAGAATGGACTCCCATAACAGGGAAAATGGTCCACTTTACAATAATATAAAATGATGTAGAAGAAGATGACACACTAGACCATAACCGCAACTATGATACAACCACATAATGATGATCCTAGACCTCATGACACTGCCTCTTCAACTCGTGGCAGATAGACACTTGTGCAAATTTTACAAAGATGCTTTCATAATGTCTCTGTACAATGATACTTTTACAATGTTTGTATGTAGTGCTGCCCACTTGAAGACTTCATGTGGTGAACTTCTTGCTGATGTTCTACACCTTGATTTCTTCTCTTGTCATGCTACCCTTTCTAACTGTTCAGAACATTAGACTGTGCATTGAGTCTTCTATTTATGAATATATATAATACCTACAAAAAGTCTTCAAGGAAATACCCATGACATGATAATAGCAAAACTTAGCTCATCCTGCAGAGCATGTGTCAGTGCTAAACAAAAACAACAAATTAGAATACAAAGAACCTAATGCAATTAAGAGATGAACATGCATATACATCAGATACTTACCTGTAGCTTACCTCTATTGCATCATTTTGCTGCACCTTGCTCTTTGTTGCCCTAGAAAGTTTGGTCCTTTTCACCCCTTGACAACACTTGATCTAGTTTTTCTTTCCTTCTAGGAACATGATATTTAATCTGATGTATCTCTATAATTTTGGAACCCCAACATTTGATATTCAACTTTGTATAATCCCTCGAGTCTTCTTTTTAATGACTTAGGTTTTACCTGATTTGGACTTTTTAAGGCAAAGTTATGCCCAATCTCTCACAATGGCCTAGTTATGCACTAGTTCAGTAGAGCGACCTTGTACGACGTGGCACGTGTCACTGTTTCCCCCTTTAGCTCTGAAATTGATACACATAAAACTACAGCTTGTGCATGATCCACCACTTTTTACAAAATTCCATTCCTCTTCTCAGAGAGAGAGTTACGACGATTTTCCCAAGGTCTCTTCTTTGAGATGAAATTCAGCAGCCTGCAAAAACCCTAAGTTCCAAAGATCATTTCTCTAAAAATATAGGTAACCAAGATCTGAAATTCGGTCAGGACATTCATCAGGCATACAAATCAAATGGGTTTTAATTTCAGAATATATGACTTCACATAAATGAATTTATAGCGAAAATTCCATGATTAATACATTTGGAGGATAGATGAGATTCCTTCTTATAGATTTGAGAGGGCTTCTATAGAGAATGTTGGAGGGATTTTAGGAGCTTAAAAAATTATTAATTAATGACTATTCAATGACCAAAACCAATTATGAGTTCCATGCAATAACACATAAGGTTTTAGCCCACTAACTGGGGCTACTAACTTCAAACATGAATATCTCTCAAATAGTGAAGAATTACTTGGCATGCCATATATCAACGAAAATATCTCGATGACTAGAATTTATCTAGGAGATCCTCGACTCAAAGTAGAGTAAGCTGTCAAGTCAAAATTCCCTCGCAAGATCAGGGTAGCCCCTAGTGCTGCTTGGGTTGAAATCAATGACAACATTAGATCGTCATTAGATCAATGACCTAATTATGGACTAGTTAAGTAGAGCGAGATTGTATGACGTGCCACATGTCACTGTTTCTGCATTTAGCTATGAGATTGATATACAGGAAACTAAAATATATGCAAGATCCGTCACTTTTTACGAAATTCAAATCCTCTTCTCAGAGAGAGAGTTATGACAATTTTCCCAAGGTCACTTCTTTGAGATGAAATTCGGTAGCCTGATAAAACCCTAACTTCCACAGATCATATCTCTGAAAATATAGCGAACCATGGTCTGAAATGTGTTCATGACATTCATCAAGATTTCAAATCAAATGGGTTTTGATTTCAGAATCTAAGACCTTGCAGAAATGAAGTTATAGCAAAAATTCCACGATCACTACATTTGGAGGATAGATGAGATTTATTTTTTATAGAGTTGAGAGGGGCTTCTATAGAGATTGTTGGAGGGATTTTAGGAGCTTAAAAAATTATTAATTAATGACTATTCAATGACCAAAACCAATTATGAGTGCCATGCCACAACTGCATATTGTTGTAGCCCACTAACTGGGCTTACTAATTTCAAACATGAATATTTCTCAAATCGTGAAGAATTACTTGGTGTGCCATATATCAACGAAAACATCTCGACAATTAGAATCTATCTAAAAGATCTTCAACTCAAAATAGAGTAAGTTTTCAAGTCAAAATTCACTTTCAAGATTAGGTTAACCCCTGGTACTACTTGGGTTGATATTAATGACAACCTCAGATAGTCTTTAGATCAACAATCTCCCCCTTTGGCATTAATGGAAACACAAGTACTCCCCCTATGATCAGGGCACCTCTTCCTACTACCTTCTTTCCCCATTTGACATCAATAGCAAAGGGTAACTTCCCCCGACACAAAACCTTCTTGTGGACCTGTACACACTTCCACTCCCCCTTTATTTTCTAAGTAAGGAAAATCTAATGAGAACTAGGAAGAATCCCAAGCTTATGGTGAGGATATTCAAATGCATCATGAGGTAAAGGTTTAGTGAAGATATCAGCGATTTCTTATTTTGTGCCAACATATTCAAGTTTCATATTCTTTTCGCCAACTTATTCTCTAACAAAATTATATTTTATCAGAATGTGTTTTGTTTTTGAATGCATCACAGGATTTTTGGAGATGATGATGGCACTGGTGTTATCACAGAAGCTGGGAATAGGCTCACTGAATTGTACTTGAAGATCTTGCAAAGTTTGTTTCATCCAAAGGACTTGAGTACAACAAGTTGTCCCTGCAATGTATTATTCTTCCGTTGTAGATAACGAGATTGAGGTTTTCTTTTTGCTCAACCATGATACGAGACAACCACCTAGATAGAATGTTGCTCCACTAGTACTCTTACGATCATCAATGCCTCCTGCTGAATCTGTATTTGTAAAGGATTAAATAATGACATTGTTGCCCTTGGGATACCACAAGCCATATTCTGTTGTGCCCTTTAGATATCAAAGAATTCTTTTGATGACAATAATATTCGATTCTTTTCGTGCTGTTTGGAATCTTGCTACTTGTCCAACTGCTTGCATAACATCTGGTCGAGAGGCTATTACATATACAACCTCTGATCCACATCCTTAGATGAGTCATCTATGCTCAATTTACAACATGTTACCATCAGACTAAGGACGGGTTTGCAATCTTTCATTTTGAATTTCTTGAGCATTTCCTTGATGTACTTGGCTTGACATATAAATATTCCTTTCTCTTGCTGAGATATTTGAAGCCCTAGGAATTATGTCAACTCACCAAGTAAAGACATCTGAAACTCACTTTGCATATTTTTAGTAAAGTTCTTACTTAGTCGATCATCATTGCTAGCAAAGATTATATCATCCACATATACCTCAACGATTGTTAAATTATCCTTATCTATTTGTATGTAAATATTGTTATCAACAGTACCTTTCTTGAACCCTTTTTGACATAGATATCGGTCAAGATGAGCATACCATGCTCTAGGAGCTTGCTTGAGACCATACAAAGCCTTCTTTAACCTGCAAACATAGTCTTCTTTTTTCTGATAGTAGAAAACCTTCAGGTTGTTTGATGTAAGCTTCTTCCTCTAATTCTCCATTCAGAAATGTTGACTTAACATCCATTTGGCAGACTTTTATTTTTCTTGAACATGCATAGGCGAGAAACATCCGAATGGCTTCCATTCTGGCAACTGGTGCAAATTTTTCATTGAAATCAATTCCTTCCACTTGTTCATAGCCTTTGCAAACCAATCTTGCTTTGTTTCTGGTAACCTGTATGTTATCACTGTAAAAGTTTTTAAAATTTTGGACAACCCACATGGTTCCTAAGTTTTTGTGTTAGACATGGTCAAGTCATTTTTGTATGTTTTTAAGTGTTTTAGTTATAGCATTAGAGTCTCCTTTCCATCATTAAATAAAGTTCATCAGCATTGTTTGGCCCCTTATGGATCCCATATCATGTTTTATGTTTCATGTGTCCGGTCATTTCAAACATTTGAACGCGCTACGAATCTGTCTAGTCAGTTTGGTACACAAAGCCATAAAATTACACAAGATGCACTATGGAATTATGGATTCATGATCAATCCTATACAGATTTCAAATCCAACAGAAACCGTTAAATTTTCATCATCAGGTATCAGTCCACGAACCTTTCCTCTCACATGCAACCATTCATATCCATCATTAGATTTGTTAGGGGTCATTCTCATTATTCATTTTAAATTTCAAAAAAGGTTAGTTGATCTTGGTCATATTCTGTTGGGTCCCTATAATACTAGTGATTACCCCATTACTATTGTAGTTATACCCGTTATTTATATTGTTGTGCCCCTATTACCCCCATATTTTTATTTCTGTGCCCCATAGAATCCCTCTATTGTTATTTTTGTGGCTTTATATTATTATTGTTAGGTCAGCTGGATTATATTGTGACTCCTTAGACTCCTATATATAGGAAGGAGGTTTTTTCATTTGTATCATCCAAGAATTGTTCATTTATGTAATGTAAAGGAGGTTGCCCCCTCGAAGAGGCTGAATTATAAGGCGTTGATCTATCTTTTCTATCTTTTCTTGAGCTGGTTTCATAACATTTGGTATCAGAGCTTCGGATTCTAGGGTTTCGCTGCTCCAAACAGGTCATCGTGGAATTTTCGCTATAACTTTTTTTATATGACGTTTCAGAAGTCACAAAAAAAACCCATTTGAGAAGAAATCGCGCTAAACCTTGGGTCCGAATTTTAGAGCTTTTCGCACGACATTTGCAGAGATATGATCTGAGGAAGTTGGTCTTTTTGCAGACTCCTGAATTACATTCAAAACAGTTGACCTGGGGAAAATCGTCATAACTTTCTCTCTAGGGATTGGATTGAAATTTCGTAAGAAGGTACGGAAAGAGGATAGACTGTAGTTTCTGGTACGTGTGTTTCAGATTCAAAGGTTGAAACAGTAACTCGTGGCACGTCGTACAAGTTTGCTATACTGAACCAGTCTAAAAGCAAGTCACTTTGGGAGATTTCACATAACTCTTCCTTGGAGAATCCAATTTGGCTCAGACTTATGGCATTAGAAAGAGGACGCAGAAGGCTACTATAGATAGCAATTTCAGAACTAGATGATCCAAAATTACAGAGATACATCAGATTCAATATCAGGCTTCTATAAAGCGAAAAAAGGTGTGTAGTTTTTTTTAAAATTTTTGTGTAAGCTTGGTTTAACGGAACTCAAAGGGCATAGTAAAGCATTATTATCGGTAATTGATGCCCTAAGGAAAGAAAATGAAAACACCTAGTCAGGAACCTGAAAGCTCTAGCATGACTCATGAAGAAGAGGAATAAATGCTACATGATATATCAAAATTACAAGAACAAGTGCAACAAATGTCACTGATCCGGATTTAAACAGGAACGCAATAGATTACAGAGATAACCATAAATACAGAGATGCAGCGGAAATAATACTTCATTTCATTACTGTAAAATACTGAAATATGTTTACAAACAGAAATGGAAAGAAACCAGCTAGGGCAATGGTAGCTTATCTCTGAGAAGAGATGTGGTGGCTACATGCCTCTGAACTGTTCCGAACTGTATTACAATGAGGCTCGAAGGCCTATTTATTGTTGAGAAACAATGGAAAACCCTTCACATCCCGAAACCTAACCCTAGAAGATGAAACGCCAAATTGTGGGCCCCGTTTGGGTAAATTGGTACATCAATTTCCCGGGGTCGTAACTTTGGCATACGATCTCCGTTTGACGCGTATGATAGCTCGTTAGAAAGATCTATCCGAGTACTACCACTTTGGGAGGCAACATGGGTCCATGGACCCATGTTGCCCTAGAATCCCAAAAAAATGTCGTTTAGGGCCTCAAAACGGCTCCGGAATTTCAGGACCCGAAAAACTGCTAAAAATAGTAAACTGTGCTACAATTTAGGAAATTGAAAAGACTGAAAGAGACAGTTGTGGGGGTCCAGATGGGTTGGTGGGTGGCCACCAACATCCACCTGGATCATTCCTCCCCCCTTAGGAAGCAATGGTCCCCATTGCGTTGAGTTCCTCCCTGAGATGAGGAAGCTTCTGCTAAGCTGGGTCTCTGGTGAGTTGTTCTGCAATCTCTGATGTGTCCAAAAATGGTGGAAAGCATGGTCGACAATGGTCCATATTGAACACTCAGTGCAAGCGAAGGAATGGAGGAATGCTGTACTTCAAAGCATTGTTGCCCGTAGCCTTGGTACTGGTGTAAGGACCATGTCGGAATGGTCTGAGTTCCTGATGGGTTCTGGTAAGGTGCTCCCTCTGCAGATGTAACCAAACTTTGTCGCCCACCTGAAACTTCTGTGGTACCCCTGTGGGTGAGGAGAAGTTGTTCCTGTGTCTTGTCATGACTGTATTCCTTTGTTGCTGCTGCTGCGTAGAGGAATCCTTTGCAGGGGTCATGGATGTAGCAACGATCTTCCCCTTATTTTGGGAGTGAGCCAGACAGATGAATTTCTTGGTCTGTGAGATGAGCTTGCTGCCTTTCTTAGCAGTGATCAAAGAGGTGGCAGTAGGTGGGGCTACCTCCAGTATCCTGTATAATGAATCACCCAAAGAAATAATGACTGCGCGAGGCCTTGACTCATACACAGCATGTTGCCTCCACAAGTATGGTTGGCCTAACAATACATCACAAACATCCGGAGGTGTAACATCACACAATACCTCGTCTGTGAATGGTTTGATGCTGTAGGGAAGGCAGCACTGCTGGCGAACTTTGAGATCTCGTCCTTCATGAAGCCACCCGATACTGTACGGCTATGGGTGTGGTGTAGTCGGTAGGCCCAACCGCTTCACGACCTCTGCTGAAACCAGGTTCTTTTGGCTACCACTGTCGACAATGAATCGCAGCGGTGAGCCCTTCACCCACATCTGTGAGTGGAAAAGACGCTCCCCCTCCTCTCGATCTTCGAGCTCATTTTTCTTTATCTTGGCGGTGGCAACACTGGCACTGGGATCCGCATCAATGATCTGCTTCCCTTTACCATTCCCCTTGTCGAGTTCTGGCTCAGGGTCGGAACATGCATCTGATTCGGAAGCCTTCAACTCGGCCACCAACGACTGCTTGGTCCGACACTCACTTGTGTTATGAGTGGGACTCTTGTGGAACTCACACCACTTTCCTGTGTCCTTCGGCTTCGTGGTATTGTTCTTTTCTTGAACCTTCGACGGGTTGTCTTGGGTCACCCCGCCTTGGCTTTGTCCTTTGGGCTTCGGATTTGCAGATCCAAAGTCTCGCTTCTTCTGTTTGAACTTTTGCTCGATTTTGACAGCATATCGGTATGCTGTGCCGAGTGAGGAGATGTTCAAGAACACCATCTCTTCCTGGATGTATCTGTGTAGGCAGCCGCGGTATTTGAGTACCAGATGCCGCTCAGAATCTTTGATACCCAACTGTGTGCGAAGGGTATGAAAAATGTTTGTGAACTCCGGCACATCTTGGTCTCGTCCCTGCCGCAGTGTGGTCCATTTGATGTATTTGTCCTCATAGCTTCCGACAGGGTAGTACTGCTCCTTGATGGCATCCCGGAAGTCATTCCAAGTGGGTGCGGCTGAAAATAATGAGCCTGTACTTTCATCCTTCTGCTCGCAGTAGGTTTCCCACCAGTCCTTGACGTGGGGGGCTGCTTTGAGAAGAGCGAAAACAATCTTTTCCCGACTTGAAAATTCGTG
Source organism: Pinus tabuliformis (assembly GCA_031772625.1). Lineage (NCBI taxonomy): Eukaryota > Viridiplantae > Streptophyta > Pinopsida > Pinales > Pinaceae > Pinus > Pinus tabuliformis. The sequence goes on along the minus strand of CM062820.1, from coordinate 1,436,205,267 downwards.
AACAGAAAAATACCCATCTAGCAGATTTAACCATTTATCTACGGCATCTGCGTCTATTTGACCCTCGAAGATGGGGATTTCAAAATTAACTTGTACCTTAAACGGTGTGGCATTTCCAGAGTCGCTGTTGGAAGCCGATGCGTCGCTTCTGGGTAGCCGCTGAAGAATCTGCGCAAAGCTATCCATCATCGCGTTCCTTTGCCGCTCGAGCGCTTCTTCGAGCAAGATTTTGATAGGATCTCCTGCCCCCTCGTCTTTCTTCTCATCCGCCATGGGAGGCCGTCGGGATTTACGAGGCTGGTCTTGCAAAGGTTCGACCAGTTCAAGCCCTAACTCCTTATATCCCGACCTCGTTGGGGACATGCAAAGAAAAACAGAGAAAAAGCAGACCCCTCTGATACCACTGATCCGGATTTAAACAGGAACGCAATAGATTACAGAGATAACCATAAATACAGAGATGCAGTGGAAATAATACTTCATTTCATTACTGTAAAATACTGAAATATGTTTACAAACAGAAATGGAAAGAAACCAGCTAGGGCGATGGTAGCTTATCTCTGAGAAGAGATGTGGTGGCTACATGCCTCTGAACTGTTCCGAACTGTATTACAATGAGGCTCGAAGGCCTATTTATTGTTGAGAAACAATGGAAATCCCTTCACATCCCGAAACCTAACCCTAGAAGATGAAACGCCAAATTGTGGGCCCCGTTTGGGTAAATTGGTACATCAATTTCCCGGGGTCGTAACTTTGGCATACGATCTCCGTTTGACGCGTATGATAGCTCGTTAGAAAGATCTATCCGAGTACTACCACTTTGGGAGGCAACATGGGTCCATGGACCATGTTGCCCCAGAATCCCAAAAAAACGTCGTTTAGGGCCTCAAAACGGCTCCGGAAGTTCAGGACCCGAAAAACTGCTAAAAATAATAAACTGTGCTACAATTTAGGAAATTGAAAAGACTGAAAGAGACAGTTGTGGGGGTCCAGATGGGTTGGTGGGTGGCCACCAACATCCACCTGGATCAGTCACGCTCACAAAAGCTATTAGAAGCTAAGATAAGTGGCGTGGAATCTAAGATAAATGGCGTGGAATCTAAGATAAAGGGCATGGAAGCTAAGATGGAGGATTCGATGGCAGATTTGAAGATAGATTTGAAGACAGACATGGAAGAATTGAAGAAGTTGCTACAAGAAAGGGTCACTAATGGTGAAAAGGTAGTAAAGGAAACTCATGATGAGAACAAAAGAAATGTTAATCATGATTCCATAGACGCTAATGTTGGATTGAAAAATCACCATATTCCAAAAATCGATATGAGGAAGTTTGATGGCAAGGATCCCGCCACATGGATATTACAGATGGAGCAATTCTTCGATCTCAATAATGTGCAAAATGCACAAAAGGTACGTATGGCAACTGTATATTTGGAACCAAATCAGTTTGTATCGTATCAATGGCTTTGCTCTCGTAAAAAATTTATCACTTGGGCAATTTTTACAGAAGAATTGATAGCACATTATGAAGATACAAAAAGCAACACTTTTTTTAGCCAATTGATAAGTCTCAAACAAAAGGGTTCAGTAAAGGAGCACATTGAGGAGTTCCAAAAATTGAACATAAGGGTAAAAGATATTCCAGAGGAGCACAGGATTGATGTGTTCATAGGGTCTTTAAAGGATAACATCCAACATGATGTTCGCCTTTGGGAACCTGATTCATTAGAGAAGGCATTCAAGTTAGCAAGAAAAATGGAAAGCAAAATTATGGCAACCAGGAATCATACCACTCACAACTATAAAGACGGAAGTGTTGTTGCCCCTAGTCTTCCACAACCTATAAGGTTGACACCACAACAATTGGAAGAAAAAAGAGCAAAAGGGCTTTGTTACAGTTGTGATAGCAAATACACTAAAGGTCATAAGTGTGTTGAGAAGAAATTATTCTACATAGATTGTGAAGAGGAAGAAGAAAAGGAGCAAGAAAGGTCAAAAGAAGAAGATATACTCCAGGAACAAAGCCTAGATGAAGAACAAATAAATCCAACCATATCTTGTAATGCATTGGCGGGAATTACCACTCCTCAAACCATCAAGATAGAAGGACAAATCAAGAAGAAAAAGGTAATAGTGTTGATTGATTCAGGAAGCACCCACAATTTTATTCATTGTAGGGTAGCAAAAGAATTGAATTGCTTCCTATATCCAGCACCAGAGTGTCAAGTGATGATTGCAAATGGAGGAACAATAAATTGCTCTAGAAAGTGCCATAATATCAAGCTATCCATGGGAGAATATGTATTGACTAGCCCAATGCTTTCCATTCCAATGGGAGGTGCTGATGTTGTACTAGGAGTCCAATGGCTACAATCCTTGGGTACAATAGCTTTTAATTTTCAAGAACTTTTCATCAAATTTTCTACGGAAGAAAAGGAAGTTGAATTAAGGGGTATTGCAGGGAAACCAGGAAAGATAATTAGCTCTAATGGCATGACTAAGCTTCTTAAAAAGGAGAAAAGAGGTGTAATTGCACAATTATGTTCGCTAGATGTTTCCACATTGGAATCATCTATTTCTCCAGATCTCCAAAACGTCCTGGACAATCATTCCAAGGTATTTGAGACTGCCAAAGGTCTCCCACCTATGCGTGATCATGATCATGCTATTCATCTGATTCCAGGAAGTGTTCCTCCAAACATCAGGCCGTACAGATATCCCTATGTCCAAAAAAGTGAAATTGAACGTATGGTTGCAAAAATGCTAGAGGCTGGTATAATTCAACCAAGTCAAAGTTCTTTCTCAGCTCCAGTAGTATTGGTGCACAAGAAGGATGGATCATGGCACATGTGTCTGGATTATAGGGAGCTCAACAAGCTCACTATTAAAGATAAGTTCCCCATTCCTGTTATTGATGAATTATTGGATGAATTGCATGGATCAATTTACTTCACAAAGTTGGATCTTCGTTCGGGATATCATCAAATTAGAATGAAGATTGAAGACGTTCTGTAAACAGCATTTAGAACTCATGAGGGTCATTATGAATTTTTTGTCATGCCTTTTGGCCTTACCAATGCACCTTCAACATTTCAAGGTTTGATGAATTCAATTTTCAAACCATTCCTTAGAAAATTTGTGTTAGTATTTTTTGATGATATACTAATCTACAACAAGTCTTGGAAGGATCATGTTGAACATGTTGACAGGGTGCTACAACTATTGGAGGAGAAACAATTATATGCAAAAAGATCCAAATGTTTCTTTGGAGTCCAGGAGGTGGAATATTTGGGTCATATTGTATCTCATGAAGGAGTTAAGGTAGACCCTAGCAAAATTAAAGCCATTAAGGAATGGAAAATCCCCACATCCATAAAGCATCTGCGAGGATTTCTTGGGTTGACAGGGTATTATCGCAAGTTTGTTAAGAATTATGGGAGAATAGCAGCACCTCTAACAACATTATTGAAGAAAGATTCATTTTCATGGACTCTGGAAGCAAAAAAGGCCTTTGAACATCTTAAAGAGGCAATGTGCCAAGCACCGGTCTTAGCTACGCCGGACTTCACAAAAACCTTTATTGTGGAATGTGATGCTTCAGGAAATGGAATTGGTGCTGTTCTAATGCAAGATGAAAGACCCATTGCTTTTGAAAGTCGTCCAATCAAGGGAAAATTTTTAAGCAAAGCTATTTATGAGAAGGAAATTTTGGCAATACTCCATGCACTTAAGAAATGGCGACCCTACCTAATGGGAAGACACTTCAAGGTAAAAACGGATCATGATAGCCTTAAATACTTTTTAGAACAAAGATTATCCTCTGAAGAGCAAAAAAAGTGGGTCACAAAGATGTTGGGTTATGACTTTGAAATCATCTACAAAAAAGGGAAGCAAAATGTGGTGGCAAATGCACTCTCAAGAAAGGATGAGGATGTGGAAGCATTGTTGTGTGCCATTTCTATTATCCAACCAGATTGGATAAACGAAGCAAGGGAGGAATGGAAGAACGATGAAGAAGTGTGGGCACTTATTCGAAAGCTACAACAAGATTCCAGTACTTCTGATACATTTAGCTGGCAAAATGATTCGTTATGGTACAAAGATCACTTATACCTCTGTAAGAATTCCCAGCTAAAACAAAAGATTCTTATGGAATTGCACACTTCTCCCTTAGGAGGGCACTCAGGATTTTTAAAAACTTACCACAGGGTTAAGAAGGAATTTTTTTGGGATGGCCTTAAATCAGATATTCAAAAGTTTGTGGCAGAATGTTTGGTTTAATAGCAAAATAAAGTTGAAACAATTAAGACACCGGGTCTATTACAACCTTTATCCATTCCAAGCCAACGTTGGGAGGAGGTTTCAATGGATTTTATCACAGGTTTACCCAAGTCTGAGGGAAAGAGTGTCATCATGGTGGTAGTTGACAGACTTACCAAGTATGCACACTTTTGTGCATTATCACATCCATTTAAAGCCAGTACAGTTTCTACTGCATTTATGGAAACAATTCAAAAGCTACATGGAAACCCAAAGATTATTGTAAGTGACAGAGATCCCATTTTCACTGGAAATTTTTCGACAAAATTATTTTCTTATCTTAGTACTCAGTTAGCTCAGAGCTCATCTTATCATCCTCAGTCTGATGGGCAAACAGAGATAGTAAACAAATGTTTGCAAGGATATCTTCGTTGCTTTGTATCTGATAAACAGACACAATGGGTCAAATGGTTGCCTCTGGCTGAATGGTGGTATAACACTTCCTTCCATACAGAAACAAAAATGACCCCATTTATGGCACTTTATGGGTATCAACCACCATCCATCACATCATATTTAAGAGAAAATTCTAAGGTTCAGGCAGTGGAACATCACATCGAACATCAACAACAAGTCCTCCAACTCTTAAAGGATAACCTCGTGTTGGCAGAAAATAGAATGAAATAACAGGCAGATCAACATCGCAGTGAAAGAAGTTTTGATGTAGGTGATTGGGCATTCCTACGTCTACAACCATATAAGAAAATGTCCCTAAAGCAAGCTAAGAAGGATAATAAATTATCACCAAAGTATTATGGTTCGTACAAGGTGTTGCAAAAGATTGGTACTATGGCATACAAATTGGAGCTTCCTGCAGCTTCTCGATTGCACCTAGTTTTCCATGTTTCATGTTTAAAGAAGGTTATAGGTGACAAGCTCCCAATTCAAACAATATTCCCAGAACTTGACGAGGAAGGAAAAATTATATTGGAACCGGAAGCAGTCACAGAAACAAGAACTCGACAGCTACGAAATCGATCAATTTCAGAGTATCTTATCAAGTGGAAAAACTTATCCGCTGAAGATTCCACATGGGAGATGATAATTTTATGCAGAAGTATCCAGAACTACTCAAGCGTTGAGGACAACACTTTTTTGAAGGAGAGCGGCATGTTGGGTCCCTATAATACTAGTGATTACCCCATTACTATTGTAGTTATACCCCTTATTTATATTGTTGTGCCCCTATTACCCCCATATTGTTATTTCTGTGCCCCATAGAATCCCTCTATTTTTATTTTTGTGGCTTTATATTATTATTGTTAGGTGGGCTGGATTATATTGTGACTCCTTAGACTCCTATATATAGGAAGGAGGTTTTGTCATTTGTATCATCCAAGAATTGTTCATTTATGTAATGTAAAGGAGGTTGCCCCCTCGAAGAGGTTGAATTCTAAGGCGTTGATCTATATTTTCTATCTTTTCTTGAGCTCGTTTCATAACATATTCATGCAAGGGACACTTGGTGTTGTTCTTAGTCCAAGTAAACAAGCCCAGGGTGAGTAGAAACTAGAGTTCTTTCGCAGGGTTCAAGCGAGGCAGTTTTTCATCAAATTCAAGGAGGCATGGTATGTAAGATGGATCAATGGCAGACTAAGAACTAATATTAGGAGGATGAAAAGACAAACTCAAGACCTTGAAATTCAGTTGAGCAAGTCTAGAGGTCATCCTCAACACAAATAAACAGGGTAGTAAGTGATGAAACCCTAATACAATTTTGGTTGAAGCAAAGACATTACCTTTTAAAGATGTTTCAATGATGGGGGATGTTAAGTATATATAGCATATGTACATAATGGAACAGCTATAAAGAATACTTAGAAAGAAATTTTTTGGAAGAAAACTATGTAACTTGATTCAAACAGCAGTTTCATAGTGTGCTACGAAACTGCTCTAGGTGACAAACACAGTAGGTAGTTTCGTAGCACGCTACGAAACTGTTGTAGGTGCGATTTTGATGTTTTAATCAATTCTTAAAGGAAAGAAGCAGTTTTTTTTGGAGAATGATGCTGCTGGAGAATGTGAGGAGGTCACTTGTGAAAGTTTAAAGCTGAAGCAAGGAAAAAACTCAAAGGATAATGGATACATGTAAAAGAAAATGTCTGTGCTACAAAAACAATAGTTAGTTTCGTAGCACATCCAGATTGACCTTCTTCATGCACCTTCAAGGAGTTTAATTTTTGCACAAGCGAAAGGGCAGGGTTCTATGGCTAACTTAACATATGCTACAAGATTAAAGGGGCTAGTTTTGTCATCAGAAGATTAAAGGAACATCATTGAAGACCAAGGCTATAGTGCAGGGGATTTATTCCTAGTTTTCAGGGCAGATAAACGAGAAGTTCTTAAAGGCCAGTAGGAGGGTTATGGACATTACCAAGGTCGAAGTTAAGGAGGAGCAATTGTCAAGCATCGAGTTTAATTCCTAGATTAGGTTGTTGTTATCATAATAAGGAGTTTTACTCCTAATTGTATTAGTAATCTAAGACAGTCAGTTAACTGTTACTTGTAATTAATAGTATATTTTAGGTATGAATAAGTGTCACGCTAGGAAATTCAAATTCGCCTCAAGTTGGATCAGGGAATCCAAGATTGTAATGATAACTCTATAAAATACAAGAGGTGGAATTCCTCAAGGGTTGGAAATTTTCAAAAGAAACGAGCACATTGTGTTATTGTATGAGACTTTATACTTTCATGTTAATACAGAGATATTGGCTTCACTACTTAGGATTCAGAGAGGGTTTTTAATGTTTGATTTTCTCATGGCTTTCTTGATTTACTTACTTGTAGCAATATAAACACATGTTACTTAGAATTCATTGATAATTCTCTAACTTCCTTCATGTGTTTATAAACTGTGTTCCTTCCATTATCTCTTTGTTTTGCTAATATATTAAGACTCTTTATGCCTTGACTTCCATGTCAAGCTGATCTTGCTGTTATACTGTTACATACTTTGACTCCATAGCCCAATATAAGTTTGTTGATTGGTATTTCAACCATTTATACATTTTTGTTTTATTTTTCCATAGTGTTAGTCATCTAATCTTCAAATTAAAATCTTTAACCTAGTGAGAGAGCCCTCTCAGGTTGAGAAGGCTAAGCCTCAGCCAAAAAATTGGTTTGAAATAATTACTCAAAGTCTTCCAGCTCAGCAACCTATCAAGGTCTGGTTTTGTGATAACACTGTACATCTTCATTCAATTTGTTCTTGAACATCAATTTAGTCCCAATGACATTTTTACCTTTTGGTCATGGAACTAATTCCCAAGTGTTATTCTTCTCGAGTTGATCCAATTCTTCATTCATAGCTGCTACACAAATGTTCATTATGGCTGGCCTCCTCAAAACTATTGGCTCAAAGGTTGCTAGAAAACCAATGTGAGCTTGTTTTGATGAACGAAGCTATCGACCTTTTCTTGTTCCAATTCCTTCATTTATGTCACCAATGATTTGATTTGAAGGATGGTTCTTTTGAATCCATTCTTTTGTTCTCTTTGGAGGAACTTCTTGTTGTTTTTCATGTATATCTTGTTGATCATTATTTACTTCTTCCTGGTTGACAGTTCCTTTTTGTTCTAGAATTTTCTCTGTACCTTTTTAAGCCTTTGTCTCAAGTTCCAAAGATTCTAGATCCTCATCATTATTATTAGAGCATTATCTTCGTCAAATGTAAAATTTATGTTGTCCATTATCTGTTTTCGTCTTAGATAATAGCATTTATAGGTCTTTATTTTGCGTGACTAACCAACAAAGATAACTTCATGAACACGTGATTCAAACCTACCCAAATTTTGATCTTCTATTTTGATATAACATTTGCTTTCGAAGATTTTGAAATATTTTAAATTATCCAGATTTCCTTTCCATAATTCAAATGGGGTCTTATTGCAATTATTTCTAAGAAGAAATCTATTGATAATGAATACTGTCATATCAATTGCTTGAAACCATAACTTTTCTTCCAATTTTGAGTCCTTTAACATTTTTCAACCCATTTCCTATATGGTTATGTTCTTTCTTTCAGTAACTCCATTTTGCTAATGTTTTCGTGCTGTTCAAAATCATCTTTTTATTCCATTTTCATCATGGTATTACTGAAATAATTTGGAAGTGAATTCTCCACAATTATCTAATCTTAGACACTTTAATTTTAAATCAGATTCATTTTCAACCAACTCCTTGTAGATCTTAAAGAACACAAATGCTTTATATTTTTTTTTTAGCAAACTATCAGCTGTTATCCTAGTATAGTCATCTATCATTAACATGAAATATAATTCTCCATCTAAGCCTTTTGTTCCCATAGGACCACATAGATCAGTATGTATCAATCCAATGGATTTTATGCAAAGTGTTCTTTTGTTTTAAATCCGCATTTTTTCTGCTTGTCGTGCCGACAGGCCTTACATAGTGTGTTGGAAGGTTTTGAAATTTTTGACATTTCTCGTACTGCTTTCTTTTTGCCTATCCTAACAAGATTTTAAAAGTTTATGTGACCTGTTCAGTTGTGCCATAACCAACTGTCATCTTCTTTAGCTAGTAGACATGCTTTAGTTGCGTCATCCAGAACATATAAGTCATTTGGAGCTCGACTTGTTATAGCCACAATTTTACCATACTTGCCTTTCCTGATTTCACATTCTGTGGAGTTGAATAGCATTGTGTGTCCTTGATCACACATTTTTCCAACACTCAGTAGATTGTGATTCATGTTTTCAACCAATATAACATTCTTGGCTAGATCATCTTTGCCTCCGAGACCACCGGTGCGTAATCTTATAACATTTGAAGATCCATCATTTCCAAAGGAGACAGTTCCATCCTTCTTCTATTTCAGGGATACAAATTTCTTTCTATCTCAGCGAGCAACCGCTATCAACATACCACACATCTTTGTTGTTTTGAGCATTAAGAGCGAGAGCACAATTATCAGTGTTCTTCTTCTTCCATGTTCGTTCGTTCTGTGGCTTTGGAGATTCTTCTGGAGGATTTTCAGGTCTGCAGTCTTTGGCTGTGTGTCCAAATTTTTGACATTTGTAACATTCAATATTACTTCTTAAATGCTCAAATATATTGATGTTTCATTGAGCCCTCGGAGGTTCGTATTTGACAGATCTCCTAGAATTGTATTGGTTCCTAGGTTACATGCAACATTCTAGAACTTTATCACCAAATTTTCCACATGAATGACAATAGACATGAAAAATATGTTAGTACCTGGATGGAAATCTTCGTCGGGGAATTCTCTTCCAAGGTTGTTCCTGTGAATCTTGTTCAATGAAGTCTACATGCCTGTCAGATCTCATAGGTTCATTGTATTTTTTTGTAGAGGGTCCTACTTCTTCTTCTTTGTAACCGACGCTAGTTCTATCATTGTAAGATCATTGATTGTTGATGAGTTCTTCCAATGCCCTTGAGTTGTGGTCATAGTTTTGGAAAATTTTCCCCTTCTTCACCTCCTTACGAAGTGAGCCTACTTCAACTTCTAATGCTTCCCTTTCTTGGTTGCTTTCTTCCAACTTCTTTTGAAGTGACTCTTCAATACATTTGTGTTCTTCAACTTCAATTTTGAGACCTTGAACTTGTTCTTCAAGAGTATTGGAATGGATATTCTCAGCCTTGAGCTCTTTTATATGCTTGATTGCTTCCTTAGAAGATTCTTCTATGGTCAACCATTCTTCTTTGTTGTTTGATACCTCTTGTTTATTGTGCTTGGCCATAACCAATACTCTCTGATTGGCTTCTTCACTATCACTGTCTTCATCGGATGATGAGCTATCTTATTTAGAGAGAAATTTCCTTTTGAATCCTTTCGATATGAAACCAGCTCAAGAAAATATAGAAAAGATAGATCAACGCCTTAGAATTCAGCCTCTTCGAGGGGGCAACCTCCTTTACATTACATAAATGAACAATTCTTCGATGATTCAAATGACAAAACCTCCTTTCTATATATAGGAGTCTGAGGAGTCACAATATAATCCAGACGACCTAACAATAATAATATAAAGCCATAAAAATAACAATAGAGGGATTCTATGGGAACATTAATAACAATATGGGGGCAATGGGGGCACAACAATATAAATAAGGGGTATAACTACAATAGTAATGGGGTAATCACTAGTATTATAAGGACCCAACATGCCCCTCTCCTTCAAAAAAGTGTTGTCCTCAACACTTGAGTAGTTCTGGATACTTTTGCATAAAATTCTCATCCTCCCATGTGGAATCTTCAGCGGATAAGTTCTTCCACTTGATAAGGTACTCTGAAATTGATCGATTTCGTAGCTGTCGAATTCTTGTTTCTATAACTGCTTCCGGTTCCAATATAATTTTTCCTTCCTCGTCAAGTTCTGGAAATATTGTTTGAAGTGGGATCTTGTCACTTATAACCTTCTTTAAGCATCAAACATGGAAAACTAGGTGCAATCGAGAAGTTGCAGGAAGCTCTAATTTGTATGCCATAGTACCAATCTTTTGCAACACCTTGTACGTACCATAATACTTTGGTGATAATTTATTATCCTTCTTAGCTTGCTTGAGGGACATTTTCTTATATGGTTGTAGCCGTAGGAATACCCAATCACCTACATCAAAACTTCTTTCACTGTGATGTTGATCTGAATGTTGTTTCATTCTATTATGTGCCAACCCGAGGTTATCCTTTAAGAGTTGGAGGACTTGTTGTTGATGTTCGATGTGATGTTCCACTGCCTGAACCTTAAAATTTTATCTTAAATATGATGTGATGGATGGTGGTTGATACCCATAAAGTGCCATAAATGGGGTTATTTTTTTTTCTGTATGAAAGGAAGTGTTATACCACCATTCAGCCAGAGGTAACCATTTGACCGATTGTGTCTATTTATCAAATACAAAGCAATGAAGATATCCTTCCAAACATTTGTTTACTATCTCAGTTTTCCCATCAGATTGAGGATGATAAGATGAGCTATGAGCTAACTGAGTACCAAGACAAGAAAATAATTTTGTCTAAAAATTTCCAGTGAAAATGGGATCTCCATCACTTACAATAATCTTTGGGTTTCCATGTAGCTTTTGAATTGTTTCCATAAATGCAGTAGAAATTGTACTGGCTTTAAATGGATGTGATAATGCACAAAAGTGTGCATACTTGGTAAGTTTTTCAACCACCACCATGATCACACTCTTTCCCTCATACTTGGGTAAACCTGTGATAAAATCCATTGATACCTCCTCCCAACGTTGGCATGGAATGGATAAAGGTTGTAATAGACCCAGTTTCTTAATTGTTTCAACTTTATTTTGATGGCAAACCAAACATTCTGCCACAAACTTTTGAATATATGATTTAAGGCCATCCCAAAAAAATTCCTTCTTAACCTTGTAGTAACTTTTTAAAAATCCTGAGTGCCCTCCTAAGGGAGAAGTGTGCAATTCCATAAGAATATTTTGTTTTATCTGGGAATTCTTACAGAGGTATAAGCGATCTTTGTACCATAATGAATCATTTTTCCAACTAAATGTATCAGACGTACTAGAATCTTGTTGTAGCTTTCGAATAAGTGCCCACACTTCTTCGTCATTCTTCCATTCCTCCCTTGCTTCATTTATCCAATCTGGTTGGATGATAGAAATAGTGCACAGCAATGCTTCCACATCCTCATCCTTTATTGAGAGTGCATCAGCCACCACATTTTGCTTCCCTTTTTGTAGATGATTTCAAAGTCATAACCCAACATCTTTGTGACCCACTTTTTTTGCTCTTCAGAGGATAATCTTTGTTCTAAAAATTATTTAAGGCTATCATGATCCGTTTTTACCTTGAAGTGTCTTCCCATTAGGTAGGGTCACCATTTCTTAAGTGCATGGAGTATTGCCAACATTTCCTTCTCATAAATAGCTTTGCTTAAAATCTTTCCCTTGATTGGATGACTTTAAAAGGGAATTCCGGTGTAGCTAAGACCGGTGCTTGGCACATTTCCTCTTTAAGATGTTCAAAGGCCTTTGTTTCTTCCGGAGTCCATGAAAATGCATCTTTCTTCAATAATTTCGTTAGAGTTGCTGCTATTCTCCCATAATTCTTAACAAACTTGTGATAATACCCTGTCAACCCAAGAAATCCGCACAGATGCTTTATGGATGTGGGGATTTTCCAATCCTTAATGGCTTTAATTTTGCTAGGGCCTACCTTAACTCCTTCATGAGATACAATATGACCCAAATATTCCACCTCCTGGACTCCAAAGAAACATTTGGATCTTTTTGCATATAATTGTTTCTCCTCCAATAGTTGTAGCACCCTGTCAACATGTTCAACATGATCCTTCCAAGACTTGCTGTAGATAAGTATATCATCAAAAAATACTAACACAAATTTTCTGAGGAATGGTTTGAAAATTGAATTCATCAAACCTTGAAATGTTGAAGGTGCATTGGTAAGGCCAAAAGGCATGACCAAAAATCCATAATGACCCTCATGAGTTCTAAATTCCGTTTTCGGAATGTCTTCAATCTTCATTCTGATTTGATGATATCCTGAACGAAGATCCAACTTGGTGAAGTAAATTGATCCATGCAATTCATCCAGTAATTCATCAATGACAGGAATGGGTAACTTATCTTTAATAGTGAGCTTGTTGAGCTCCCTATAATCCGGACACATGCACCATGATCCATTGTTCTTGTGCACCAATACTACTGGAGCACAGAAAGAACTTTTACTCGATTGAATTATACTGGCCTCTAGCATTTCTGAAGCCATACGTTCAATTTCACTTTTTTGGACATAGGGATATTTGTATGGCCTGATGTCTGGAGGAACACTTCCTGGAATCAGATGAATAGCATGATCATGATCACGCGTAGGTGGGAGTCCTTTGGGAGTCTCAAATACGTTGGAATGATTGTCCAGGAGATTTTGGAGATCTGGAGAAATAGATGATTCTAATGTGGAAACATCTAGCGAACATAATTGTCCAATTACACCCCTTTGCTCCTTTTTTAGAAGCTTTGTCATACCATTAGAGCTGATTATCTTTCTTGGTTTCCCTGCAATACCCCTTAATTCAACTTCCTTTCCTTCTGTAGACAATTTGATGAAAAGTTCTTGAAAATGAAAAGCTATTGTACCGAAGGATTGTAGCCATTGGACTCCTAGTACGACATCAGCACCTCCCATTGGAATGGAAAGCATTGGACTAGTCAATACATATTCTCCCATGGACAGCTTTATATTATCGCACTTTCCAGATCAATTTATTGTTCCTCCATTTGCAATCATCACTTGACACTCTGGTGTTGGATATAGGAAGCAATTCAATTCTTTTGCTACCCTACAATGAACAAAATTGTGGGTGCTTCCTGAATCAATCAACACTATTACCTTTTTCTTCTTGATTTGTCCTTCTATCTTGATGGTTTGAGGAGTGGTAATTCCCACCAATGCATTACAAGACGTGGTCAGATTTATTTGTCCTTCATCTAGGCTTTGTTCCTGGAGCATATCCTCCTCTTTTGACCTTTCTTGCTCCTTTTGTTCTTCCTCTTCACAATCTATGTAGAATAATTTCTTCTCAGCACACTTATGACCTTTAGTGTATTTGCTATCACAACTATAACAAAGCCCTTTTGCTCTTTTTTCTTCCAATTTTTGTGGTGTCAACCTTATAGGTTGTGGAAGACTAGGGTCAACTGCACTTCCGTCTTTATAGTTGTGAGTGGTATGCTTCCTGGTTGCCATAATTTTGCTTTCCATTTTTCTTGCTAACCTGAATGCCTTCTCTAATGAATCAGGTTCCCAAAGGTGAACATCATGTTGGATATTATCCTTTAAAGACCCTATGAACACATCAATCCTATGCTCCTCTGGAATATCTTTTACCCTTATGTTCAATTTTTGGAACTCCTCAATGTGCTCCATTATTGAACCCTTTTGTTTGAGACTTATCAATTGGCTAAAAAAAGTGTTACTTTTTGTATCCTCATAATGTGCTATCAATTCTTCCGTAAAAATTGCCCAAGTGATAATTTTTTTACGAGAGAAAAGCCATTGATACAATACAAACTGATTTGGTTCCAAATATAAAGTTGCCATACGTACCTTTTGTGTGTTTTGCACATTATTGAGATCGAAGAACTACTCCATCTATAATATCCATGTGGAGGGATCCTTGCCATCAAACTTCCTCATATCGATTTTTGGAATATGGTGGGTCTTTGATCCAACATTAGAGTCTATGAAATCATGATTAACATTTCTTTTGTTCACATCATGAGTTTCCTTTACAACCTTTTCACCATTAGTAAGTATTTGTTGTGTAACATTTGTCAAATTTGTCTTCAAATCTGCCATGTCTGTCTTCAAATTTGTCCTCAATTCTGTCTTCAAACCATCCATCTTAGCTTCCATGCCCTTTATCTTAGATTCCACGCCATTTATCTTAGATTCCACGCCATTTATCTTAGCTTCTGTTAGCTTTTGTGAGCGTGACATTTGTTGCACTTGTTCTTGTAATTTTGATATATCATGTAGAATTTCTTCCTCCTCTTCATGAGTCATGCTAGATCTTTCAGGTTCCTTACTAGGTGTTTGCATTTTCTTTCCTCAGGGCATTAGTTACCGATAATAATGCTTTACTATGCCCTTGGAATTCCTTCAAACCAAGCTTATGCAAAAAATTAAAAAAAACTACACACCTTTTTTCACTTTGTAGAAGCCTGATATTGAATCTGATGTATCTCTGTAATTTCGGATCATCCAGTTTTGAAATTTTGACCTGTAGTAGCCTTCTGAGTCTTCTTTCCAATGCCAGAAGTCTAACCCTGAATTGGTTTCTCTAAGGAAGAGTTATATGAAATCTCCCACAGTGACTAGCTTATAGACTAGTTCAGTAGAGCAAACTTGTACTACGTGCCATGAGTCATTGTTTCGACCTATGGATCTAAAAAATGCATACAAGAAACTACAGTCTGTCCTCTTTTTGTACCTTCTTACAAAATTTCAATCTGATCATCAGAGAGAAAGTTATGACGATTTTCCCCAGGTCACCTGTTCTGAATGTAATTCAGGAGTCCGTAAAAGGACCAAATTCCTCAGATCATATCTCTAAAAATATCACGCGAAAAGCTCTGAAATTCGGACCCAAGGTTCAGCATGATTTCTTCTCAAATGGTTTTTTTTGCAACTTCTGAAATGTCACATAAAAAAAGTTATAGTGAAAATTCCACGATGACCTATTTGGAGCAGCGAAACCCTAGAATCCAAAGCTCTGATACCAAATGTTATGAAACCAGCTCAAGAAAAGATAGACAAGATAGATCAATGCCTTAGAACTCAGCCTCTTCGAGGGGAAACCTCCTTTACATTACATAAATTAACAATTCTTCAATGATTCAAATGACAAAACCTCCTTTCTAAATATAGGAGTCTTAGGAGTCACAATATAATCCAGCCGACCTAACAATAATAATATAAAGCCACAAAAATAACAATAGAGGGATTCTATGGGCACATTAATAACAATATGGGGGAAATGGGGGCACAACAATATAAATAAGGGGTATAACTACAATAGTAATGGTGTAATCACTAGTATTATAGGGACCCAAGACCTTTCTTCTTGGCTTGATTGTTGAATTTCTTAAATCTTTTCTTTGCTTCTGAGTTTCCATCACTTCTGTTTGGACATTTTGCTTCGAAATGCCTAACCTCAGCACAACCAAAACATATCAATGGAAGTTTACCTTTGAATTTTCCCTTACTAATTTTTAGTTTTCACGTAAAGTAAGCATATTCTCCATCTGAAAAACCATATTCATCATCAACCTTTTCTTCACACTTGCAGGTTCAGCTGCAAGTCTTTGCCTTTGAAGGTTGTTTTTCCTTATTGGTTTTCTTTAGATGCATCGAACAGAGTTTCTAGATGTGAAGTACCCTCTCCTTCATCAAGTCTCATTTCATATGCTATGAGAACTCCATGTAATTCCTCTTTGTTGAGTTTTTCTAGATTTTCACTATATTCTAAGACCAATACCTTTGGGTTGAATCTTCTTGGTAACGTTCTAAGAATCTTTTGTATAATATTATTCTCGTCAACATGCTCTCCCAATCCTTCTAAAGTGTTGGTTATTTCATCAACGTGTGGGAAGAATGCAACAATGCTGTCATCTTCTTTCATTTTGAGTTGCTCAAATTTTGCTCTGTAGATTTGAAGCTTTGCTTCTTTGACATTTGAGTCACCTTCATATATATTCTCAAGGTTGTCCCATACATTTTTGGTAGTTTTACAACCCAACACATTATTATAAGTAGATTTAATAAGGCCACTAATAATATTATTCCTTGCTTTTGCATCATTTACCAAATTCTTCTTACCTTGTTCATTCACGGTTTGTTTAAAGCCATTTTGAACAATGTCCCATACTTCGTAACCTTGTGCCAATAGATAGACCTCCATTCTTCCTTTCTAGAGTGCATACTTATTTTCATTGAATAGAGGTACACCATTCTTAGTATGCTCCATGATCTCCTTCCAGTTGTTAAACTGCTATTGAAGGAACTAAGCTCTAATAAAAATTGTTGGAGAATACTAAGAGGGGGCTGGGGGGGTGAATTAGTATTCATTAGAAATTAGCACTTTTAGATCTTTTGAGAGCATTAGTTAATCTTCAATTATCATTAATGTTGATGCAGTAACAACAGTGAATAAAGGAACACAGGAGGCACAAAAATTTTAGCTGGAAAAATCCTCTGCGTCAAAAACCACCGAACACTTTTCTAATAATTCTTTCATCTTCAACTCCAATTGAAAAGAAAGCTCCAACTTCCTAGAATCTAGAAAAGCATTCATTTGTGGCTCCCACTGGATGGATGCTCCAATGCCCGAGATTCTTCAGTAGTCAGATGAACGGATGCCCCAACACCCAATATGCTACAACTCACCCTAGCACCAGCCTACCACCGTGAAGTTTTCACAGGCTTGAACTTGTTGGTGACTTCATGCACCAACCTATCACAACCCTACTACCTTATAGAAGAATAAAATAAGAATTGGCTCGCGTACCTGGGAAGGTCCACTTTACAATGATATAGAATGATGTAGAAGAAGATGACATGCTAGACCATAACCCCAACTATGACACAACCAACTAATGATGATCCTAGACCTCCTGATACTACCTATTCAACTCTTAGTAGATAGACACTTGTACAACTTTTACAATGACTCTGTACAATGATACTTTTACAATGTTTGTATGCAATGCTGCCCACTTGAAGATTTCATGTGGTGAACTTGTTACTGTTGTTCTGCACCTTGATTTTTTCTCTTGTCATGTTACCCTTTCTCATTCTTTAGAACAATATATTATGCATTGAGCCTTCTCTTTATGAATATATAATACATGCAAAAAGTCTTCAAGGAAATATCCATGATATTATAATAACAAAACTTACCTCATCCTGCAGAGCATATGTCAGTGCTAAAAAAAAACAACAAATTAGAATACAAAGAACCTAATGCAATTAAGAGATGAACATTCATATATAGAAGATAACTACCTGTATCTTACCTCCGTTGCAACATTTTGTTGCACCTTGCTCTTTGCTACCCTAGAAAGTCTGGTCCTTTCCACCCCTTGACAACACTTGATCTAGTTTTTCTTGTCTTCTAGGAGCATGATATTTAATCTAATGTATCTCTGCGATTTGAGATCCCCAAAACCATATCTTCAGTCCTGTAGGATATCTCTTAGTCTTCTTCCAAATGCCATAGGTATGACCTGATTTGGACACTTCAAGACAAAGTTATTACCAATCTCTCACAATGACCTAATTATGGACTAGCTCAGTAGAGAAAAATTGTACGACATTCTAGGTGTCATTGTTTTGTCTTTTGGCTCTGAAATTGATACATAGCCAACTACAGCCCATGCACTATCCGCCACTTTTTATATAATTCCAGTCCTCTTCTCAAAGAGAGCATTATGACTATTTTCCCAAGGTCACTTTCTTGAGATGAAATTCAGCAGCCTGCAAAAACCCTAACTTCCATAGACCATATCTCCGAACATATAAGAAACCAAGATCTGAAATTTGGTCATGATGGTCATCAGGATTGTGAATCAAATTTTAATTTCAAAATCTACGACTTCCAAAAAGTGAAGTTATAGCGAAAATGACATGATCGCTACATTTGGAGAATATATGAGATTACTTTTTATAGAGTTGAGAGGGGATTCTATAGAGAATGAAGGGATTTTATGAGTTTAAAAAATTATTAATTAATGACTATTCAATGACCAAAATCAATTATGAGTTCCAAGCCACAACCCCATAAGGTTTTAGCCCACTAACTAGGGTTACTAACTTCAAACATGAATATCTCTCAAACTGTGAAGAATTACTTGGCATGCCATATATCAACGCAAACATCTCGATGAGTAGAATCTATCTAGAAGATCCTTGACTCAAAATAGAGTAAGTTTTCAAGTAAAAATTCCCAAAATCAGGTTAGCCCCTAGTGTTGCTAGGGTTTTCATCAATGACAACTTCAAATCATCTTTAGATCAACACTTATAACTTGGTCCATCATAAGTCTAGGGTTTGTCATCAGTTTTTATTCTATATATGTTTAGGTCGGTTTTGGATATAGTATTTCTTAGATTCGAGGCCTATATCAAGAGTGGGAGTCTTTGTCTACTATTGCAAGAAGTAAAAAACAAAACTAAAAAGAACACTTCAGGTACATATTGTAGTTTTAATTTGTATTTATTCATTATTATGCACTTACATGTGTTTTGTAGGCAGAGGTAAGTTGAAGGGTATTTTGTTTTATTTTGGGATTGGTTTTGTCAGGAAAATTTTACATGTAGGTAGAAGAATATTGAAGTAAAATATCAATTAATAATTCAAGAAAAAAAGAATCAAATTAAAGGAGGCATTGCAACAGGACATCCTCGAAGACATGGCTACCATCTAGATATCGTGATGTATTTTTAAGGCCAAGAATCATCATTGTAAAAGAGTCATTTGTAAAATAGTCATCATTGTAAATTTGTAAGAGTCATTTGTAAAAGAGTCTTCTTTGTAAATATTGTAAAAGAGTGAGTTTTGAAAGAGTCATTTTGCCTATAGTTGAAAAGCCAATGTTGGGAGGTATAGGAGTCACTGTTGGGATGATGTCATGATCGGGTTACATGTCATAGAGTGATTTGGTATTTGGAAAAATACATGAAAATCATTGTACATCTTATTGTATCATGGATTGTTGTTCATGGTTTGGGAATCTAGAGTCTTGTCTTATTTCAGTCATTATAGGGTGGTAGGAAGGTGTTAGGCAGCTAAAAGAAGTCGCTTGTAGGTTGGGGTATGTGAACGCTTCAGGGTGGTAGTGTGTTGTTAGGTCGAGTTATGGCTTGTTAGGGTGTTGGGGAATCCATTAAGTTGATTACTGAAGAAACTAGGGCATTGGGGAGTCATTATAGAGTAGGCTAGAGAAGAATGGTTTTCTAGAATTCTAGGAAGTTCTTGCTTTCATTTCAGTTGGGGGTGAGGATTAAATAATTATTAGAAAAGTGTTTGGTGGTTTTTGACCCAGAGGGGGTTTTCGACCTAAATTTATTATGCCTATTGTGTTCTTTTATTTACTGTTATTACTGCATAAACATTAATAATAATTTAATATTAATTAATTCTTTGACAAAATTTAAAAGTGTTAATTGCTAAGGAATATTGATTCACCCCACCCTTAGTATTTCCAACAATTGGTGTCAGAGCTCGATTCCTTGAATAGCAGTATAACAACTAGAAGGAGATCATGGAGTATACTAAGACTATATTTCCTTTTTCTAATGGACATAACTATGCACTTTGGAGTGGAAGAATGCATGTTCATTTGCTGGTGCAAGGATACGAAGTATGGGAAATGATTGACAAAGTCTTCACACCGACTCAAGATGAACATGGTAAGAAAAATATGGTATATGATGCAAAGGCTAAAGATATTATTATTAGTGGGCTTATCAAATATATTTATCTTAAGGTATTTAGTTGCAAAACTACTAAAGAGGTATGTGACAAGCTTGAGAACATATATGCACGTGACTCAATAGTGAAAGAAGCAAAGATTCAAATTTTGAGGGAAAAATTTGAGCAAATCATAATGAAGGAAGATGAAGATATTTGTACATAATTTTAGCATGTTGATGAAAAACAAAATATATTGGAACGTTTGGGAGAGCTTGTTGACATGAAAATTGTCGTCTGAAAGATCCTCAGAACCTTGCCTACAAGATTCAACCCTAAGGTGTCTGTCTTGGAAGATAGGTCAAATCTGACCAAGCTCAGTATAGATGAATTCCATGTAATTCTTACAACATATGAAATGAGTATTGAAGAAGATGATGACACATCTCACTTATAAAAAACATTTGCTACATCCAAGAAGAATGATAAAGAAAAGCAGACACATCAATGAAAAACTTGCAGTTGTAAGGATGAAGAAAAGGAAGAAGATGAAGAAGAACTCTTAGATAAATAATTCAGCTCCTTCACGTGGAAAATGAGAACAGGTACGAGAAAAATTCAAATATCAACTTGCATTAATATGTTTTGAATGTGATGAGGTTGGGCATTTTGCAGCCAAATGTGCTCACAAAAATGAGGCTATTACGAATGGAAATAAATGTCCTAGGAATTTCAACAAGAAAGGCAAGAAGAAATGGTTTAAGAAACGTTTCTTCCCCAAATAATATAGTTCCTCATCTAAAGAAGACAATGATAACGAATAAGAATTCAACGAAAGAGTATTGTTTATTGCCCAGCAGAATAAGAAAGAGGCACCTGATGAAGAAGGAGACGAAGAAGAAGAAATGAATGAGGTTGAATTTCAAAATGAAGTGATCAGAGTTATCAAAGAGCTCAAAGGCGAGAAGAAGCATGTCAACACTCTTGAAGATGAATTGAAGACAGAAAAATAAGAGGTCCTCAAACTTAAAATCAAGGTTGTTAAATAGAAGTGTTTTGAAGAATCTCTTAGGAAACAATTAAACGAAAACAACAAGGAAAGAAAACCATTGGAAGCTAAAACAGTTTCTCTACGAAAGGAAGTAAAAAATGGAAAAATATTTCAAAACTATCCCAACAAGTCAAAGAATTTGGACGAACTCATCAACAACCAATGAACATACAACAACAAGACTAGCCCTGGTTACAAAGAAAAATTCAAAAATAATTCAAGTCCTTCTATGACAATTAAATAAGATGGATATGAAAAATCTACCAATAATATAGATCTCTCAGCTAAATTAAGAGATCAAGACTCACAGGAATAACCTTGGAAGACAATTCCTTGAAGAACATTTCCTTTCAGTTACCAACATATCATTTATGTTCATTATTATTCATGTGGAAGGTTTGGACATAGAGCTGCATGATGTTGCATCTATGTTTGGAATGAATATAATTCTAGGAGATATTTGAGAAATGGATATTCCAGAACTCAAGATAATATCAACAAATTTGATCATTTGAGAGATGATGTCAAATGTTACAAATGTAACAATTTTGGACATATGGCTAGGGATTGTGAAGTTCTAGATAGGCACAACTATCATTGGCAAAACCCTAGAAACAAATTTGTAGGATCATGACATAGACACCAAAAAAATCATCTATGAATAACATTGAATGTTACAAATGACATAACTATGGAAACATAGCTCATAGTTATAGCTACAAGATGGAATCAACCATGAATTAAAACCTTGATGACAAGAATAAGAAGGTTTGGAAAGGAAACTAGGTAGAGGATGAATAAGTACAAGATGAGAAAGAAAAGGAAGAAGGAAATAAGGTCCCAACAATTATGCTTTCACGATTCGTAATAGATTGTGAGGAATCACCAGCTGCTTTGGCTAATGAATCAAATCAAGAAGGTTCATTAAATGACACACTATTATGAACAATTCAGCTTATCAACTCCTAGAAATTTGAAGATGAGGAGTCTATGCAACAATATATGACTCAAGTCTATGATTGACATACAGGTTGTTTGAACAAGATGACAATGTGATTACATGTTGAGGGGGAGAAGAATAGTTGAAGTATTATAGATTCAAGAAAGGAAGCACTGATAAGCAATCTTTATGTGAAAGAGGATTGTTTGGCCAATTCAATGTCTTTAAATTGTCAATCATAAATTGTCAACCAGGGTATGTATACCGATGAAGTACACGTGCAATATATGTGCTAGAAGTTATTTCTTATGTCATTATGTTCGTGTTAGGCTCTAAACTTAAGATTAGTATGGAGATGGTGGTTTTAATTATATTAATATCTCAATCCCTAAAATTATCAGCTAATTTCTTAGGAGTTATTCTCTATTGAATCAGTTTATGGATGATATGAGAGTGATTCTAGATTCTACTTGTGTTAGACTATTTTGGATTTTTGTCTTGAATTTTTATGCTGCAGATCTAATTTACTAAGTGCAAGAGAAATCTATTCTATCAAATTGTAAAGTAATACTTTCTGAATTCTATTTTTAAGGAGAAGACTCTCACTCTTTTACTTATTCAGTTTCATCCAAGCAAGATATTCTGAACAAAAACTATACTATGAAGTAAACACAATTGGACTACACTAGATAAAAAGAAAATGAAATAACCATGATGTACCAAATAAAAAGAAATTAAAATGGCATATTAAACTAGCTATAAAGAAAAGGGAAGTGCTCATGCATATAACGATTCACTGGAGAACTCATCACACTCAATTTCTTCACAAAAAAATAGAGTATTCAAGGAATGAAAAGAAATCTAATTGCAATTGGTTAAAGACCTATCACTGGTTGTAGGGGCCCTCCATGGATCAGTCCATAATCTCCAATCAATGCAACACATACAAACATCAAACCAAGTCTATTACTTGCAAAATGAAATTCAACAAAGTATTTCAAAAATTACATCACTAGCACGCACCAAATCACAGTGCGGCCATAGTTTTTATAGTAAGTCTTTGGCATAACAGAATGAACATTTTAAGACTAAAGATATTTATTTCAACTAAACTATATTTCTAAACCTTCCATTTTTTATTCCAAAAGAAAACCAATAAGGTTTTGATGAAACTCAGATTCTATTCTGGTGATAATCCTGTAGTTGAATTTGGGGTTTGACCATGATATCCTGCGATCATCTTGATGAACTGGTTCAAGGGGATATGAAGGAATCCACTAGGGGACCATTCCTTATCCATTTGTATCCTTCGTCGCTAAGCTGGAGCTTTTGACGCTTGTAAAAAATGGAGGTAGCTGTAGAAATCTAGATTAGCTGCGGAAACAGACCAATTCTATAGCTAAATGCATTCTTTAAGAAAACTTAGGGTATATAGTCAAACATGAAGAAGGAGACATGTTATTGCTTACCTTTAACAAAACCTTGTGTCTATGGCATTATTTTGATGGTAAGTATAGGAAAAGAGAGGAAATTTAAGCAAAAAGGTATGTCAAGCTAAGACAATCTTTGGACTCTACATTCCCCCAAGTTGGAGGTTTTGTATGTCCTCATAAACTTCATCATTGTCAGTCACTTGTGCCTTCTGTTAATCACCTCCAAGTTTCACTTTTTTCTTCTTTTTGGCAGCTACTCGCATCCTAGGTTTTCTCATGTGAATTTTTAATTTTAAGCTGATAGTTTCTCTTTGCATTGTCTTATTTTCCTTCTTAAGCTTTTTGTTCTTTTTATACCACAAACTCAAATGAAGGATGAGATTGTCACTTTTTTCAATCTAGATCTCACTTTGTGCCTTCAATTCTTGATTCTCATTCTTGAGATACTTGTTCAATGTTTCTAACTCAAAAATCTCTTGCTTTAAAATGTTTGAGACTGAGTGTTCCTGTGGTTAATTTCACTTATTTCTCTCTTCTCCATGACTTTGAATTGTTTCATTAGTTTCTATCTCATTTCTTTCCAATGACTCTATATATTCATATATCTCATGTTGAACAGGATCAACACCCGGACTATTCACTGGGCTTCTTAGAGGTGAACTGCAAGGTGGTGGTGATACTCTTGGTGATGATTTTGGTGACCCTTTTGGACAACTTTCAGGGTTTTCAGTTGGCTTCTTCTCAGTTGGCTCGTTTTCCCTCAGATCAATGTATTCTATAGCTTTTGTGATTTTTTGTTGGAATATGCTCAACCTTGGGCTCCTCCTCAGTCTTGAGGTTTGTTATCCCTGTACTTTCCTTCTTTTAGTCTCTGATTTTTCTTCTTGAGGAAGGGTCCTAGTTTGTGGTATTTCCTTTGCTCTTTGGCTAACTTTCTTCCTTCTAAGAATTCCCTTTTTCATTCTCTCCAATATATCTATTATGGGCATGTCTTCTTTTGATTTAATTTTGGGTGAGTCCAGGCTTCATGCTCTTTTACTAATTCTATTGTTCTCTTCCTTCCTCCGAAGGTCCTACTGCTGCTGGCTTGTTTTGGGGATCTTTCTTCAAAACGGTTACTCACTAGGAAACTCTCCTATTTATCCCCTATATCCTGATAATGGAACTCAACCAATATCTTTATCAGGCCATGATGATACATGGTGTTTTGTATAAACTAAATTCTCTTTTGAACATTTTCTTGAGACTATGTAAGAGAAAATAAGGAAGATTCATCTGGTGATCTTCAAGAACATGCATCATCATCCTAACATGGTAAAAATACATATACCCAAATTGGACTTCACAGGTGACAAATTTTTGAAGTATAAGCAATAAATTTCTCCATTTATTCTTAAGGGCTGCGTTGGGAATACCTTTCTTGGAGACAGTGGTGCACATATTTGGATTCTTCAGGAAGACCTTCCAATCTTCTCCATTAACTCCCCTATTCTTGAACCATTTTTCCCCGCTCCTTGGTAATTCAGTAGCTTTTGCGATCATGGACTCTGTTATGGTGATCTTAATGTCTCCTATTTTGGCTTCAGTTCCATCAAACAAGCGTGCAAATGTCTTTATCACTTCCCTGTGAAAATCATTGAATTTTTCAATGAACTACAACCATTGTTTCTTTTGTAGCAGCTCCTTGGTTTGAGTATATCCCTCCAAGTATTTCTTCCATGCTGGCTCGGCTCGAACAAAGATCCCCATTATGGAAGATGATTTGCCTCAAATATTGGTTACCTTGACAAGAGGATGGTGTTGGTAGCGTTTTGCTAAGTGGTGGAAGGATAGAGTGGCTATGAAAGTTAAAAGGAGTGTAAGAATAGGTGGATTATAATAAGGGTTATAGGAATGAATCAGACCGTTGGGCACATTTTAAATGATGATTTGGTAATTACTTCGGTGGATTTGGAATGAGTACATGACATGAGTTTTAAGTCATGGATTATGATGTTTTGTTAGGTGACCATCACCCTTAAATTGTAATGGTTCCGTTTCAATTTTCAGTAGTACTATGTCTTCTTAGTCATATACACAATATATTAATCCCTATTACTAAATTAAAGTAGCACATACCTGTGATTCACTTTGCTAACTTTGTTTGTTGTTTTGAAATTCCCTGCAGGTACTTTTCTCTGTCAGTTGTCTTTCAATTCAAATCACGAAGTGTCCTTGTAGGCTAAAAAAATTATTAGGCTACAGAAACTTGTCTGAGCTACGGAAAGTTTTTGGTTTTGCAGCTGAGAAAAAAAACTTTTTAATCAAGGAACATTATTATTTTCTTTTTGAAAGGAAAATTTGAAGTGGCAACAAAAATTGGTTTTCACTCTAAATTTTCTGTATAAACCTACCAAAAGCATGTTGGTTTTCATGTTTGTACATTTCTTTTTTATATGTATATATATGTATATGTATATATATCTATACATACATACATATATATATATAGATATATATATATATATATACACACACACACACACACACACATAATTTAGTTATTAATTTTTTTTAATTTTTTTTTTAGAGAGTAAATTGAGTAAAAATTTCTAAGGTGGAAAAGAAGAAGAATTATTCTTGATCATTTTCAGTTCTGAATTATCTTGGAACATTTTAACAAACACCTCTTTTTTCAATGGCTTCTGGTACAATCTGAGTCGATGTCCATCTACTAATAGAGGAATTTTCTCTTCATCAATAGTCCTGATTCTAACTTCACAATTGTCAAAAATACTTTCAACTTCATAAGGTCCAAGCCACTGGGTTTGGAATTTTCCTTGAAAATTCTTGAACTTTGAATCAAAGAGTAATGCCCAATCTCCTGGATGAAATATCCTTTCCTTAATGTACTTATCATGCCATCCAGATCTTTGTTGTTGAACTAGGCTAGTTATGTGGAGGACTTCTTGTCTGATTTCATCAAGTTCATTTAGTTGTCTCATCCTTTTCTTCTATGCTTTTGATATGTCAAGATCTAATTGGACTATTGTCTTATAGATCTGGATCCGGAACTCTATCATAAGTAATAATTTCTTCCCATAAACAAGCTCATAGGGAGTATGTCCTGTAATCTTTCTCCATGTAGTTCTGTAAGCCCATAAAACTTCTGGAAGATTTTCCAGCCAATCCTTTTTGTGTAGATGTACAGTCTTGGTAAGGATTTCTTCAATCACCTTATTTGTGGACTCAACTTTTCCATTGGATTGTGGATGGTATGGAATGGAATTCCGCTGTTTGATTTTGTATTGATCCACAATCTTCTGCACTAATATGGATGTGAACTATGTTCCTTGATCTTCTACAATTTCTCTTTGAACACCAAAATGAGTAACAATTTTCTCAAAAAGAAATGAAACTACAACATTTTCAGTAGCAAAAGGAAGTTCTTTAGCTTCTACCCATTTAGTGAAATAATTAGTACATACCAGAATATAATTCCTTTTCTTTGAAGGTGGGCTGATTGGTCTAACCAAATCTAGTGCCCACTTCTCAAATGGTGCGATGAGTACCTGCAGTTGCAGTTGCATTTCATTTGAAAGAGTGGGTTTTCCCATTCTTTGACAACTATCACATATTCTAACATATTCTTTGGTGTACCTGAAAATGGAAGGCCAATAATATCCTAAAAGCAAGATTTTGTAAGCAGTTATTCTTTCAGAAAAATGTCCCACACATGGCTCATCGTGGCAAGCTTCAAGTATTTCTGGTATTTCATCCTCTCGAACACATATTTTAATGACGAGATCAGGTCCTATCTTGTATAACTCTTCATTTATCCATGAATAAGATGTCCTATTGTGTACTATTCTTCTCTTGTCTCTAGTAGATAAATGAAATGGATTTTTTCATGTGCCTAAATAGTTAGCAATATCTGCATAACAAGGTGATTTAGTAGATACTGCAAAAAGGTATTCATTAGGAATTCTTGTAATAGTAAGAGCCATCTGGTTATTCTTCCATTAGTGTTTTTTTTATTCGTTAGGTATCTAATGGAAGAATGGTCTTTGTGAACAAAAGTTTCATATCTAGTTATGTAATGTATGAATCTGTTAATGGCATGAACTATAGATATAGTATAATTTAACTCTCTAGGAGTTAAATTTTTACTAGTATAATAGATTGCATAAGGATTAAGATATTTATGTCCCAACACAACTCCTAAGGATGAATCTAAAGCATCTGTTGAGATATGGAAAGGTAATTTCCATTTAGGTCCTTTTAAGGTAGGTGCTTTAGAAATTCTCTTTTTCAAAGTTTCAAAGGCAGCGTGACATTCAGAATCCCAATTGAATGCACAGTCCTTAGTAAGCAATTTAAAAAGTGGGGATGAAATGTTTGTGAAGTTTTCTATGAATCTTCTATAATATCCAGTAAATCTGAGAAAACTTCTAACATATTTTTGACAACTTGGCACTGATAACATAGAAATGACTTCAACTTTAGATGAGTCTACCTTGATTCCATCTCTTGAAATATGACGACCTAAAACAATTCCTTCGTTAAACATCAAGAAACATTTTTCATGGCTTAACGGCAGATTTGTTTCTTTACATCTTATTAATACTTTTTCCAAATTCTCCAGTGCTTCATTGAAAGAATCTCCATAAACTGTGAGATCATCCATGTACACTTCCACGCAATCATGAATGAGATTAGAGAAAATTCTGAGGACTACTCTTTGGAATGTTTTTGGAGCATTGCATAATCTAAAGGGAAGTACTCACTAAGCATGAGTTCCCCATGGACAATTGAACGTGGTTTTATCCTGACCTTCAGGGCCTACCTGAATCTGGTTATATCCACTAAACCCGTCCATGGAGGAAAAATATTTATTTTCTACTAATGTGTCTAAGACCTGATATATAAAAGGTAGTGGAAAGTGGTCTTTTAATGTTGCTTTATTTAGTTCCCTGTAATCGATGCATACTCTCCATTTTTCGTTTTTCTTAGGAACAATTACTAGGGATGAAACCCACTGACTGTCAGATATCAGATAGATGAAATTTACATTTAACAATTTCCTGAACTCCTCCTTAACAATTTCTTTAAATTTGTGTCCATTTTTTGTTGAGGTTGTCTAACCGGTCTTGCATTTTTTCAATGTAGATATGGTGTATGCAAGTTTTAGGATCAATCCCTCTCATGTCAGTGTATTCCCATACAAAAGAAGAAGAATGTTTCTATAAAATTTCTGTCAATTGATTCTTTTGCACTTCTTCCAGGTTTTCATTGACATTCAAGGTTTTTCCTGGAAAGATTTCTATCGAGGAATTCCCAAATTTTTCCGTGGAGGGAAATGATACCTGTTTAGATGAGAGATACTCATTGCTACTATGATCATAATGTGAGGAAAATTCATTATTTTATAGTAGATTTAGAATTTTATCTTCCTCTCTTACTTGTTCGGTGGTAAAAATAGGTTGTATATCTTCTTCCTCTTCTATCCATTATTCAATTTATGTATCTATTGTTGTTCTTGCAGGAGGATATAATGTAAATTTCTTTGTAGAATTTCCATCTGAGATAAACATGTCACTTGATCTATAATCAATGAAAGCATTAGTTGTAGCTAACCAAGGTCTTCCTAGAATTAATGGATGTCCTCCTAAATTATTCTTGGGCATTAAGACCATGAAATCAACAGGATATTCCAAAGAATCTAATGATACACAATCATCTTCCAACACACCATCATGTTTAATCATAGAACTAGCTGGTAATTGCAATAAGGTTGGTGTGTATTGAAGGTTAGGAAGCCTAAGTGTGTCCATAACTTGTTTACTCATTATGTTTATGGCTGCTCCTAGATCAATCAGTGTCTTTGGTATTTCAATTCCATTGATGTGAATTTTTACAATGGGGTTTTTGTTGGGCATGGAATAACCTCAAGGCATGTTTTGGGGCTCAAAGCCCAAGTTTTGA
Organism: Pinus tabuliformis; assembly: GCA_031772625.1. Taxonomy (NCBI): domain Eukaryota; kingdom Viridiplantae; phylum Streptophyta; class Pinopsida; order Pinales; family Pinaceae; genus Pinus; species Pinus tabuliformis. The sequence continues at coordinate 1,436,175,604 of CM062820.1, read as the reverse complement.
CCAAATATTGTAATAAGCCTTTGCGAATTGCGGGCGCGGGGCACGAATGTATGATAGAGTCACAGGGTTGTCCACCCTAGTGTTGTAATGTAATGTCAGCTAGAAAGACCTACCCATGGTCCGCGGACCATGGGATTGTATAAATAGAGCGAGGCTCTAAGTGAGAATAGAGGAGAAGTAGAAGGAAGTCTAAGTGATTAAGTTGCAAGTTGAAGTGTGTCTTTGGGTCATAGAGTGTGCAAGGCGAGTCAAATCTGTAACCGAGGAAGGAATTAATAAAGAGAAGTTTTGTCATAATTATGTGTATCTATTCTTGGGTTAATACATGTTTTCTATAATTTGCAAATATATTGTTTATTTACTGTGCGCACTTATATGAATGGTTTATCTTGTTAAGTATAACTTAAAGCACGCAAGTAGGCTAAGATAATGAACTAACATTGGAATACCAGTAAGATCTTGGGCAATAATATAAAGTGTGATGTTCAGCCCCTGGGTAGGGCTACACGAAGGTAATATTTAGGCTGCAAGGTACGGGGATGTGCATGAAGCAACCTGCGAGCAGGGTCAAACCCTGGACCACTTTAACTCATGAGACATCTCCGTCGTGTGGAAACCTGGTTCTATCACCCTCCCATACTACTTCGGGTGAGACCTTAGTCTGCGCTTCGTGGACTGTTGCCGAAAGCACTAGTAGTACTGGGACTTGTTTGGCTAACTTGACTCTGAACTTGGGTCAGGCCTCAATAAGCCAACAAATGGTTTCATTGTCGAGACTGGTATTTTCATAGAGATTTCTGATGTCGTATCACAACAATCCGACAAAGAAAGGAATTGAAGAGTGGTTGGATAGAAAGGTTCACGAGTTCACGGTATAGGAAGACAAGAATCTACGATTATCAAAGGAAGAGTGGTTAGATTGCTACTTATATATGAAAATTCACGAAATTCTCTTTGCAACCTTCCCCTCTGATTTGTACGAGTGGATCGCGAATTTAGCAGATAGTCAAGGAAGGTGTAAGCTCGACAAACCTATTGTGTGGACTACAGAGTTGGTGCATAGACTAGAACGATCGGAAGGTAAGATTGCAGATCACTGGCTCGATCAAATTATAGGAGGATTTATCACTGAGTTCGCGGTAGATACCTCAGTTAGCTATAGCGAGGTGGAACAACGCTTCCTCGAAGGACCGCGAGGTAAGTACATTAAATATTTGAACACTTGGATTAAAATGATATTGTATGAAAAGAGGATTATGCGAATAAAGTGTAGAACTAGAAACTAGCCCCTTGATTTCACCTCCATGAGAATGTGAGGAAGAGCTCGCGAAGGTTTGACCAAGAAGTGTGATCATTTTGATAAAGCAATGAATTCCATGCATACCACCCCCACCTCAACCACCACTAGTTTCACCATCTTCACCCCCGTCTTCGCCCACACCATCTCCGACACCACCACATTTCAATATGGCAAGCGTCGTAAAGTTCCTGGTGTTCAATGGAATAGGGAATGAAGATATATACCAGTTTTGGTTCATGGTAAGGGTTGTATGGGAAGCGCAAGGAGTCACAAATGACAATATGAAGAAAGTAGCGTTGGTCAACACTCTGTAGGATCACGCATTGACTTGGTACATTAAGCATTCCAATGACAATCCGACTGTAGGGATCATGGATATCCAAGCTATGCTAAACAAGGAATTTAGCAGGCCAAAATCAGAGACACAGTCGATTGTTGGATTTAAGGAAATCAGGATGCTTCTAGGTGAGATGCCTTGGGAGTTGGATCAGAGTCTGAAGTGTACAGTTTTTGAAGCCAATATGACCTTAATAGATGGAAAATTCCATGCATGGTTTGTAGCATCACTAACACCACATCTAAGGAACATGTTGTCATAGCAGAAGCTAACCACTTAGGCCAAGGCCTTGGAGATCATAATGAGACTGCACGAGACCCCGATACAAGATCCTAACCTGGTTCGCAGCACAGGAAAATATAAATCCGTGAGTATCTATGTAACAATGGTTGGAACACTACTTATATATGGAAATCCACGAAATTTTATTTTCATCCTTTCCTTCTGAATTGTATGAGTCCATCAAAAAGCTAGCAGACAGTCAGGGAAGGTGTAGGCTCGGCAAACCAATTGTGTGGTCTCTGGAATTAGTGCACAGACTAGAAGCATGAAAAGATAAGATTGTGTGAGCTATAGACCATTGGCTCGATCAAATTATAGGAGGATTTATCACTGTGTTCATGGTAGACACAACCATCAGCTCTAGTGAGGTGGAGCGACGTTTCCTCAGGGGAGTGCAAGGTAAGTATATTAAGTCTTTGAACACTTGGATTAAGATGTTATTGTGTGAAAAGTGGGTTATGTGAATACATTAATATTTGGCACTACGTGAAGTTTCAAGATCTACAGAAGTGAAAGTAGTAAAGAATTAGAAATTAGTCCCTTAATTTCCCCTACGCGGCAAAGCGAGGAGGAGCTCGCAAAAGTCTCTCGGAGAAGTGGGGTTAGTTTGAAAAGGCACTAAATTCTGCGCTTACCTCCACCACCTACACCGCCATGCATCTCACCCTCCTCACCTCCATCTCCACCCTCTGCCACCACCACAGTTCAGTATGGTGAGTGTGATGAAACTACTAGTATTAATAAGAGTAGGGAATGAAGATCTGGACCAATTCTAGTTCGTCGTAAGGGCGGTATGGGAAGCACAAGCCATCGTGGATGACAATATCAAGAAGGCTACGCTAGTGATCACGTTGTAGGATCATCCATTAACAAGGTACATCAAGCATTCTAATGACCATCCAAACGCAGGGATCACAAAAATTCAAACTGTTCTGAACTGGGAATTTAGCAGGTTAAAGTTGGAAACTCAATCAATCATCAGGTTTAAGGAGATTGCGATGCTCTCGGGCGAGACTACCTGGGATCTAGACCAAAGACTGAAGGGTGTGATTCGCAAAGCCAACATGACGTTGATAGATGGACAACACCGCACATGGTTTGTAGCATCACTAACACCGCACTTAAGGATGGCAGTGTCATAGAAAAAAAATTCCACCCAGCATGAAGTTTTGGAGATGGAAATGAGATTGCATGAGACCCCCATACAAGACCCTGGTCTGGGAGTCCAAAAAATCCACGTGCAACCTAAAAATCTATGTCTGGAGATGTAGAGTTTGAAACGGGATAGGACACCTCAGCCAGAACCGTGCTAGGAGGTATGGTGCATAAACTGCAAAGGCTAGGGGCATGACAAGGACCACCGTCCAGTATTCGTGAATTACTTGGTAGGAGGAGGGCCAATGCCATTAATACCTGAGGCACATGCAAGATGAAGTGTGGCACCTGCATTATGGTGTGTGATCTGTCAGATAGGAGGAAGGCACACTACGAACAATTGTCATCTACTGTAGAAGTATACACCGACGTCCCAACAATTGTTTTGTAACTGCAGATTGGTAGGCCATGGTGAACGTACCCGCAGAAGCTCTGAACTAATGATGGATCAGACTCCTGCCTATAGGGAGTAGACAGGAATGCGAGCCCTCAACCCAAATGCAAGAATGGCATGTGCTAGATTTCAGGGGTGCAGTCGGGGTCGAGGTGGAATGGAACCAGGAAGTGGCCACAGATAGCTAATCTGTTACAATTGCAGAGGACTAGGGCACTATGCTGGCGATTGTACAAACCTGACGAGGACATCATGTTTGTACTGTACTTAGTTTGATCACATGGCAGAAGATTGCCCTACATTGATAGCAATATTACGCCAAAGAGGGGTACTTCATCCGCCTCTGACTCAGAATATGCAGATGATGAGGTCTAAGCCATGCGAAGAATACCTGAATCTAAAAATGATGTTTAGAAGCAGTATGACCACTAGCTATGATAAAGGGAAGTAGTTAGAAGAAAGTGCGTGGGTTCACAAGGCTCCTACAAATGAACCCGAATTTGATTTAGAACGTGTGAAGGAGACATTCATGGAAGTTAAGAAGAGCTTCACGGAGGCCTCCACTTCAGGTAGTAAGGATCAACTAGAACAAGGGATGGATCCTTCAATGCTCACTACCTTTTTGGAGACATGCATGAAACTACTACGTAACAGTAAGGCAGTAAAATGACTACAGGAACTTATCACTAGGTGCACGGGTCAAGAGAACTGCGCGTGGTCCAGAAACTTGGGAAGCATGCATTGTGCACAAGAAGGGAAATGAGGTTGACTGCGCAAATCGGAAAATATGAAATGGATCAGGTAATCATGGATCTCGGATCAGACACGAATGTACTGCCAAAACAAACATGGGAACGCATGGGCAGACCTGTGCTATAGTGGTCTCTTATTCAGTTACAAATGGTGAACCAACAGAAGATCTTACCCATGGGAAGATTGCAAGGGGTAACAACACATATTAAAGGTGCGAGCATGTAGGCAGACTTTGAAGTGAAAGAGATTGTCGATGACAGTAATCCCTATCCCACACTACTATGAATAGACAGGGTCACCTATATGAATGGAGTCATAAATCTGAAGAAGCGCAAAATGATCTTTGAAGAAAAATCACTACGCGTAGTAGTACCACTAGATCCAACCGAAGGAGCACGATACACTGAACCGGTGTGCAATGATGATAGTGATGATGATATCAATTGTATTTACAAGATAACCATGTGAGAAGAGGATAGGGTGAATACAACTGCAGATGGAAGGATTTCGTGGGAGTGTGAAATCTCTTGCACTTCGGATTCAGACGAAGAGATAGAGTGATGGCAGAATCGACTGCACAAAGTAACAACGCTTAATTGCAACATGATGGTTAGATCACTGTGCTGCGTGACAACAAAGGTAAGGGATTTTCCTACATATCATGCGTTGACAACGGTGGATGAATTCTTGAACAAATTTGAAAGCACAGTACCAGAACAACAGCGATTCGATGCGCAAAAGTGGGCACTGCATGTAACACTCGCATGATGGTGGGGTACGCATCAAGGAAGTTTTGAGGACTGGCGTAAATGCAGAAGAATGATGTGCTTACGATTTAGGAATCCACAGATATGACTAGTAGACAAATATGATGGATGAGATGATCCATGCACACACCTTGCGAAATAGACCAAGGTCTATGAGGAAGAACCACAGCCTTAATGGGTACATTTATTCTATCATAACCTGGATATCATACCCATGAATTGGTATACTGAGATCAAGCTCAGCCATGGTATGAGTGAATGGGATGTCTTGCATGAGGGATTTTTGTTAACCTTCACGTTTGAAGATCATTGGTCAGATGCTGTTGACGATGCGCTAAAAGAAAGAAAATCAGCTATCTTCAAAATACCTCAGGACCCAACCGAAGTACTTTAGCCAGAATGGGTGACACAGTTGAGCTGTGTGCTAGAGGGTTATAACATAAATGTTGAGGAGGATGATGAGGACCCACAAAATATTAACATTTCATAAATGGAATCCTGTCACGAGATTCACAAACCATCACTTGATGACCCCCACATCACCGCGTCGCTAAAGATAAATCAAGTCAACATTGGAATGGAGGCAGAGCTGAAGCACACAACGCTTGGGGACTATTGGGATGATGCCACGGTGGATAAGGTCGCTGAGTTACTCCACAAATACCAAGACTTGTTCCAGACCAAAATTATGGACTTAAAAGGGATCGTTGACGACTTAGGGATGATGAAGATCACTCTGAAACCCGAGGTGAAGCTAGTAAAGCAGCGGCCTTACTCCTTGAATCTGAAGTATAAAGAAAAGGTCCATGACTAATTAGACAAAATTCTCACGGCCAGAATTATTGAACCAGTGGAAGAATCTGACTGAGTGAGTCCTATGGAAGTATTAGAGAATGTTCATGGTCAGGAAGCATACACATTCATAGATGGGTTCTCGGGGTACCATCAGATCAAGATCGCATGGAAAGATAGGAGCAAAACAACCCTCGCAATAGAATGTGGCTGCTTTGAATACACCATTATGCTGTTTGGACTGAAGAACGTGCCAACCATATTTTCGCGCATCGTTGTGGCTGCTTTCAAAGAATACATCCACAAGTTCTTGGAGGTCTATCTGGATGATTGGGCGATCTTTGGATTAGTTAAGAATCAATGTAGCAAGCTTACAGTTGATGTTGGATACTTGCAACTGACACCAGATTGCACTGAACCTTAAGAAGTGCACATTCCTCATTCCCTTTGGAAACCTACTGGGACGTGTCGTCTGCAAACAAGGATTGATGGTGGACCCTACGAAGATTGCCATTATTCTAAATTTGGAAGCATCGTGAAGTGTTAAACAACTGCACGCTACTTTGGGACACACTGGATATTATAGGAAGTTCATCAAAAGTTATTCCCAAATAATAGCGCTGATGGAAAAGCTATTGAAAAAGGATGTTACATATTCCTAGAATGATGATTGCATGAAGATTTTGGATTTCCTAAAGGGGAAGCTGGCCTCCGCTCCAATCCTGGTCTTCCCAAAATGGGATGTGGAATTTCATGTACATGTTGATGTGTCGTGTATTGCGGTGGGAGCCGTACTCACACAGGAGGGCATGGATGGCGTGGATCACCCGATCGCGTTTGCAAGTTAGATACTGCCCAAAGCAAAAAAGAACTATTCCACACCGAGCACGAGCGGTTGGAAATGGTGTACGCGCTCCAGAAATACCGACACTATTTACTCGGAGAACATTTCAAGATGTATACCAATGATTCTGTGTTGAGATACCTGGTGAATAAGCCTGTGTTGGGGGGGGGGCGCATATGCAGATGCATCTTACTGTTTCAAGAATATGACTTTGAGGTCATATTCAAGATGGGACGCCTAAACACAGGACTAGATCACTTGTCACGAATTGAGACAGGCGAGGAAATAACGAATTTGAGGGAGGGACTACCTGATGCATAGCTCTTTGCGTTGCACATCGCGGATGAACACTACGAAGATATAATCCATTTCTTAATAGCAGGGACTGTGCTGAAGGAATACTCAGTCCAATAGAAGAAGGAATTGTTGGTGCATTTTGCAGACTTTTCTATCATCACGGGGCACCTCTACAAAATGGGAAAAGATAAGATACTGCAATGTTATGTACCTGAATTTGAATGAGGTCATATCCTTGCGGTAGTGCATGCAGTTGCTGGAGGAGGACACTAAGTAGGACACACGACCACATAAGATTCTTCGCACAGGGTTATGGTGGCCAACCCTACACTAGGATTCAAAAGCACACTATAAGGCCTGTGACATATGTCAAAGGACTAGAAAACCATCAAAAAGGGACGAGATGCCATTAAATCCAAAAATGACACTGCAGTCATTTGAAAAATGGGAAATTGATTTTGTGGGACCAATCAAACCTTAGGGAAAGACGGGAACATGCTACATCATCACTGTGATGGAGTACCCGACACGATGGGTGGAAGTGCAGCCGATTTAGGGCTACACGGCCACGACAGCTGCAAAGTTTTTGTTTGAAAATGTGTTGACACGATTTAGCTGTCCGAAAATGTTAATGAGTGATCGTGGAACACATTTCTTGAATGAACCCATCATCGCGCTCACAGAAGAGTTCCAGGTTTATCATCAGAAAAGTACACTGTACCAACCACAAGCTAATGGGACAATAAAGGCATTCAACAAAATACTAGAGAATCAATTGACCAAAGTATGTAACGTGTAGCGAAATGACTGGGACCTGCACATACCTGCCATATTTTTGGCTTAGTGTGGCCTGACCCAGGTTCAGAAGTGATTTAGCTAAGCAGATCTCGGTATTACTGGCCCTTTCGGCAACAATCCGTGCTTCACAGACTAAGGTCTCACTCGAAGTAGTATGGGATGGTGCTGGAACTAGGTTTCCGCAACCTAGGGATGTCTGATATGTAGTGAGAGGGATGCGATCCAACATTAGCACTTACTACGCTACGTGCACCCACAGGTGTGTTACATCCTCTGTTACTACCTTCACGCAACTCTAACCACAATGCGACCCGTGTTGATTATCCAAGTCTTCCATAATTAGGTTATGTTCGCTAATTACTTAGAATAGTTTCATACATAAACATTCAGACAACTGTTTATCAAGTTAGTGCACATAAATAAATAGATAACAGTTAATGCATAATAAAAATATAAATCCATGACCAAATGCACAATATTTTGAATCAAACTTATCTTTATTAATGATCTTTTCAAGTTCAGTTCAAGTACAGACCTGACTCCGCCCTACGCACTCAGCTGGAGGGGTCGGCGCACTCAACTACAGACTCTACTAGCCCTCTACGCACTCAGCTACAGAGCCTCTTCCTACTACTATGACCCAATACGCTTCAAATCTACCTCTATTCTCTAATCATGCCTTCGCATCTATCTACTTCTTCCCCCAAAAGACCTGCTTTACACTTAGATCCTTGGTGTATTTATACAATTCCATGGTCCGCGGGCCATGGATAAGATGACACAACTTTACATTATTTTACAATTCTTAGCATGGCCAACCCTATGACTCATCCTATACTTTCATGCTCTGTGCCCGTACTTCGCAGAGTCTTTACATGACATTGACCAAAACTTGGGATTTAAGCCCCAAAAACATCATGTGGGGGGGATCTGTTGCTCAACAGGCCCCCAACACAATCATCGTGACTGATCCTGAGTCACTATGTGGGGATCCTCGCATGGAGCCCTTCCAACTGTGTTTGGTCTGTGTGAAGGTCCAAAACACACTACTCTGGTGTCTGCTGGATCTGCACTACTCGCTCGGCTGAATACTCGTTGTCAGGGGAAAATCCCTATCTTAAAGCATGCATTACTTTCATCTGTGTGAGCTTTCTTTCAATATCGGCAGTGATGAGGAAGGCCTGATCAATCAAAGGATAGACATGTGCCTTATGTACTGCCTTTTTTTGGCACGCCGCATCCACTTGCTCCTTCAATTCCTTCGCCTGTTGTAGCTTTGCGAGCCACTGGGTCAAGACTACTGTCTATGTCATCTCGCACACACAATCATATTGTGTTTGAAGCTCCTGCGCCTCTGTTTCCAAGTGCTGTATGGTGGGGTCCTCCTGTAAGGAAGTGAGGATCCCGAAGGATTGTTTCAACATAGTGGTACATGTCTAGACTACTTGTCCTATTTCCTCCAGCCCCTTTTGGATAGCGCCAACGTGCTGTTCCTGAACTTCTGAGGGCATGGATGACTGCGTCTTTAATCGCAATTCAGCAATATGAAGGTTGAGGTCCAGCTGGATCCTTGTTGCTTCCTCCTTTGCCTCATGGAATCCACTAGCTGATTTGTGAATCTACACTCCTATTTGTAGGTCTGTCGCAATTTCTAGCTCTAGGGCATGGTAAAATGCTTCCTCTTCCATTTTCTCCAGTTGTTGATTTTGTGCCAATGCTTCATTGCGTTGTAGGCTAAGCTTCTCGATGTTGATTCTTTGTTCACTGAGCATTTTCACTCCAAGTCCTTCCCTAGTGCAGAGTTTTGTTATCACTCGTTCCTGCAACTGGTATAATATATCCTACAGAAGGGTAGCCAATTTAAGGCTAAGTCCCTTGATCCGGCCCACCGCAGTTCTGTCCTCCGCATTGTCAGCAGTTAGTGCTCCCTCTGGAAGCACGACGGTGTTAGCCATTTTTGCCTGCAGCAACTGCTCTGTTGCCGATGTACGTGGCACCATAGGTAACGACCATTCCTTCTTGTGGGGGACACACCTAAAGTTCCTGCAATTGCACCATGAGGGCCCCCAACATAGTCTGTTGCTCTGTCATTACTTCCTGGAATGCTTCCCTGGTGACCGCATGAACTGTGTTGCCAATTTCGTATAGGTCACCCTCCGTCAGTGTAATAGGCTCACCATCCAATTTGGAAGTCTTGGTCCTCTTTCTAGGCCCTGTTCGTTTCGTACCACACGTCCGTTTCAGTTGCGTAGATGTCATGCTTGGGTACGTGTCTTCCACCGTGTCGTCTGTCCCCTGTCCTGTGGTCAGGTCTGGGCCTCTTTCCTCCTATGTTGTAGTGGCCCTAGTTGACAGTGCTGCTGCTATTTTTCTGGCAGCCTTGGTCTGTTATGCGGTGGCCTTTGCTGCCTCGTGAGAAGCCCTTATCTCCCTGGCGAATTGCTCATTCAGCTTCTGCTGTGCCAGCAGCTTGGTGGCATCGTTTTGTTTTTGTATCACTGTCTCATCACGCGTCGCCATATCTGGGGAACACCACTCGGGTGGCCATGAGTCAAGTACAATGAAAATAGTGTCACCGATAAAGATGAAAAGAAGTTTGGTCCAGTTCTACTCCGAATCCTTTTGCGCCTTGATATACACATTGTGCATATCTGCCTTAAAGTTTACAAAGCTCTGCAGACTATCATACACCGTGGGGGACAGGCGGGGCCTTTTGTTGATCCACATCCAAACGCTTGCTTCCATGAGTATCCAAAATATCTTGGTCTCGCAGATTCTCGTAGAGTCCTTTGTTGCCCAGAGCAATGTGTATTTTTCTACCTCTGGTAAGACCTATTGAAGAGGAGGAAACTGATTATTCTCAAGCAATTCCCTTGCAACCAGCAAGATGGATAATAGCAACCACACATAATGGAAGGTCTTACCCTACTCCTAGGCCTCCTTGTAGTTCATCAGAAACTTCTCACAGAGGAACTGCACCCAGTTGAACGGTACCCCTTCTACGCATTGTTTGGCCAGCACGACGACCATTGCTGGTACCTCGTTGCTACAACATTTTCTCATCACTTTTGCTGCCAACAGATGGGTGGCTACACGCACCCCTTTATCTTGAATGTTATTAATTATGTAGCCCCTTTTCTTTCTCTTCAACTTGTGTTTCTCTTTCATGGCCTCTACAACCACCAAATCTCCACTTTTTCCAGCTATTTCCCCAATGTCCCTTCTTGTACACGGAAGCCGAGAAATCCTATGAATAAGCTTCGCCATGATGGGAATAGGCACCTCTAACCACAAGTACCCATTGTGCATGAGACAAAGCAGTTGCCTAACGAAAAAGAATGTGATTGGTGTTCGGTGAAAGTGTGGAATCCATAGAAGGTGGAGTAGCCTGGCCTCTTTCACACTGTGCAGCCATTTCCGCGGCTCTAGCACTGTAACTGACCCCTCCTTGCTCTGTTTCATGTGTTGGCTAGTCTCCAAATGGGGGAAATTTTCACTGTCCGCAAGGCCCCAATCTTCAAATTTCATTGTGGGCATATGGCCCAGAACTGATCCTTCAAATAGAACTCCCTCTCGGAGGAGTGGGGTTTGGAGTGCGTTCCTAATGGCATCCAAATCTTCGGGTACTTTTACTCTTCCTTTTAGTGGAGGGACATACTTGGGTAGTTTTGCTGCAGTGCGCACTAGCTGAATGTCTTCCTCCATTTCTTCCCTCGCTTCGATGTCTTCTACGAATGCCTAGAGATCCTCCTCCTCATCATCTGTCTCAAGATTAACAACCTTGTCCTTGTCTTCCATAGATAGTTTACCAAACCGCAGATTGTGCAAAGACATACGGACTGGTCCTACTGCCTGTGTATCCTTTTTGCGCCTCAATGTCTGGGGTGATTTTGGAATTTCCGGTGCATCCCCGACTAGCGGCATAGGGCTCTATGCAAATCCATTGGTTTTCAATGTCATTCTATTTAGGAATTCCTGCATCTCATTCGGCAACGTCTCAAACACTGAACTTGCTCTCACAACCTCTAAATTTGTAGGATCCATACTCAATTGATAGCGCAACCACTGAATTCTCATAATGCCAAGGGTCGTTCAGTGGATAGCCACCGATGATTTATATAGGTCCTTTTGAATTCAAATTCAATTGTTCCCTCCTTATTCAGCTTATTAATGCGAGATTAGCGGCAGATCTTCCCAAATCTAGTCCTAACTTCGTGTCTTAATTTCCTGCCGCTTGCTCCTCTTTGCCTAAAATTGGACGTCTTGTCACAAACAGTGACACCAATGGTCAATTCCCAGCCTACCCGCGCAGTAGCGTAGCCCCCTATGTGGGGGCATGTCCCTTGTGGCATACTAATCCATCACACAACCTCCTTGTCACACAGATTCCATATAGACCCTTTTATAGTCCCACACTCTCTTTCAACTGCTTGGAGCGCTGAGACTATGCTCCCTATGGATAGTTAGGTGGTCACACCACCTATGAAGGCTTCAATTTTCCTTCTAGCCTGATCCGTGGGCACTCCTCCATTACCCTCATGGCAGTCAATGCCTCGTGTTCTTCCTTGTGTAGTGCACTCCCTTGGTTACTTTTCCTAGTAAGGTGTAGTCGCAACCATGGTAGCAGAGCCACAAATTCTCGGCGGAAATTTTCTAATACAGTAGTGTGGATGACCATATCTTGTCCTGTCATTCTTAGTTTCTCAGCGCAATTACCTGGTGCGATTTCAGATTCTAGTTTGTTGATTTCTGCATCCATTAACATGTTTTTCCTCCTCAGCTATACCTAATATTCTTTGAGTTTGCGAAGTTTAAGGTCCCCTTGCCGGATGGCTTTCTGACTCTGCATATGTTCTTCCTCGCACGGTTACATAATTCCTTCATCCTAGGCCTCGCGTACTATCCCAAATGTGGGAGCTACTACACGAGGGTTCCTTCCTTCCAGAACTATGGTCTCACCTCTGCTCTTCAACATCGGAATCATCTCCATGCTGAGGTTTTTGTACATGGCCCTATAGGCCCATTGGACTATTGATACGCATAGGTCCCAGTCATATCATCACACCTGGTGAACTTTGTTTAGGATCCTGCACACCTTCTGGAATGCTTCAGCGTGGAAGATTTGTCGTGTTCATTGCCATTCCTGCTGTTGTGCCCCGTTCCGATTTTCGATCCTGAGTTTGGGTCGTGCATGTGCGCATGTATGTACCCATCGAGATAGGTGGGTGAACAAACTACTCCACCCTAGCTGACCTACTCTTGTTTGAGGCTGTGGGCTTGTAAACCGTAGGTGTATCATCCTTCTACATCCACACCAGTCCTCAAACTTGTCTTGATGTGTAATCCAAGATCATGTGGGTGTTGCGTGCAGTGCCCATTTCAACGCATTGAATCGTTGTTGTTCCAGTACTATGATTTCAAATTTTCTCAAGAATTCATCCACCATTGTCAATCCATCATATGTCAGAAACTCTCGTACCTCTATTGTCATGTAACACAGTGATCTAGTCATGATGTTGCAATTCAGCATTATCACTTCGTGCAACTGATTTTGCTAGTGTTCTACTTCTTCGTCTGAATCCGAAGTGCAGGATCTTTTTTGCTCCCACAAGATTCTCCCATCTGCAGTCACATTCACCCAATCCTGGTCTCACACGGTTATCTTGTAAATACAATACAACTCATCATCGCTTTCATCTTCATGCACTGGTTGAGTGTAGTGCACTCCTTCAGCTGGGTCTAGTGGGAGTACAATGCGTAGTGACTTCTTCTCGAATATCATTTTTCGCTTCTTCAGATTGAGGACTCCATTCATATTAGTGGCCCAGTCTATTCCTAACAACACGGGATAGGGATTGCAGTAATCAATAATCTCTATCACTTCAAAATCCATTTGTGTGCTCGTGCCTTCAATATCAACTGTTACCCCTTGCAACCTCCCCATGGGAAAAATCTTCTGTTGGTTCACCATTCGTAACTAAATAGGGGACCACTGTAACGCGGGCCTACCCATGCGTTCCCATGTTTGCTTCGATAACACATTCACGTCCGAACCTAGATCTAGGATTACCTGATCCATTTCATATGCACCAATCTATGCAGTCAATCTCATTTCCCTTCTAGTGCGCAATGCATGCTTCCCTAATTTTCGAAGTACACGCGTTTCTCCTGACCCCGCGCACCTGGTGATCATCTCCTGTAGTCCCTTAACTGCCTTGTTTTCGCACAGCATTTTCATGCATGTCTCTAGGAAGGTAATAAGCATTGAAGGATCCATTCCTTGCTCTAGTTGATCCTTACTACCTGAGGTGGAGGCCTTCGTGAAGCTCTTCTTAGCTTGCATCAACATATCCTTTGTGTGTTCTAAGTCAAACTTAGGTTCCTTTACAGGAGCCTTGCAAACCCATGCATCTTCCTCTGGTTGTTTCCCCTTATCCTCTCCCATTATCGCACCGCTTATGAGCATCATGTTTACATTCATGTCTTCTTCACAGAGTTCAGACCTCATAATTTGTATATTCTGAGTCGGAGGAGGATGGAATACTCCTATTTCACGCATCTGTGTGATCAACGTAGGAAAATCTATTGTTTCATGATCTAACTGGGCATAATACAAACAATATAACCTCGTTGGGTTGGTGCAATCGCAGGCATAGTGCCCTGGTCCTCTGCAATTGTAACAAATTAACTATCCTTGGCCCGTTCCTAGTCCCATTCCTCCTCATCCTCGACCGCCCCCCTAAAATCTAGCGCATGCCATCCCTATAGTTGGGTCGAGGGCTCACATTTCTGTCTACATCCTATAAGCTAGGGTCCGATCCATCATTAGCTTGTATCTGTGAGAAGTGTGCTCGTCATGGCCTACCAACCTGTAGATATTACAAAACAACTGCTCGGGAGTCTTTGTATACTTCTACAACAAATGACAATTATCCGTCGTGTGTTTCCTCCTATCTGACTAATCACGCAACATAAAGCTAGTGTCACACTCGTCCCTGCCTATGCCTCTAGTCTCAAAGGCATTACCCCTCCTCCTGCCAAGTATTTTGCGAACATTGGATAGTGACCCTTGTCATGGCCCTGGCCTTTGCATTTTATGCACCATACCTCCTCGCGTGCCTCTGGCCACGGTGCCCTATCTTGCTTCAAACTTTGCATTTCCAAGCATATATTCTATAGTTTCAAATGGATTTGTTGAACCCCCAACCCAGGGTCTTGTAACAGGGTCTCATGCAAGCCTCATTTCCATTTCCAACGCTTTAGCCTGGGTGGCAAGTTTATACTCTGACAGCGTTGTCCTCAAGTTCAGTGTTAGAGATGCCACAAACCATGTGCAATGTTGTGCATCCGTTAGCGTCATATTGGCCTCCCGGATCGTACTCTTCAGTATTTGGTCCAAATCCCATGGGTCTCACCTAAAATCATCGCAATCTATTTAAACCCAATGATTGACTGTGTCTCTAATTTCAGTTGGCTAAATTCTCTATTTAGTGCATTCTGGACCTCTGTTATGCCTGCATTTGGGTGGTCATTAGAGCGCTTGATATAACATGTCAATGTGCGATCCTGCAACGTGCTCACCAATGTAGCCTTCTTAATATTTTCATCCATGACACCTTACGCTTCCCATACTTCTCTTGCCACGAACTAGAATTGGTCCACATCTTCATTCCCTACCACTATGAATCCTAGTAATTTCATCATGTTCACCATAGTGAACTGTGGAGGTGGTGAAGGTGGAGTGGGTGGAGATGGAGGTGAGGGAGGTGAAGCGGGTGGTGGCATGGGTGGAGGTGGTAATTGCGGAGTACACTTCCTTATCAAACTAACTGTACTTCAGAGAGACCTTAGCGAGCTCTTCCTTGCTCTCTCGTGAAGGTGAAATTAAGGGACAGTTTCCAAATTCTTCGATTCTTTTGTAGATCTTTCCGCTCCGCATTGTACCAAACATTAATGTATTCTCATGGCCCTCTTTTCACACAATAAAATCTTAATCCAAGTATTTAAAGACTTAATATACTTACCTCGCCCTCCTTTGAGAAAGTGTCGTTCTGCTTCACTATAGATCATGGTCGTGTCTACCGCAAACTCAGTGATAAATCCCCCTATTATCTGGTCGAGCAAATGGTCCACAACTCACGTGATCTTATCTTCTGATGCCTCTAGTCTGCACACTAATTGTGGAGTCCACACTATTGGTTTGTCGATTTTACACCTTCTATGGATATTGGCTAACCTCTCGATCCACTCATACAGTTCAAAAGGGAAGGATGCAAATAAAATCTCGTGGATTTCCATATACATGTAGCAATCCAACCACTTTTTCTCATATACTTGTGGAGTTCTGTTTTCCTGTGTCAGAAACTTGTGAATCTTCTTGTCCAACCACTCTTCAATTTCCTTCTTTGTTGGGTTCCAGTGGCACGACATCAGACATCCCTTAGGCAGATCCCGGTCCTGGTAACGAAACCATTTGTTGGCTTAGTAGGGCCTGACCTAGGTTCAGAAGTGATTTAGCCAAGCAAATCCCGATACTACCGGCCCTTTCAGCAATAGTCCGTGGAGCGCAGACTAAGGTCTCACCCAAAGTAGTATGGGAGGGTGCTGGAACCAGGTTTCCGCACCTTGTGGATGTTTGATATGCGATGATAGGGATGTGATCCAACCTTAGCACTTACTGGACTATGTGTACCTGTGGGCGCATTACATCCTGCTTTATTACCTTTTCGTAGCTCTAACCACAGAGCGACCCATGTTGATTATCCAAGTCTTCCTTAATTAGGTTCTGTTCGCTAATTACTTAGAATATTTTCATACATAAAGATTCAGAAAAGTGTTTATCAAGTGCGCGCACATAAATAAACAGATAAAACTTAATGCATAACGAAAATATAGATCCACGACTAGATGCACAATATTCCGAATGCAACTTATCTTTATTAATGATCTTTTCAAGTTCAGTTCAAGTACAGACCCGACTCCGCCCTGCGCACTCAGCTGCAGGGGTCTATGCACTCAACTGCAGACTCTACTAGGCCTCTGCACACTTAGCTACAGAGCCTCTTCCTACTACTACGACCCAATACGCTTCAGATCTATCTCTATTCTCCAACCATGCCTTCGCATCTATCTACTTACTTCTTCCCCCAAAAGACTTGCTTTACACTTAGAGCCTTCCTCTACTTATAAAATCCCATGGTCTGCGGACCATGGCTAGGCCGACACAAATTTACATGATTTTACAATTCTTAGGGTAGACAACCCTATGACTCATTATAGACTTTCGCACTCCGCACCCATACTTCACGGAGTCTTTACATGAAATTTACCAAAACTCTGGATTTAAGCCCCAAAAACATGTTGTGGGAGGATCCACTACCCTATCATCAGAAAAGTACACCATACCACCCACAAGCTAATGGGATAGTAGAGGCATTCAACAAAATACTGGAGAATGCACTAACCAAAGTATGTAACGCATAGAAAAGCAACTGGGACCTTCGCGTACCTGTTGTATTATGGGCTTACAGGACAACATGAAATAAATTGATGGGATAGACACCTTTCCCGTTAGTTTATGGCATGGAGGCTATCATACCAATTGAATACATCATATCTAGTCTCAGAATAGCAATGCTCATAGGCATGATGGACCGTGAAGCTTTGGATGAAAGGCTTGCGCAATTAGAAGAACTTGAGGAAGAATGGTTTCTCATTGGATTTCATCAACAGGTACAAAAGAAGCATGAAAAGGCTTGGCACGACCACCATATCAAGTTGCACTCCTTCAAGGTAAATGACTTAGTGCTACTGTATGAAAAAAAGTTTGAATAATTTCTGGGAAAATTCAGAATGCACTGGCTAGGACCATATGTGGTTAAGGAGGTCACAGACAGAAGCATAGTCCAGCTAGTCAAACTAAATGGAGAACCCTTCCCGGGCAAGGTAAACGATAGTCTCTTGAAGACCTACACGGGTGGGCCGGTTATGTGACTAATCGGCCAAAGCACAGTCTTCACGACCCAAGGAGCCGGACAAGGGCACAGGACTATAAACACAATAAGTATATGTCGGTACCAAGATAAAGACATAATTTATACACAGATGATTCAGAAGCAACAATGCAACAGGTACAACAGACAGCATCTCAGTACGCTGCCGACATTCAGGCCATTCAGGATCAATTGGAGGGACTCCATGCCAAGATCGCCGCACCAATAGAGTGACTCGAGGGTGAGTCACAATGTTTGTGTTGGAGGCCTGTTGGGCATCAGATCTCAAAGCCCAAGTTTTGGTCAAATGTATTACTCCACGAACTTTTGGTGCAAAGCGTGATGTATAGGTTGATTCATAGGGTTGTTTGCCCTAAGTTTTGTAATGTAATGTAATGTAATGTCAATCTACCCATGGTCTGTGGACCATGGGATTGTATAAATAGAGCAAGGCTCTAAGTTGCAAAGATAGTTAATTAGTGAAGGAAGAAGATAGATGAATACGAATGGTTCAAGGATAGAGTAAGACTCTAAGTGTATTGGTTCATAGTAGTAGGAAGAGGCTCTGCAGCTGAGTGTGCAGAGGCCTAGTAAGTCTGTAGCTAAGTGTGCAGAGGCCTAGTAGAGTCAATAGCTAAGTGCGCAGAGGCCATGTAGAGTTCGCAGCTGAGTGTGCAGGGTGGTGTCGAGTCTGTAACCTTGAACGAAGAATAATAAAGAGAAGTTGATTCCAATTTTTGTGCATTTTCTTGTGTATTGCATTCTTTGCATTTATGCTGTTTTGTTTATCGTGAGCACTTATATGATTGCTAGATATATTGTTAATTATCACTAGACATACACAAATAAGTTAAGTAATTGAGTAATAACAGGTTAAATAGTAAGGAACTTGGGTATAATACAGACCACACCAGAGTAGGGCTACGCTAAGGCATCATCATAGGTTGCGAGGGACTAATAGATGCCCGTAATGATGTGCGCATAGGGTCAAGCGACGGATAGCCAAAAGCTCATCATACATCCATAGGGTGCGGGAACCTGGTTATAGCACCCTCCCATACTTCTTCGGCTGAGACGTCAATCCGTGCTCCACAAACTGTTTCCGAAAGGGCTAGTAGTACAGGGATTTGTTTGGCTAAATCACCTCTGAACCTGGGTCAAGGCCCTACAAGCCAACAAATGGTTTCGTTTTCAGGACTGGGATCTGCATAACGAATGTCTGATGTCATGCCACTAGAATCCAACAAAGAAATAAATTGAAGGGTGGTTGGACAAGAAGATTCATGAGTTCGCGGCATAGGAAAATAGAAATCTGCGAGTATCTAAGGATCAGTGGTTGGAGCGCTACTTGTCTATGGAAATCCATGAAATTTTCTTTGCATCATTTCCTTTTGAATTGTATGAGTGGTTGGTGAAGCTAGCAGACAGTCAGGGAAGGTGTAGGTCGACAAACCAATCGTGTGGACTCTAGAATTAGTCCGCAGACTAGAAGCATTAGGAGATAAGATTGCGTGAGCTATGGACCATTTGCTTGACTAAATTATAAGAGGATTTATCACTGAATTCGAGCTAGACAAGACCGTCAGATATAGTGAGGCAGAGCGATGTTTCCTCAAGGGACCGCGAGGTAAGTATATTAAATCTTTAAACACTTGGATTAAGATGCTTTTGTGTGAAAAGCGGGTTATGCGAATAAATTAATGTTCGGGACTAAGTGAAGTGGGAAGATCTACAAAATCAGAAGTAGTAAAGAATTAGAAACCACTCCCTTAATTTCCTCCTCGCGGGAAAGCAAGGAGGAGCTCACGAAAGTCTCTCTGAGAAGCGCGGTCAGTCTGGTAAGGCAATGAATTCCGTGCTTACCACCTCCACCTACACGGCCACCAATCTCACCCTCCTCACCTCCATCTCCACCCACCCCACCTCCACAACCACCACAGTTTAGTATGGCGAGTGTAATCAAACTACCGGTATTCAGAGGAGTAGGGAATGAAGATCCAAACCAATTCTAGTTCGCGGTAAGGGCGGTATGGGAAGCACAAGGCATCGTGGATGACAATATCAAGATGGCTATGATAGTGAGCATGTTGCAGGATCGCACATTAACATGGTACATCAAGCATTGTAATCACCATCCAAACTCAGGGATCACAGAAATCTAGACCGCGCTGAACAGGGAATTTAGCAGGCCAAAGTCAGAAACTCAATTAATCATCGAGTTTAAGGAGATTGTGATGCTTCCAGGTGAGACCCCCTGGGATCTAGACCGAAGACTGAAGGGTATGATTCAGGAAGCGAACATGACGTTGACCAACAGACAACACTGTGCACGGTTTGTAGCATCAGTTACACCACACTTAAGGACGACATTTTCACAACAAAAGCTTTCCACCCAGGTCGAAGCTTTGGAGATGGTAATGAGATTTCATGAGACCCCTATACAAGACCATGCTCTGGGATTCCAAAAATCCCATGCACAACTTCAAAATCTATGTTTGGAGATGCAGAGTTTGAAACAGGATAGGACACCTTGGCTAGAGGCGCGCGAGTAGGTATGGTGCATAGAATGCAAAGGCCATGGGCATGACAAGGACCACTATTCAGTATTCACAAATTACTTTGTAGGAGGAGGTTCAATTCCATAATTCCTGAGGCATAGGAAGGACCAAGCGCGGCGCTTGCATTAGCGCGATCTATCAGACAAGAGGAAATAACACTAGAGACAATTATCATCTATTACAGAAGTATACGAAGACATCCCAACTATTTTTTTGTAATTTATGCAAATCAGTAGGCCATGATGAACGCATCTACAGAAGCTACAAACTAATGATGGATCAAACTCTTACCTATAGGGTGCAGACAGAAACGCGAGCCCTCGACCCAAATGCAAGAATGGTGCGCACTGGATTTCATGGGTGCAATCAAGCTCGAGGTGGAATGGGACAAGGAAGGGGTAATGGACAACTAATTTGTTACAATTGTAAAGGACCAGGGCACTATGCCCGATATTGTACAAACCTGACAAGGAAATCATGTTTCTACTGTACTCAGTTTGATCATGAGGTAGAAGACTGCCCTACATTGATAGCAAGACTGTGAGAAAAAGGGGTACTTCAGTCCCCTTTGACTCAGAATTTGCAGATGATGAGGCCTGAGCCGCACAAAGAAGACCTGAATGTAAACCTGATGCTTAGAAGCGGCATGACCACTTGCGATGATAAAGGGAAGCAGTCAGAAGAAAGTGCATTGGTTCATAAGGCTCCTACAAAGGAACTCGAACTTGATTTAGAATGCGTGAAGGAGACATTCATGGAAGCTAAGAAGAGCTTCATGGAGGCCTCCACTTTAGGTAGTAAAGAACGACTAGAACCAGGGTTGGATCCTTCAATGCTCACTACCTATCTTGAGACATGCATGAAACTTCTACGTGACAGCAAGGTAGTAAAATGACTACAGGAACTTATCACTAGGTGTGCAGGGTCAGGAGAACTGCGCGTGGTCCAGAAACTTGGGAAGCATGCATTGCGCACAGGAAGGGAAATGTGGTTGACTTTGAAAATCGGTGAATATGAAATGGATAAGGTAATCCTAGATCTCGGATCGGATGTGAATGTACTGCCAAAGCAAACATGGGAATGCATGGGCAAACCTGCACTACAGTGTTCTCCTATTTAGTTACGAATGGTGAACCAACAGAAGATCTTACTCATGGGAAGATTACAAGGGGTAGCAATAGATATTAAAGGTGTGAGCGCACAGGTGGACTTTGAAGTGATAGAGCTTTTCGATGTTAGTAATCCCTATCAAGCGCTACTGGGAATAGACTAGGCTACCGATATGAACGAAGTCATAAATCTGAAGCAGCGCAAAATGATCTTTGAAAAAAATCACTACGCGTAGTAGTACCGCTAGATCCAGCCGAAGGAGCGCGATACACTAAACCGTTGCGCGATGATGATAGTGATGACGATATCGATTGTATTTACAAGATAACTCTGTGAGAAGAGGATTGGGTGAATCCAACTGCAGATAGAAGGGTTTCGTTAAATCAAGAAATCTCTTCCACTTCGAATTCAAACAAGGAGATAGAGCGATGGGTTGATAGTAGTGGATGAATTCCTGAAGAAATTTTAAAGTGCAGTACCAGAACAGCAGCGGTTCGATGTGGTGAAGTAGGAACTGCACGTAATGCCTGCATGATGGTGGGGTACGCATTAAGGAAGTTTTGAGGACTAGTGCGGATGCAGAAGAATGATGCGCTTAAAATTTGGGAATTGAGACGGCTGAAAAAACCCTTGTCACTTGTCATGAATTGAGACGGGTGAAGGACCAAGGAATTTGGAGGAGGGACTATGTGATGCACAGCTATTTGCAGTGCCTGTCACGGATGAACACTTCGAAGATGTAATCCATTTTCCAACAATAGGTACTATGCCAAAGGAGTACTTAGTCCAATAGAAGAAGAATTGGTGGTGTAGACGGTGAACTTTTCTGTCATCGTGGGGCAACTCTACAGACTGGACAATGATGAGATATTGCGAATATGCGTACTGGAATTTGAACGAGGTCAAATCCTCGCAGAAGCGCATGGGGGCACTGCAGGAGGACACTATGCAGGACACACAACCATACAAAAGATTCTTCACACAGGATTATGGTCGCCAACCCGGCACTAGGATTCAAAAGCACACTGTAAGGCCTACGACATATGTCAAAGGACTGGAAAACCATCACGAAGGGGCGAGATGCCATTAAATCCACAAATGAAATTGCAGCCATTTGGAAAATGGGCAATCGACTATGTGGGACCAATCAAACCTCAAGGAGAGACAGGTGTGCACTACATCATCACCGCGATGGAGTACCTGATGTAAAAACGTGTTAAAGAGTTAACACTGGACCCGAAATACTATAAGTTGTGTTTTACAAAGTTCGGTAGGTCCGCAATTATATATATGTATGTAGATCCGCCAATTGAGATATATGATGGCGGACCCGAAAGGTATATACATTGTGGTTTTAAGACCCGTCGAATCCCCCATATCAAAAAGTCCTTCATATACATTATGATTACATATTTTTATATATTTCTATTATAACGGGATTATAATAGAGTTAAGCGTTGATTGTGATATGGGTAAGCCGGACACAATATAATATATATTGCATTTTATAATTCCGTCAGGTCCGCAAACCCTTTATGCACATACAGGTTGGTTCTGCCAATTGCGATTGCGATGGCCAGACCCAAAAGCATTTATATTACGTTTTATAATTACGGTGGGTGCGTCATATTAGTAACATATTATATATATATATATATATATATATATATATATATATGGAAAGCACCGATTGCGATATGCGATGAGATTCTTGATCCAGTGGAGTTATTAAATCAGGTTAATCCTTTTTAGTTTTGGTGCTTTGCGTTAACCGAAGAAAAGGTGGATTTTAAGTTAAAAGGCAGAATTTTGGGCGGATGCAAAGGGTTAAGCAATTTTTAGTGAAGCTTACCTGATTCCACTTATTGTTCGACACATAGCAAGTAGGTGTAGAGAGAAAACCGCCCATTTCAGGCAGGTATTCTTCAGGCTTATGACCCATCCGAAATCTTTGTCGACCATCTAATCTCCTAAGGGCAGATCTATGATGGGGATTTATCATGGGAAAGGTATGCCTTGATAATTATGCAGAGCCCGTATTAAAAGAAGAAAAATCATGTTTATCGCATATTTTCATTATAAAAGGTATATAATAGAAAAGCACGAACATGAGGAATTTATGCATAAGTCCAACACTACCATAGTTAAGTGGCTTAATGGTGCGTAAAGTTAAGTTTACAGTGATATATCAGGCTGATTGCGATTTGTGATGCGGGTCAACGAAGCACTGAACAAGTAGATTTGACATTTTTATAAAGCAAGATTAAATCTTTTGATTTCTGTATTAATCAGAAGTTCGCATTAATTTCCTTGTGTAAAGTGGAAAATCAGGGTTAGAGCCGAGGTTGAAGAGGAAGACAATCCGCTATGTTTCTTTGCATTTTGGCCAATCAGAATGCCCATGTAAGCCTAGGATTACGCAAACTAAATGAGTTTCATTACAGCTAAAATGAATTAAGCTTCATTAGGGCATTTACAGAGGAATTCGGTAGTAGATCAACATAGAAAGCCAATAGTTATCATCCCATTCTGAATCCAATTATGTTCTTGTTATTTCATGTTCTTTGAGGTGTCTTTCACCCTCTGTAAAATTATGTAATAGTTTTTACTTCATATAGTTAGAAAATTAGTTACATAGTTTGGGCAGTTTCATAAATCAACAACTGTTCTACAATGTATAAAAGGAGGAAAATTTACTAAGGGTTGGAATTTTGGAGAACCCGGAGACTAGGCCACTATATTCCTGATATCATCGTTGATTAATGAAAGAATCAGAAGTTTCCATGAGCTGTTGCATATAATTTTGTATGCTTCTCTGTCACGTGTCATGCTATGTTTTCTTCTTTTCAAGTATAGTAATGAAGTTGCAGGTCTTTATTTGCTTATGTATATAAAGTTAAAATTCCTTAAAAGAGCGCTCCTATACTTGAATTCCTCACTTCCTTTCTAAGTTATAGATAATAGTTTCTGTGAAAGACCAACATATTTTCTATAATTCAGTTCTCATTATCATAGTTCCTCTAAGTTATAGATAGTAGTTTTTGTGAAAGATCAACATATTATTTTTAACTTCTCCTTCAAACTTTCTTCATACATCATTTATATCTAGCAACAAATGGCATTCTGAGATGTTCTGTTCATACATGTATTAAGAGTTAAAGACCAATTTTTCTAGGTATTTTATTTCAGAACACAGCAAATAGTAAGAGATAGTAAACAATATTTATTAATGTCTTAAGCAAAATTTCCCCATAGCCAGGAAATTGGTTTCTTAAGGAACAACATTATTTGGCACCACTGTCGGGGAGAGGAGACAAGAAGATTTTTCCCTTGGTTTCAATATTTTCCTTTGGTTGTTTAGTGAGGAGGAAATATTTGGCTATTTTGAATCAAAGCAATAACTATGCCTTCATGAAGGCCCCATACAAGATTAGACACTTCACAAAAGAAGGTTGAAGCTCTTTTAGATCCTGAAAGGCCGGTTTCAAGGAGGGTTAGAAATTCTAAGATATCAACTAGACCAATTCCTACATTGTCTGCATCAAGCAATAACTTATCTGAACATTCATCTGATAGAGAGTCATCTTTTTCGTTATCTTCATTTTAGGAACCTAGCTATTAAGACCAATTTTTTGAGTCTGTTATTTTTCATTTACCTGCTGTAATTATTCAACCTCGAGCAATAACCACATTAACTCCTTTGCACATTCCATTTACCTCTCAATAAAGTTCCACATCTGTTGGTAATCAAAGCTCAGTAAACATGGCAGCACCTGCATTCTTACTGAATAGGTATGTACCTCTTCAACTACCACAACTATTCTATCAAATGCCACAGGATTACCTCAAAACTCTTCCTTGTTTTCTAGGAGAAGATGAACAGACAACAGAGAATCATGTAGCAGTATTTTGTAATTTTGCAGAAAGCCAAAATGTTGAACATTTAGATGTCGTTCTAAGACTCTTTGTTTAGTCCTTGGATGGAGAAGCAAGGAAATGGTTCAAAGGACTTCCCAGTAATACCATTCCTTCTTGGGAAGAGATGGAACATGTGTTTATTCAAATATGGGGAGAAAAAAGAGACCATGGATATTCATTAATAGATTTTAATGCCATAAAGAAGAAGTTTGATGAATCTGTGGCCGAATTTGTCAGAAGATTTAACAAATTCTACAAAAGTCTCCCAGCAGAGATTAAGCCTCCTCCTGTTGGTGCAAAAATAACTTTTGGAGGGGCTTTTGAATCAAATTTTGGATTCACATTAAGGGAAAGAAGAGCTCCAACCCTTGATCAAATACAAAAATATGCTTTAGATATATAAGTGTATCTAGTGGCTGTAGGAAAAGCACCAAAAACATAGCCTACCCAAGACAAGGGAAAGGCAAAGATATAATCCTCTCAAATTCAACTATTGGAGGATATGTGTAATGTAATTAAAACTATGTCAGATAAGTTAAATAGGTTAGATTTAGAGAATAAGAAATGTTAGAGACAAACACTGTATAATAAGAGCTTTAATCCCCAATATAGAAGGCAACCTTTGCAAATATTGCAAAAGGAAAGAAAATATCAAGATCAAATTCAAGCACCATTATATATAGAGGCAAGTCCGGATGAAAAACAAGACCATCCTGAAGATCAAATTTTTACATTAAATGCAGCAGATGAAGATGAACTTGGTATCGAAGAAGAGGAGTATGAATATGATGAAACATATGCCATTCATGATAAAATTTATGAATATTGCAAGCAATTCTATGATCTTATGCAAGCTAAACTACATAAGAAATGTGCTTTAAGATCGAGGAAGAGATCAAGAAATCAAGAAAATGAAAGTGAGCAGCAAGTTTCACCTTCCTCACCAACGGTGACTCCACAAGAATCACAGTTTGAAAAACAAGTGGATAAAGGAAAGAAACAATAGAATGCAAATGGAAAGACACAGATACTTCAATGTGAGTCTTCTCAAGATCAAACTGAAAAAATTCCTTTGGGGAAACATGTTTCAATTCCTCATGTAATTCTAGCCATGAAGAAAGGTGAAGATGAGAACGGAAGGACTGCTAAACAAGATCACTTGTTTAGTCTTACTAAGGAGTTGGAGAAGGTAAGAATTCAGCTTCCTTTTACAGAATTGAAAAAAATACCTATTTATCAAAAGGAGATTGTTGAATTTGTTAGTTAGAAAGAGAAAAAGATTATAAATAACACTGTAAACCTACAGGAAGACAAACCAGTAGTGTTTTTTGGTCCACATGTGGACGAAGTAGACCCTTCAATACCTCCTTTTTATATTTCCTTATTGGTCCATGACTTCCTATTACATAATTGTATGTTTGATTTAGGAGCTTCACATAATCTTATGCCTTTGTCAGTAATGAAGCAACTACATCTACAAGTTACCAAACACTAGAGGGACTTGTATTCTTTCGATTAGAACAAAGTCAGGTGTCTGGGGCTTACTAAGGATCTGGTAGTGTCATTAGCTCAAATTCCAGTTAGAATCTTGGTCATGGATTTAGTAGTAGTAGATATCCCTACTATATTTGGAATGCTTCTATCTAGGTCCTGGGGAGCTAAATTGGGTGGTTCTTTGAAACTAGATTTCACAGATGTTGTTATACTTATTTTTGGTGGGGAGGAGAGGAGATTGTACAGAGAAACTAGGTTTGTAAAAATAGTTAAAAAAAATGGAGCAAGCAATTCACCTGTGTATAGTCAGGAGAAGGATGATTTTGCTTGTTTCACACTGTATGATAATTCAGAGCTGGCTGAAGATAATCAGAAGAAGCTTGCTTCAGCTAATGTAATTATAGAGCTGCAAACTAGAGTGTGGAAATGCTTCTTTGATGGAGCTTATTCCTAGGAAGGAACAGGTGTTGGTTTTCTTCTAAATGTGCCTAAAGGTAATATGTTCCATTTTTCTTTTAAATTAGAGTTCGAGGCAACAAACAATGTGGTAGAGTATGATTCCTTGATTATTGATCTACAAATAGCTAAACAAATAGAAGTTAAGTCAATTTCTGCTTTTGGAGATTTAGAGTTGATTATCAAGAAAATAAAAAATCATTTCCAAACAAAGAACCCTAGGCTTAAATTATATAGCTATGAGGTATGGGATTTGATTGAGAACTTTTTTGAAGCTTTTAACATTCAATTTATTCCAAGAAATGAGAATATATTAGCAAATTCATTAGCTTTCTACTATTATTTTCAAGTTTCCTATTAATCGAAGGCTAAGATATGAGGTAGGGATGAGACACAGACCCTCTGTTCCTGATAATGTTAAAAATTGGCAAGCTTCTGAAAATGATCAGCAGATTAAAGAATTTTTTACTATAGTTGACGAGTTTCAAGGCATAGAAATTGATCGGGATAAATAAGAAACAACAGAAGTTGCAGAAATCAGTGATTTAAAAGATTCAATAGCTAATTTGAAGATTTTTCAATTGAAGGATAATATTTTTCTAAAGGGACTTGTTCATATTGAAAGGTTTTCTAACCCCAATGATGTGGTTGTTGACTCAGGGAGGGTTTCACAGGATGAACACATTCAATATCACAACATTGGGACTCAGGAGAAACTGAGAATGAATTGTTGTTTCAATATTCACTGGCAGAATGGTTCAAGATTATGCACTCAAATGCTAATCTGGTACCATTTGAAGATTGACTTCACCCGATGGAGATCAATCATGTACATATGTAGGAACTTGTACATAAATAAGATCAGGTGTTGAGAATTTGGTTTCCAGTTGCAATTCTTCAGTTTAATCATTAGTTGATGAATAGGGTGACTTTCGCAATTGCAAATTGGTTTGCAGAGGTCTTAGCCTTCAAGAATGTCATGTTTCAGTTTGTCAAATTTCAGGGTTTTCACAGTTTGGGACTCCATACCCAATGGATAAGGCACTGATCTACGGTTCTTAGTGCTTCCGGGACAAAAGCACTATCGCCAAGTGGAGCCAGATGTTGTAGCTTATATTGTGATTTAATCCTTATTTATAAATTTTATCACAATGTGTGGCCTAAAATCATTAGGGGGGTTCAACCTCAATTGACCCATGTGATAAAGTTAAATCGCAACATAAATGGAGCCATAACTAATATCTATATATATCTGTGTGTGTGTGTGTGTGTGTGTGTGTGTGTCTGTGTGTCTGTGTGCATATTGAAATAAAGAAATATATCGGATTTACAAAGGAAACAAATGTTAAAGAGTTAACAACAGACCCAAAATACTATAAGTTGTGTTCTAAAACGTTCGGCAGGTCCGCAGTTATATATATGTATATAGATCCACCGATTGCAATTTATGATTGCGGACCCGAAAGGTATATACATTGTGGTTTTAGGTCCCGTTGGATCCGCCATATCAAAATTTCCTTCATATACATTATGATCAAGAATTTTTATATATTTCTATTCTAAAGGGATTATAATAGAAATAAGTGCCAATTGCGATATGGGTAAGCCGGACCCGAAAGCATATATATTGTGTTTTATAATTGTAGTGGGTTCGTAATATTAGTGACATATAATACATACATACATACATATATGCATATATATATATATATATATATATATATATATATATATATATATATATATATATATATATATATATATATATATATATCTATATATCTATCTATATAGATATATATATATATATATATATATATAGATATACAGAAAGCATTGATTGTGATATGCGATGAGATTCCAGATCTGATGGAGTTATTAAATCAGGTTAATTCCTTTTCAGTTCTGGTGCTTTGCATTAACTGAAGAAAAGGCGGGTTTTAAGCTAAAAGATAGAATATTGGGCAGATGCAAAGGGGTAAGCAGTTTTTAGTGAAGCTTACCTGATTCCACTTATTGTTCGACACGTAGCAGCTGGGTGGAGAGAGAAAACCACCCATTTTCGGCGGGTATTCTCTAGGCTTATGAATCATCTGAAATCTTTGTAGACCGTCTGATCTGTTAAGCGCAGATCAACGGTGGGGATTTATCGTGGGAAAGGTATGCCTCAATAGTTGTGCAAAGCTAGTATTAATAGAGGAAAAAGAATTTTTATGGCATATTATGCTGCTTAACGGTGAGTAAAGTTAAGTTTGTAGTGATATATCAAGCCGATTTCGATTTGCGATGCATGTCAACGGAGCGTTGAATGCGTAGATTTGACAGGTTTATAAAGCAGGATTAACTCTTTTGCGTTTCGGATTAATCAGAAGTTCTCATTAATTTCGTTGTGTAAGTGGAAAATCAAGGTTAGAGCCAAAGTTGAAGAGGAAGAAAATCCAATATGTTTCTTTGCATTTTGGCCAATTAGAATGCCCATGTAAGCCCAGGATTATACAAACTAAACGCGTTTCATTACTGCTAAAATGAATTAAGCATCATTAGGGCATTTACAAAGGAATTCGGAAGTAGATCAACAAAGCAAGCCAACAGTTATCATCCCCTTCTGATTCCAGTTAAGTTCTTGTTATTTCATATTCTTTGAGGTGTCTTTTACCCTCTGTAAAATTATGTAATAGTTTTTACTTCATATAGTTAGAAAAGCAATTTGATATTTTGGGAAATTTCATAAATAAACAACCGTTCCACAATGTATAAAAGGAGGAAAATTTACTAAGAAAGGGTTTGAATTTTGGAGAACCCAGAGACTAGGCCATTTTATTCTTGATATCATCATTGATTAATGAAAGAATCAGAAGATTCCATGACTTGTTGCATATAATTTTGTAAGCTTCTCTGTCATGTGTCACACTATGTTTTCTTCTTTTCAAGTATAGTAATGAAGCTACAGATCTTTATTTTCTTAGGTAGATAAAGTTAAAATTCCTTAAAAGAGCACTCCTATACTTGAAGTCCTCACTTCCTTTGTAAGTTATATATAATAGTCTCTGTGAAAGACCAGCATATTGTCTATAATTCAATTCTCATTATCATAGTTCCTCTAAGTTACAAATAGTAGTTTCTGTGAGATATCAGCATATTATTTTTAACTTCTCCTACAAACTTTCTTCATTCGTATATATATCTAGCAACAAATGGAATTTTGAGATGTTCTAGTCATACATGTATTAAGAGTTAAAGACCAAGTTTTCTGGGTCCTTCATTTGAGAACACAACAAACAATAAGTGACAATAAATAATATCTATTAATGTCTTAAGCACAATTTCCCCACAGCCAAGAAATTTTTTTCTTAAGGAACAACACTTGACACGATGGGCAAAAGCACAACCAGTAAAGGACTACATGGCCCCTACAGCTGCGAAATGTTTGTTTGAAAATGTGTTGACATGATTTAGCTGTCCAAAAATCTTAATGAGTGATTGCGGAACACATTTCTTGAATGATACCATCAGCGTGCTCACAGAAGAGTTCCAGGTGTATCATCAGGAAAGTACACCGTACCACCCACAAGCTAATGGGACAGTAGAGGCATTCAACAAAATACTAGTGAATGCACTGACCAAAGTATGTAACATGTAGCAAAACGACTGGGACCTGTGAGTACCTCCCGTATTATGGGCTTACAGGACAACGGGTAAGAAATTGAGAGGACACACACCTTTCCGGTTAGTCTATGGCACGGAAGCTATCATGCCAATGGAAAACATCATACCTAGTCTCTGAATAGGAATGATCACAAGCATGACGAATCACGAAGCTTTGGATGAAAGGCTAGCACAATTAGAAGAACTTGAGGAAGAACAGTTTTTGGCTAGATTTCATCAGCATGTACAAAAGCAGCATGAAAAGGCTTGGCAAGACTTCCATATCAAGTTGCACTCCTTTAAGGTAAACGACTTACTGTTGTTGTATGACAGCAAGTTTGAAAATTTTCTGGGAAAATTCAGAATGCACTCACTGGGACCATACGTGGTTAAGGGGGTCACAAACGAAGGCACGGTCTAGCTAGTCAAACTAAATGGAGAACCCTTCCCAGGCAATGTAAACGGTAGTCACTTTAAGCCCTACATGGGTGGGTTGGTTGTTTGACTAGCCAGCCGAAGCACAATATTCACGACCCAAGGAGTCGAACAAGGGCACAAGACTATAAACACATGTAGCAGATGTCGATACCAAGGTAAGGACACAATTAAGACATAGATGATTCAGACGCAAAAATGCATCAGGTACAACAGGCAGTAGCTCAGTGCGCTGCCGACATTCAGGTCATTTGTGACTAGTTGGAGGGACTCCACGCAAAGATTGCCATGTCGATAGAGTAACTCGAGGGCAAGTCATGATGTTTGTGTTAGGGGCCTGTTGGGAATCGGATCTCCCACAACATGTTTTGGGGCTCAAAGCCCAATTTTTGGTCAAATGTACTACTCCACGAATTGCAGGCGCAGAGCGTGAAATATAGGTTGAGTCATAGGGCTGTCCGCCCTAAGTTTTGTAATGTAATGTAATGTCATGTCAGCCTACCCATGGTTTGCAGACCATGGGATTGTATAAATAGAGTGAGGCTCTAAGTTTTAAAGATAGCTAATTAGCGAAGGAAGAAGATAGATGAATACAAATGGTTCGAGCATAGAGTAAGAGTCTAAGTGAATTGCGTCGTAGTAGTAGGAAGAGGATCTGCAACTGAGCGCACAGAGGCCTAGCAAAGTTCACAGCTGAGTGCACAGACCCCTATAGCTGAGTGCACAAGGCGGTGTTGAGTTTGTAACCTTGAACGAAGAATAATAAAGAGAATTTGATTCCAATTTCTGTGCATCTGCTTCTGTATTGCATTCTCTACATTTATACTATTTTGTTTATCACGCGGAATTATCTGATTGCTAGATATACTATTAATTATCAATAGAATTACATAGATAAGTTAAGTAATCGGGTAATAATAGGTTAAATTGTAAGGAAATTGGTTAAAATACAGACCGCGCCCGAGTAGGGTTGCAAAAAGGTAGGATCACAGGTTGCGAGGAACTAATAGATGCGCATAACGACGTGCGCGTTGTTATAGATCTGATCTAAAAGTATATGATAATGGAAATAAACCCAAGAAATAATGGGATATGAATATAGAAATGCTTCTTTATTAATCAAACCCTTAAGGTAGGGCAACACCATACATTCACTCCTTAAGGAAGGAGAACACTTTACAAGCCATATGCATATTCCTACAATAATCCTTGACATCCCTCAATGGGGAGTCTCTAGCCTCTATATAGGCCTCATACAGACAATACCATGGGTCATTACCATGGTTCCCTCAATACCAACTATATAATACCATGGGATTATTACATTATTGCTAACTACTTGTGGTCCCTTACATGATACAGGTTAACCACCTTATTTATTACTATGGCCCATCTGATTGTTACATTATTCCCTTGGGTACCTCCCTCTGCACCCCATACTATCCCCCTAGGTATACTACATTCCACCCCGCTTAAACATGTTTCATCCTCAAAAAATAAGAATAACACAAATAATAAGATCTACTCAAAAGAGTAGTCCACTGGTAACATGCACATGCATCTAGCCATCCAAGAGAAAGCTGAACCCTCGATCTAGCTGGTGCCTTGCTTGCTTGATATGGAAGCTGGCCCTGGGGGTTCTTTTGTGTTGATGTGTAGTAGGTTGATTGTCACCCCTCTCTATCTGTCATGCAGGGGTTGTTGTCCTTGGGGCTAATTCATTGCCATCTCGTTGGTTGTTTTCTTGCAGGGTGATGTGCGTGGTGATATGCTAAAGTTTTAACCAATGATGTCTTTTTACTTAATTCACCACCTAATGGAGCCTGATTGGTATCTGGTACATGTTGTGGTGCCTACTATTGTTTCTCATCTTCCAATATTACTTCAACCAATGAGTCTTCATCTGATGTATCAGTACCTGTAACCTTTTCTGCTTCAGCCTCCTTGGAGACTACCTGTTTTTCTGGTACCAGGTTTGACGTTTTTGTTTGATTTTCAACCATCAAAGGCTCATCATCTGATGTGTAAGTTTCATTAGATCTTCTTGCTTTTGCATCCATAGTCTCTGCTTGGGTCTTAATGGAAGTATCCTGCAATGTAATTTTCTTCTTTTTATACCAGAGCATTAGGAATTTCTTCTGCACATTAATATTGACAGTACCCACAGATTCCATCGAAGTATATCCCAACACAACATCCATGTTATCCATATCTGGAGTATAAAAATCACAATGAAACACATACTTATCCATAGAAAGCTTCAAATATTTATAAACTTGAACATCCTCATTATCAACCTATGTGTTTTCAATGTGTTTTGCTGGAACTTGCAATTTTTTTGCCAAATTAAC
This sequence comes from Pinus tabuliformis, assembly GCA_031772625.1. NCBI lineage: Eukaryota > Viridiplantae > Streptophyta > Pinopsida > Pinales > Pinaceae > Pinus > Pinus tabuliformis. The sequence continues at coordinate 1,436,141,926 of CM062820.1, read as the reverse complement.
ATTGATAAAATCATGCTTGCAACTAGGATTTATAGACACAATGATCTTCTCCTTCTGAATCAATCCATGAAACTGTAATAAGGATATACTAGTAGAAAATAACCCCACATGTTTCTCATTATCTCGTTTTCTGGCATGAGACCATCTCTCTAAAAGGAATTTTTCAAATTCTTCATGGGGCAGGTTGGAACACTTATTTTGGTTAAGTAATGCCCACCATGTGGCCACCTCATCTTTAAATTTAGCCACTACCCAAAATCTCCAATATTTTTCCCATAATGAATTTTTTGTTTTTATGTGTTCTTCAATAGTAGGACCATTATCTTTTCCTGTAAAATCTGGAACTGCCATGAAAGGTGTTTTGAAATAAATTCACTTACTTGGTCAAAATTTGAAATGGCCACAACTTAGTCAATATTGCTCATAATCCTTGTTATGACCTATTTTTTGAAATGGAACGACCCTTGTGCTTCTTCCCATGTGATAGAAATCCTGATCTAGGCACCAGAATTTCAGATTCACACTGCACTTGTCCTACCATCATAAAAGATTTCTTAAAAAAGAGTTGTTTTTAAATCAGCGATATCTCCCTCATCCGGACTCTGATTCGACTGATTTCTTTTTTGAAATTGGGTATTTGTTCAGTAAAAACTCAGACCTGCAATTATATTATGTAGATTTTGCACCAGAGCATACAAATCGTATCTGTAAACTTGTCGCCCCGAAAAATGTCTATGACACAGCTGATTTTTAAATCACCGATATCTCCCTTATTCGGACTCTGATTTGGTCGATTTTTTTTTAAAATTGGGTATTTTTTCACAAAAAACCCTGATCTACAATTAGCTTCTTCAAACATTGCCCCAAAAAGTTCCTACCAAAAAAAAAAAAAAATCTCCTTTTTGCCCAAGAAAGTGCTCTGACACCACTTGTTAGAGATCTGATCTAAGAATATATGATAATAGAAATAAACCTAAGAAATAACAAGATCTGAATATAGAAATGCTTCTTTATCAATCAAACCCTTAAGGTAGGGAAACACCATATATTCACTCCTTAAGGAAGGAGAACACTCCACAAGCCATATGCATGTTAATACAATAATCCTTGACATCCCTCAATGGGGAGTCTTTAGCCTCTAAATAGGCCTCATACATACAATACCATGGGACATTACCATGGTTCCCTCAATACCATCTACCTAATACCATGGGCTTATCACATTATTGCTAACTACTTCTGGTCCCTTACATGATACAGATTAACCACCTTATTTATTACTATGGCCCATCCCATTATTACATTATTCCCTTGGGTACCTCCCTCTGTACCCCATAATATCCCCCTAGGTATACTACATTACATTATTGCTAACTACTTGTGGTCCCTTACATGATACGAGTTAACCACCTTATTTATTACTATGGCCCATCCTATTATTACATTATTCCCTTGGGTACCTCCATCTATACCCCATACTATCCCCCCTAGGTATGCTACATTACATTATTGCTAACTACTTGTGGTCCCTTACATGATATGGGTTAACCACCTTATTTATTACTATGGCGCATCCCATTATTACATTATTCCCTTGGGTACCTCCCTCTATACCCCATACTATCCCCCCAGGGTCAAGCGTAGACCACAAGAAGCTCATCAAACATCCCTAGGGTGAAGAAACCTAGTTCTAGCACCCTTCGATACTACTTCAAGTGAGACCTCAGTCCGTGCTCTGTAGACTATTGTCGAAAGGACCAATAGTATAGGGATTTTTTTGGCTAAATCACCTTTGAACCTGGGTCAGGCCCCTACAAGCCAGAAATGCCCACTACAAGCCCAATAACTTCTATCGGGCATAGAATGCATTTATGATGTAGGTGGACATGTAAATCTCTGGATGCATAGCTCCAAGTGACTGTAGAGTCTTTGTTACTTGTTCCTTTAGCTGATGAGCCAATATATAGGACCAGTTACATGGTTTTCCATCTTTGGCCAATTGGTCCAGTGCAACCACCCAACTCTGTGGGAAGGTTTCCATGCTTGCTTTTCCATATATTCGACATGAAAATATGACCGAGTATTGGGACGCCTTCCTCAGTATCTTTTTCTAGTAGATCTTGCTGGGTGTCAATTTGAATCGAGATGGCTCCTTTTACCCAGTTCTTCAGAATGTCTCTGGATTTCGCATTGTTATTGGGTACGATAAACGGAGTCTTCATGACAGTCACGAGCTCTAGCATCTGATACATCTCATCATAATCTCATGCCCAAAAGGTTGCAAGCTTCATGCCACTAACACTACTCAAGGTCATCATATCGTGATCAATGTGATAAAGGATCTAGTGTATCATGTCTACGCATGGGAACGTAGGATATCTCCATGTAATCCAGTACAAGTTTGAATTTTTAATGTTCATGTACACCTGACGGTCTTTGAGGTCTTCCCCAAAAGTTCCTGCAAATGTTTCATTGACCTATTGCCACTTCAATTTTATGTCCTTGTCTAGATACATCTTTGTACCTTTGTAGATAGGCAAACCAGAGGACACTTGCTCAACTGCTGCTCCAACCACATTTCCATTAGTGTCCTGTGATCCTATTATCTTGGAAGACATTGACATGGATGAATACTTGAAGGATCTAGAGACAAGAAACATGCATGGAAAGAAATCTGTTAGCGAGAAACAAACCAAATTCGGGAATGACACAACACATGCCTGGGAAAGATTGCACAATTTCTTCTTAGAGGTTGGGTGATTGCCTGCCAGAACTGTGCAAAAGGCACTCTGAGTTATCTGGGAGGCAATATTAGTTGTTTGAATTGCGCAATGTGCAATTCAGACTAGCTGCTGGCTATAGGTATTGTGGAGTATGCAATCCCTGTTGGGAATGACTGTAGGCTTAGGGAGTACATTGTGCAATTTTTTAGGCCAATAGCCATTGTCCATCAGAAATGCGAAATATAATCCTAGAGGACAGCTCTAGGCAAAAATTCACATTTCTGAAGAGAAATATAGAGCCTTCTTTCCCTAGATTGCGTAATGTTGTCATAGTGAAGGAAGAGTCTGGGCCAAGGTTTGCTCGACTCGCCAAGGGGAAACAAAAAGAAAATATGATAGTGAATTCATGGTGACACTAAGTGATAATAGAACTGATTGACGATGGACGCAAACATGAATGAAATATTCAACAAACATATCAACATGCATGTGGGTGAAGCGATTCACCGAATCGACGACCATTCGTGCAAAATAGTTTCATGCATGTGACAACAGTGAGATAGCAATGAAAATTGAAATAAAGCTAGGACAAGCTAGTAAACATGTAAATGACAGCAAGTGTTCAAAGAAATAAAACAAACATCACTCACACAAGCGAATACGCAAAAACTGACAGATATGCTAAAAAAACAACTTGAGGCCACTTACCCGTGAATAGCTGAGTCAAGTGTGTTGAAGAGTCCTGGATGTGCTGTGGGATGTCAAAACTCCAAGATCGATGTGAAAGAATGAGATCTGAAGCATCAGATAAATAATTTTGGCCTCATGATGTGCATGCCACAAATCTAGGAAAACACTTGGAGGAAAGTTTCTAAAGCAACTTTGCATGTAACCCCCAACTACTGAAAATATCTCCTTGAATCATGGGATTCCTTTGCGCGCTTCCTTTTTCTATTCCGGTAAAAAGTAGCTATGCATGCAAGTCAAGTTTCCTTGGTCCTGGGTGGAACTCGTCAACCAGACTACTCATGCATGAAGCTGCTCAACAACTTGAGAAAAATGTGCATTTCTGGCTGGTAGCTGGGCTGACTACCCAGGAGATTTGCACAATTTCTAGGTAGAGAAGCTGATGGCTACCCAAATTTGCGTAAATTCTGGGATGAGCAGCACTACTGGGGAAAATTGTGCAATTTTCGCTGGGAGTACTGACAGGAAGAATTGTGCAATTCTGGAGCCCAGTAGGCCTCTAGACATGATTATGAAATTTATGGAGGGAGGGTTGGTTTTCCTCAAGAAATGCGCAATTTCTAGGGGAAGATGCTAAGCCTGCAGCTGGACCAAGTCCAAGTGAACAGCCTGTGAGGGGAATGCATCAAGATGCGATGGACATGCTTCCTTTGTGTAAGCATAACACTAAAGCTTGTGTACTTTGCAAAGAAAGACAAGGTGCTATGAAAGGTTGGTAGGGAGGCTCCAAAATGAGGCTAAGGAAAAATTTTGGAGGGTGGTTGTAGCCGCTACAATAGTCTCTGAGGAGACAAATTCATTTTGTTTCTCTATAGACAATATGTATTTAATACTATCTATTCTCTCTCTAGAGACAATACAAATTTTATTTCAAGATCACTTGCCTCTCGAGAGACAATATAAAACAATGAATATAGAAATATCTCACCATTGAAGTAAATCAATATAAAAAACATTTAATTCAAAATAAACTACAAAATCTTTGATTAATTCATGTAGGGCACACTAGAATCAAACCACCAGCCTCATTCTTGTAAGGAAGGCGCTCTTCGATGGGGCTAGCACACTTTAGAGAATTATGTGAAGAGTTATGGCAATCCTGAAAATTACATTTATAGGAATTTATTTAAAAAAAATGCTTGACACATGTTCTATAACCTTTATAAAAACTATAATCATGCAGGTCCTATTTTTAGCTTACTAAAATAACTCAAGGGAGTTTCCTAAATGTCACACCCTACAACATGACCCACATAACTTGTGGAGTTCATTCAATGTATTGCTACAATTCCATATTTTCAACACAAAAATGAATCTGAGCACGAAAGGATCAATAATATCAATCATCCACAAACGCTACTAACAACCTTGTTTTCATATTGCAATCATATTATATTCTGCAGGTGAATGATTTTTTCCTAATCACCCAACATATTGATTTAAATTCTGATATTACATAATAATTGCAACCCAAATTTCAACCCATTTACAATGAAGTATCTGTACGAAAACAAATCTAACTTAGTCCATCTACACATTGATTTAAAATTCCAATTCCAAATAATAATTCAAAGTAAGAAAAGCATTGGCCTAAGGTAAGTAGAAGTGTTGCCAAGGAGACAATGGAAAAACTTCCTAAGTGACCCCAAGGTTCAACTTTGTTAAAAGACTTTATAACATTTGAAGTCTCATCGAAAAGCATATTAAAATATGCTATTAATTTGACAACATAAACTATCATTACAAGTTGTATACATAAAATTTGTAACAGATATCTAACTCAAAGCAAAAAAAAGTAGATATCAAGTTGGAATATTAAACCAATATCTCGAAATCAAGGCATCATAAATCAAGAACATTTCAAGGGAAACAACCCTCCCAAGATAACTCATAAAGTAGTGATATTAGCAAGTGGATCTATAGTCAAAGAATGTATGCATTATCATTCATTGGCCTCAAAGGGTAACTAGGGCCTCTCAAGCTCACAAAGAGTCATATATATTGCAAAGTTACAAACATTGTTGAATTATTCATGGAATATTAGTGAAACACAAAATTTATAGATTCCAAACACTCTAGAATCTAGTATTTTAGGACATTTATTTGCAGTTTTTTGTGGCTCTACATTGTGGAGAGGGGTGAATAGTTTTTGTTGTCTTTTTGATAAAAAGAGAGGTCCCTAAACTCCATAAAGGTTGTTGATTCCCTGTGTACATTAAGAATGTGTTTTTCATCCTATGTTAGACCAAAAAAGACAATTTTTCAGGGCAGTCTTTGTAGTCCTATAACTTCCTACAAGATAAAATAATTATATTAATGCCCAAAAAATGACCACAATACTTTCTCTATATTTTTGTAGTTTTCCAAAGAATAATTTCTTCTCTCGAAAACGAAAAAATATAGAGCATGTTGTTGGAAAGCACACAAATCTAGCAAGTGAAAACAACCCATAATTTAAACTAAAAAAAAAAAAAAAAGTCAGTGTTTGCAAGCAATTATTGCATTCCATTATCCTATGAAAATGTGAGACAACCAACAAATAACTATCTGCCAGGACCCAATAATATGCAAAATTTTTAGCTAGCCTTGGAGTATTATTTTTGCATTGAAATGGAGAGAAGGTTCAAGGCATCGTCATTTAATTATTTATTTTTTAAATGTCAATTTACATCATGAAACAAAGAGCTACATCATGAAGAAAGAATTACATCTAATAACAGGATTACAAGGAAATTCCCTAACTACAAAAGCAAAGAATGCTAAAATATCAGTCTCTGCCACAATAAGCAGGAAGGTGTTCAACATCTTTATGAAAATATTAGAATTTGACCTTTACAAGAAAGGCCAATTCCTGTTCAAAAAGCCTCAATTCCCCTAACAACAAATGGAGGATGGTTCATCATGAAATAAGTCATACACCTAGATTTCTACAAAGCCATTAGACACTGACTAAATTGTGTACCATAAAACATTGCATATGTCTATCATTATCAGAGTGTCCACAAGGAGATGGTCTGTAGAAAGACTGAGAAACAATTAGTTTCGGCCTGAAATCATGCTCAAAAATTCTTCGTGGACATGAATCTGCACTAGACATGCTTAGATGGAGATGCATCTCTGCTCCAAAAATTCCATGCAATATTTGTAATGCCAACATTATGAAGCGACTTATGTATTCATCATTTCAAGTTTTTTATTCTTAAAGCAATGAAATATATTATATAACACAACAAATTTTCACAGTCTAAGCCTTTAAACTTCTAATCGCAATGAATATCATAAAAATTGTGAACAAGATGAAATGTCTGTATACCAAATTACTTACCGCCACAGCTTGAAATTCATCAAAATTGGTTACCAAGGTTTCCCACTAGCAGGTAACCACTGGCTATGACAAACAACCCTTACCATTAGTATTATTTTTTACCTCAATCTTCTGAATCTCCCCGTATAAACGATGACCAATAATGGAATCATCGTTATACCTTAAAATCAATCCAACATATAAATATTAGAATCAATTTATCACAACTTCCTAAACAAATCAAATAAATAATACAACATGATGAACACATATAAAAATACTAAATACTAGAATAAAAAGACTTGGAATGAACCAAAAGGAAACAAAAAGACAGGTTTGGCACAACAAGCCGTAGAGTTGTGTTTCTTTAATACCAGTTTTCATGATCCTACCTATGGTCGCACTCAACAAAGCAGGCACCCACATACTTGAAATTATGTGTCATTTGTGCAATATATTTCTAGGATCTCAACCTTATAACAATTAAGGATTTGGGTATAAGTTCTAAAATGGTAAAAAATAAACTCATAATAGGGCTAAGAAGCCCCTCAAATAATGATAATCACAATAGTCTATAAAAAATAATGAAACATTAAAAACTTCATAATATCTGTAGCTTTAGTAGTAGGAAGTTCCATGTGAATCAACCCCGATCTGCTCATTACGAAATGTTGAGATCTGAACTCCATGCTTAAGAGAGTTATAGATAGGGGGTTGAATGTCATTTTTTTTTCATGTATTAAAGGCCAAAAGATATTTTTAACATTAATTAGATGTTCTCATAAATATTAAATGCAAGAAAAATATGAAACTAAAGAGAACCTGCAAAAACACGGATATAGATTTAATGGTTTGCAAGTATTGGCACCACCAAACATGCACTCAATGATTTTTTTGACTACAAAAACATAGATCTTGTTATCTACGAACTATTTTGGAAGCACTACAATAGAACTTAGATGTTGATCATGAGGCAACCAAGAACAATTTCACTTAGGAAAAAGGAATTTTTCTTTAAAAATATATATCATCACCAAAAGTACAATAAAGGTAAAATAACAACAAATTCATGTGTTTATTTAAACTTGGTCACAACGTATGAAAAATGGAATGATTTCATTTTGGTAATACCACCAAAATAGAAATGAAAATATGTTTTATACCCCAACCTGAATCTCACATAGTGCTTTCAAAATCAACACCTAGGAACCAAGATCAAGTTCCTTGTATGTTAGGTTCTCTCTACACAAGAAGGGAAGCCTCATATCACAGAAAAATAAAATCCATAGAGGCACAAAAACATTTGATGCTAAAACACTCACCCACGAGCTGAAATAATTGGAAATTCCCGTTTACCTACCTATATATGAAAGTAAATAAGCTACTTTAGTCACAACACATTTAAAAATTTGATTGCATTCAAAGTGGAATAACATATTCTAGAATTATGATGTTGAACTACAATGATCATGTGCTATTGTTATAAGCTTCTTGGTACCAGTGATCCTTAAGCTTCATACATAATATAGACACCCACATATCACGCCCAAGAGCACTTATGATTACAGGAGGAATCGCCTGCAAGACATATAACTAGAGGTGGAGATGTATTTGTATTGATATGTTCAAATAATCTTATTAAAATGTTCCTGAAACATTTGAAACATAGACAAACAAAAGAATAGGTAATAAATGACCACATCCTCTTGTTCTCATATAGCTTTTCTCCTTCACAGTACATGTCTATAATAATGTGTCAAAAATCTATACTCTTTTTCTCCAAACATTCCATCATGTGGATTGTCTCATTGCAAGTAGTCTTGAGTTCTATCCTGGAAACCAATATTTAAACATTCACAAACAGTTCCCTTCCCCAGGTTTATCACACGTGCAACTAGCTTATATGGACTGAATTGCCTGCTATAAATTTCCATGCTTGGCATACAAAGAATAGATTATGTCAACCCAAATAACTATAAAGAGATACCACTAGTGACAATAACTAGCAATAAAACATACATAGATTGAAAAATATATATTCCTATTGACACCATCAACTTAGGGAGAATTCTAATGAAATGGCCTTTCAAATCAATAAAATTCTTTCAATCGAAGTGTGTAATCAAGTTATATTTTCCTATGGAGGAATCTGGAAACATGTTAACATAAAACTTCCTAGAACTCTGAAAATTCCAGAAATAGACAAATCTATGGCATGGGGATCTTATGATGGTGTCATGGATCCCCATGTATGTGTGAAGCAGGGAACATCACATTCTTGAATGAAAAGAATTTTATTTCTATCAAACCTGTTGTTGGGCAAGGGGCTCACAATCAAGTGAAATGTATGCTTCAATGTTGCTTCTTAAAATTGCATCTATATCATACCCAATGCCCTATGTCAACCATTGATGATAGGGGTACTTTTGAATTTTACATTTGTTTCATTTTTCTATACTCTGATACCAATTTCTCCACTACCCTTCCATGAATATAAGAATGCATGTGACAAGAAGGCATATGCAAATATAAATTAAACATTCAATGTTATAGATGCATATATTTCTCTTGTAAACAAAACAACCATCAAATAATAACATAAAAATCATTTAAATTCATCATAAACAGGTATCCGAAATGGAAACATGCTGGAAACTTGACCCCTCAAAAATTAGGAAACATGGAAAATTATATTGAAAAATCGAAACTCAAGGATGGTTGTAGCTTCCCAAAAACACCACAAACCAGTCAAAAACTACAGTTGTTGCTGCCCAAAACACCACAAAACAATAAGGATGGTTATGGTAGCCTTATAATCTGAATCCTCTCTTGTTGAACCACCCTTGCTCAAATCCCCCCTGCTGAAATCACCCTTTCTCAATTTCCTTTGTTGAAATCTCCCTTGCTCAAGCCTCAAACAATGTAGATGAAAGATGAAGGATGTTTCACCCAACCATAGGCTCTCTGTTTCCCATACTCTCTTTCTAATAGGGCCACCCCTAAAATGGGATTGTGAGTCTGTAAGGACAAATTTATCATTTGACTGGCTATAGCCCTCTTACATGGCCCAATTTCCTAGAAAATGACAGTATGTTAACTCCTACACTAATTCTAACCCACCAGCTCTCTTTCCCCTCAACCTGCACAACCCAAGGAATGGGATACCCTTCTCTTCCATACAATGCCTAGGGTCATCCCACTTCCCTCCAATGCTCCAACATAGGTACACCAAGAAATATCTCAGCTAGGGACACCAAGAATTCTCAGTTGTAATGGAGTTGTCTCAATGACAATAATTCCTTGTGAACATGAGCACAGTTCCGACATGGAATACATAACATCAACTCATTCTATTACAAGTCATAGTTCTACAACCTAGGCTCTTAGGCAACCTCTCAAAAGAAAGAATGGCAAAAGATCCCTACATCAACTAGAAGACTAGAATATATTTGCATATCCCCATCCAGCTTGTATCATGGATAATTATGTTTTTAGGGGCCTTTGGTGGATATTAAGTTTTAACCTTAGAGAAGTAAATTTCTTGGTTTCCCTTATATAAATAAGGGAAGCACTCACCTCATTTTGTCATCACTACTTGTTGTTACAGGGAAAAGTGTCTACACAGAACTGCTTATCCCACTATGGTGTGATAGATACCCTAGAAACAAACAAAGTAAAGCTACTTTCGTTTTTCCTTTATGAAATATAGATGAGAGAAGAACAAAGAAGACCAACCTCTGTCTTGTGCTAATCTCCTAGTTCGATTCCTCTCTCTCTTGATAGTCTTTCGCTACTTGTTCCCTTGCACGCCCGGCTTCACAGAGTACCTGTAAGATCACAGTAGCATAGCACTATACAAGAACATGGATGTATAATCATAACCAATCTAGGATCAGATGTAAATAGACCATACAAATGCATAAAACGTAAATGACACAAGAGTATGGAGGAAAACTTTAATAGCTTTTATTGATAAACAAGAAAGAGCCAAGGGAGTTATAACCAGTTGTTCTGACCCAACATCATCCTCTCAGCAAGGAAGCCCCTCTTCACCTCATACAAAGCTTAGGTCACAAAACAATCTGATGTTGTCTCCAGAAACCAACACCAATTCCTTACAATATGAAAAATTCCAACTTCTGGATCTCTGGGATGAGGGATCCATATATAGATATCTGTAAGGGAGTTGAGTCAGCTTGTGATTTGATTAGTGTATTCCCTCTGATAGTTCTTGCTTCCACTTGGAGATTGATGATCTCTTACTCATCCTTGGTCGAATTCAGAGAGGCAAGTGTCAAAGGAGAAGTTTCCGGAAGTTTCCATGCCTCTTCACCTCGTGGAATGACACTGCCATTTGTCACTTCTCGCCCATCGCACCCAATAGAAGGGCTTTTTGAAATGCAACGCACCCACACAGTGTGTTTAGGTGAGATGCAACTCACTTTGTCTATGGAGCAGCTGAAATGATCCTATTTTGACCAGTTCTGAGCAGTTTTTCATGGAGAACTTCTGGGAGAAGCTGTAATCAGTTGACCTTGTTCCTTTAAGGGTTGGAACAACACTTTTAGGGACTTAGGAGCCCTTGGTTTATGGGAATTTCATGCTTGGGGTTGTTGTGCACAAAAATGTCTATAACAGTTGCCCCCTAAAGCATGAGGTCATTAATCTTTTGATGTCGGGTGAAATGCTTTATTATGAGGATCCGAAGTTCTTTCAAGCTGGGAGGAGACCTGTAATAAGATACAATAAAATACATTATCTTCATAATATTTTCATGATCAAGCTGAGGCAGGCATTCCCATGCTCAGCTTTATAAATTCATTTTCATGTACATAGGACAGACAATCGTCTGAGTGTATACTGATGATTCTGGTGGAGTCATCACCCCTTTGATTGGATGATTATCTGTGCAGCAATGATGTACATTTGATGTCTTTATTTCCTTGAATATATATCGCAGCCCGGATGGATGAAACTAGATCCGGGGTCTTCAATCTCGTTCGATCTTCACTCGAAGTACAAGTCTATCCATGTGAAAGATGTTCTGGAGTCGAACATGGAAATACATCGCCTGATTACCAGCCAATGATGTAAGTTGTTAACAGGTGTGAGAGGAATCACCGATAATGATAATGACCCTCAAGGTACTGCAGTACAATTCACGTGGTGTGAATAAAGGACTTGGTGTCAAACACCACGCAAAATCTTTCGGTCGAAGGCCATTGATGTAAACCTATCACAAGAAGTGAGAAACTTGCCATTGAGGCATGCAAGCTTCAAAGTACTGAATGGGGTGTTCCTAGATCGACTTCTTGGATAATGAGCTGATGTGGGCAACAAGCAATCCGTCACAGGAGGGCCTCAATGAATCCCACATCAATGACACGGAACGGAGCAAATGATTTTAATGGAGGTGAAAACGATCTGATGACATACGGTTTAGGGTGGCGGTCATGAAAGAATGGAGTGTAAACGTATTGTAGCGGGTGAGACACAGGTGAATTCTTTGAATGACTTCTCTTGAACATATTGGCGACACTGACATGATGGATTGGTAGCATTACCCCAAATGTGGATGGCGTGATGGGACCATGGTGATGTGACCGGTGAATGAAACAACCCAACCCGACTTGGATTCAGAGTGAAAGTGTCATGTTCAAGAGCGACTTGCTACCAACAAAGTTTCTTCAAGTTTTCTTCCCAATTTTCCCCAGTCATTGCTGACCAGTAGCTCTTTATTTTTGTCAAGCTTGAGGAGGATAACATATGCTTGTTCTATAATTTGCCCTTCGAGCAAACCCACCGCTATCTTTTAACGAGCCTAGCGATAGTGAAACTCGTTCTCGTCTGCTATGGACAAGTTTGTCGCTATTAAGTTTTAATGAGTTTAACGACAAAGATAACTTGGTCCTTTTCAATTTTAGAGAGTCTGAAAAGGAACGTAAAGGAAACTCCAAAATTCATTTTTCGTCATCTAATCCCTTAAGTCCGAAAAAGTATAAAACAATACAGAAGGGATGAATTTTCGATACTTTTAACGAGCCGAACAAAACAAGCGCTCAATCTTTTTGTGTAATAATCCCTCAGGTCCAAAAATATTGAAATTTAGAGGAGGGATAACACTTTTGGTCCCTTTAACGAGCTGGAGAGGCCAATGGCTCGGCAATATTTTCATATTTTATGAGTCAGTTGAAAAGAGCTTAAAGGAGACTCATCTTTTGAGGAACGAGTGATAAAATTGGGTAGCAGCTGATTCCAGGTAAGGTTTGGAATTTTCCAATCACGACAGTGTTACAAGGATGGCTACTGAGATCACTCTTTGCAGCTGTTCCTCAAAAGGGGTAAACAATCAAATGGAGGTGAATGATCAGCCAATACAGAGTGGAGGTGATGATGAGAACATGACCAAGGCTTTTAAAGGCTGAAGTACTACATTCACGATGGTTATTTACCAGGAAATAGTTCATTTTTTAATGAGCTTAAATGCGGGGGGGAACATTTTCTCATGGGTTATGTTTATTTTTTAACGAGCTTGAACCTTGCGGTAACACTACTCGATTAATCCAGTCGTATAATAAGAATGTCTCATATAAAAACGGAAATTTTTAGAGTTTTGCCCCACATCCTTTCTTTATGCAAGTTAGGAAACGACCAATCCAAAAAACAGATAAATGATTGCTCTTTGCTTGCACACCAAAAGGTTTGCATGCCCCCAGGTATAAAACAGAGTTTCAAGGTCACCCTTCAAATCACCAACAAAACATTTGTTTTATCGGGAGAGGGAATCCTCTTTCAGGTTACCAAAGATTGTTTTGTTCACAGCGCAAACAAAACACTTCTTCGGCGATGTCTACCGAAATAGACAAAGGTGAGTGGAGGAGACTACTCCACGCACATAACTTTGACGAGAGAATCTCGTTCCAGAATAACTCCCTCTTCCAATCACGGACGGGAGTACAGACTAGTCATATATCTCTCGCGGAAACCTACCCTATACCTGAAGTTTTCCTGCCGAGGCAGACCAGGGTGCATGCCCCTTGGGTTTCAGTCATGTCCCCCGAATCATTTGCGCTCATCAGGTAGATGGACTGGAGATTGATGAGACAATCCTTGTGTGAAAATACCATTCAGGGATGGCATATGACTATTTTCTTTGTGTGATTCGGGAAATGAAAGCTGGTCTACGAGATTGACCACTCTTTCTTCGTGTGGAAAACACATTACTCTAAAGAGTGATGAGACAATGGCTCCCATGCAATAAATATAGTCTCATCCAAGGAGTAGGTTATAATCCAGGGGTCCTTGAACTACCATTACGTTCATGTGAATGGTTTTCCCTCTCAATGTTGTGGGCACATTGGGAAGGATCCCTAACGGTCTACTGGTTCCTTTGTCAAAGCCTGTCAGATTTCTCATCTCAGGGAAAAGTGATGGCAAACCAAGTGCTTTCCAAGGAGTCGAGGAAAGGATACTCACAGACACCCCTTCATCTATGATGGTACCAGCCATAACCATTCTATATACTTGAGTGATAATTCAGAATGGTACACTAGCTAGTAAACGGGGTCTGCCTATTTGATTCCAGTCGAAGGAGACAACTAGGTTGCTTGGAGGTGGGACCGAATAGACGGCCGGGTACAATTCTAACAAACATCCTTCTTGCGGTAAAGGAATGGGTAAATTTCCCCCATGTTCATTGGAGTCCTTGCTTATGAAAAGAATTTGGACGGTGTCATCCTTATTCTCTTCTGTGACTGTATCATCTGAAGATGGAACCTCTGAAGGCAAGACCGGGTCAACTGCCACCTCGACCTTTTGACTTTTGTTTGGCATGGGTTCAGATGGTTTTTCTTCAATGATAGATGCTTCGGCTGACCACCTGAGCGGGTCATCCAGCTTTTCAACTAGTGACGGACTCGACAAGAGTTTTTTTATATCCAGGAGGAAGTCGTAACGATGAGACTAGACGATCATCCAAAACTCTTTTAGCCTGGTCTAAGAAGGGACAACGGTGGACGACATGGTCGCCTTCACACAGTTTACAAGGAAATCTATATTTTCCTTTTTGTCCTGGGGCTTCACTTTCACTAGTCGACGGTGTGCTTTCAACATGATCATCAGAGGTTGACGACACCGGGTTGTGCAAACGAGGAGACCAGTCCCTTAAGATCTGAGGGATGCAAGGACAATCTCTATGATAGTGGTATCCTTTGCAGATGACACATGGTGATTTAGGCTTGGTCGGTGCAGTGTGTGGATTTTCGCTAGACGATGCTTGGTTGCCCCTTTTCGCTTTTGGCTCCTTCTTCTTTTTCTCTTTCTTCTTCTCTTCCTTCTTCTTCTCAGGTACTTGATTTTTGGCTTTACCAATCCCATCAAGCGAAGAAGAAGGAGGAGAGGAAGAATTGGAGGAAGTAGAAGGTTGGTGGGTAACTCTGGATTCGTCTAGTTGCTGACGCGATTGTTCAGGAATTGTGGTGTTCTGAACGACAGAGGTTGAGAAGAGCCATACGGGCAAGCCGATTGTCAATCTTGGAAGCGACAATGTGGCCATATGGGGTGCACCAACATCTCGCCAAGAGGAGAAGGGACTAGGATTTCCTCCAAGGGGAATTCCTTGGTTGGTGGGTTCCATTTTCTCAACCTAAGATCAACGTAGGAAAGGGCAATGATTATTCCATTTAAAATAAATTTTAGACGCTTTGACACAACTTGTTTTTTCAATTTTTAAGAGTCGAGAAAAAAAAAACGATGACTCTAGTCGCCTTCGATTTTTAATGAGCCTGAAGTGACAAGTGCTCAGATGGACCTTTTCCGTTAAGGAGTCTAAAAAGGAACGAAAAGGACTGCTCTGGAAATCTAGGTAGAGGGATTACCAAACCAATCGCAAAACTACAGAATACTTTTTACGGTACGGCAGTCAATCTTCCTGAATGCTGTGTTCAGTGCATTGCGATCGATAGGGCAGCAGACACGGCTTCCTATGGATAAAGGATTAAGCCTATTGTGGTCTCCCAAAATACAC
Source organism: Pinus tabuliformis (assembly GCA_031772625.1). Taxonomy (NCBI): domain Eukaryota; kingdom Viridiplantae; phylum Streptophyta; class Pinopsida; order Pinales; family Pinaceae; genus Pinus; species Pinus tabuliformis. The sequence goes on along the minus strand of CM062820.1, from coordinate 1,436,126,127 downwards.
TCGACGGTACGTGGGAGCACAAGTCCGTACTAGCACTTATCGTCTCAAAGTGGAGGAATCAACCAACCATCAGTGAGAACAACAGTTACCAGGCTTTACGACGACGGAATACGTCTCTAGCCTAGACTTCTAAATGTTGTGCGTTAGGTTCCAAAGCGTTGTTAGATTCATTGAATTTATTTTATAGTTGATCTTGTTTATGAAATTTTCCTTTCAGGTTCACCGCGAGATGTAGATGTATAATTCCTAAAATGCAATCTAAGATGATAAATAGCCTTTTATCTTTTTTGTGCAATGAAAATCCTAGCTACTAAGGAAAGAGAGACAGTATCCTTTCACAGAGAGCAAAGAGCACACTCTAAATGCACTATCCTAAATCAAACCAATCAAACAGTGTAAATGCAAATGCACATGCATGTATTTGTTTTCATCTTTCTTAGTATGTGAATGGAAAAAGAAAGCTAATGCACGAATCTGAATTACTTTTCAAGCGACAATTACCAACAAGTTTCTTTTCGAAATAAAAAATGGAGACAATCACAACACTTTACGATTTGGAAATGAATACTTGCTTTCGACACTAGAAAAATTACAAATTCAGACCAAATACAATAGTAACAGGATAATCGACTATCTACAGCAACCAAACTCTTTCCTATGACTGAAAATGACACTTACGACACTTTCAAATCAAAGGACGACAGTACGATTACGTTAATTTTTGCAAAGGAGAACTGAAAATGACTCAACAAATACACAAAAACATTTACCGTTCTTTTGTACAAAGGAGGTGGAATAACAACAAGGAAAAGGGGTTTCAAATAGAGATATACTGATCACATGCAGCAAAATTCATGAATATAACTGGAAAGAATGAATCACAGAAACCAAAACTAAACAATGCCTAGTCTGATCAGCACACCTGTAACACAGGGAATTTGAAATGCAGCGCACCTACTACACTCGGGAAGTGCGCTGAATTTCAGATTCACAGAACAGTACCTGCGCTGGGCCAGAGACGAGACTTTGCTTGGGTTCCGGGTCACATTTTGCAGTTCAGTTCATGGGTTTTGGCTGAGCAAATGGTAATCAGTAATGCAACAATCAGGGGTAGATCTAAGGAGGAACTAAGAGCTACCACAAGGGGCAATCAGAGAGTTTGTAAATCAGTTGTTTAATTTATAAACAAATCCCGGAGATTGACTGAAGCGGCATTTATCTACTTTGTATTTGCATAGCAAATTTAGTTCGAAAGCTACCTGGCGGGACTTCAGGCTCCGTCTGTAAGTTTATAAAATAGACAACAAGGAAAATAAAAAAACAAACTAATTCGTCCCCAGTGGAGTCGCCATATTGTTACAGGGAAAAGTTTCTACACAAAACTTCTTATCCCACTAAGGTGTGATAGCTACCTTAGAAACAAACAAAGTAAAGCTACTTTCATTTTTCCTTTATGAAATATAGATGAGAGAAGAACAAAGAAGACCAACCTCTGTCTTGCGCTAATCTCCTAGTTTGATTCCTCTCTCTCTTGATAGTCTTTCGCTACTTGTTCCCTTGCACGCCCAGCTTCACAGAGTACCTATAAGATCACAGTAGCATAGCACTATATAAGAACATGGATCTATAATCATAACCAATCTAGGATCAGATGTAAATTTACCATACAAATGCATAAAACATAAATGACACAAGAGTATGGAGGAAAAATTTAATAGCTTTTATTGATAAACAAGAAAGAGCCAAGGGAGTTACAACCAGTTGTTCTGACCCAGCATCATCCTCTCAGCAAGGAAGCCCCTCTTCACCTCATACAAAGCTTATATCACCCAACAATCTGATGATGTCTCAAGAAACCAACAGTAATTCCTTACAATATGCAAAATTCCAGCCTCTAGATCTTTGGGATGAGGGATCCATATATAGATATCTGTAAGGGAGATGAGTCAGCTTGTGATTTGATTAGTGTCTTCCCTTTGATAGTTCTTGCTTCCACTTTGAGATTGATGATCTCTTACTCATCCTTGGTCGAATTCAGAGAGGCAAGTGTCACAGGATAAACTTCTGGAAGTTTCCATGCCTCTCCACCTCGCGGAATGACACTGCCATTTGTCACTTCTCACCCATCGCACCCCATAGAAGTGATTTTTGAGATGAAATGCACCCACACAGTGTGTTTAGGTGAGATGAAACGCACTTTGCCTATGGAGCAGCTGAAATGATCATGTTTCGACCAGTTCTGAGTTGTTTTTCATGGAGAAATTCTGGGAGAAGCTGTAATCAGTTGACCTTGTTCCTTTAAGGGTTATAACAACACTTTTAGGGACTTAGGAGCCCTTGTTTTATGGACATTCCATGCTTGGGGTTGTCGTTCCCAAAAAAGTCTATAACACTTGTGGATGATTATTGCTACTTCTCTACTTCTCACATTACAAATTTGCTATGGATGAATGACTTATGAAACCTCTTGGAGAGATGATTTATGTATGCAAATTCTAAGGTTTTACAGATGACTCATGCTGAGGGTTCATGGATGAGCATCGATTTACCTAGTAAGTATTCTTCCTAAATCGTTGTGGATTTGTTTGATGATTGTATGAAGTGTGGATGTGATTATCAAGCGATAAAAAGGCTGAAAGTGATGAAAGTGCTTATCATTCACATCAACAGAGTGTTATGAAACCGACTCGCAAAAATATATAAAATAGAGATCAATGCCTTGAAAATAAGCCTTTTCAAGGGGAAAACCTCCTTTACATTACACAAATGAATAATTCTTGGATGATACAAATGCCAAGACCTCGTTCCAATATATAGGAGTCTAAGGGGTCATAATGTAATTAAAGGCGACATAACAATAATGATGTAAGGGCACAACAATAACAATAGTGGGCTTATATGATATAGAATAATAACAATATGGGGACTACATGGGCATAGCAATATAATAAGGGGGTTGCACTAATAACAATAAAGGGTTACACTAGTAGTATAGGGACCTAAAATGCCCCTCTCCTTCAAGAATTCTTGTCCTCAATGCTTGATTAGTTCTGGATGCTTCTGTATAAAAATTTTGTCCTCCCATGTGGAACCTTCAGTGGGTAAGTTATTCCACTTGATGAGATACTCTAAAATTGATCGATTTCGTAGCTGTCGGGTTCTTGTTTCCATGACTAGTTTAGGTTCAAATATGATTTTTATTTCCTTGTCAAGTCCCGACAATATTGTTTGAACTGGGATCTTGTAACTTATAAACATATTTAAGCATGAAACATGGAAAACTAGGGGCACTCGGGAATATGCAGGAAGCTCCAATTTGTATGCCATAGTACCAATATTTTATAGCGCCTTGTAAGGACAATAGCACTTTGGTGATAATTTATTATCCTTCTTAGCTTGCTTGAGGGACATTTTTTTGTATGGTTGTATTCATAAAAATACCCAGTCACGTATATCAGAACTTCTTTCCTTGTGATGTTGATTTTCTTGTTGTTTCATTCGATTATGTGCCAAAGTGAGGTTATCATTTAAGAGTTGGAGAACATTTTCTTATTGAGGGTCTACCTTAACACCTTCATGAGGTGCAATATGACCCAAGTATTCCACCTCTTGTACTTCAAAGAAACATTTGGAGATTTTTTTATATAATTTTTTCTCGTCCAATAGTTTGAGCACTCTATCAACATGTTGAACATGATCCTTCCAAGACTTTTTGTACATTAGTATATCATCAAAAAATACTAACACAAATTTTCTAAGGAAGGGTGAAAATGGAATTCATCAAACCTTGGAATGTAGAAGGTGCATTGGTAAGGCGAAAATGCATGACAAAAAATTCATAATGACCCTCATGAGTTCTAAATGTTTTTTTAGAATGTCTTCAATCTTCTTTCTGATTTGATGATATCTTGCATGAAGGTCCAACTTGTTGAAGTAAATTTCTCCATGCAATTCATCCAATAATTCATCAATGAGAGGAATGGGAAATTTACATTTAATAGTGAGCTTGTTTAGCTCTTTATAGTCCAGACACATGCACCATGATCCATCCTTCTTGTGCACCAATACTACTGGAGCAAAGAAAGAACTTTGACTAGGTTGAATTATACCAGCCTCTAGCATTTCCACAAAAGTACGTTCAATTTCACTCTTTTGTGCAAAGGGATGTCTGTAAGGCCTGATGTTTGGAGGAACACTTCCTAGAAAATGAATAGCATGATAATGATCACAAATAGGTGGGAGGCCTTTGGGAGTCTCAAATACCTTGGAATGATTGTCCAATACTTTTTGGAGATCTGGAGAAATAGATGATTTCGACGTGGGAACCTCTAGCGAACATAATTGTGCAATTACGCCACGTTGTTCTTCCTTTAGAAGCTTTGTCATGCCATTAGAGCTGATTATATTTCTTGGTTTCCCTACAATACCCCTTAATTTAGCTTCCTTTACTTCTTAAAAAAAATTCAAGAAGAGTTCTTGAAAATTAAAAGTTATCGTACCAAAAGATTGTAGCCATTAGACTCCTAGTACAACGTCAACACCACCCATTGGAATGGAAAGCATTGGACTATTCAAAACATATTCTCCCATGGATAGCTTGATATTATGGCACTTTCCAGAGAAATTTATGGTATCAAATTTTTTTCTATAGTAGCCCTCTAAGTCCTCTTTCTAAACCCACAAGTCTGATCAAGATTGGATTCTGCAAGGATTAGTTATGTCAAATCTCTCACGATGACCTGATTATAGACTAGTTTAGTAGAGTGAACATTTACGAAGTTACACGTGTCATTGTTTCCACCTTAGTACCTAAAACAGATACACATAAAACTATGATTTGTCCTCTTTCTATAACATCTTGCAAAATTTTAATCTGATGCTCAGAGAGAAAGTTATGACAATTTTCCCAAGGTCACATGTTTGCAATGTAATTTGGGAGCATGCAGAAACCCTAAATGTCTTAGACTCTATCGCCAAAAATATAGCGAAACAAGATCTAAAATTTGGGCCCGAGCTTCACCAACTTTGTGACTCAAGTGAGTTTCAATGTCAGAGTCTGAAACTTTGTAGAAAAATAATTATAGCGAAAATTCCACGATGACCTCTTTGCAATGGAATTCTAGAGCTTGCAAAAGCCCCAGATTCCTCAGATCATATGTCCAAAAATATAGTGAGACAAGATCTCAAAATTCAAACCTGAGGTTCAACGTGGTTTTGTATCAAATGGGTTTTGCTGTTAGCATCTAAAACATTTCCAAAAACAAATTATTGCAAAATTTCCACGATGACCTATTTGGAGGAGCGAAACCCTAGAATCCAAAGCTTTGATAGCAAATGTTATGAAACCAACTCACAAAAAGATAGAAAAGAGAGAACAATACCTTCAAAATAAGCCTCTTCGAGTGGGAAACCTCCTTTACATTACACAAATGAATAATTCTTGGATGATACAAACGATAAGACCTCCTTTCTATATATAGGAGTCTAAGGGGTCATAATGTAATGAGAGTCGACATAACAATAATAATGTAAGGGCACAACAATAGCAATAGTGGGCTTATATGGGGAACAATAATAACAATATGGGGAGTACATGGGCACAACAATATAATAATGGGGTTTCACTAATAGCAATAAGGGGTTGCACTAGTAGTATAGGGATTTAACACTGAGTGAAACAGATATTACTGTATACGCACTAGTAGAAACAAGAGTTGCACAATGATTCTGGAAAGTGTATTTAATTTTTAAGACAGTTTGTCAAGCCAAATCCATCCATTTCCATCTATAAACCAACAAAGCATATTTAATTTCTAAGGCACAAAGTCAAGCTAAATCCATACGTTTGCATTTATAAACCAACAAAGAATACTTAATTTGTAAAATAGTTAGTTAAGTCAAATCCATACATTTGCATCTATACACCAACAATGTTTGTTAGAAAATTATATGAAGATTTGTATGCTTCATTTTATCACATCTACACTGAAATAATTTAAGAAGTTGCCTACTTTGCATGAATGCATGAGCGTCAAATATTCTTTTTCCATGTGATGGATGAATTTCCCTAAGCACTTGAAGGTCAGACTCAACCCTTTATCTCCATTCCAAACTCCTTTTTAAAATAAACGTCACCATTTCCAAAGAGGAAGAGGTACAAGTAGAGGAGTGCTACTAACCTCGATTGCATCGATATTTTTCTTCTTGATGTCAGCAACAGAGTTCTGATATGTGAAATTTTCCAAAGAAGTCACAAAAACATCTCGTTGTGCTTGCATACACATGACAAAGGTAACATGAATTGCATTATGGAAACCTTCAAGGCACTGGTAGATAACCACCTCATCGTCACTTTGGTCAAGAGGAACACTGAATGCTGCTAGCATTGGAAACCAACAAACCTCCACCATGAATCTTAAGATTACCACATCTGTAGCAGCATAATACACAGACCTACAGCTCCCACAACAAGAGTTATGTTACATTTTATTCAGAAGACTCAATCTACAATAGATCATTGCATCATGACATTGTTAAATTCACTTACTCAGACTTGCGATATTTTTCCTTAAACTACTCTTGCATGTGACGAATAAGATCATCACTCATTTCCAAATATTTTTCTCCCCCCCTTTTACAAATTAAAATATTAGTATGCTATCTAGATATAAGATTATGTTTTCATTTATGGGAAGTGTATTTTGTGGCATCAAATTATCATCTTCATCTTGATTTCATTTTTGACAATACTATAATATAAGGATCCTATATAGCCATTTGGTAAATCTTTTCTATCATCCATACCTCCGTTATTCCATATGAAATTTTCCTTTGACATCTACAATAACACTGTGAGTTAGGAAAGATGTAGTTTGACAAAGGATGATCCCAAAATAAAATGAAACATGATGATCCATGAGAACTGCCAACTAATTGCACAGATGAAAAAGTCATAACTTATTCTTCACCATTGGATTATGTACATCAATGTTGAACATGATCACACAGTATGTGAGCACATAACTGTGTCTATGCTAGTGAAAACCTTCGAGTTTCACTTGCAATAGCGCTCTACAATTTTTTTGTGATGCAATCAAATTTATGTGCTTCTCTAGGTAGTCTAAAGCCTTTTAAGAAGACACTTATTACCTCACTGAATTCCATCCCTTCAAAATTAAAGAATTCAACATATGCATGCATCACCCTTACTGAAAAATCATGTATCTCCCCTAAATAGTCACTAATCAATGTTTTGTCAAAACCATATGCATTTCTTGGAAAGGTAGTTACTTCCTCACTGAAGTATCCAACTTTCTTTAGATTGGCAAGGAACTGAATGCTCTTTGGAAACAACCAAGCAATATAAAACTCTTTGAATCAACACAATGTGACCCTGGGAGCTTTGGAAACAACCTATCACATACGTTGGTCACCTTCAAGACCCCGAGAAACTAGATCTAGCAAGCAAGGGAGGCAAGGAGATGTAGCCCCCAACGTCAGGCTTACCCCTTCTGATTGCTCCTTCCTACACCCATTCAAAGTTACCAAGTACACAATGGATGTGCACCTTCTCAATACATACCCTCTTTGATTCATAAACCAGAAGATTCTGTCAGTTAATGCTAGCCTTAGATGGTTCAGGGACATTGAGCACACACCAGAATGGTTATGCGTTTGGATCCTAACGAAGAAACGTATTGTCCTTTGATCATGAGCTATGGTATTGGTCTAAGAAATGGAAAACTCTTTGAAACAAAGCGATTATTTTTAAAATATAGAAAATACAGCCTATGTAATGACATGTAGCTCATTTGAAGCACAAGTGCACAATGATCCCCTTTGATTTTTCAAAAGTAGCTAAAAAAATGAAAAATCCTTCATAAGAAAGGGATTTTCTTACAAATGTAATGAGACCAGCTTGCATAATGGAATTTAACTCTATTGAGGCACTACACAGTGTAAATTTATCAATATTAGAAGATATAAGCATGGTTCATAGGTCCCAAGTGTCATTTGAGAGCTCACGTTGAAATTATTGCAGGAAAACATAAACCCCGAAGAAATAAATAAATATTTAACACTCTCTCGGATTGGAACTTTATAAAGAAACACAAAAATATCAATCTTATGAGACCTACACCATTCTTCTCAATTCATTCAATAGACGACGAATTTTAATATTCTAAAATAAAAATTGTCAGCTGCAGAGGAAGAAAACCTTTATGGTGTCGTCAGGCGTTGGTTTTCCTAGGATTTTTCTATGAAATTCAAAACGTGAGAACCCTACGCATGGCCACTCAGAATCAAAGAAATATATTTTGGTGAATACGAAACTCCCCAAAATAAAAAAAGAACGAAAGCTTCTCTAGCACGACCTAATTTATTACGGCCCCGAAAATCCAAAGATAAGGTGACCTTAGCTTCACCATTGACTAATTTTGAGGCTTCGAAGAAAAATGTAACCACAGCCCTAGATAATCAAAAGACATTGAGCTTCCCCATTGATTGATTTTGAGAATTTGAATAAGGAAAATGTGAGAGCATTGACATGACACCATCATTCAGCCCCAAAAAAAAGCCTTTCAGTCCCCCAAAAAATAATTTGTCATTCCGCTGAAAACAACATTTATGTCCCTACAAAAAGGCCTTCCCATTGACTGATTTTGAGAGTTCGAAGAAAAAAAATGTGACGGTGTTGACAAGGCACCGTCATTCAACCCCAAAAAAAATCCTTTCCACCCCCAAAAAAATAGTTTATCATTCCGCCCAAACCTCTTTATTACCCTCCCCCGCCACTCCCAAAAAAAAAACATGTGGCTAGATGCAAAAATAAATATTTATCATTCCCGTGAAAAGAACATTTATGTCCCTACAAAGACAAAAAAAATTTTAAATAAATATTAATTAAAGTAAATACGTAAAAGGTTGAGAGAAAAGTGTTCTTTGGGTTTCACATTAATGTTGTAAAACACCCTATTTTGTAGTAGGAATAGCTTTCCTTGAAACCCTAGGGTGACTTTGTCAAGACTTGAACAAACCTCCAATGGAACACCATGTCTATGGAATTTGTGAAGTCAAAGCTTATCTAGGATCAATTCCAAGCATTTTTTGTGATCAAGTCTAATCCCATTCTGAGGGTGAAGTTAAAGCCTTGTCTATGATAATATCCAAGCCCATTCAAACTTGAAATCAAAGTCTATTATTTGGTGAAGACCAATCTTTTTGGGATAATAAAGAAGACCTAAATTTAGCCCTAGTACAAGTATAAGTAAAGACTTTGATCGATTTCATTATGGGCAATTGAAAGGCAATTTGTGGACAACTTTTGGAGGGCTAACTTGGTCCTTGTTGAAAACTTGTCTATCTCACATTAAGAGAGAGAAGAAAGGTATGTGTGTTTTGCATGTTATAGATTTGCATGAAACATCCTATTAAATGTTTCAACATGTTGTTTTGACACCCATAGAATGTAGATTATTTATCATTCTCTTACGAAGGATATGATATCTTACGACCTTATAAGTATAGAGAATTTCATTGAATGTGTCGAGGGAAACAAAATAATATTATACTTTGTAGAAGTCCTTTTGTTCCATCTTTTACTTTTTAGAAGCACTTTTTCCAAAGCTAGGTGGACTCATTAGCATTATAGAAGTTCCAAACCTTAGTGATACCATATTTGACTAGTATTCTCTACAAATTACCAATATTATGATTATCACATATTGATCCCTCGACCTCTTCACCTAGTATTATAGAAATGTACTCATTTATGGACCTCACCATTATTAAATGTGAAATTTGGCATTACTCTTTTCCATCTTTTTTCATGCAAATTTCACAAGATTCCAAGAGAGGTGTCTGTAAAAAAATGACAAGGACTAGATAAGGATTTCTTCATATTTGAAATACCCAATTACATTCATGACATTAGCTTTTCAATGAACTTTGATTCCATCTTGCTTCACATGGTTTCATATGATATCCCAACAGATGGAAAAGGCTCATTCTTATTAACGGAATTGTATGGACTTGATCCATAAAAAAATTGAAATTTAATTGTCCCATTTGATAAGAAGCCTTGACCACTCTAAGGCTCATTCTAGTTAAGGGAATTGTATGGAGTTGATCCATTAAAAAAAAAAAATGAAATGTAATTGTGCCTTTTGAGAAGCCTTGACCACTCTAAGGCTCATTCAATTTAAGGGAGTTGTATGCACTTTATCCATTAAAAAAAAAAAAAAAAAAAAAAAAAAAAAAAAAAAAAAAAAGAACTGAAATGTAGTTTTCCCATTTGAGAATAATCCTTGACCACTCTACGTTAGAACTGCTTCTCATTTAGGTGTCATTCTTGCTAACGGAATTCCTAGCTTGTTGAAACTTGGTTTACTTCCTAACATGTTGAAACTTGCATTGCTTCGATGAAACATTACTTGTGCTTGTGCAATGTAACTTAGATATATTTTACTTAGTCATTCTCCTTATCAAATTACTTCATCTATCTAGGTTTCATGCCATCTAATTAACAATGTAATACGTGCATTTCTATATTTCACATGTGTCCCATTTCCAAAGATTATGAATTTGGTTGGAGCTAACGAGGAAACTAGCATTGAATTTTTGAGAACTTGGAATATGAACAAGGATATATTTTTTATACATGAAAAACATCACCTTGATTTGATCATTGAGAAATAATTAGATCCAACATGGATGACAACTGGCTTGAAATTTGACACAAAACCATTGTTTCGAATTCTCACTTCAAATTCAAAATATTTGTAGAAGCATTTATTTGGACTCATATTGTGTGAATATTTTCATCTAGATCTTCCCTATGGTTCTTAGTTATTTTGGTTCTATAATACCAAAACACAATAGTGTAATGTTGAAAAACGCCTCACTACATTGCTAATTCATGCCACATCCAAACTCTAAAGAATGAGAGAAAAGCCACTGACAATTTTGGGTGTGTACCATATACAAATATAGTGTTTTGTAGAATAACATAGTTAGTTTCTCTATATGTTTTAAGTTTTAAATAATGCATATGATATCTTGGGAAAATTATATAAATTTGGGTCACAACATTGTTCAATCACAAGTTCAACCTAAAAATGTTTCAAAATGCAATAAATTGCCAAACATTAAAAAATATTTATGCTTATTACTTCATCTCATAATTTAAATCTCACAAGAAAACTTGATACATTTGTCTCTAACTTGGGGCAAGATGAAATAAATAAATTGGATTATCCAAGACTAAAAAAATGGAACAATATAGTACCAATAAAGGTTATTTTAGTGAGAAATATAGTATCAATACCAACATCGTTCAACAACATGGTATTGGGTCCTTAGGATGAAGTCTGAAAAAAGGAACTACAACTTTGTAATTCGGTCTTTTGGTTGACGTCTGAAAGAGGGAACTAGAAAAGTACATTGGTCAATTGGAGGAGCACTAAGGAGCGCACTTTTTTTCAATGGCACCAAAACTTGCATTGAAATTACACCCAAGAGAAACAAAGATACCATGGGTAAATAAAATATCAATCTTGCATATAATAAATATGTCCGTTAAAGACAAATAGACTAGTATGGAAGAAAAACATCCAGACAATCAAGATAATCCATTGAAATAATTTTAGAATCGTCCATATAGTCATCCAATAGTGGTTTGTAGACTTATGAGTAGAAATTTCATTAAAGGAGCTCAAAGGCGTATCCCTTTGTAAGAAATTGTCCATAGGCTTGTTAGAATCAATATGAATATTTACTAGAAGTTCAATAGTCTTCACATCACCAACCACATCCAATAGAATGGTACGAACCCCTACAATACAAATGATGTCTCCAAATAAGGTGCAATCAATACCAATAATGTCATCTTCTAAATCTATTACAATATGATTTTCAAAGTACATTTCCATACCTGTGTGAAAGAAACAATCAATCTAGTTAGCAAAAGGAAGTCTTTTTGAAGACCTCAAGAAACCCCGTGAATGAGATAAGAAGAGTCTGTAACCATAGAATACAATTTGTTCTATGAAACCTAGTTTATCATCCCTTAGGAGAAATGGTACCATTTAACAGTTTAATAGATCAATTAAATAAACCAGGAAATCTTGTTGCCATACATATTTGGAGGAAAAACTCCATCTGGTTATTACAAGGAAATTCTTTTGAATAGCTCAACAAACCCCCTTGAAGGAGAAAAGAAGGATTTGAAACCATAGAATACAAGTTGATCTATGAACCCTAGTTCTGCAACCCTTAGGAGAGATGCTACTAATCAATAGTCTAATAGACAAATTAAATAACACAAAAAAAAAATAAAAAAATCTTACCAAGTAATCCTCCAAATCAAATATCAACAGCAAGCCCCTCCAGAGGCACTAAAGAAGATATCTAATTTCTTCTCAATAAATTGTTACTTGAAAACTGTAGATTAGTTGGTTTGAAGTTTATTTAAGTAGTTGTCATTGTAGTAGTAGTTTCTCCTGCAAGATTTGATCGAGGATTGTTAGTGTCAATATTGTAAGTTTTTCTTATTTTTTAAATGCCTTCTGGCCTTTGCCAAGATCAATGAATTTAATTAGCATCACCAACCTAAGAAAAAATATAGGATTGGAGATGCTAAAAAAAAAGAATAAATTGTTGGACCATTAAGAACCTTAATGAAAGAAGTAAATACATGAGCTGATAGTTTATGATGGGTTTTATGATGCTTCACACAACATGCGAGTAGGGAAGGGCTATATCACTCTCTTTCTTGAGTGTTGTATCAACTACTATAGGAGGGCACACTCAATAGTCATGTTTAGGGGGATCCTTGTAAGTGCGCCAATGACTCTTGGTCCCTTATTAAGAACATTTATTATGACTTGGGTAATCTCCTCCTACCTACAATAAGGAAATTCCTAATGCCACTTCCTAGTTTAGCGTTTTGAACTCTCCAAATGAATTTTGTGTGTGCTTAACTATTTAAATTCACTCTCAAAACCTCAAAAAAATATATTATCGATTACTTGATACTAGGTCTTATGACTACACCTACCTATGATTTTCTCAGGTTTCATTTTAATGGCCATAGAAATTTAATTTAAACGAACCTTCTTTCGATGGATCCCATTTATAATTTTGCATTTCCTTGGTTTTCCTTCCAATTACATCTTAATCAATTACCAAAAGGAATTTCCCCTATTTAGTAGTTTGCTTTCAGATTTAGGGAGACTCTCTTTCAGTGATGATTGGATGAAAGATTTTGGAGAGAAAGGGATCCAGAGTGGTTTTCAAGAGTGCAGTATGGACTACCCTCTTGATCTCATAACTAGATTTTCATAGGTACTTGAGGGTTTGTAAGCATTTATGTAAAGAGTTGATGAATTACAAAGTTAAAATATAGATAAGTTCTTCAAGAGATTAATTTTATTTCAAATTGGTAAATAACCATCAAATATTCGAAATAGAGAAATTTGATAAGAGAACTAGAGTTAGGTAGAGACTTACCACGGTGAGAAATGGATGGAGTCAAAAGTTATTTTCCAAGGCTTGGCGAGTCGGCGAGCTCTAGGAATTTTTTTCCCTCTTCAATAGATTTATCAACGAGATTTGTTGTAGAAGCCTCAGAGGAATTTTCGTTGCCTTTACTTGGGAAAATGTGCGATTCCTAAGGGGATGTCAAATAGCTGAAGCTTTCTCATGATCTACTTAAGTCCAGCATTCCTACAACACCTCTATCCACCTATTTAATCACCTTGGACGAGAGGACGACTGGCTGCCAAGCTCCAGAGACAACCTCGGGAGAGAGATGGGCTTTTGTTTGGTGACGGTGGAAGGTAAAGCACTATTTGAACCTTATAGGGTTATGGGGTTCCATAATGAAATCAAGGAGCCACACAAGATCCAGTTAGGTGTCATGTTCCCCTACACAAAACCCTTGCAATCCCCTTGTCTCTGTCAAACTCGAAGGGGAAAACAACATTTGTGGAAAATCAATTTCAAGGCTCAAACACATTGGAAGAGCCCATTTGGGCTTCATTGAGATTCCTAGCCACGTTGACTGAATCCTTGATAAAATCAGTGATTTTCTTAAATCATAAGCTCTGATACCCACAAAAAATTAAACATAAAACTATTGACTTACAAGGACTAGCTATTGAGGAACCTCAAACATAGAAAAAATGTCCATATGTTTTTAACAGGCTAACAAAGGCAATAATCATCGAGAGCCAATGTTAGTGGAAGGATAAAAGAGTTACAAGAACTCGTAGCAAAACCTTGGTCTCCATTGCTAAAACCTCCTCTAGAATTCAAAATTCCCTTTTTCGAATTAACTATAACTTATTCTTCCATTCTTGAAGGTTCCTTGAGGGTTTGTTTTTCCATTCTTGGTCTCTCCTCAAGGGTTTAAACAAAATTGAATTGCCCATTGTTGTTCCATTCTTGAAATCTCCTCGAGGGTTTGAACAAAAATGGCACCGTAGAACTCGAAATTTTATATGGTGACATGGTACGCGGGAGACAAAATGTCTTTAAAAAAGCTCTTAAATTATTATTGTATGTATTAACAAGCTAATATGAAAAACAAAAAAATAATTTCTTCTAATTCCTCTCTATGTATTCCAAGCGGATGCATATTCCCTTGATTCATTTAGGTTTCATCGATATTAAGGTCAATATATTTGAATGAATGGTTTATAATAGATATGGGCAATAGCTTCATCAACGTTGTTGGTCCCACTACATATATTTTTGATACATTATGGATAATTTTTTAGATATTTGGCATCAAATTTGTATACATTTTTTTATTCTTAAATAAATAATTTTTTCGGTGTAATACTGAAAATTAAATTTTATATGATTTCATTATGATAAATTTAATTAAATAGAAATGGCTGAGACAAAATGAAATTTTAAGACTAAATTGAATAAATGTCTTAAGAACCCATTCATGTAGTAGTGATTCAATCGAATGGAATCATCCTTAAATTCTTTGGAATCCTTTTTCCAGGATTTTTTCAAACATTTCTCCTCCTTCTCGACATTTTCACCCTGTTTAAAAGGGAAAGAGGCCACAATCCCTTATAGTTATTTTTCCATTTCAATAAAATGGAATCATATTTAAGTTCTTTGGAAACATATTTCTAGGATGTTTTTAGACATTTACCCTCTTTCTAGATATCCTCACCCCTTTCAAAGGCAGAAGAGGCGACAATCTCTTGTTTCTCTTTCACAAAAGGTGTTATGACACTCCTTGTCAAAGGGACTAGAGTGGCATGTTTCAAAACGTCACATTTTCCCATGGTTCGAATCCAAATTCTTAGTTAGTGAGGTGGAAGAGTCTCTAAGCTTGTTTAGGTGTACAGTTAAAAATGAGCATTTCACTGTCATTCTCATCTTCAAATAAAATCTCATGGGAGAGCTCAATATTCTCTTTTTATCAATGTGATAAAGAGTTTACATATGGAATAGGGTATATCTTGGCTACAAACAAGGGGCTATAAAGGTTTGGGTGGCATGGGAAAAAAATATAAAGGTCCCTTGACAAATGTATATCCTCTCAATCTCCCCCGAGGATAAGGCCTCTGTGAAAAATGACTACAACAACTCTGTATGAATATTTTTTTCGTGAGATGAAGTTTGATGAAGAAGAGATGGAAAAGAATATTTTTGGTACTTTTAAGAAAAATTTAAAGCAAGATACATAATATCAAAAACCCCAAAGAGAAGCCCAAGATAAACATATGAGCTCTAGCCCTTGTCCAGACTCGCCCAATGATACTTATTAACAACATGTCTATTGTTGGTACTGGTGAATGGAGAAGAAAAGGAGAATGATGCTAATGATAGGGAAGGGCGAGTGAAGATGAGATAGAGGAGATAGAGGAGAGAGACCTGAAAGATATTTGAAAAGAGGATGAATCACAAGTAGAACCCAAAGAGACTTCTAACCAATATATTTCCTCTACCTAGACTACCTTTGTCGCATCTCCTTCTTCATCCCCTACAATTCTTCTCAATAGTACTTCTTATATTGAAGCTTCCTCAATTCTTTAGATATCCCAATTAACATAAATGTAAATGCCTAGTGCTGACCCTTTTTCCAGTGTCTTAACTTCCTTTTATGTTCCCTTTTTATATTACCCTTCTACTACAATTCCATCCCCTAGTATCTTTGCTACCACGATTGTGACAAACCCTCTACATGTTTTTCTACGACCGGTACCTTGATCACCATGATGGAGTAGTCTACCTAAGCGGTAAAATGACCCGTTTTCCGTCACCGGCCGGAAAATCGTCCGGCTCCGGCCACCGGGAATGTCTCCTGTCTCCACCACGCTCCCCTATCTCTGCCACCCTCCTTCTCCACTTCTCCACCACCCTCCCCTGGAAATCGTGACATACCCTACCCCCGGCCTGACAAAAAATCGGATTCGGATCACAGGGAATGGGGCCTGACATCCCCTGACAGACTACTCCGATCAGGGACGAGCTATTGCAGCCACGGTGTATTGTTTCGGGGAGCTCCTTATTCCGGTTCCAGTTCGAATTGTCACCCGCGCACTACAGTGCATAATCATAACCCTATTGCAGTTGTATGAATGACCCTGACCAAGATTGCAATGCATAATTGCTGACCCAGAGAATCAGCGATATACCTTAACTGAATTGAACAACCAGACCTTAGCCGGTCAATTCTTCTGGTCATAAATTCTACAACAGCTAAAGTCTAGTTTCTGCATTTGCTGCACTATTTTGGCTTTGTTTTGACTGAGTTCAGACAGTCTCAGAATCCTCTGGTTCTTTGTGTTGAAATGGAAGGAAAAGAAGAAGATGTTAATCTCGGGGCGAACAAGTATTCCGAGAGGCAGCCGCTGGGGACTGCGGCACAGACGAGGGAAAAGGATTACAAGGAGCGAGATCCCGCACCACCGTTCGAACCCGGGGAGTTGGCGTCATGGTCCTTCTGGAGGGCGGGTATTGCAGAGTTCATGGCGACTTTCTTGTTTCTTTACATCACGATCCTCACGGTCATGGGTGTCAAGAGGGCCGACAATGTTTGCACTGGATCTGTTGGAATTCAGGGGATTGCATGGGCCTTTGGGGGAATGATCTTCTGTCTCGTCTATTGCACAGCCGGTATTTTAGGTGGTCACATTAACCCAGCAGTGACCTTTGGGCTGTTCTTGGCCAGAAAGCTGTCTCTGCCCCGGGCTGTGTTCTACATGATATGTCAGTGCTTGGGAGCCATCTGTGGCGCTGGTGTTGTGAAGGGCTTCATGGAAGGCGAGTACCAAGCAGACGGTGGAGGTGCTAACTCTGTGGCTCATGGCTACACCAAGGGAGATGGCTTGGGTGCTGAGATTGTGGGAACCTTTGTTCTGGTCTACACCGTTTTCTCTGCTACCGATGCCAAATGAAGCACCCGAGATTCTCACGTTCCTCTGCTAGCACCACTTCCAATAGGGTTTGCAGTTTTTCTGGTTCACCTTGCCACAATTCCCATCACTGGAACTGGCATCAACCCTGCCCGAAGCTTGGGAGCTACCATCATCTACAACAAGTCTCATGTTTGGGATGACCATTGGATTTTCTGGGTCAGTCCATTCTTGGGCACTGGCTTGGCAGCTATTTACCACTAGATGATCATTCGTGCCATTCCCTTCAAAACTCGCTCCTAGAAACAACCCAGCCTAGCCCAGCATATTGGAGAGGGGGCTTAAACTTTAAGGCTGAGAGGTCTATTAACGCATGTGTATTGTCGTCTGATAAATGGTTTTACAGGATGGATGATATCCATATATTATGTTTTAAGTGTGATTTAGGCCAACGGAAGCCACTGGAAGATTCTGCTCTCGTGGGCTTCAATGGAGTGTATTATTCCTCTCACTGTAAAATAATCGACACTTTGGTTGTTGCACTCAGTGGGTCTGTCTGTAAATTTCGTCTTTATCTTCTTTTTTAATGGAAGTTATAGCTAGTGTGGTTGAAAAAAAAGTCTAGTTTCTGGAATAGCTAATTCTGGTTTCTGAAACGAGTTTAACAAACATCAGGCATGACTTCAGTTAGGAATACCATCTTCTCTGGTTTCTTTTCATTTATATAACATATATTGTTATTTTTATTATCGTGCCTGAATGATATAGTGTGTTCATTCCTTACCATCGTGATCTAATAGTTTTCATCGTTATCATCATCTTTGAATTTTATAAAATCTTGTGTTTCTGTCTTCATTGCATTCTTTCCTGATATCTGCAATGCAAAAGAAAAGTAAGGGAGCCATCAACAGCAGGGGCTGTCATCAAATGTCATGCACAGAAGAGGATTCAGGGTACTCCCCACTTGAGAGAATATTTACAGGATGTACCCACTTTTGGAAATCCTCTTATGCATAACCAGTATTTTCGCCCCATTGAAGGGTTTTTTGTGACTGAGAATGATATGGTAATGGAGGACATTATTGTGGATATCCAAACAATGTCAAGGGAAACAGAAGTACTATATCACAGAGCAGGGCCTCGGTCTGAGATACGTTTTAGCCCTGATGAAGTCCATGCTGCCATTGTTACATGTGGGAGGTTATCACCTGGCGTTAACGCAGTCATCAGAGAGCTTGTAATTGGTCTCTGGTTTCGATATGGAGTAAGGGATATAAGAGGGATCAGGTCAGGCTATCGTGGGTTTTATTCATCACTACTCCTTTTCATTATGAATCAACATGTCTCTAATGGAATCATATCCACCAATAATGTCTCCTATTATGGTCTTTGCCAAGTCAATTGATTTAGAGAATGACCCCAGGTCATTTAGGACTACTATGAGCAAAAGCTTGAGCGAGTGAACTGCGATGACAAATTCATAAATGGCTAGTACTGACCTCCAAAGCCAAGGTGAGAATGTCGGTGCTCGATAAGAACGGAGCTACATTTGAGCCCTTGGCTTATGAGCTCAAAAAAGAACTCAAATCATAAAGAGATTCTATTTAATGTCAATAGCATTCATACAGATCTCCCCACACCTTGATGGCTATTAGTACTCTGCTTCTAGCAGCTAATGAGGCTAAGGCAACCAATGTTGTCGATAACTGGCATTCTGCTTGCTGGCTACTAGAAGGTCGTGGATGAACACTACCTATGGCATTGCTGCTAGCAACTAGCCCTCATCTAGTCAATTACGTACTTACCTCTAGTGATTCTAAAAAATGAGATGCAACTAATGCCCTTATTTGCCATTAACTCGTCATTTACTCCTATTTTAGTTGATCCACATGGTACTTAATGGCTTTGCGCAAGAAGAACAATTAGTTCTTGACTCAATAGTTCCTGAATCTTCAAAGTATCAAGATTCACGTTAGCACATCCAAAAAGTGATTGTGACATGTCGCCGTCTTTGTCGTTGAACCTTGGTGTGTGGTCTGGCATGTCACATTCTTCACCGCAGAACCACAACCCCATTAGCCTTTTCATAGATAATGGCTAAATGCTTTAATGTAATTACAATCTGATGGACTTAGAACCTTTAGACCTTCACGGATTATCAAGGGATTACTGGCCAGCCTGTTTTTATGTGGTTGACATGATTTATTAACTTGACTAGAGATGCTAAGTGAAATTTTCAGGATGCAATTTTTAATATGAACCCCATGAAGGGTATCCTATTTATTGTTGTGAGTGTTTTATAGAAATCACATTTTCTGATATCTCCAAACTTCAAAGTGATTAACTGATTGTCTTGTCTTAACTTAAACAGGGTGCACAATTTGATTGATAACAGCTATAATATATGTGTGAAAGTAGCTCATCTGCAGAATAGGTACTATTGAAGGATGAGCATAAAGTAACAGGAATTGCCACAAAATCTGAGTAGGGCACTGAACCTCTCCACTCATGTTTAGATTCCAACTCGGATGACATTTAAAATGAATGATTTCATAACTTAAGCCTTCAGACCTGGCAATAATAATCATAAAGCATACATGTATCAAACCCAATTGGGCTATCAAGTATTATTGATTGATAAAGACACCAAATCTCTGTAAACTTCAAAGAGTTGTTGAAATACTTCCCTATTAAGCAGATGTGAAATCACTACACATCAGAACTTGAAGTCCTTAGATTTATTAATGAAGTCTTCTTGTACGACTAATAAATTTATCTAAGCTTAGATATAGCTAGATTCCATGACGTCAGAATTAAGAGGGCATAGATATGCTTCATCTAGGTCATTAAGGGAATTGCTTCATCTAGGTCATTATCCATATCTAACACAAACAAAGATTGATTTCAAAGTGATGTTTTCCAAGAATGTATATGAATAATGAAAAATGCACCTGTTTAAAGCTACTATGGCTTTGTTTAATTTAACATTCCATGTAAACTGATAAAATAAACTAACAGTTGTTTATTCAAAGAAACTCAGTTAACGAGATTAATATGTTTCCAGAGGCACAAATATGACAATTATCGATAGTACATAACACAAACTTAACCTAAAAATGTGTACTGAAAAGGTACAAGTTATTCCAAACAATTATGACTGCTTACCTCAGAACCAAGAATTAAGCTTCAAGATAGATCAGAGTAAAACAAGAATGCCAAGCATTCATAATATAGAATTCAAATTTCCATGTGTCTACACATAATGGAAAGCACTTGTCACTTTATTACCAATAACAGCACATACAGTTTTCCATTGAAGTTAGTAGGAGCCATATTGTAGCAGTCCTAAACCAAATAAGGTAACATCCTCTCAATAAAACTTGAGATAATGGTGTAGAATAGGCCCACTGTTAAGAAAAGTCAAAGACTGAAAACCTATCAATAGATCAACCAACTCATTTAGCACATGTCTAGCACACAATATCAAGGAGACGCCATCTCTTGTCTATAGCACACAATATCAAGGGGACAACATCTCTTATATATAAACTTAAAGTACCAATATCAGTGATCTCTTCGGCATCATTTATAATATCAAACTTGGTTCAAAAGCAACAGGTTCAGAAAATGATCAACTTTGCAGAGAAATAAAGCTACTAGCTTTAAGGAATGAAATCCTAACAATAAACTAAAAATAAAACAATCTCTGGCATGTTACAGGAAATCTGGAAATGATGAAATGGAATGCTTCAAATCTGAATTAGATCCATAGTTGATTTTTGACCCAATGCCTTGAAATCTGATATATACTCCACAGTTGCTGATTATTCTCCATAAAATCTGAGACATGAAGTTGTTCCCTGAAAATCTGTCAGATATCCTTTAAACAACGCAAATTTTGCCACCTATCTGTTGTCACACAACACCTTTTCCTTTTACCAGGAGGAGTATTCTCCCTTGAGGAAGAGTAACTCAAATTAAATCTCGAGCATTTTGCTTGTCTTCAGCATCAGGTGGTTTTGAAACATGAACTACAAAATGAGTGCCCAAAAGAGCAGATTCAAAATACATAGAGAAGCCACTGGTTTGTGTGTCTAGATTTCTACTGCTCCCCTCTAGCTCACATAGCTTTGCTTTTCACTTAATACATTTTAAAACACTGTTGCTTCATCGGCAGACTTTATCAAATCCTTTGACACTCTATTACCCACTACAACACTGTTTGTTCCTCTGCAGACTTTATCAAATCCTTTGACATTTATCTCATGTCCCCTTAAGTTATTTTGAGCAATAGTTAGATCCAAGATTTGTTCATACCGTGTTTGTAATAGCTCTGATTAATTGCATACATGTTGTTGGGTTTATTCAAGTGGTTTAATTGCTAAAAATTCCCTTGTAGGATATTCTCTATAACTAAAACTTTCAGATTTAATATTCATAAATCACCAAAATTCGATTCACAACTCCCTTATTGATTTTCTCTTTCCTACCCTCTTTTCTCACTCACAAGGACAAGGCCCCGGTCAATCACATAAATAGATACCCTTGACTGCTGATTTCGAAGATTCATTTGCAGATTTCAAGAATCTGTTCACTTCCATTCCTGCCCTTCCATACTGTATACACTATCAAGTGTTTTCTTGACCCATCCCCAAAACCTCATCTGGCTTTGAATGCTCTTCTTAGTTGCTTGTTATGTCTCGTTAACCTTTAAAGGATTTATACTCACTGTAGACTACTTTTATTTACAAATCGGTTTTTGTTAAGTTGTCACCAGATTTCAGATCATTGAATGATTGCCCACAAGGATACTTCTGCAACCATATATACATAGAGCTCGGTATCTTCGAATTTTGCTTTGGTTATGCATGCTGGAATTGTGATTTTTCCTACAGACTCTATATCAGTTCATTGCCACGCATGGTATCACTGAAATATACTCCAATTCGATTTTCTGAGTGTATTAAACCCCAGTGATGTTCAACCATAGCTCCATCCTTTTTACCCCTTATCAAGTAACATGAATAGTTTCTTGAACTCGAGATAGATTTACAGACATCTTCAAACATCTACTAGATCAGTGTAACGTTATGATTAAAGCATGGATCACAGTGCATCATATATACCTTTTATTTATCCCCAAGACTATGATATGATATGACTGAGAAAATAGAATAGAAACTATTTTCTTTTGATTATTAGAACTTACAACCAAATTTTTCTTCCCTAAAATTGTTTTTTGTCATTTGTTTGTAGCATAAGTTATAAAGCCACTAATGCCCTAAACCCTGCATATACAGTGCTTGTATACTCTGCATATACAATGCTTGCATATACAGTGCTTGTATACATCAAGCAGTGGGTTGATGCCAGTTCTAGTGATGGGAATTATGGCAAGGTGAACCAAAAAAACTGCAAACCCTATTGGAAGTGGTGCTAGCAGAGGAACGTGAGAATCCCGGGCGCTTCGTTTGGCATCAGTAGCAGAGAAAACGGTGTAGACCAGAACGAAGGTTCCCACAATCTCAGCACCCAAGCCATCTCCCTTGCTGTAGCAATGAGCCACAGAGTTAGCACCTCTACCGTCCGCTTGGTACTTGCCTTCCACGAAGCCCTTCACAACACCAATGCCACAGATGGCTCCCAAGCACTGACATATCATGTAGAACACAACCCAGGGTAGAGACAGATTTTTGGCCAAGAACAGTCCAAAGGTCACTACTGGGTTAATGTGACCACCTGAAATACCAGATGTGCAATAGACAAGACAGAAGATCATTCCCCCAAAGGCCCATGCAATCCCCTGAATTCCAACAGATCCAGTGCAAACATTGTCGTCTATCCTGACACCCATGACCGTGAGGATCGTGATGTAAAGAAACAAGAAAGTCTCCATGAACTCTGCAATACCCGCCCTCTAGAAGGACCATGACGCCAACTCCCCGGGTTCGAACAGTGGCGCGGGATCCGGCTCCTTGTAATCCTTTTCCCTCGTTTGTGCCACGGTCCCCAGCGGCTGCCTCTCGGAATACTTGTTCGCCCTGAGCTTAACATCTTCTTCTTTTCCTTCCATTTCAACACAAAGAACCAGAGGATTCTAAGACTGTCTAAACTCAGTCGAAACAAAGCCAAAACAGTGCAGCAAATGAAGAAACTAGACTTTAGCTGTTGTATAATTTATGACTAGAAGAATTGGCCAGCTAAGGTCTGGTTGTTCAATTCAGTTAAGGTATATCTCTGATTCCCCGGGTCAGCGATTATGCATTGCAATCTTGGTCAGGGTCTTTCATACAATTGCAACAGGGTTATGATTATGCATTGCAGCGTGCGGGTGACAATTCAAATTGGAACCGGAATAAGGAGCTCCCTGGAACAATACACCGCGACTGCAATAGCTCGTCCCTGATCGGAGTAGTCTGTCAGGGGATGTCAGGCCCCATTCCCTGCAATCCGAATCCGATTTTTTGTCAGGCCGGGGGCAGGGAATGTCAGGATTGCCATGGGAGGGTGGCGGAGAAGCGGAGAAGGAGGGTGGCGGAGATAGGGGAGGGTGGCGGAGGGCGGAGACATTCCCGGTGGCTGGAGCCGGATGATTTTCCAGCCGGTGACGGAAAACGAGCCATTCTACCGCCTAGGTAGACTACTCCTCACCATGATAGTTTCTCAAGCACAAGTTTCTACCTTGGGTATAATTGTAGTCATTTCAACCTTGAGATTCTTTTGCTAATTTTGTTGCAATAAAAGCATAGGCTAAATGGATTCAAGATAATATACCACCTTTGGTAACTAGTGGGGCAACTAGACAAAGGATTCTAGCAGCCATGAATCTGGAGATACGGATCCTTTATGTGGTAGCTTTGGATCATAATTGGACAAGTTACATAGAAAAATGAAAAATTTCGAACAATGATTTAGATTTTGAAAGGATTATCGATAAAGATAATGATAATTATTTAAAGGACCATAAATTAAACTCATTAATATAGAAGCAGGTCCAGTAATATAGAAATCAAGATGTTGGGTTTGTTACAAGTGATATTAGAGAATATTACAACACTATCCTACTATGTGAAAAAATTAGGCTTAAAGATTAAAAGTTGTTATATTTTTTGGTATTGTGATCACTTGTAACTAAACACTAAATCAATTGCCTTCCAACATTAAAGAGAGGGCATAAGCAAGTGCTAATAGTACAGACAAAGTTATAAAATTGATAACATTCTACAATTCCCTCTTAAGTGAACCTTAGACATCTATATAGGGAATCTAAAGACTGAAGGCATCTGGAAATGCCCAAGGATACAAAATAAATAACGAGGAGCCTAATGGTGGGGATCCAAAGCTACCAGATAAATAATGAAAGGATAATATAGGACCATGAAAGTAAAATATAATTGAATGTTGTGTTACTACATAGTCTATCTAAAATCTAGAAGAAATTGTAGCAAGGAATAAATTCTAGAAATGGTAGAAGAAATCCCTATAATATGTTGTAAAACCCATCAAACAATCAAAATCATGACCTAACTTCCAACAACACATGGAAAGGCTCCCATTTGAAACCTATTTCAAGAATGTTGCTCATGACATCGCAAATGGTTATTTTTATTATTTGAAGGCTAGTGTTTCATTTCGTTAAAATGATACTGCAAGTATGAAAAACAAAAACATATATACTATGAGTACCAAAAGTAATATAAATATATGGTCTGCTATTGTGTATAGACACCAAGAAAATATGGATATATGCCACCACTGTATTAATGTGAAATAGGGGATGAGAAATAATGGTAGAGTGCTATAACATATATGGTTACACCCTAAACACTCATATGTATTACGAAAAGATACACTAGCGTGACAATTCTAATTAGAATGATTAGAAACAATTTTTTTAAGCTTTCGAATGAAGGTATTTAGGAAGTTATTTACTCCTGCGAAATTTTATATTTTTTCAATGACAGTCGCGATTTAAAGGGATTGAATTCGCATAAATAAAATGATTTGCTTGGGCAAAAAAATGACTTATTTCGTGGTTATAAACTATGACACATAGCATG
The DNA here is from genome assembly GCA_031772625.1 of Pinus tabuliformis. NCBI lineage: Eukaryota > Viridiplantae > Streptophyta > Pinopsida > Pinales > Pinaceae > Pinus > Pinus tabuliformis. The sequence goes on along the minus strand of CM062820.1, from coordinate 1,436,100,683 downwards.
CACAACCCATTATACTATCCTAAAAAGAACCTAGATATCACATGAAAAACCTAAGTATGAATCTAGAAAAAGCAACCTCTTAATCGACCACGATCATGAAGGATTTTTCCTATGTTGTATTGATCAATAGTCTGTTAATTGAACAAGATCACCAAGGATTTCTCTGACCTCTCCACACGAATTTTGTGTCTTCTATACTATTTAAATTCATTCTCAAACCCTCAAAAAATACATTATCCCTTACCTGATATTCGCTCTTATGACTCCACGTAAATATTATTCTCTCAAGTTTCATTTTAATGCACATAGAAATTTAATTTGAACGAACATTCCTCGGATGGAACCTATTTAGAATTCTGCATTTCCTTGGTTTTCTTTCCATATACAACTTATTCAATTATCAGAAGGAGTTGCACCCTTTTTAATAGTTTTCTTTCAGATTTAGGGAGACTTTCATTTAGAGATGTTTGGATGAAAGTTTTTCGAGAGAGAGGGATACAAATTGGTTTTTAAGAGCGCAGTATGGACTACCCTTTTGATCTCATAACTAGATTTTCACAGGTACCTAATGGTTTTTAAACATTTATGTCAAGAGTGGATGAACTATAAAGTTGAAATTCAGAAAATTTCTTCAAGAGATTGAGTCTCTTTCAAATTGTTCAATAACCATCGAATCTTTGAAATATAGAAATTTGATAAGAGAAGTGGTGTCAAATAAATACTTACGTTGCAAGAAATGGATGTAGTTGAAAGGTATTTTCTACGGTTTGGTGGGTTGGTGGGCTCCAGGAATTTTTTTCCCTCTTCCATAGATTTATCAACGAACTTTGTTGCAGTAGCCTCAGAGGGATTTTTGTTGCCTTTGCTCGGGAAAATGTTCGATTCGTAAGGTGATGTCCAACAATCGAAGCTTTCTCAGTAGCTACTTGAGTCCAAAATTTCTATCACACCTCTATCTAACTTTTTCATCCCCTTGGATGAGAAGGCGACTGGAAGCCATGCTCCAGATACAACCTGGGGAGAGATAGGGGTTTTTTTAAGGTGATAGCAGAAGGAAAATCCCTGCTTGAACCTTATGTTCTTATGGGGTTCCATAATGAAATCAAGGAGCCACACAATATCCGGTAAGGTATATTGTTTTGCTACACAAAACCCTAGCAATCCCATTGTCTCTGTCAAATTGGAAGGGAAAAACAAGATTTGTGAAAAATCCATTTAGAGCCTCAGACACGTTGGAAGAACCCATTTGGGCTTATTGAGATTCTTAGCCATGTTGACATAATCCTTGAGAACATCGGCCATTTTCTTAAAGCATGAGCTCTGTTACCCACAAAAGCTGAAACGTAAAGCTATTGGCTTACGAGGACTAGCTATGACAGGAACCTCAAACATAGAAGAAAGGTCCATGCATTTTTAATAGACTACCAAAGGCAATAATTGTCGAGAGTCAGTGTTAATGAAACGATAACCGAGTTACAGGAACTCGTAAGAAAACCCTATTCTCCATTGTTGAAATCTCATCTAGAATTCAAAAATCCCTTTTTCGAATTAACTATAACTTATTCTTCCATTATTAAAGGTTGCTTGAGGGTTTATTCTTCCATTCTTGAAAGCTCCTCAAGGGTTTAAAAAATTTTTGACCACCCATTGTTCTTCCATTCTTGAAAGCTCGTCAAGGGTTTAAAAAAAAATTGACCACCCATTGTTCCTCCATTCTTGAAAGCTCCTCGAGGGTTTGAACAAAAATGGCACTACCCACCAAAAAATTTTATATGGTGACATGGTACGTGAGAGACAAAATGTCTTAAAAAAGTTCTTAATTTTTTATTGTATGTATTAAAAAGCTGATATGAAAAAACTATATCTTTTTTCTTCTAATTCCTCTCTATGTCTTCCATGCTGATGCATGGATCCTTAATTTATGTAGGTTTCGTCGATATTGAGGTCAATATATTTGAATGAATGACTTATAATGGATATGGGAAATATCTTCATCAATGTTATTGGTCCCACCACATATATTTTTGATACTTTATGGATAGATTTTTAGGTATTTGTCATCAAATTTGTATACATTTTTTTATTCTTAAATAAATAATTTTTTCTTTGTAATACTGGAAACTAAGTTTTATATGATTTCATTATGATAAATTTAACTAAATAAAATTGGTTAAGAGAAAATTAAATAATTGTATTAAAAAACCATTCATGTAGTAGTGATTTAATGGAATGGTATCATCTTTAAATGCTTTGAAAATTTTTCCAATATTTTTTCAGACATTTCTCGTCCTGCTAGACAGTTTCACCCTTTTTAAAGGGGGAAGAGGCGACAGTCTCTTGTAGTAGTGATTCAATCAAAAGAAATCATATTTAAATTATTTGGAAACCTTTTTCGAGAATGTTTTCAGACATTTCCCCTCTTTCTAAACAGTTTCAACCCTTTCATAAAGGGAATAGGCCATAGAGTCTTGTTGCTCTTTCACAAAATGTGTTATGTCATTCCTTGTGAAAGGGACTAGAGTGACATGCTTCAAAATGTCACATATTGCCATGGTTTGAGTCCAAATTTTAATCCAATGAGGTGGAAGGGTCTCTAATCTTATTTAAGTGTACAGTTAAAAATGAACATTTCACTGTCATTCTCGTCATGATATAATCTGATAAAAAGTTTTCATATGTAATAAGGTATATCCTGGCTACAAACAAGGGATATAAAGGTTGGGGTGGCATGGGAAAATAATAAAAAAGGGCCCTTAAAAAATGTAGATCCTCTCAATCTCCCCTGAGGATAAGGCCTACATGAATCTTTAAAGGCAACTTAGTATGATTATTTCATTCGTGAGATGAAGCTTCATGAAGAAGAGATGAGAAAGGATGTTGTTGGGACTTTTAGGAAGAATTTAATGAAAGATACATAAGCTCAGAAACCCCGAGGAGAAGCCCAAGATATCCATATGAGCTCTAGCCCTTCTCTTGACTCATCCAATGTTAATTCTTATCAACACGTCTATTATTGGTATTGTTGTACAAATAAAAAAAGGACAAGGATGCTAATGATAGAGAAGGGTGAGTGAAGATAAGATAGAGGAGATAGAGGAGATAGACCTGAAATATACTAAAAAAGAGTAGGAATCACAAGTAGAACCCAAAGAGAATTCAAACCAATATATTTCCTCTACCTAGAGTACCTACGTAACATCTCATTCTTTATCCCTTACAATTATTCTTAGTAATTCTTGTATTGAAGCTTCCTCAATTCTTGAGATATCCAAATTAACATAAATGTACATGCCTTGTGTTGACATTTCTTCTAGTGTCTTAACTACCTTATAAGTTCCTTTTTTATATTACCCTTATACTATATTCCCATGCCCTAGTATCTTGGTTTCCATGATTGCAACAAACCCTCTACATGTTTGTCTACTACTCGTACCATGATGCCCATGGAAGTTGCTCAAACCCAAGTTTCTACCTCATATACAATGGAGTCATTTCAGCTTTGAGATTCGTTTGCTAATTTTGTTGCAATAAAAGCATAGGGTAAACGGATTCAGGATAATCTACGACCTTTGGTCACCAATGAGGAAAATAGCCAAATGATTCTAGCAGTGATGAATCTAGTGATAAGGATGCTTCCCATAGTATCTTTGGATCATAAGTTGACAGGTTACATAGGAAAATGAAAAATTTGAACACTGATTTAGATTCTAAAAGGATTATTGATACAACCTAATGATAAACAATTAAAGGACCATAAACTAAACTCATTAGTATAGAAGCAAGCCCTGTAATATAGTACTCGAAGTGTTGGGTTTTTTATAGGTGATATTAGAGCATATTACAACACTATCCTAATATTGGAAAAAAATAGGCTTAAAGGTTAAAAATTGTTATACTTTTTGTTATGGTGATGACTTGTAACTAAACACTAAATTGATTGTATTACATCAAAGAGAAGGCATAAGCAGAGAAGGCATAAGAAGGTGCTAATAGTATAGACAAAGTTATAACATTGATAATATTGTACAATTTTGTCTAAAATTAACATTAGACATCATATATATGCAATCTAAAGATAGAAGGAATGTGGAAACACCTAAGGATACAAAAGAAATCATGAGGAGCCTAATTGTGGGGATCTGAAACTGTGAGATAAATAACAAAACGATAATTTAGGACCATGAAACGAAATTATAATTGAATGTTGCGTTACTACATAGTCTATCAAAATCTAAACAAAATTGTATCAAGGAAAAAATTCTAGAAATGGTAGAAGAAATCCCTATAATAAGTTGTAAAACCCTTCAAATATTCAAAAGCATGACCCAACTTCCAGCAACACATGGGAAAGTTCCCATTTCAAACCTATTTCAAGAATGTTGCTCATGACATCGCAAATGGTTATTTTTATTATTTGAACATTAGTGTTTCATTTCATTAAAATAATACTGCAAGTACCAAAAACATATATACTGCGATTACCAAAAGTAATATAAATACCTGGTCTGCTATTTTGTATAGATACCAAGAAAATATGTATATATGCCATAAATTTAATCCTGTAAAATCTGCCATGACAAGCAATGGTTGAGGGCTATAACACATATGGTTACACCCTACACCCTCATCTGTAGTATGAAAATATACACTAGTGGAATAATACTGATTAGAATGAGTGGAAGGCATTTTTCAAAACTTTTGAATGAAGGTATTTGGGAAGTTATTTACTCCTGTGAAATTTTATGTTTTCTCAATGACACTCATGATTTAAAGGGAGTGAGTTCTCCTAAATAACATGATTTCCTTGGGCCAAAAATGACATATTTGTTGGTTAGAAAAGTCAACTATGACACATAGTGTGCACAACTCATTATACTCTTCTCAAAATGTACCTAGAGCTCACATGAAAAGCCTAGGTATGAGTTTAGAAAAAACCAACCTCTTAATTGACCAAGATCACCAAGGATTTCTCCTATGTTGTATTGATCAATAGTCTCTTAATTGACCAATATCACCTAGGATATCTCCTATGGTGTATTGATCAATAGTTTGGACTTGAGATCAACTTTTATGGGTCAATTTTGGACTTGAGGTCAAGTTTAATGGGTCTAGTATATAACACTTATTGATCTTCTTTGAGAGCGAAATATGTCAATTTATAGAATATGTCACTAGAGAAGGAAATTTTGATGTAATGAAGAAATATATCTAACCACCTTATCATTGGAAAACACTTGTTCCATGTGATACAATACCCTACATCAATTGGTATATGTGACACTATACCCTACATCACCAGATAAATGACACTTCAAGTGATAGTTCTAGTAATTATTGCAAGGGAGTTAACTTTTAATGTGATAATATATCTCTCTCATTGTGTGTTTCGAGATAACTTGACCCTATCACTTAGATAACATTCCATGTGTTGGGTTCATCTCAAGTCATACATATAACCATTATCGCAAGGTAGTTGACTTTTAAAGTGATAATATGTCTCTCTCCCATTGTGTGTTTCTAGAGAAGTTGAGCCTATCTCTTGGATAACACGCAAGGTGTTGGGTTTGTTACAAATGATAATAGAGAAGATTATAACACTGTCGTACTGTAGGAAAAAAATAGCCTTAAAGGTTGCAAGTTTCTATGGTTTTTTTTATGGTGATGACTTATAACTAAACACTTAATTGATTGCATTACAACAATGAAGAAAATGCGTGAGTAGGTGATAAGAGTATTGACGAAGTTATAGCTTTGATAAGGTTGTACACTTCCCTCTTAAATAAACCTTAGACATCCTAGATAGGGGATATAAAGATAGAAGGAATGTGGAAACACCCAAGGATACAAAACAAATAATGAGGAGCCTAAAGGTGGGGATCCAAATCTAGTAGGTAAATAATGAAAAGATAATTGAGGACCATGAAAGGAAATTAGAATTGAAGGTTGTGTTACTACATAGTCTATCTAAAATCAAGAAAAAATTGTAGCAAGGAACAAATTCTAGCGATGTTGAAATAAATCCCTATACGATGTTTCAAAACCCATCAAAGATTCAAAGGCATGGCCCAACCACCAACAACACATGGAAAAGCTCCCATTTCAAGCCTATTTCAGGAATGTTTCTCATGACACTGGAATTGTTATTTTGATTATTTGGAAGCTAGTGTTTCATTTCATTAAAATTATACTGCAAGTACCAAATACAACAACATAAATACCACAAGTACGAAAAGTAACATAAATACTACAAGTACCAAAAGAAACATAAATACATGGTCTCTCATTTTGTATAGACAACAAGAAAATAACATAATAGAAAGCTACGAAGAAAAGTGTATGGGAATTAGTTACAAAGAAAATAACATATTACCTATTGATTTACTTATACCATGTAAATAAATAAAATTAATATCATATTAACTAATTAACTAACTAATTATTAATAGTTCTATAGTAGATCATGTAATTTAAAGTATTTTTATGTTTTAGGTTCTAAGTTTTAGTTGATTAGAACAAATTAGTTATATATAACTAAATATTAAATAAATAATCTCATAGTTATATTAGCTAATTAACTAACTAGTTTTATAATGGTCCTATAATAATACATATCTTTGGACAAATATTGAAAAAAATAAAATTTGATTTTATTTAACAAACTAACTATTTATTTAATTAATTAGTTAAAACAGTTTTATTCCTTTTCTTGTCTCTTAGTCCAATCAATTGTAGCTGCTACCCGTTCCCTTGTAGTCGTTTCCTTGGTCAAAAGTAGTTGTTTCCTTGGTCCAAAATAATCGTTTTTATAGCTGTTGAATGATGTATCTCTCTATTTAACTTGTGGTTTTGATCTGATTCTTCATCTTGTCCTGACGATGAAGCACACTAGTTGGTTTAAAACGCGTCAACAAATGAATTCTGATGTGATTATTGTCAAAATTCATTTTAATAATACATAAATAGTTGTTGAAATAGATGAAAATAGGTATCCCAAAAGAAGCATAAAATGATTCTAATATATCGCGTGAACAATTATTAAAAAATGAATATTGAATTAAAAGTTACATAATTTATTGTATTTCAGAGAATTACGTTGTTGACTGAAATTAGAAGGAAAATAAAATATTTCCAGGTGTGCTACCATGTTAAATTAGGGAAAGGTTGGCTAGGATTTATAGATGCATTTAAATGAATAAGGATTGTCATTACTTATTATTACTTCACAGTGTACTTGGCTTTAGTACGGGAAGGGGATATATGGGGATTCTGCACATCAAACTATAGATGACTGATAAAATGAGTAGAAGGGAAAATAATTTCATTAATTTATAGCCCTATACATGAATAATACCACTATAAAATCATGGTTTCAAGAGCGCTTACACAACTTTATCTACCACACTTCAACATCTATCATAGCAATGTTATAAAATGCACATGTGGCCTTTAATCAAAATGTGCACACGAATTCCAACAAATAATATTCATTTTCATTCATCTAAGGATGGTTGCAAGTATATAACCATCTTAGGCATCATGTAAAGGTCATAGGTAATGTGAAAAAATCATGTCAAGTCCTAGAACTACCATTAAAATCAATGCATAACGAAAAGTATCTAAAAATAACAAATTCTCATTTTTTGAATCTAGCTTCTAACATATACAGTTGGCTAGCCTTGACACTTATGATTAGCTAGATTTTGGCAGTAACAGTCAGTTGGCTTCAACCCTTTCAATCAGCTAGATTTATATACAAATAATAAACTAGCTTCTTAGACTGACAATTAACTATCTACAACAAAAAGCAATCAACTAGCTTCAACATTGATAGTGAGTTAGTTTCTAACATCAATACTCAACTTGGTTTTACGCTAATAAGAAACTATGAACATGAACAAAACTAGCAAGCTAGAAAATTATGTGGAAACAAAATCATACCAACATATTGATATTACATTTTGTCACATTCATGTAAGTTAATGATCTAGCAGAAAAATGGAATTTCTTATCTTCAACAACCTTTATGATAGAACCTATTACATTTTATTTAGTCTGATACTTTACTAGCTACACCAAACCAGGCTCAATCGTGTCTCTAAGAAAAGGAAACTAAACTATATTATGTTTATTCCTTGTATGATATGTCAATGATCTACTAAATGTAAAGGAACTTTGACTGTAATAAAAAATGTCTGCATAATATTCTTTACAACCTCCTTGCTAGCCCCTGTAGTAGCAATGTCTTCATACTCTGCACTTGAAAAAGCAACAATAGACTACTTCTTATCCATATAGTTGATGGATCCACCAAAAAATGTCAAATACACCTGTAGACTTTCCGCTATCTACATCTCTAGCCTAATCAAGATCTATAAAATATCATAAATAGAATTATTCATTTTGATTTTTCTTCTAACATAAAACATAGTCCTTGGTCTCCTTCAAATAACAAAAAATTATTTTCACAGTGACCCAATGCTCGTTCATTGGATTAGACATAAATAGACTAACAACTCCCATTAAATGTGTAATTTCAGGCCTACATAAGAAACCCTACAACTTCAACATTAACATATTGGCCACATATCCCCTTTCTATTTAAGCATTAAAACATATCTCTAAGGATACAGAGAAAATAATCTGATCACTCACATATTAGGTCCTCCAAAATGGCTGACAAATACACTTGAAATTGTTTTTCATGATGACGATGGAAAGACAAGAACAAGAAGCTCAACCAAATAGAATGGATGTGATGTAGATGATCCTAATTCACCTATTGATATGGATGTTTCTTATGATTGGGAAGTAAATTTATCTACAAATTTTGAACCAAATGCCTTCAAAGAAGTTTATTCCAGAGATGAATCGAAAGAAGCGATGTAGAAACAATATGACTCTTTGATAAAAAATGGCACCTAGACACTGATTAACTAAAACATTATTAAATTATACATTTTTAACTAGCTAATAATGTAAACACCTTATAACATTATTTCATTTATATAATTATATAATTATATATTTATATATAGGTATGGTCATCTTCCTTTTAATGATCAATTTGACTTTTTGAATGTCCCTTAGTCAAAGCTAGCCATTGATCTAGATAGCCGTTGGAGGCCCTGCTCAGCCTATTTAACATGCAAAGCTGGATCTATTTCTTCAACTTGTCGTGACGATGAGCCACACTTGGTGGTTCGAAACGCGTCAACAAAGGTCTTTCTATATGTGATTTACGCTGAAGCTCTTCTTATAACTATTATGGATCAGAGAAGTCTCAATTCAAAAATTGACTCCCTGCATGGTAAGGCCATTACTTCTAAGGTTCATTATTTTAAATGGGCACGCTTGCAGGTCTCGAAGTTGAAGACAAATCTAGCTTTTCTGAAGAGATGCAGAGATTCCGTGGTTATCCCGGTCTTCGCTCAGATCAACCATTGCCTCCACACTCCTTCTAACCATGGGGTGTTCGTGAAAGCCAGCCTTGCGCTTTTGAGATCTGAAATTAACAGGGTCAGGAGAGACCTCTGTCGATTCTCTCTTGATCTTCTGGGTTTGCACTTGGAGCTTTCGAACTTGATCTCCCCCTCCCTGTGGGCCAGAATAGATGCATGTTCTGCATTAAAATCGGTGCGTTTCGAGGAGATCAGGGGACAAAAGCAAGCTACGAAGTTTCAGTGTTTAGCTCAGAAATCTACTGGTGGTGAATCAGTGGATGATTTTTCCCTGAGCCGCATTTCTGCTTGTCAAAAGTCGGCCCTCCATTCTTGGGTGTCTTTCTCCTCTCCCGTAGCAGGTCAAGGGACCTCTGGGGAGCACTCTGTTGTTCCTGATCCTCATCCCAGGCAGCCAGCTCATTCCGTTTCATATTACTCTCCTTCCGTTGGCAGTGTTAAGCCTGCCCCTTATTTAGTTTGCGAAGCGGATCCGGCTCATTCCGTTTCATATTACTCTCCTTCCGTTGGCAGTGTTAAGCCTGCCCCTTCTTCAGTTTGCGAAGCGGATCATTCATGCGATTCTCGCATGGCTTATCCACCAGTTTCTCCGGATCTGCCTATCATCCAGAAATCTGGCTCGTCTGAGATTGTTCGTTCGACTGATCAGGTTTCCACGGCAGCAGGTAAGAAGGTTTGCACTTTGGTTCCTGAGTGCGCTGCTCCCTCAGGTTCTCTATTCATCATAAGCACAGTGGTGGTGCTGCTGACCGAGAAGGTTTTGTCTCTCCCTCTCAAGACCAGGGTTTGTTGCAGAGTGTCGCACGCTGCTCTCCGATCCAACTTATTCGCAGCTGCTCGATTGCCCGGAGGGATAGCGTTGCTGACCGAAGTGAATTTTCAGTTTTACCTTCGCTGGATCTGCTTCATTGCTCGATTACCCGGAATGGTGGCGTGGCTAACCGGAGGGATGGTTCTGTTTCGCCTTTAGATCCACCTCAATGCTCGAGTAACCGGTGCAATGGCGTTACTAACCGGAGGGGAGGTTCGCCTTTGAATAAACCTGATCATTTTCTTCAGTCTGCGTGCAAGAAGCCGTCTGTCAACAAGGGCTCGAATGACCGGTGCTGTGGCGTTGCCAACCGGATTGAAGGTTCGCCGTCGGACATACCGGGTCAATTGCATCGTTCCGCATGCAGGAGGCCGTCTGTCAGCAGGGTCGATCCTTCCGACGACCGTAATAATTCCTTGTTTGATAAATATAACCTTTATGATAATAACGATAACAGGATTATTAATATTAATAAGTTATATAGGTGTAGTAATATTAATTATAATAGTAATATTATTAATAATAATGATTTATATAATAGTAATATCGTAAATGTGAATAATACTAATAGTATGGATGATAGTTCGGATATGAATTATGAGAATCTTAATATTAACAATAGTAAGGATATTAATAATAATAAGTCATATAAGTTATTTAATTGTAATATTAATGATTATAATAGTATTATTAAGAGTGATTGTAATATTATACATAAGGATAATAGTATGAATCTTATTAATAATAACAATAATAATATTATTAATTATTCATATAATAATAATAGCAATAAGAATAATAATAATATTAGTAATAATTACAATATTTGTAATGTTATACATGAGAATAATAATAATAGTATGAATAATATTTGTTCTAATAACATTAATAGTATGAATAAGATTTGTTCTGATAACAATTTAAATGATACTAATAATAATATTTTATTCCATAATGATAAAGAATTTCTTAACAATAACAAGGATTTTGATAACAATGAGGTTTTGAATGTCGACCCGGTTATTCCTCCCCCTTCTTCGCGGAATAATAAGGTTGTTAACCTATCTAGTTTTTCTTTCTCCCCTTCTGTTTTTAGCCTTTTAAGCAAGGGTTTAAACTTTTCCCTCACCCCTAGAAGCATCCTAGTGGAGGACATTATTTGCGACGTGGAATACGGGATTAGAGATCTTCCGGATAATATCAAGGACACTATTAGGCAGGATTGTGTTGTCGTCCTTAGAAAGGCTAAGCCCCCTCGGAAGAACCTCAGCAGTATGGAATTCTCTGCCCTTAAGTCCTTAAATCAGAACGAAGATATTGTCGTTCTGAAGGCTGACAAAGGAGGGGCTACGGTCATCCTTAACAAGGATGATTACCGTAAGAAGATGTTAGATCATCTTCACAATAGTGGCAGTTATAAAAAACTGCCCAAGAACCCTCTGAAGAAGATTTCTAGGACTGTGGCTCTCGCCATCAAGTCTAGTAACTCGGTGAGTTCCCTGGGCCACAAACTCATTGAGAGTAGTCCCATTACTCCTAGGATCTATGGGTTACCTAAGATCCACAAGGAAGGGGCCCCTCTGAGGCCCATCGTCAACACCATTGGTGGTCCAACCTACCTTCTTGCCAAGTTCCTTGCCCTTAAACTTAAGCCCCTAGTAGGCCGCACTGAGTCCTTCGTTAAAGACTCTGCTTCCTTCATTAAGGAGCTTAAGGATATCAGGCTTGCCCCTGAGGACATTCTTGTCAGCTTTGATGTGGTCTCTCTTTATACTTGCATCCCTATAAAGGAGGCCTTGGAAGTGATCTATCGCCTAACAGATCCCAATACCACCCATCTGGTTGAGATCCCATCTCCTTGATGTCTTCGTTGAGAATGGATATAGTAGGTGCCTAGGTCAGAAGGCTTTCCTTAAAGCATCTAGAAATGCAGTTATGAGGAAAGAACCTAAGGAGCGCCAGCTAGGTGTCCATCTTCCCTATGTCCAAGGAACCACAGACAAGATTGCTCAGATCCTTAAGAGGTATGATATTCCCTCTTCATTTAGACCCCTCAACACAATTCGTAATTCCCTCCAATCGGTAAAAGATACCGTTAGCCCCAAGGACATGAAGGGTGTCTACTTGATCCCTTGTTCTTGTGGGACCCCCTACATCAGGGAAACAGGGCGCTCCATCCATTAGAGGATCAGCGAACATGCAGCTGACCTAAGACATGGGAGAACCAAGTCTTCAGCGTTAGCAGAACATGTGGCTAAGACCAAGCATCAGGTTTGTATTGAGGAGGCTAAGGTTGTTGCCAAAATTTCCCAGTTCCATCATCGTAAACTTAGGGAAGCTATTGAGATCGAAAGAAGGCCTAACAATCTCAATAGAGATGACGGCTGGAAGATCAGTAGATGCTGGATCCAGGGCCTTTCATCTTGGTCTCCCCCCCCCCCCCCCTCTTTCATATTTTTCGCTTTCGTCATTCCCCTTGGAGCCTTCATGTCTCCTAGGGTTTATCCTTCTTCTCCTTTTATTTTGAGTCACTCCTTTTCCCTGATTGATATTGGTATTTATAATCATAACAATATTTATTTACTTATTTTATTGTTATTATTATTACTTATTTTATTATTTTTTCGTAACTTATTTATTATATATATATATATATATATATATATATATATATATATATATATATATATATATAGATATATATATTAATTAATATATATTTTAATTTATTGATTTATTGATCTATTAACAAATATATATTACTATTATTATTATATATTTATTTGCTTATTTTTATTATTATTATATATTGTCGTTCTGAAGGCTGACGAAGGAGGGGCTACGGTCATCCTTAACAAGGATGATTACCGTAAGAAGATGTTAGATCATCTTCACAATAGTGGCAGTTATAAAAAACTGCCCAAGAACCCTCTGAAGAAGATTTCTAGGACTGTGGCTCTCGCCATCAAGTCTAGTAACTCGGTGAGTTCCCTGGGCCACAAACTCATTGAGAGTAGTCCCATTACTCCTAGGATCTATGGGTTACCTAAGATCCACAAGGAAGGGGCCCCTCTGAGGCCCATCGTCAACACCATTGGTGGTCCAACCTACCTTCTTGCCAAGTTCCTTGCCCTTAAACTTAAGCCCCTAGTAGGCCGCACTGAGTCCTTTGTTAAAGACTCTGCTTCCTTCATTAAGGAGCTTAAGGATATCAGGATTGCCCATGAGGGCATTCTTGTCAGCTTTGATGTGGTCTCTCTTTATACTTACATCCTTATAAAGGAGGCCTTGGAAGTGATCTATCGCCTAACAGATCCCAATACCACCCATCTGGTTGAGATCCCATCTCCTTGATGTCTTCGTTGAGAATGGATATAGTAGGTGCCTAGGTCAGAAGGCTTTCCTTAAAGCATCTAGAAATGCAGTTATGAGGAAAGAACCTAAGGAGCACCGGCTAGGTGTCCATCTTCCCTATGTCCAAGGAACCACGGACAAGATTGCTCAGATCCTTAAGAGGTATGATATTCCCTCTTCATTTAGACCCCTCAACACAATTCGTAATTCCCTCCAATCGGTAAAAGATACCGTTAGCCCCAAGGACATGAAGGGTGTCTACTTGATCCCTTGTTCTTGTGGGACCCCCCTACATCAGGGAAACAGGGCGCTCCATCCATTAGAGGATCAGCGAACATGCAGCTGACCTAAGACATGGGAGAACCAAGTCTTCAGCGTTAGCAGAACATGTGGCTAAGACCAAGCATCAGGTTTGTATTGAGGAGGCTAAGGTTGTTGCCAAAATTGCCCAGTTCCATCATCGTAAACTTAGGGAAGCTATTGAGATCGAAAGAAGGCCTAACAATCTCAATAGAGATGACGGCTGGAAGATCAGTAGATGCTGGATCCAGGGCCTTTCATCTTGGTCTCCCCCCCCCCCCCCCCCCCCCCCCTCTTTCATATTTTTCGCTTTCGTCATTCCCCTTGGAGCCTTCATGTCTCCTAGGGTTTATCCTTCTTCTCCTTTTATTTTGAGTCACTCCTTTTCCCTGATTGATATTGGTATTTATAATCATAACAATATTTATTTACTTATTTTATTGTTATTATTATTACTTATTTTATTATTTTTTCGTAACTTATTTATTATATATATATATATATATATATATATATATATATATATATATATATATATATATATATAGATATATATATTAATTAATATATATTTTAATTTATTGATTTATTGATCTATTAACAAATATATATTACTATTATTATTATATATTTATTTGCTTATTTTTATTATTATTATTATTTATTTATTTATTTGTTTTATTTAACTATCATCTTACATTTACCCTATTTATATTTTATACAAAAGTTAGGTCTTCAATTTAACTAATTCTCATTTAATTAAAATTTTTAATTATTAAATTATACATTTTTAACTAATTAATAACGTAAACACCTTCTAAAATTATTTCATTTATATAATTATATATTTATATATAGGTATGGTCATCTTCCTTTTAATGATAAATTTGACTTTTTGAATGTCCCTAAGTCAAAGGTAGTCGTTGATCTAGATAGCCGTTGGAGGCCCTGCTCAGACTATTTAACATATAAAGCTGGATCTATTGCTTCAACTTGTTCGGACGATGAGCCACACTTGCTGGTTCGAAACGCATCGACAAAGATCTTTCTATATGTGATTTACACAGAAACTCTTCTTATAATTGTTATGGATCACAGAAGTCTCAATTCAATAATTAAAACATTCAAATCGCAGAAATTGTGTTACAACAATTACAGTTTCATTAGATAAAGCATGTGCCTTAGAATCCGTTATAAGTGCAAATGACGTTAAATGTGGGTGGAAATTCCATTGCTACAAGACGAAATTATTGTTCTCTTATTATCAAAGTTGAGGCTCAAGTTATTCACTTATGGATTAGAAATTTTGTAATAAAGCCAAATATTTATCTTTCAAGATTCAATCCATTATGGTTTAAGAAATGACTTTCTTGAGTTTGATATAGTAGACATATGACATTCATATATGTTGGTCTATTCCAAATTCAACAGTTATGAGACCATGGTTGAAGGTCTTATTACTAGTCACAATAGTCTAGAGTTATGCTAACCTTTCTTCATGTATTACCATGTTTCTCCAAAGCTGTTACAGGAAAATTCCTTAACCTCAACACAAAGGAAAAGTCTATGGAAGAAAAGTCTCTGTTGCATAGTTCTCCCAAGTTGTTGTAGGAAAAGTCATTGACATCAATTCAAAGGAAAAGTTTCATTTGGAAATTGTCAGTATGACCTAAGACACTCAATAAGCTCAATGATTATAATGTGTTAATGAAAACTGTACCATTACCAAGCATGTCCAACACAAAATATTGAAGACCATTGCATCATCATACAAATTAAAATCCACAAGTAATAAATTCCTAAGATTTAGTAACCAGAGACATAAAAGACCTTGCATTTTGTATATTCAAATAATTTCAAATATAGTAGAGGACAAAAGTAGCTACAACTACTTAAGTCTCCAAGATATTTTATTAGAAAGAAACAAACATTCCTCAACCACTAAATTATTCACTAAACACCGAGCCTCATTAACAATGTATCATAACCAGTTAAATTTTCCTTGATAAAAGGCAACTAGGTAGTGAAGGCTTATGACCATCTTACAGAAAAGAAAGGCGTGGATTCATACTACACTTCAAAGACTCAAACTCTTCCAAACCTAGTAAAATTGCTTAAGGTCTTAGTTTTCATCAACCATATATTTAGCCTGTAGACTAGCAAAGAAAGTCCTTAAAGAAAACCAAACCACCTAGTTGTAGTAACTCCTAGACATGTCTGATATTCCAAATGTCATTCATCTTTTTAAATAAAAAATAGATAAAATTCTTTTCTCATAGTGGTATATGTAAAATTGATAAACCTCGTTTCATTTTTTCTTTATTTTCCTATCATAAATGAAGGAAATTGCAACAGTATTATGACCAATTCATCTACAACAAAATATTAGGCCTATATTTCATTTTTAGAAAGTAAGTTTTCACAACACGAGAAAACCCACAAATCTTAGTGCTCTGTTATTACTAATTAGAGGGCCCGTATGTAATCTCAAGGGACAAACAAGAATTAGAGGTACTTCAGAGGGTATGAATTATGGTTTAATAAGTTAACTATTAAGCGTGATTGTATAACTCTCTAAACTATTGCGCAAATTGAGATAATAAGAATGAATTTGAAAACATAACACAAAATATTGCAAGTAGACATAAGAACTAAAGAAATGCCAATAAAGTTTAGTTTATATTACAGTTGCCCCAAGTTGCTTTCCCTAATGTTAAGTTGTGAGATACATACAAAATTTGGCAATTCAAAGTGTCCTTAAAAAATAGAAATTAAAAAGCAATCTACAACAGCCAACGTAACATGTCGTAAAGTAGAAATAATAAATACCTTTATAGGACGTAGTTGCCAAATAGGTTGTAATATACAACAATTCCATGAGCTTGCATCATCCACATGATTATCGACTTATCACCGGAATATATCCATTTCATAGATTACATGGATATTAAATGCTTCAAGAAACCTATGTTTTAACATATTTTTCATACAATGCCACTATGTGCTTTTTGGTAGGAGTTCTTAGCTATAAAATTTTTGCATCATATCCAGCCTTTGTAATCTCATGCTTATGTTTTGAGCTTAGGCCATATTTGAGCACATTCCTATATTTTCTTTAAAGGAAAGAATTCAAAGAAAAACATATTTCTAGTAATTTTATTCAATATGTAATATGAGGAAGAGATAAGGCACTTATTGGAAACAAATTGTTGGTATGAATGTTATAGAAATACTTTAGAACATCTTGTTTGTATGATGCTAAGATAAAAAAATGGACCGAAAATTAATAATATTGTTATATTTATTACAAACAACATGCCTTCCTTGTATTGAATATAAATGACACTGCATATTTCCTATCAATACAAAATCATTGGAGCATCAATCAAATATCATGCTTGCAATGATGGTCATCTTCCCCAAACTAACAATTCAGTACTTTTCAAAAAATTGTTAACAAGTTTGAGTGCTTTGTGCCACTTGCTTCCCATTTAGCTCAAAAGGTTATCACAAGGAAATTTTTACTGCTAACCTTAGCAACTTCTTTAGATCTGAGTCCTATTAAACCATGAATTGATGGCTCCTTAATGCATGCTATCAATGACTCTAGTAGGTAATGCTTTTCATATTTGTTGTATGTAGTATACCTCATCAACCAAGATATATAATGAGAAATTCATATTAAGTATACATTCATCTAACATATCAAAATACATGAGTTGAACCTTTAAGCAGGTCTATGTAGTAAATGAGAACTATAAAGAAACCTATTTCACTAATTTTTATATTCAAAAAACGATAATATATGCATGGCGAACATATACCACTAGTTGTAAGTGAAGCTGATAAAGATCTTCTTTCAGTCTAAAGTATAATAGAATATGATACAAACAATCACCCAATTGACTTTATCTATGCAGTTTCACATATAAATACATCATGAGATAGTCATCAGACTATTCAATTCTTTAATATATTAACATTAACACTTAGGATTATACTTTTTATATTTGCTTGGTCTTGTACATAGTACAAGGTTGAAGGGAGCACTTTTGGAAGGAAAACTAGTGTAATTGTCTTTAGAGTGAATGAGTCAAAGACAATGAACAACATCAAGATCTACATTTGGTGAGGGTGACTAGACCTACTGAAGAAAATGAGATAGGATTGGTGCATGGAATCCACTACCCCATACAACTTCATTTCAACATTTTCATGACCTCCAGTCCATCCAATTCTTTTGCATGAGGATAAGTTCAATATACAAGTGGACTAGTCAACATGTGAGCTAATTCTGAGTCTAAGAAATGCATGAAATCAAGATTGAAACCTCGAGTAGGATGTATTTAGATATTTTCATATAGGATATGATGCCTTATGCGGGTGGAGTAGGTGTAATTTTGTTTTACAATTTGATTGCATGAAGTCAAGATTGAAGGGTTAATAAAACTAGAGAGTTGATAAGTGTGAAAAAGGTGTTGTCCTCTCTAGTTGGACAATTCCACATCATATAAATTTTTGAACTAGAATGGAATATCCCTATAATAGTATTTTGTTCGAGTAAGTTCTCTACTCAACGGATAAGTGTTCTGGAATCAAAATATGACATTCTTCTTAACATATTCGTTACCTCCAAATGAAATTTTGACCAATCCTTTCAACTCCACCATCACATACTGTCAAATGAAATTTCTAATCATCATGGTTCTCAACTTCGTCTTTCATCAAACGTTTGTAGTTTTTTGTGAGATGCACTGACCAAATCTCATATGCAGACATTAGGTAGCTTGGACGAGTCTTATATCCCACTGCCACTGGCACTAACCAGACCTCCATTGTCAGAGACAATCATTTTCCTTGGAGTTGAATTTGGGTTGTCAAGCTAAAGAATTCAGAGTTGATGTATGGTTGTCAAGCTAAAGTAATGGAGAGGTTGTGCACCATGCTAAGAAGTTTGGAGCTACAACTAAATTTGAAGTTAGTCACTGATTTTTCTCAGGAAAATAATAATAATACTAACAAGTGTCGCATTCCTTATTCACCACACCAACATGCACACAACCATCTGGCCCCCTTTAGTGTTTCCATGGCTATATTCAGTGTTTTAATGGTTATTGGTAGCATTTAGATTTTATAGAATAATGTTAGCATTAGTTTCAAATCTTGGAAATACGAATTAAATAAATGCATGGAACAAATATATTGTATGAATGATATTAATGATATGGTTTGTCTCCCTTGGGAAGAGGAAAAATAATACCATCAATTATCTTAATGGTCCTCAAAGTTAAATTGATAAATTGATAGGTTGAGAACAATGTTCATTTTATGAACAAGGTAAAGTTCATAAAAAAATTTGGATTAATATGCACAAGTACTAATTTTAACTAATACAATTGATTAGTATAGTCCCATGTCGTAGATGATAGGGACTAATAAGAAAAATAATCCCATATTCATGTCTCACAGATTAACTTCCAAACTCTAAAGATAGACTATTAACTATAATGAATTAATAAACTCTCAATGAACTTGTTGCTCCGTTAAAATATTTTGATTTTTGTAATTACTTATATATATGGTTGATTTTTTTTGTTGTCTGTTAGAGTCGGTCTTGTCAGTCCTCCGTCAGAGATCAAAACTCTTTCTGCATCTCATTTTTAGGTGTCTCACTCCATTCACTCAGCTGCATTCTGCTAGAGGCATGCCATAATCTAACGGAAGGGTCTTGTCAGTTCATTCCCCTCATGTCTTGTACCTGCTGGCTTAGGTCTTTTCATCAAAGTTATTAAAATCCATGACAGTCAATGTTTGATCTTTTAATGGACAAGACTCATTTCAGTCATTAGGTCTAGGGTTTGCAAATTTTTGTTCTCAAAGTGCTTCAATAATACTTGCAGGCTAGAGGAAGGTTCAATAATTCACTCAAATGATGTTTCTGAGCAATAAAAGATGAATTTTGGAAAACTAAGAGAGGTTTTTGTCCACAATAGGCCAAGGAAGAAAAACCTCCTTCAATTTTTATACAGGTATCATGGTTTAAGAGACATGTCAAAAATACCGTTGCCCCAGGGAACTGAATGCACCTCTAGAGTGACCTTGGGAAAATCAAGTTTTCTCCCAGCTTGGTTGGCCAAATGAATTTCTTGATGCATCAAACGATGAATATACATAAATGTGTTTCCAATGAGCTATCATGAGCTCAATTTTGAGTTGAGGAAGACCTTCAAACGTTGACTGCAACATCCTCTGCCTTGAGGCAACCTCATTCTGCACATTTTGACCAGTCTTGGGAGATTTGACTTTCGACAGTGCAAATGAACTCCAATATGAAACATTCTAGTTGAGTTGGAAAGTAGACTCAAAGACCTTTCCAACGAGTTATCGTGCACCCAATTTAGACACCGGGAAGGCCTCCAAAATTGGTCTGCAAGAAGGCACGACGCACTCAAGGTCCGTACCTCTAACACACAAAAAGTGTAGTTGGGTCCGCAGGATCCATGAACATTAGGTGCGGGATCGCAGGTAATACAAAGCAAAAGTGCGGACCTAGACATTTTTGTGCAAAAAACAGGGATTTTCTCCCTATGCGCCACGCCACTGGCGCGACGCTAAAATTCTAGGGCTCCAATGGAGAAATGGCTTGCATATTTGGATTCAGCATCAAAAATTATGACTACTAGTGTCCGGGAAAAAGATTTGGGCAAGGTCTGCGTCTCGTAAAGGTCAAAAAACACTGAAAAATGGCCTCTCTGCCACTTTTTTGACACATAGAAAGCAGCCTTGGGAGAATGAAGATTTGGAGGGGCAAATGAGCACAAAATTTGAAAATTCCAGTGGGGTTAGAAAGTAGATAGGACAAGCTTTCCAACAAGCCCACTTGGGCACATTTTGGACACCTACGAGTGCCCCAAAATAGGCCCTAAAGTAGCACGACGCACAGAGAAAATGGCACGACACAGAGGAAAAATTGCCAATTTTCTTCCGTTTCACGAAATTTCGGTTCGTGACTTCTCGAAGTGGGTACGGTCCTCTACAATTCAGTTTTTTGGCACCAAAGGCAGCATTTAAAGAGATTTTTGTCCATATTGGCTTCTATCCAAGTGGCGAAGGAAGGCAAATGGTCACCCAATGTCAAATGTCATGTTTGCAGCGCTACACCTGTAGCTGATGGTTGGATCTGCATCTCCATTTTGTAATGATTCAAGTAACTTCCCAACCCCTGGGCGTTCTATCTCTTCCTCACACATTCTATATATTGTATGCAAGTTATTTGCAAAGGGTTGGTTGGCTTGTAACTTCTGTGAGACTGTGGGAAAGAAACTTTGTTTCTTCACTGTGTATTTTTGACAGAGAATTAATGAAAGGCAGTGGCTCTGTTTCATGAGATTCTTGTGGTTGTGAGTGTAGCAAATGTATTTCTTATGATTTCATATGTATTCAGTTATGTTTCATAATTCATTTCATGCTCATTTCCAGTGAAATTTTCAGAGTGAAATTAGGTAGAATCCAATTTTTATTGCTCTGCCTGTGGGAAAATTTCATGTTCAGTGTTATTCTTCAATTGAAAAGGATTCATGTCACTATGCCCTTTTCACTTTCTTTAGCAATCTATTCATGCCATGGTACCTCAAATTAAATTGTTACATTTTTCGCCTACCTTGCCTCACGAAATAATCTGTGTCTTCATATCCAATTCTCTGTTCTTTGTTGAGCGTTGGTCCCATAACATCCCAGAAGCTTGGTCATTCATGAAAATTGTTCCCAGAATCCCTATTCACTTACTAGCCTAAGGTAAATATTGAATTGTAAGTCATCTCAGACCGTTTTCGATTACCTATTCACTGAGCGTGACTCGGAGAGAGCCCTCTCCTGCTCTGGTAGGGCTAGCTACCAGATTGAGCGTGGTTTGTGGTTACCCTAATTTTTGCCTTCCTTCAGCCTAAGGCAGATTTAGGTGCTAACATTATCTAGAGGTAGTGTGCTTTGAGCGCACTTTAACAAGATATATATATATATATATATATATATATATATAGCGTGTTCCTAAGGGTTTTTGTGGAATCCCTCATGAGGGTTGTTATAAGAAACAACTCTTTAACACTTTCTCTATCCCACTTCCAAAATATGCTTCTGTGTTTCAACATGCTTTATTTGTTTGATGATGTGGAAAACCTAATAGATCCTTTTCAATAGCCTAGTCAACATAAGTATGGACGCACCCTCAACCTTGAGTGAGAATGATGAGTCATTAAGATAGGGTCTATTTCGAGACTCTTCTTCGAAGGATCTAGGTTTGGCCATATGACATTTTTTGGGCTTCACTCATTATATTTGAACACCATTATTCTCCCTTCATTGGGTTTAACCACATAACCATTGAATGTGGTCGGTAAAGTTTCTTTAGTTAATTATTGCATCAATATCCTAGAAAATAGCTTTTTGGATTTCTGCACAAATGAGTCTAGCAACAAACATAGATTTTCAAGACACTGCATGGTGAGTCCACTCGAAGGGTTCCTCTAGTGTGGAAAAGGTAAGTCCATGGCTCTTTTTCAAATCTCCAATAGCTTGATAGACTCATAAAACTCCATCCTAGTGAAAATCATGGCCAAACAAATGTGGGACCAACAATGCCTATTGTTATAAACACTCCTTACCCAACAATAAGATTCATAACAACAACTAAAACTGTAGTTTATTTTAGCGTTATTGTGCATCAATTCATATTTACTTTCATGGTAGGTCCTCAATGTTTAATGTGGAAATATCTACAAATTACAATGGATCAACTACTTTAGAGTTGATATCAAGTGATGTAGTTTTGGTCCAAATGAATAAAAGCTTATCATTCATCTGCATACCATTTTTAGAAACATGTTGGTTTAATTTTCGTTTATTTATTAGTTCTTGGTGGTGCATTAAAGGATTCACATTAGGATATAGTTTAATGGATTAAATATGTGTAGGTGGGCATACATAACATTCCATCCGCCTATAAGAATAGATAATGATATTTAAAATTACTAGAAATCTTGGATAAAGAAAGATCTTGTTAAGAGTGAGATAATCTCAAAGAATATTGAGGCTTCCAAAGTACATATTAATTTTCCATAGTTCTTGTTTGAAGAATCTGTAACTCTTGGCAATGGGAGTAAGCTGCTAAAAATTCAAGAAATTTAACCATCTCTAGAATCAAAAAATGTAAGAACAATAATTTGCAATATATATTACAATCGCACAATTGTATGTAGGTTCAAGGACTCCCAGTTTCAAATACATTGCATGGCTACAACATATTGAACCCAACTGAAATATCCTTTCGTTATAATCCAAACACAAAAAAAGTAATGGACTTACACTATATCATCCATGAATGAGAGTGACTACATGAGATCCTCGAATATGGCATTGTTAATTTACTCTCATCATGAAATGTTGGATCCTGCTGATCATGCTAGCATAGCTAGATTTTGGGAATTTGGTTTCAACTATAATGGGGTCATTTTAGGATATTTCAAGTGCTTATTCAAAAATGAATAATATAAATATGGCACTAAAAATAGTTATAGGTATTTTCCTCCACTTTATGATGCGAGTGAAAAATCTACAACCACTGTTTTAAAAGATAGTGACAGTAATTCACTAATATATCTAGAGAAAAACCAAAAAATTGAGATCATTATAACCCAATTAACATGACCATAAAATGCGAACAAAGTAATTTAAGATGCAAGAAGTGGAAACAATGATATAACGAATAAATTGAAGATAATAAGCCAAACAATAGGAACAAAGCATTTGTCAACATATAACATTTTGCACTACCTCATTGTCCACTCTAGGAAAGTTATTTATTGAAGATATAGAATTGTCATTTACATCAAAATATTCCCGCCAAATCATGAATACATTTAGATAGACTTACAATTTTTAATCAAATCAGGTAGAATATCAAACATCAGTATGAAAACAATGATCAAATGGCAAAATGAGTATATTTTAAATGTGTGTAATAACTAAGACCTCATTTTAGAAACCTAGACTATAGTTATACCCTCATTCTAGGTCTTCATGCATATCTCACTAAAGGTGTATCAAGAGGCTATTCATCTCTTGGCTATATAATTGCACTGTTCCTATTCGTAACTTAGCGAAATTGAAAAGTTGTGGAGACAAGCCACATTCTTCTTCTTTCAGTCAGATATGACAAATGAATAAAGAAAATAGTATCAACCCCTTGGAAAAGTAAATTTGAGAAAAACAAATACCATGAACAAACACAGAATCTAATGAGTTGAAGCGCTAAAAATCATACCACCCATAATGAACCTTTCCATCCAAATATTATTCTATGTTGGGCCACAACAAAACATTTCAATAGAAATTTCATGTAGCCTACTACTACAAAGGAAATGTAAACCCCAACTTGTTGTTCCACTTTTATGTTTATGCAAAATCACCTCATATTTAACGGTATCACGATATCTTATACCAAATAAATTAGATATATATATATATATATATATATATATATATATATATATATATATATATATATATATATATATATATCCTTTGGAGAAATAGGACCATCAAACAAAATTTAACCATACATATTACTGAACCTTATTTTATATATTAATATTATGATAGACCTATTTTTCTATTGGAAAGAGAGAAAATTTGGTAGATACTAACAAATCCATATGCATTACCTGCATTCGAACGAGTTAAAAAAACTTAATGGTGCCAAGAGAGTAATGATATTGTGTTTTTGGTAGAGATATTTTATCTCTTCCTCCAAAAACAAGATTCTTTTTATCTATTGCAACAAAAATAGAAATCCCCAATGGAGATCATTGCCTTCACTCTACTCCATTTATATTCGTGTCTTGTGCATAAAATTTGACACATTTAGGCTAGAGTTATTAGATGCCATTTCATTGAGCTACAGTGATAGGTAAGAGTTATGCATAGCTCACTAAAGGTGTATCAAGAGGCTATTAGTCTATTAGAAATAGAATTAGACTCTTTTTATTTGTAGCTTAGTGAAATGGAAATTTTCTGGAGACAAGCTCCATACTTATTCTTTCACTAGGCCATGTAAAATAAATAAATAAAATAGTCCCAACCCCTTGGAGAATGAAAGTTGAGAAAAAAAATAGCATGAAAAAACAAAGAATCCAATGAGCTATGTCAAGAGTGGTCTCCCTTTGTAAACAAGCATCCATAGGCTTGTTAGAGTCAGTATGAATCTTTACTAGAAGTTGAGTAGCCTTCACATCACCAACAACATCCAATGGAAAGATACCAACCCCTACAATAAAAATGATGTCTCCAAATAAGGTGCAGTCAATACCAATAATATCATCTTTGGAAATTATTCTCAAACTTAAATTCCTCAAACTATGATGCAAGGAGGTCATCATCAACTACAATCATAGCAACTAGATCAAACATGCTATTCACTTATTTATTGAAAGATTTACCATTATCAACAAGGTCTATTGTTGGATTCATCAATTCACAACTCACATTGTAGTCACCATCCACATCCCTCTCGCCACTGAAGTCCCACTGCCCAACTGACCTTCCATTAGTTCTTCCGATAGTTAGAACTAGTTTAACTCAAAACAACTTGAGATAAGTGACTTTGATTGCTACAAATTGGATATCACACCTTCCTAACTAAACTCTAAATCATATAACTAGAATTTACTAAGTAAACTAGATGACACAAGCCATGTCACACAAGTTAACTGCATCCAAGTTGTTGGTTGATGTGGAAATTAAAATTTTATCAATTTAATCAAGGAAAAATCAAATTGAGAATGTCTTGCTCCATTTTTCAACACTACCTCTTAGCAAAAAAGGGATTATCAACCACCCCTATCGTGCACCTCTGGAACTCAAAATTCCCTCTTGAAAAATATTTTTTTCAAAATATCATCATCTTGTTCCTCTGCCAGAATGTAGTGTAGCAACATTATCTGCGTTTGCACATAGTCCCATAAATGGTGATATCATATATTTGTATGCTTGGATCAATCATGAAATATAGGATTCTCAAAGTGTTTGATGCAACTCTTACTATCACAGTAGATCACAATTGGATCCATAATTTGACCAAACCATCCAACAAGTATCTTTCTCATCCATATCACCTCCCATGTTGCTTGACTTGCAGCCATGTATTCTACTTCTACCAAGATGACCACTACATATATTTTCTTCCTATCATACCAAAAAACAACTGCAAATGTAACATTAAAAATTCCCCTTGATGTGCACTTTCGGTCTGATGGACTTGATATTGAATCCACATCTGTGAAGCCACACAACTTCACTCCCTCTACCCATCTTTACCATAGTCAAAACTTGGTAGTGCTTCTGAGGTACCGCAAAAAATTCTTAAAATCCTTCCAAAATAATTTGGTTTGCCTAAATATAGCTTGACTTAGCTATTTGATCGCATAACACATATATGATCATGTATTCACAAGATACATGAGTGAAGCCACTAGCTGCCAATAAATGGTAGCGTCCACTTCTTCCCCTGGTGTGGCTTCCTCCATCCTCTAGTTGTTTGCTAGAGGTGTCTCAATGGGTTTACAACTCTCCATGTAGAATCTTTGAAGTATCTCATTTGCATACTTGCCTTGAGAGACAAATAATTCCCCATCGCCTTGCCATACTTCCAACCTGAGGAAGTAGTGAATGATACCCATGTACTTCATTTCAAATTCCACTATAAGGTCCTCCTTGCAAGATCTCATCAACTGTTGATCATTAGATAAAATCAAATCATCAACATATTAGACAATAATAAGTAATTTACCTTCAACGAATATGTGATTGAGGTTTGCAACCGCTTCATTTTTGCTGAAGCCGAAACCAATGAGATAACTATCAATCTTTGTGAACTAAGCACATGGTGCTTATTTGAGAAAATACAATGCTCACTTGAGTCTGTACACATCAGAATCCCGATCAAATGTCTCAAAACCTTCTGGTTGCTCGATGTACACCTCCTCGTTAATAACCACATTGAGAAATTTTGTTTTTACATCCATCTGGTGGATCTTCCACCCCATCTGGATAGCCAGAGCAATAATTGATCTAATGGATGAGTACCTTGCTCCAGGAGCAGAGGTATCCTCATAGTCAATTATTAAATTGATATGTTTTTGTCTTAATTGTTAATTGTCTTAAATGGGTTTGTCTTAAGTGACCATTGTCTTAACTATAAATTTTTGCCTTAAAATACTTTTGTCTCAAAACTTTATTTTCTTAAATATAAAGTTTTGTCTTAAATATAATTTTTTGTCTCAAAATATTTTTGACTCAAACTGTTTTTATCTTAAATATAAAGTTTTGTCTTGAAATATTTTTTTCTTAAACAATTTTTGTCTTAAATATAAACTTTTGTCTTAAAATATTTTTTCCTCAAACCGTCTTTGTCTTAAGTTTAAAGTTGTATTAAAATATTTTTGTCTTCAATGTAAGTTTTTGTCTTAAAATATATTTGTCTCAAATTGTTTTCACCCTAAATTTTATATCTAAGACAATTCAATTCATATTAAATTTTAATATAAAATAACTAAAATAGAAAGTGAATTTTTAAGACAAAAGATTTATTTTGTCTTAAGTAAATTTCGTAAAATTTCCCTTGGTGTATTAGGGGCCTATGTTATTGTAAATTATGATAGTGCGCTTTGGTATGACCTTCAATATACATCATGTGCTATTATTTCATATTGTCATTTTATTTCAACTTTGTGGCTCAACTCAAATTCAAGTGCTTACTTAAAAGTTGGCACATGTGATTAATATATAATCGTGCGCTAAACCTTAATGTATGATATTGCAGATGTTCTGTTTTGGCTCTTTCAATGCACATGTTCTATCACGTGTCTTGTCACTACCTTTTGAATAAGATTTGGTTGTAACGCTGATGTATGCACTCCAATGTTGTTCAAGCCTTTGGAAATGTTTAAGTATGGCCTCATCTCTATCGTTGTATTGCATTTGATTTATGTTTTCATAATTTACGTGTGGCCTTTTCTTAACTGTTTAGAAATGCCTATGATGAATCCAAAGGGAAATCCTCCAATGCATTGCTCCTGAAAATCCTCGTTGCAGTCTTGGTATCATTCTTTTTACAATTTATCTTTTGCACTTTTATAAGGTTTTCCACATTCAATATAGCTTCAAAGGAATATATATATATATATATATATATATATATATATATATATATATATATATATATATATATATATATTTTGATCAAACATGACTTTGTAGAAATTACCGTACCACTGTAGCACATCATCTTACTAGGTCCGTGCTTCCAACTGTTATCTTCTCTTTATGATCATCGTGAGTGCACTAGCCTCCACACCATAATATATTAGAGATTATGCAAAATTGAGTGAGTTAAAATGCAACTTTTCTGATCTTATGCACGGAAACATCAAATATATAATAGATAAAAGTGAGTGGAAACCTAACTCAATCAATCAAAATAGTTTCAAAAAAAAAATTGTTACAAAATCCAAAAGAACTTTTCAGGTACTTCATAGATATAGATAACTCAAAGGATTTTTTTGGAAAGAGAATGTGCAAAGTGAAATGTTTAATCATGAGGAGTTAATCCTTCATGCATGACCAAAATCCCCGCTCATAATTTTTAACACTCAACCATGTAATCAAACTTGGTGATTACAAGGTGGTAACTGCAATGCATTTTGATTCTTAACTATGATGCTACGATAATATAATACTGAGCCTATATAAAGTGTGACATAATGCGATCTAAATGATAAATATTAGCTCAAAACATGCTTGGTACTTTCATGATAAGAAACTAGAGTTTCAAAGGTGCACAATCACAATGGCGTTCTCCTAAACCATATTGTAGGTGATAAAAACGAAAACCAAGATATAAATAGAGACATTGACAAGGTTTAATGGCTAGGACATTGCATAATCTACACAATCCAACAACATAACCCTAGACACTCATACAAGTAGATGGGGGCCCAAAAATATGCTGATAGGACGAATATTAGGGTGTTCTTGTCGCAGCTACAATACATTGCGAACCACTAGCATAATTCAACAACTTTTCATATTCCCTTTGATAAAAATAAAAACATGGAAGTATTGAATTAAACACTAGGGGTACCACTTCAGTTAATTTGACAATTTATAGATATGTCATTCATTTTCCCTATAGTTAGGCTTCGTTAGTGTTTGTACACCATATCAAGAGCTTACAACTATTAGTCTTAAATGATGATGCAGATAACTTGGCAAGGGGATTAAATTATATTTATAATTTGAAAGTGAGTTTCTGGATTTGCACCACTACAAACAAGCTTTTTGAGTACCCTGGTGGATTCTCTCAACAAATCGCAAACATTGCTTCGCTGCCAATAAGCTTGTTCAGTACCCTGACGAAGTTGCTTGCTTCACCTCTTTGTGTGTAAAGCCTTTCTCTTCTTTCACCCTTTATTTTATTTTTCTTGATGCATTCTTCATTTCATTAGGTGGTCATTGCACCATGGTGGAAGAGGGATCCTTACTTATTTTACGGGCAAGAGAGGTTGTTTCTTGATTTCCAAAAATGAAAAGGTATTATGATTTTGGTGTGTCCTCATGTCATATTTATGTACCATGTCTAAGACCGACAAGGGGACAATGAAAGCCACAATATGAATTACCAAGTTTATATAGGAAAAAAACTTTAGGTTATATATATTGGTCCTATAAATTGATTAGAGTTCCCCACCAGGGAAAATTTTAGGGATGAAAATTTGCTTTAAAGTTTAGAAGCCATGGAAAATCTTACTAGTCCCCAAATTATAAAATGTTTGTTGATATCTTTCTAAAAACTAGGATATTTCTAATAGTTCTATATATAGTCTTTATACAATTTTGGAAATTTTTAATGTAAAAATAAATAAATTTGGACGAATCATTTTTAGAAAAAAATGGAAAAGGGGAATCTCTTTTTTTTGGAAAAAACATCAAAAATTAGCCCACTTGCAAATATTAGCCACTAAAATTTTCCATGTTCCCCACCACTATCCAATAAGATTTTCCTTCTTAATAAAGTAGATCACGTATAAACATAATGGACCAAGTTTCAATGTCATTATCTACAAATGATTTCCTCTTGTAGTAGTTGCACCATTGACACAAGACCATTGAATGGGGTCTCAATATTCTAGAACAAGTAGGTGAATTAGATAAAAGGGAATAATATACACTCTTCATGTATCTCTTATGTACACACTTGTAAAGGAAATATGGACGGAAAATCTCAAATGAGATGCAAGATGTAGAGTTTGAGAGGATGAATTTTGGATATGATGCAATGTAATTAGGAAGAAAATGCAAATTAGGGAGAAAACCTTGCAGGAGGGAATAAAAGGAAATGAAATTCCAAAAGGTAAGCTACATACAACTAAAATAAATGCAATGAATATACATATAATGAAAAATGAAATGAAAAGAAAATGTAGTTAAGTGCATGAGAAACAACAATGCAAAACTATTCTGATAAAGACAAAGAACAATCCTAAATCCTAGTCTAATTGGGAAGACAGTCATAAATAAGTGAAATAAAACTTACAATGCAGTGGTATGAGGTTCCTCCGACCTTCAAGTACAAATATATAAGAAATTAGTAACAACATTAAACAATGCATAAAACCCAAACTTTTTTCCATAATAGCTTTGATATAAGAGTTAAGGTCACATTTGCAAGTAAGTGAGTTAATTTAAAAGGGGCGTTCTAATGAGGCTGCCACATTATGTTGATAAATATAAGGATAAATAGAAACATCCTAAAAATTCCTCATGAATGTACCTTTATTTTCATATTCATTCACAGAAGGTACAAGATAAAATTTAAATTTATTTCTAGAAAGAGAGCTTACTATATGCGTATCCTCCAAGAAATCAATGATTCTATCATGAAATTGAAATTGATGAACATGAGGGATTTGAAAATAATTCCCAGATGAGCATTCACCATATGAAAATGTTTTAGGAGAAGAGACCTGTGAAGAGATTATATTTTTATTTTTCTCAAAAGATATTTCCAAGGTCATGAGTGCCTAACATAACCATCAATGAGAGTTTAACTGCCTCAACCTCTTTCCAAGTCCCTAAACTTTCAAATAATGGATCATTAAATTTATCCAACTTAAAACGATTCATGAGTGGATATGTGTAGCCATCACTAATATGTTGTCAGTGCCACTAATTATATCATATTGGACATTTAGCGCATGAGACTCTTCATGGATAAAGAATCTAGAAGAATTAGTGAAAGTGTTTCCTTGAAGACTTCAAGATGTAAAATATTCCTCCTAACCTATGAAGATTGGAAATTAAACAAATCATGAAAAATAGACTCAATTTTTTCATCCTCTAATTGTGAAACCACACCACCCTATACCTGATTATTATCAAAACCAATAGGATAAATATGTAAGTGATTTAGGTAAAAATTATTGATGTAGTAGAGTCATTGAACACTTAAGGATACAATTAATAGTGTGTTAGAGATGAAGGAAAATTGAAAGACTCGGGTGGAGAAGCATCAATTACAAATAAATTAGATTCATAATTCAAATCCTTCACACTCATATCAATTTGCAACAATAATGGGTCATCATGCAGGTCATGCCCTATGATATTATTTTAACAACCCCTATTACTCATGACAATGGCTTGGTCATGAAAGGGAGGTGAATCTAAGAGCATATCATGAAGGGGTTGAACATTAATTAGAATAACATAGATTTCATTAGCATAATGATCAAAAAATGGTATACCAATGTGATTTTCAGATTGACCTTGCTCTACTTTAACAGAGACTATTGGGGTTCTGAAAGCATGAAAACATGGTTCTTGTTCTTGCATAATACCTTCATTACCTAACTCATGAGAGGTAGAATTTTGAATATCAGTAGAAGAGTGTATTAATTCCTTGGGTAATGAAGACATTGGAGGATGAGAGGATGTAAGTGGATCCATGTCCTCTCTGAAGGCCTCATATCTTCTTTGAGCTTCATCGAAACCAAAAACACAAATTTCATAAAAACTTGTTGAATTATATATGTCATATTTTTAGAATCATCAAGATTCAATTCCAATTCAAATTTATCCAAAAAAATTGAACCAATTTTGCACGCTTTTCCCGTAGATAATTCCAATCGATATCTCTCTAGGGAAAAATATAACAAATATTATTAATTCAACTTATAAAATCATCCAATGATTCACCTAGTTTCATCCTAATTTTGTTGATCCTTTCAAAATATTTTTGTTTACTGTATCCCTAAAAAGGAAAAAGAAATGCACTCATGCATTGTTGAATCAAATCAATAGATGTAGGTGGAAATGTTTGATACTAGGCTTTGAAACGACCTTCAAAGGTAAGAGTGAAGAGACTGCATATTACCACTTCATCAGAGAAATGATTTGAGATACAACCTTCATGAAATTAAGTAATATGTTTTGATGTAGAAATTTCACTCTCATGAACATATTTCTCCATAAAAAAAACACCAAATAGAAGATTTAGAATAAGCCATTATAAAATAGACAAATAAAATGAGGATCAACTTGTCATCCACCATCCTTATAGTGCCAAATATATTAACAGTGTTCGATATCGCCAACAATAGGGGGTCTTATGGTATGAAATCCCAATTAGACCTCACATCATTTGGGATAGGAGCTCCATCTGTATACTTTCCCAGCTACCATTATGCATGTGTCTTCTCTTGGATATCAAATGCATATATGCATGTGAGTCTGAGTGTAATATGTTAGAATAATGAGAATAAGATCAATTGTCTAGTGATAGCTTGTGGAACTTGATATAAGAACGCAATAATAACATCATGAAAAATAACATTACTTAAGGAAACATCAAATAATTGGAGCCTACTAAGACATAAACCAAGGGAAAGTGCTAACAATGAACTACAAATTACTTCACAATCAATCACCTACATTAACATTGAATTAATTCAAATCCAACACAAAATCTACATGAAAACAAATTAGTTCATAAACATGTAAACGATGTGTAAACCACATGCACACATAATTGAAATACTAGATAGCCAATATCACAATAGAGGAATGCACGAGAATCAATTTATGAGCATAAAGGCTACTTATTAATATTGTTTCCCTTTCAAATACTTGTACAACAAGTGCGTTAAAACCGAGTAGTGGGACAAAAGTAGCTAATATCATATTCATAACATGGCACTATATTCACAATCCCTCCACCTAAAATCTACCAAGAACGAAGGATTTCAGCTCTTCAAGCATAAAGCAACAATCCTATTACTAGCCTAGCTTAGGTGCTAAAGCTTCTTTCACTTGATCCATGAGGGTACATTTATAACAAATGACTGACCCTTCACCTTCCATGTCGATCTTGAAATCCCTCATGACTCTTCATCTTCCACGCCGCTCTCAGGCTTCTTCATAACTTTTGAGATTCCCCTTTTGTCCTTTCCTGTGGTTTAATATTTGGTCATTAATGACAAAATAGTATTTTACAAAATGACAATTAGAAGTTCAACTAGATTCCTCTTATAGAAAATATTGGAATTTGATGAAGTCTTCCTTATTCCTTAGGATCACCTTGGTACTGAGTTGAATATTCATGATACTACCAATTTATATCATGCTTTCCCAAAGTGTTTAGCTATAAACATTAATACCCACTCCACAATTCCAGTCACGTAAAGACAACACTAATACTTAGGTTGCAAAGTAGACACATTTTAGTATATTAAAAAAAAAATCATAAATAAACTAATTAATAACATCACTGTTGAGAGAGTGATGAGAGTTCATGGCACTGAGACAATTTATTCATGGCCTTTTAATGAATGACATTCGCTTCTTTTGGAAGTGCTTATCATATGTCATTTAATGCTCCATTAAATAACTTCCCAACATGTCTATTATTTGGTTATTCATGTGCTCGCAACATCTCTCGAATTCATTTTTTACATTTTCATTTCAATTGTTTGACACATTACTCGAAGGGCTTCTTATATATTCCACTAGCATGTGGATGTAATATTCAAACCCACTTCTTGTCATATGTTTTATCATAATCTTGTGGGCATTTGAGACAACGTTCCTTCCATGCATTGATACGGAATTACCACAGTTATAAAACATACCTCCCCCTTTGCGCTTTTATATTCAACTTTCGTAATTGTTGTATTACATTGGCCTCTGTCAGCAGATATATCCATTTGGATGGTTTACCAATATACACCTAGCTTTGTTGTAATTTATTTATTTGTATTCAAAATAATGCACTAATTTTTGGGTCATGCGAAATATGTTTTCCATTGTGCACCTAGCTTTTGACCAAATCTTAATATACATTGATCATTTCAAACATCTTCTCATTTTACCAATTAGCCAAGAGCTAGCTAACCATTTTAAAAAGGTCCTCTCTTAATATTGCCAAGAAGGTTGAGGTCACATCACAATTTTGCGTAGAAGCAAAAAGATGAGGGCTTGCCTTTCTAGGTTGTGCCAACCCACTAGAAACTCTTTTCACATGGTGGCATAATAGTGATATGAGCCTTAACTTTTGTTTTGGTGCCCTGAGCCATGCGCTAGTGCTTCTGGTATATATTTTTGTGAGTAGTGGTTACATTTCATGTCCATCATTTGCAAAACTATTACATCACACTTCAAAATTATACGATATGACCCTTTAGGAACACCACGCTTGTATGATGTGTTATACGCTGCCATATTACCATTGCAACGTTTACATTCTACTTGTGATTCTAGCGCTGTCATCTTTCCAACTTTTTGAAATACTACCTCAACGTATTGCAATGTAAATGGTTTATTAATGTTCTTAATGCATTCCTTGTGACATTTTGAGAGTCAGTGAGCCACCTATAGCCGCATATTTAGAATGGCTATTGTGTGTATGTACAAATGTGATGTTGAAGGGGTTGATACCTATCATAGTTTTGTGGTGTTCTTTAGCAAAGAAAGTCTTTAACATATGATTGGTCACATGGCTTTAATATAGACGTATCGCTCATTTCCATCCCATATTTTCTATGGAACATCAATTTCATTTTGTTCAACATAATATCTCTGCTTAGCAATCATGTTAATTTAGCCACTCATATGTTATCATGTGTGCCCATTCTACAAGCTTCCTGCATTACACATTCATGTCCACTGGCATTCTCCTGTACCACATCATATTGAAACCATTGTTAATTAATCTTTCTTGGAACTGGAAGAATGTTGGCATGGTTGAATTCAATTTCTATTTGTTGTATCTGTTTGATAACATCACCAACAATCCTATTTAAGGTATTCGGTTAGCACGCGCCAAAATAAATGAGTTTCTTCATGCATTTGTTTATTTTGTTGAGAAACTGTGGTAGCCTTTCTAAAGTGAAGGAATGGACTTGGATTATTCGTGAGGGACAAGAATTAACGTGCCTGTTTGCTACAAGACCACATATGGTGGGTGCATGGCGCTAGTTCATGGGGAAGGTGTTAGAGATAATGGAGAATATCTTAGAATAGTGAGTTGGTTCACGAGACCTCAGGATGGGAATTAGTTTCCATTCTTTAGGTTATGGTTCTAACTTTCCTAAATCTATGATTACTATATATGGTGTAATGTACATGAACAATGTAGAGAATTTTGCAGAGCCAGACTCTCTTGGTTCAAATTCTCTTTCGTAGATCTGACCAGTGGGTCATTTAATTTAATACACAACATTGCATTTTTATCGTGGTATCAGAGCAACAGGGCTGAGAAAACCTATTTGTTGAGTTAGGAACTTGTCAATTGTGCCTAACATGAAATCGTCGCGTCGAGGAAAAACTGCGAAGATCACACTGTAGACCTTCTGTGCGTTTTCATTTTATCGATCATCACAGATATCAAGTGTACATGCATGAAGATCTCTGCGACTCTGTGGTGGATAAGTGTGATGACCATGGTGAGAGAAGCCAAGAGAAGGCTGCGAGGTTGGGGAAACAACAAACAACGCAACAAAAAAGAGGGGTTGCATTTTGGTGGTGGCTGCCAAGAGAAGGTTACGTAGAGGCCGAGAGAAGGTTGCATGGAGGCTAAGGTCTACCGAGAGAAGACTAGGAGGAGGCTGTTGAAAACAACATTGGAGATTAGCGATCTCTATCTTTGACACAAATCTAGGGTAAATCTAACATTTTTTTTTACCTGTCAAATTTGTTTTAATCACCAAGATGAATAATAAGATGTTTGAGGCATGCTTGAATGAGCATAACAAGCTCGATGGCTCCAATTATGTGAATTGGAAATTCCAGATGTAGACTCTGCTAAAAGTGAAAAGTTCTTGGACAATTGCAAATGGGGATGAACAGAAGCCAGCAACTGGATTAGCAACAATCCCAGATTGGGAGAAGCATGAGAGTAAAGGAAGGACGCTACTAAAGATGTCAATGAATGACTACATCATACCACATATCATAGAATGCAAATCAGCAAGCGAATTTGGGGAATTTTGGAGGATCTATATGAGATCAGGAATAAAAATTGTCTTTTGTTCCTAAAGATCAAGATCGTATCCCTCAAGATGGAGGAGAATGAAACAGTTTTTGCCTTCATAGGAAGGATCAAAGATCTGAAGAACAAATTGGTAGACATTGGTCATATAGTTGAAGATACAGATACTGTAACAATTACCATGAATGGTGTGACCGATGACTACCAAATGTTCATCACTGAGATAAACGCGAGAGAGAAAAATTCAAACTTTGAAGAACTTACAAGAATACTGATGCAAGAAGAAGAAATAAGATCGACTCTGAAGCCCCAGAGTGTCGATCCTGCATTGATGGTGAAAAAGAACTTCTACAAAGGTAAAGGAAATCAGCAACAACAAAACAGAGGAAGCTCAAAGAAAAGACCAAATCTGACCCAAGGTATGAATTTCAATAGAAACAACTATGTAATTAAGTGTTTTTATTGGGGAAAAATGGGTCATATAGCTAGAGAGTGTAGGAAGAAGAAATATCATGAAGAACAATAGAGGCAGAAAAGACATGCAAGTCATCTCGCGAATGATAATCATGAGCATAATTTCAGATTGTTCATGGCATACCGTGATGAGAATGTTGATGCAGACATATGGTATGTAGATTCAAGAGCATCAACACATATGATAGGGAACAAGCAATGGTTTGAAGATTTTAAAGAAATCAAAAACGAAGCACAAATCTACATAGGTGATGATAGAAGTCATCAGATTAAAGGATGTGGGAAATTTTTTGTCATTTTACCTAATGGTAATGTAAGACAAATTTATAATGTTATGTATGTGTCTGGTATAACAAAGAACTTGATTTCTGTGTCCATGATTATAGATCAAGATCTTAAAGTTAAATTTTTAAACCTAATTGTTATATTAAATATCTGCTAGATGGCATCAAGACAATTGCTACAGGAATTCAAACAGGACATCTATACAAATTGGATGTAAGACCAGCCCCAGTTCAAGCTTTAACAACAGTGGGTTTGACTACAAAAGAGTTGTGGCATCAAAGATTTGGTCATATCAACTACAATGATTTTCTATTACTTCAGAAAAAAGAAATGGCAATAGATCTTCATATGTTAAACCAAGTGCATAATGATTGTGATGCATGTACATTAGGAAATATGCATAGAGAATAATTCCTTGTTTGAATAGAGAAGAATTCCCTGTTCGAATAGAGAAGAATTCCCTGCTCAAATAGAGAAGAAACAAAGAGATATACTTGAATTACTGCACACAGATCTTTGTGGACCCATGCAAAAAAAGTCGTTAGGAGGTGCACTATATATTTTACTATTTATTGATGACTGCACAAAGTTTTATTGGGTATATTTCTTGAGTAAAAAGAGTCACACATTTGAATACTTTAAGAAGTTTAGGAATATGATTGAAAAGAAAACAGGGAAGCAGATAAAAATTCTCCACTCCGATCAAGGGGGCGAATACGGGAAGGATGAGCTTATTAAGTATTCTAATGATCATGGAATATTACAGCAATTCACAGTACCCCATACTCCTCAATAGAATGGAGTAACAGAAAGAAAGAACAAAACACTGGTGGAATGTGCTAGAAGGATGTTGAAATGTATGAATCTGTCGAGTAGTTTTTGGGCTGAAGCATTGAATACTGCAGTTTATTTGAGAGATAGGAGTCCTACAAAGAGTCTTAAGTTTAAAACTCCTTATGAAGCACCATATGGATTTAAGCCTACAGTAAAACATTTAAGAGTATTTGGGTCTAAATCATTTGCCCATATTCCAAATGAAGACAAAATAAAACTAGTTTCAAAAGCCATCAAATGTACCTTTATAAGGTATTGTTCACAATATAAATCTTATAGATTATTTAATCCCTCTACTCACAAAATTTTTGTTAGTAGAGATGTCATATTCCATGAGTAGGATCGTGAAGAATTTGATAACAAAAATGAGGAATGGGATATTCCGTACTTAGTGGAAGAAGAATGTGAAGAAATAGGAAACAATCAGGATCAGTAGCAGGCAAAGGCAGAAGATGAACAATAGTAGCAACAACAGCAGATACAACAATAGCAGCAACATCAACAGCGAGAAGAAAAAGAGAATGATGACCAGACAAGGTTTGAGGCTACCCCACCACTTAGGAGATCAGGTAGGAAAGCTCAATTTCCTGTAAGATATAAGGAAAATGCTTTTATAACTAGTATGATGAATATTGTTGAACCTTCTAGTTGTAAGGAAGCAAATGAATGTAGCGAATGGAAAATATCTATGGAACAGGAATATCAATCTATAATCAGAAACAACACTTGGGAACTGTTTGAACTTCCTAGAGGGAAACAAACCATAGGTTGTAAATAGCTGTATAAACTAAAGATTAACGTAGATGGAACTATGGATAAATTAAAAGCTAGATTGGTAGCAAAGGGGTATTCACAAAAAGAAGGCATTGACTATGAAGAAACTTTTTCCCCTGTAGCTAAACTTAATACCATCAAAATGTTGATTGCTTTAGCTACTAAGAAACATTGGATGATTCACCAACTAGATGTAAAGTCTGCATTTTTAAATGGAGAATTGAAAGAGGAGGTGTATTTAGAGCAACCTAAAGGGTTTGTCCAAAAATGGAAATAAAATTTAGTCTGTAGATTAGAGAAAGCACTTTATGGACTAAAGCAAGCACCCAAGTCTTGATATGAAAAGGTTGATTCACTTTTTCTACAATTTGGCTACAACAGAAGCAAAAATGACCCTAATATTTATACCATGCAAGATGAACAAGGGCACATAGTGTTAATTTCTTTATATGTAGATTATTTGATCATTACAAGTGATGCTACATATCTGATCAAGGAAATCAAGCATCAGATGTCACAGGTGTTCGAAATGAAACACCTTGGTGAATTAAGATATAGTTTGGGTCTTGAGATCTGGAGAGATTTAGGAAAAACATTTTCGTCCCAGGGAAAGTATGTCAAAGGACTATTAGAAAGATTTAGGATGGATCAGTGTAAACTTGCAGCAATACCATTACATCAGAACATAAAACTGCAGAGTGAGGATGGCTCTAAAGAGGGAGATGTGACACCTTATAGACAATTGGTTGGGAGCCTAATCTACCTGACCACTATTAGACCAGATTTAGATTATGTAGTGAATGTGCTAAGTCAATATATGTCCAAGCCACTTGAAAGCCATTGGAATGCAGCCAAAAGTGTTTTGAGGTATCTACAAGGTACAGTAGATTATGGTATTATTTATACTGATTCCTCTGATGTTAGATTGTTAGGATTTACAAATTTAGACTGGGCTAGAAATGTAGATGATCATAGATCCATAATAGGCTATGCATTCAACATTGGATTTGGGGTGATTACATGGAGCAAAAGAAGCAGAACATAGTTTCCTTGTCTTCAACAGAAGCAGAGTATCAAGCTATGTGTGCAACAACGTGTGAGGCGGTCTTTTTGTGGAGACTTCTCCAGCATGTTGGGGAAGAATAGAATGATGCAACAATGATCAAATGTGACAATCAGAGTTCAATAAAACTTGCCAATAATCTGGTGTTTCAAACAAACACTAAACACATTGATACACAGTTCAACTTTGTTAGGGAGAAAGTACAATCAAAAGAAATCCATTTGGTATATTGTAGTACATGTGATAATTTTGCAGACATTTTCACTAAGCCTCTTGGAAAAATCATGTTTGAAATGTTTAGGGAGATGTTAGGCATATTTGTGAACCCCTTCTTCATTAGGGGGGGTGTTAGAGATAATGGAGAATATCTTAGAATAGTGAGTTGGTTCACGAGACCTCAGGATAGGAATTAGTTTCTATTGTTTAGGTTATGGTTTTGACTTCCCTAAATTTGTGATTACTATATATTGTGTAATGTACATGAACAATGTAGAGCGTTCTGCAGATCCAGAATCTCCTGGTTCAGACTCTCTTACATAGAGCTGACCAATGGGTTTCATTTAATTTAATACACAACATTGCATTTTTATCATAAGGGGAGGTTGTGACCATGTTTAAAGAGTGCGCTATGCATAGGAGAGAAAGGTTGGACTTATGATGGCACATGGCGCAACTACTGGAGGCAACAATGAACACTCTAATGGCTGAATGGTTATGTACAAACTCCAGGGCATAGCCTAAAAATTTATTTCTTGTGATGCACACCTTATGTTGTGAGTGAACTTTATAAAATCTTTTCGCAACTTAATATACCGTATTATGTTCTCAAAGTAGCTGACTTAGATATATATCCTACGCAATAGGAGTTTCTTCCTAAATTTTATTTACATGATAGGATTTTCAGATAGGATATAAATATGTTGTTCTTTAATATATATGATCCAACTCCTTGCATATATCGAATGACCTTATGGCTGCGGTGTTTAAATAACTTTATGCAACAATGTGACATTGATGTTCTATCATGAAAACACCAGTATTCACTACCGTCTTGGTCAATGGTTTTGCATTGTGCTTTTAATCCATCGTAATGTTGGATGGAAAGCCTCATTGTAATACTTGAACCATCACTTGTGTAATCTATTATTCTTATTACATTCCAAAACATTGCAAAACCCATTATTGTTGCATGGCTTGAGTTATCGTAGAGTACCATGGTGCGCCTGGGTGCAACCTTCAATATACATTATGTGTGTAGATAGTGTTCCCTTGGCGTTTGACTTACTATTAGTTGATGGATCATCATCGAATCAAATCTATATTTCTTGAACCAAAATTTTCATAAATATTAATAAGAATTATATTTTAAATATTAATTATTTAAAAGATTATTTGTTGCATAAATTGGAGGTTTTATTGTGCAGTTACTTTAATGATCTCCTTTAACAAAATTTTATATTTACATTTTTATTTTAGGTTATCATTAGTCTACTTTTAGTTAGCATTAGTCCATAACATAAAATGATATTGCATTTTTCATGAAAGTGAATTTTGGACTAATTTTACATTATAAACTGTCTACTTGTGGGTGCGGATTTTGGCATGTTCGCCATCTGTCATAGTGCCTGAACACCTTACAGTCTTAGTGAAAGAAACATCAATCACCATATGCCTTCTCCACTCATTCATAGCTTGCTAATGTATTGCAATGTGTACCTTGAAGTTGGGAGGGTTGGTAACCTAAAAGTTGTATTGTAGTTTGTACCTTTCATTCGAATACATGAACATGATCTCGCAGGTCTTGCCTTGTCCTGGAATTGATTTTAGGAATCATAAATATGTGGAATCCGAGGTATGTGACTATTCTTTCTTTTTTGCTCTGGTATCTCTTGGATTGTTTTCCTTCTGGTTCTCTTAGATTGTGTTAAAAAAGTTGTGTTTTTAACATGTTGGATTTCGTTTTTAATATGCCAAATGAACAAGAAAAATATCGAAAAAACTGTCACACTCTAAATGCATTCAATCCATGATTCTACCAGCATTGAACCATGCACTTTGCCCATACTGTCGAAGTCTAGTTCAGAGCCTTCTAGTGCTTTCCTTCAAGGTCAACTTCGCCTTCTCTAGAAGGTGGGGGGAGTAGTGGCCCGAAGGTCGACCTCACACTTAGGAGGAAATGAAATATATTTAATTTATTTCCTTGAGCACCACTCCTCCAATACACAACAACAACAAAGTGCTCCACGCTGCACAACCAAAATCAAAACTATGTGTTACTTACACGATTTACACAATCGGTAAATCATACAATAACTTATACATATATCTCACATTTTATTAGATATATATATATATATATATATATATATATATATATATATATATATATATATAGATATATATATATATATATATATATATATATATATATATATATATATATATATATATATATATATAAGTACCACATTTATAAGCTAGTCCAATATTTTCCCAAGAGCCAAAAGATGGGGTTTATTCACTAATTATTTTTTTTCAAACTAATCTTGAATTTGAAGTGTTAAGTCTAAATCTTAATATCAACAGGATATATTGCAAGCATTTGTTCCTCATCTCTCTTTAACTTGAGCATCAATAAAGTAACCTAAACGAAGATGCCTTAGTACCATACAAGGATATCCTCGGTCCAATGAGCATCCATAGCACTCATGGTTTTACTTGTACTTCCCACACATTATGCCAACTTCAACTTCCTTTTATGTTATTTTAAAATTTCATTTTAGATTTAAAATGACATTTAAAATTGTTATTTTTTTCCAATTTAGGTCAACAAGAAGCATGGTCATATCAAATTTACATTCATAAGTAATTATTTTGTTGTATTAAGAATTCAATACTAGATCACCAATAACAACTCTTTTTGAGTAGTTGAAGATTTATCAAACCAATGATTGATAACTTGGTTATGGGCATAGAAGTTAGATTTAGTTTTCTCTACCTTTTCCTCTAGTTTCAACAAGGTACGTATTCTTGTTTTAGTATCCCTAATTTGTTCTTTGTTTATTGATATAGCTAATTGCATAGATGGGAAGAAGATATTGAGAGGTAGGATGACTTCTTTGTCATAAACAAGGAAACAAGAAGAGTTTCTCAATGACTTTGTTCATATCATTTAGTTTGCCCAAAGTGAATTAAGTAACTATTTATGCCAATTGTTCGACTGGCTAAGCACACTATTTTTAAAAATTCAAATAAATTTCTTGTTAATTGACTTTATTAAAACATTTCCCTAAGGGTAATAATTTGCAGAGTATTAAATTGTGATACATTTTTCCATTTCATATTCAACTAACTTTAGAGATGAGAAATATCAAGTATTATAAAAAGCAAGAGACATGGGAACACCCAATCTAAGAATAATTTGTTGATCTATGAAAGAAATCACCTAATAATCATTAATCTTCTTAAATAGGATAACTTATGTTGATCTAGTGAAATACTCCATCATGGTAAGAATATATATTTTTCTTTAGACTAATTCATACTAATTTAACTAATCGTGTCTAGTGCTTGTTGTTCAAAAGGTCCTTCTACTTTGACTAGTTGTAGGGGTAGGGTGGGTCTCTTTTCCTTCCCAAGTGTTTTCTATCTTATGAATAAGAATCTTTGAATAGTGAAGGCCAATATTATCCAACAAATGGGATGTTGTGTATAGGACTTCAAAATGATCTCCATCTAGGCCATTGTGCATTTAAGCTAGAACATTCTATACAATAGGCTTAGTGAGACATCCTAATAATACATTGTCATATTTTTTCTTGAGAAGCACTCCAATTAGTTCATATCTCACACACTTCATTTCATAATACTAAGAATCAAAAGGTATAGGAACACAAAGAGCTTCTTGGAGACTTACCTCATACACATTATTCAATCCCCCTTCTTGATTACTTTGATAGTCTTGAGATTCTGCTACCATCTTACATAATCCTTGTCCACAAATAATCTTCGAAGGTTTAATCTTGACATCATATTCCTGATGGATGGTCATCTAGTTTTCTCAATTCTCTCCTAGTTCTTTTTGTATTAAAATATTTCTAGCAATAAGATGGGACACAATAACTCAAGTGTGAACCTTCAAGAGATAAAGGGAAGTTCTTCAATAATTTATATATAGAAAATCCATTTTCATCAATGTCAAGATAATTTTATTATGCTCCATCAAACCCTGAAATCATGAAAGACATTCTAACATCAACATTTTGAAAGGCATTCTAACATCAGCATTTTATACATTCTCATGAGTTAAGAGAACTGCATAAGAGTCGGAAGAAAATTTATACAAGATAAAATCCTTATCGAAATTTTGATTTATTAAAGAATATGCTTCCACAATTACTTTTTTAATAGTTTTGAATGCATTCTTTTCTATATCACACCACTTAAACACGTGATCCTTTTTTTTTATCATGTCTTGCATTGGTTT
Source organism: Pinus tabuliformis (assembly GCA_031772625.1). Classification (NCBI taxonomy): domain Eukaryota; kingdom Viridiplantae; phylum Streptophyta; class Pinopsida; order Pinales; family Pinaceae; genus Pinus; species Pinus tabuliformis. The sequence continues at coordinate 1,436,056,250 of CM062820.1, read as the reverse complement.
AATGATTTCAAAAATGCTAGGAATGAATACTCTTACAAAATTAATCGTTCCTAAAAACTACTATTTAGACTTCTTATTACGAGGAAGAGATACATGTAAAAATGATTTAACATGATCAAGACTGTTCTTATTATACCGTTTTTCAATACTTCAAAACATAATCATTTTCCTTCAGTTATAACAAATACAATCCATTTAGGATTGAATGAAATTCAATATTCCCTACATCTGTAAAAAAAAATTCTTAAATACCCTACATTGTTTTCTATGTTTTATAGAAAACATAGCAATATAATTTAGGTAAAGAAGCATTTATTTATTAATTAGTCCTTTCGAAACTGATGTCATTGGATCTTTGAAAAGTAGCTCTGGAATTGATTAGACCAAATGGAATATTTTTCTAAGAAAATGTTCCCCATTTCATCCAAAAAGTAGTTTTAATTTGTTCAACACGTGTTTTAAATTTGGTAGCAAAAGTATCCCAAATTGTCTAATATTTTAGCTCGTTGAATCCTACAAGAAGTCAAAAAAACAATGGATGATTTTAATGATCCAAAAGAACATTAAATCAGATGGAAGCAATACATGAAACAAAAGAAAACTAAACAACTTGAAACAAGCACACGAAACAAAACGGGTCAACAAAGTAATGGGAAAAGGGTCATGTTTATTGATGGTTGTTAGTAGAAGAGTTACACACGGACTTTCAAGAAACTTAAGATAAATTTGAGAAATGATGCTAAGTATCTCTCCCCTTTGATTTTAATGATCCAAAAGAACATTAAATCAGATGGAAGCAATACATGAAACAAAAGAAAACTAAACAACTTGAAACAAGCACACGAAACAAAACGGGTCAACAAAGTAATGGGAAAAGGGTCATGTTTATTGATGGTTGTTAGTAGAAGAGTTACACACGGACTTTCAAGAAACTTAAGATAAATTTGAGAAATGATGCTAAGTATCTCTCCCCTTTTCAATCTCTTTTGCAAGGTCTTGCTCTCTAGAATAAGGAAAGAAGAAACTCTCTCAATGGTAAAATCATCTTAACAGTGGAATTCTTAAATTCTTGGAGAAATTTTGGCAACATAACAATTCATAACTTCTTATTGTTTTGTTTTCTCCATACTATTTGATTTATAGAAATTTTGAAGCACTCTCTCCCTCCTTTGGCTCATAAAACACTCATAAATGAGATAGAGACAATAATAGAGACAATAGGACCTATTGGGAGATACCACCATCATTCCATTAAGGCTTCTTAATCCTCAAGGTTCATTTAATCATCCTTGCCATGTTAGGGGATAGTCTTTACTTCACACAATGTGGCACCAGGGGTGTTCATTGTGTCTTCTACAACCCTCTTGCAGCTATCAAAGAAACAGATGCGAGGGTGTGTAAAACTATCTTTCGAGCACTCACGAGGGTTAATTTTTTTAATAAATTGTAAGAGAACCTTTGAATTTTTGTCCTTAATAATGTTTTTAGATAGAAATGTGCCATTACTACATGCTTCTTTCTGACTTGGAGTGCCATCTACAATGTATAAATGGGTGTACGATTTTTCATAATAACAAGGTGAAAATAGTATCCTATTGTAACCCAAAAATCCATTGAATAGGGAAAACATATTGGATATGAAAACTAACTATAGGATTTTCTCCATATATGGAACATTTTATTTTCCCTTTCATGGTACTTTGTTATCTAATACGTTGCTAAGATTTTTGAAATATATGCAAATCCTATTATCTTCATTTTTTTTTTTACTGGAGCAAGGTTAGATGTGCACTGCGAATATCAAAATGGAAAACTAAGTTTCACTTTTCATAATTTGTTCAATTCTTCTTTGATTTGTGTTTTGATTTTATGTGTATTTCCCTAATTTTTTATTGAACCGGCTTATAGTTTGGCTTTATGGAAATGATGTGTTGAATGATTTATGTGTCATAAAATTTAAGGTCATCATAATTCCAAGAAAATATATCTTCAAATTTGTTAAAAAAAAATTTAAATCCTCCTTGTTCATAAGGAGAATAGTCAGTTCCTAGATTGATATTTTGTGGTATTTTCTAAGTTCCTAATTTGATTATTTAATATTTCACAGAGGAACAATGCGTTTTACATTTTTTCTCCCATTGAATCATTCATGAAAAACAAAAAAGTTTTCCAAAAGTACTACACATTTTGGTATGATATTTTATTCTTCATTTTGATTTGGCAGATTTGCATTCAGTAGCAGGCCATGTTGACTTTCGTCAATGATGGATCCTTGAAATGTATCCTCAAGTCTGAGGAAATTGATGATTTTGGAATCATCATATAACACTAATAATAGTAGCATGATTACAAACTAATGGGTGAAACATTATCTCCACACAGAATTTTGTTCGTGAAAAAGTTTCTACATAGAGCAATTTTAATGCCACATTTGCTAGCGAATCAACATATAAATTTTGTGGAAATATATAGAAAAAGGTTCTGACAAACTTCTCTGCGAATGCCTCGCTCTGCTCGGGACAATACAACCCTAAACCTTGCTCACTCCTGGCCTTCCAAGCTCGCGCCACAGTGCATCTTCTGACCTCCTTTCCATGGATGCACCTTCGGGAGGGGTGGGATCCTCCCCCCCTCCTTTCAACGCTTCTGCCTCTGACACTGTAAAGTCTACAGTACCTCTGTCCCCTCCTAGCGGTTTCCCAGAAACAGATCAGGGATCCAAACAAGTCAATAGCGAAGCTGATCCCTCAGCAGCGCGTGAAGCGGATGACAAAGATAAAGGCGTGAACCAAACGTCTTCATCGTCACAGCCAAAGGCGACCTCAACAACATGGATCCCGAAAGCCACAGAACGAATCAAAGTCGATCTCCCCGGCCATTGTATCAACAGCGAAATCCAATTTATGCAGGACCACGTGCTCATAGGCAAGTTCCTAGGTTTCTGGCCAACTGAAAAGGCTCTGCAGGGCCGGATAGCTTCAAAATGTAAGCCCATAGAACAAGTCACTCTGCAGCTTGGCCCCAAAGGTTTCTTCACGACCATTTTCCACTGTGTGGAGGACATATCTTGCATATTTGAAGGAGGCCCGTACTTCTTTAACTCCTCAGGTCTATACCTTCGTGACTGGAAAGCTAGGTTTAACCCAGATAAGGAAGATTTTAGTTGGGCTCCAGTTTGGATACGTATGTACTCCCTTCCTGTGGAGTACTAGAAAGAAGAAACACTAGCGGACATCGGCAACAAATTAGGGGTTTTCATCAAAGTTGCTAAGGAAACCAAAACTGGCAGATACACCTCATATGCCAGGATCTGTTTCTAGATGCACTTAACCAAAGCTCTTGCACACTTAGTAAGTCTCTTTAACGATGATTTGGAATGGATCCAACCATTAGATTACGAAGCATATCCTTTTTTGTTGTCGGAAATGCCATGAACATGGCCATCTCTTCCGAGATTTTGCTCTGAATACTCAGTCCAAATCCTCTGCTAATGAATCTAGCAAAGAGTCTGAAGGATTCATCAAAGTTCCAAATTGCCAGAGGCATGCAAAGAAAAATCCTGCAGTCCCAGAAAGCCCTAAAAAGCCTGATTCCCAGAACAGATTCATTTTGCTCTCCTCTCTTGATCCCTCAGAGAATCAAAGCTCCAATCCTCAGGAGATACCCTCCCTTCCCTCATCCTCCCAGTTTACCAACGATTCTCGGCCATCCTCCGCATCCGATCCTTCTAGCCTACTAATCTCCCCTGACCCAGAAAAACCTGTTCCAGGTACTGGCTTACTTCCCCCTTCCTCGGAGAAATCTATTCCAGAGTTTGGCCAACAATCCTCTGCAATGGAGCTAGATGTAGCTCTAGCCCTCAGTCTGCATGACAATGCACATATGGAAGATCAGAGTACCCCCACCATCATGGATGAGGATCTAGAGAATATCAGTCTGGATGGTCTAGATATCCTCAAATTAGAAACAGCTTGCAAGCAGAAAGAATACAACTCAATCCCCGCTCGGCAAATCGACAGGCTGGAAGGAGTTCTAATCAAAGCTCAGCACAATAAAATTCTTGGCATACAAGCAGGAAGCCCCTGGGATGGAAAAAAATACTAAAAGAAACAAAGAAAACAGGGTGCAAAACAGACTTGCAAACGACCATTATAGTAGGAGAAATACTTATGGAATTCGGGCGATTCCCTAAGTTGACAAAGTTCTACAAACCCAAACCCCACTGTCCCTCATGAAGCTTATCTCTTGGAATGTGAGAGGGCTCAATAGCCCCTCAAAACACAGCATGTTAAAAAACTTGATCCAGCAAGAAAAACCATCATTAGTTTTTCTTCAAGAAACGAAAAGTAATAATACTGCTATAGAAAGAATCTTCAATAAGGTATGGTCAGGCAGCTGCTCAGTTTCAGTGGATGCCTCTAGGGCTTCCGGAGGATTAGCTATCTTGTGGAACCCACAAGTTCTCACTCTACAAGACTTTCGTGCCACCCATTTCCTCAACCAAGCGTCCTTCTATCTCATTGGCACAAACATCCATGGACATCTCTCAAATGTATATTTTCTGCAAAATTTACAGCAAAAATTAGAACTTTTGGATACTCTCACCATTCTCAATTCTAACAGGCAGTTCCCCCTCTGGATCGATGGCGGCGATTTCAACATCATAACGATGATGGAGGAGAAACAAGGCAGCAGAACAAGGTTAGAAGGTGACAACAGCGATCTCAGAGAATTCATTCAAAGTAATCAATTAATGGATATTCAGACTTCCAATGGTGTATACACTTGGACCAATAAGCATAGGGGTACTCAGCATATCGCTTCCAGGCTAGATCGGTTCCTCATCTCGGACAATGCCATACACTTGGGAGGGGACTTTCATGCATCCATATGGCCCAAAGGTGGATCAGATCGCTGGCCCATTATGTTACAATGGTCACGGCCAGGTACAAGATGCAACAGACCTTTTCGATTTGAAGCCTTCTGGTTCTCAAATCCTAACTTCAAGACAGTGGTTAGTGAGGCATGGCAATCCTTCATCCCACCTGAAGGAGCCAAAATGTTCCAATTCCAACAGAAATTAAAAAACTTAAAACAAGTTCTCAAAGTTTGGAACCGCACTCAGTTTGGCAACATTTTTGAGAACCGCAAAAGGCTGGAACAACAAATGAGCGCACTACAACAGACTCTCATCTTGGAAGGTAGGACAGAAGAGCAGGCGCATCAGGAGCAGACCCTTTGGAATAAAATTGAAGCTTGCAGGCAGCAAGAGGAAATCCTATGGCGTCAAAAGTCCAGAATCCGGTGGCTCAAGGAGGGGGAGAAGAATACAAAATTCTTCCACAGATTCACCATCCAAAGAAGAATGCACAACAACATTGCATTCGTCAACAATCAACAAGGGGAAAGATTAAAAGCGCATGGAGATATGGAAAAGGAATTTAAAGATTACTTTTAGGAAATTCTCAGGGAGCCTCTAGGAAGCAGAGATCAAGAAATCAGAACCATCACGTAGTACATTCCTAAAATCATAACGGAGGATCATAATAATAAACTGCTCTAGTCTATTTCACTACAGGAGGTAGAAGCTGCGATGGCCCAACTCAAGGATGGCAAGGCACCTGGTCCTGATGGTTTTACTGCCAATTTCTTTCACGAGTTTTGGGAGCTCATCAAGACAGAGGTATGGGAATTAGTGGAGGAATCAAGAACTATGCACTGGATTCTGCCCTCCCTCAATGCCACTTTCTTAGCGCTAGTACCTAAAGGGGATGAACCAAATACGCCCGACAAATACAGGCCGATAGCACTATGCAACGTCATCTACAAGCTTATCTCTAAAGTACTGGCGAATAGGCTCAAACCTCTCCTTCCTCTTCTCATCTCGCCAGAGCAGACTGGATACGTAGAAGGGCGGCAGATAATGGATGACATCATTCTATCAAATGAAGTAATCCACTCTCTAAAGCTTCTGAAAAAACCAGGTATGATTCTAAAGCTGGACCTCTCTAAATCTTTTGACAAACTCAGCTGGAATTATATTCATCAGATGTTATTGGCATTTGGTTTCAATTCCACTTGGACAAGATGGATCATGAATCTCATCTCCTCTCCCTGTTTCTCAGTCCTGCTCAATGGTTCCCCCTCATCTCCTTTCTGCCCCTCCCATGGTATTCTTCAAGGGGATCCCCTATCCCCCTTCCTTTTCGTCCTCGTGGCAGAAGGGCTCAGTTGTTTGCTCCACTCCGCCATCTCCACTCAAGCTCTAAAAGGCATTTCTCTCCACGGTCTTCATCCCTTATCCCACCAACAGTTTGTAGATGATACCATGTTATTTTGCCATCCCTCCTCTCAAGAGGCTAAAGCCTTCAAACTTCTGCTCTCTCTCTTCTCTGAAGCCTCTGGTACCTCCATCAATGCCTCTAAATCCCAACTCTTCTTTTTTAATACCCCTGCTACCACTCAAAGGAATATCGCTCGTATTCTGGGATTCTCTACAGCAGCGCTTCCATCAAAATACCTGGGGGCTCCTTTGTTGGACTCGGCCATTAAGCACGCTTCCTGGAGGACTCTTTTAGACAAATTGGAGTCAAGGATCTTGTCGTGGACTTTTCGCTCTCTCAATATGGTTGGCAGATGCATCTTGATCAAATCGGTTCTCCAGGCAATGCCACTGTATCTTTTTTCTATCCTGGAAATGCCAAAATGGGTCCTCAAAGCAATCCGCAATCTTCAGTGAAATTTTCTGTGGGGATCTTCTGGTCTCAACAGGAAATGGGCTCTTGTCAATTGGAAGGAGGTCTGCCAGAAAAAATCACAGGGCGGGCTCGAACTAAGGGATCCTCTCCAAAGAAACAACACAATGGGAGCTCGTATATGGTGGAATTGGATCTCCAAACCACATATACCCTGGGCGAGGCTATGGCAAGCAAAATATGCCCTAGGAAGCCAACGGAGTGACGTCATCAGAATCAGCACTACAACCCCAGGCTCTTTGATATGGAATGCTACAAAGCTTCACAATGGCTTCATTCAAGAGCATAGTTTCTGGGAAATTCATTCAGGTACCACAGCTAGGTTCTGGGACGACTCTTGCCAACAACTCCCAAAACTGGCCACTTTGTTCCACAAGCCAATATGGCAGGTTTCTATGCAGCAAGAAAATCTCACCCATGTTAGTCAATTCTGGCAGCAGCAGACGCTCCAAGATTTTCAACTTTGGAAACCCGCTAGCACCTGGCAGGCCGATTGGCAAGGGGAAACCTATACTGAAATCAATCAGGAATTAAATCACAGAAGAATCAAATATTCAAACCAGCAGGACAAACTGCGATGGGGTCATACGCCAAGGGGAATGTTTACCACCAAGGAAGCTTACCAGCTTCGCTATTCAGCTTCCCAGACAGACAAGGATCAGATATGGGAAAGGGTCTGGCAATCAGGAATATGGCCCAAGGTTTCCACATTTCTATGGCTTTTAAGCAAGAGGCGCATCCTTACCTGGGACAATCTGCAAAAAAGAGGATTCATTGGCCCATCGAGATGCCCCAATTGCAATCTCAACTCTGAATCCATTAGGCATCTCATGGAGACTTGTCCTCTAGCAACTCAACTATGGGAGAAAATTGAACAATGCAATAGAAGATCGGAAGATCGGATGGGAGATATCACAGAAACCATCAGAAAATGGCCAAAGCACCCTTTTCAAAGTCCGCTTCTAAACTCTCTGTGGAATCTAATCCCAGGCTTTCTCTATTGGATACTCTGGAAGGAAAGGAATAGCAGAATTTTTAACAACATCAGCAGGCCAATTGATACTCTGTGGCTTCTTCTGAAACAAAATCTCCAAGAAACTCTAGCCATCAGAAACTGGCAAGACACGGATCTGCCAGAATCACCTCAGGAATGTCTCATCTTGAAAGCCTGGAATCTGGACCTATCCTTTTTGGCCCATGTCAAAGCTCGTCCACCAACCAGTTCAGCCTCTCCTCTCACTTGGTCCCCTCCTGCAATCAACTCATACAAATTGAATTTTGATGGGGTAGCCAAGGGCAATCCTGGGCCGACGAGATTTCGAGGGTCTTGAGGAACAACATGGGCGTAGTATTGCATATCTATTATGGAACCATTGGCAAAGACACCAACAACGCTGCTGAATTAGAAGGACTATGGAAAGGGATTTGCATTGTAGATCAAAAAGCTTCTTCCCATTAGAGGTTGAGGGAGACTCCCTTATCCTAATAACAGCAGCTACCAGAATACAAGCAGGTACTTCGGCAGCCAAGATAGCTTCTAGCTGGAGGTTGCTCAGCCGACTGGAACTTTTGGAGGAAAGGCTTCAGAATCCCCAAAGCATTACCTTCAAGCATGTCAGACGCACTGCCAACAAAGTAGTAGATAGACTGGCCAATCAAGGAGTAAACCAACAACTCCCTTATTTCTCAGGACCCCTCGAAGACTCAGATGATGAACAACTCAAACATGAATGCACTTCTCTGGTGCAACAGGACTACTCGCTCCCGGATGCGGGTGTTTGACAGGTCACAAGGTACGTTGGAGGCGCATCGAATGGGCAGGTGTCAGCCCAAGTGCGCCACGGGTTACAGTTATGGGTTGGCGAGCTGGTCTCGCACAAGTATATTTATGGTTGCATTAACTTCATCCTACAGTCTCCTAGTTATCTACGCTATGGCTCTCAATATGTTTGTCACTCTTGCGGCTTCATCACAGACCACTGTTGCCTTATGGGTTGCTGCTCTGAGTGTTTCCCTGAGCCACTCTGTTAGTGAGCTTCTGCTCGTCATTCCCTCACTCGGCTCAAGAGCATTCTCTATTCGCTTGGCTCTGGTTCCAGGTACTCACGGACTTGTCGGGGTTCTGTTTCCGCTTCTCTCTGGGCACTGGTTTCTTTGTCATTCCTCTCTGTGTATCTGCTCCTCGGTCAAGCCTCTACACGTTATCATGCCGCATGAAAGGCCCAGCATGTGGAGTAGGCGAGGCAGTTCCCGCGGTCACGCCACCCATCAGCGGTTCAACCCCATCTCGGACCCTTCCTCGGAAGCATTGGAATCTGGTCGTAGCAATCCTCCAGCCACCAGAAGTGGCAGGGGTAGGGGTCAAGGGCGAGTCAGGAATGATGAATGTGAGCATAATGCTCATCCCACTGTCCATTACCACATCTCGTGTTCTTTAGCTAACTCATCCTTCATAGTTTCAGTTACAATTGAAAAATGTGAGAATGCCCGGGGTTCGGGAGCGGCCCATCCTGGGGTTCTTGCAGATCAGAGGACGACAAATCCGATTGATAACCAGCGCCAGGTCATGGGAGGCCTTTCTGTGGTGAATTCTGAAGCCAACGCAGGTCCAAGCGCGCCAGCAAGAGGAGAGCCTACAGGCTCAGAGGTCCATCAGTCCGACTCTGAGGACTCACCTCAATTCGGGTGTAGGGTCGTTGAGGAGCCATACACCTCAGAGGACGATTGATCCAGCCCGTGCCTCCGTTCTTTGCAGTTTCTGAAGTAGGAGCTCGCCTCCTTTTTTGAGTCTCGATGTTAATGTATGTTTCAGGTCTCTGTCAGTTAATGTTTTGTTTATGTTTAGCGATGGATAGCTGTGGTTCAATTTTGAGTTTTATGGGAGTCAAAAATACTGCTGTAGGTCTTCTGTGTACTGAGGTCAAGCATATTTTTGTAAAATGCCAACTTCATGGCAAGACTTTTCAAGGCAGCTGCCTTGCTGTAACATTTTTGTATAAATAATAGGAGTAGACTGATTGAGAAAAAAAACATATAAATTTTGTGAGTGTGGTTTAGAGTTTATTTCAAGTTTCTCTAAATTTTTAATTAAGTCAAAATCCAAGTGTTTATAATTTTTCAAATCATTAAAAACATAATGAATTTCTTTATTGGCTTGTTTCACGATGGTTTTGGAGCCACCAAAAGCTTTTAATTTCATTGCTTTTAAATAAATAAAAAATAAATTCAATACTTGAATTAGCACTTCATAGATGGCTACATTATTACTATAATCAAAATATAATATGCATGCCAAAAATAATTGTGTACCTTGAGGGCTCTACAATATGCATCCAAATCCCATGTGTTCATTTGATTTGGAGCCATCAAAATACAATATCTAGGAATATGTATTTATATCACTATTTACACAAAAATAAACCTCACAGGTGGAAGAAATATAATTATTAATTACAAAATTAAAAGTATCAATACTAGATTCATCAACGAGATGGGTTTTAGAGGTAAAATTATTGAAATGAGAATCATAGGAGTAATTACCAAGGAAAAAAAAATTGAACGTGATGGGCTCATTTAAAATATCAAGATCAATATTGGAATGATTTATGTGTCCTTCACATTTAACCTTGATCATATTACCCTTTCCCTTGCATGGTAACCAAATATGTGACCAATCAGTGGTGAAATACTTATTTAGTTTATGTGATTAGTCTCTACTTAATAATAAGTCTTAAGATTTAGGAATGCGTGTAATAATTACATCAACCATCTGGAAATTTTGTGGATTAGAGGTAAGTCTAATTAGCAAATATTTAACCTCTTCTAACACCTTCACTATAGACCTATTCAAATATATGATTTGAGTGGAAGATTTCTTAGGTTCTAGATTTAGTTTCTTAGTCGTAGGTATTAGGGGACTTTTGAAGTCTAAAATGGGATTCCCAAGGAAAGAAATAATTTAAAAGCTAAAAGAATAAAATAAAACCTATGAAGTTTAAAACAAAAAAAGAAGGAAACTAATTTCTTTATTGTATTTTTGGCTTATCTCCTAGTAGGTTCAATAAAATCTAAAGGGTAGACACAAATTGGATGGAAAATTAAATTTCACATCCAATGAGTACCCACTCTACATAATTCCTAGTATATTAACATCGAAGAAAATTGGAAATACATGAAAAAGACATCTTGAGCATGATTTGTTCTTGATTTTTTTTAGGTGGATTGACATAGAAGTATACATAGTGGATACTTGTTGGATTTGGAATTTAATTCTGCATCCAAAGGGTGACTAGTCTTGAATTTGACTGAAAAATGGTAGTTTTTGTCATTTCCATAAAAGATAAAAAATATAAAATAAAAATAAAAAAATCAATCAAGAGTGACATCATCATCTTGAATCTCGCTAGTTATTTCAAAGATAATTTTTTTAAGAATGTTGTAGCAACAACATGATTTTATTTCTATGTACATATAGTATATATATTTAAAAAATTAAGAAGAAATTTTGTAAAACAAAAGGGTTTTGGAAAAGGAGAAAAAAGAAAAAATTAAAAGGACGCTCATATGTTCCCTCAGATAACTCCTATGGCATGTGGTCATAAATATTCATGCTCTATTAAACCATGGAGAAATGGTTTATAGGGAGAAAATTATTTAAATTCTAATGGGGCATACATCAAACGGTAGATCGAACGACATGTGTTCCAAGCAGCCATACGATGGCATCACAGGCCCCAAGCCATGTCACATTTTAACGAGGGGTATCTCATTTGGATTTGTGCCTAAAAAAATAACAAACATCAACGACTCGTGTGTGTTGAGAGACAACACCTAATTTTTAGAAGCAGGGAGGGCAGGGGGGTTCTCGAAAAAACTTAGTAGTTTTTATTGGCATGTGCGTACAACTGCATGTCGGACCAATGATACGCGAGTGAGGTATTATTCAAAAACAACAGAATTTCCAGAAAAACACATATTAATGGAACTAGACCATATGGAACCACGATGTAAGAACTCGAATGTCATATTTTATTTTAAGTTAATTTAATATAAATCGCGAAATTCACATTTATGAGAATATTGTAAATGTGTATATTTTAGAAAAGACTTGTTAAGATATTTTAGAAGATGGTTAATTTGACAATTTTGACAGTTATGTCGGTTACATAAGTAACTAAAAAAAGTTTATTTTTGGGAAATAAAAGAAAAAACGAACTACTGAAAGAGGGTTCAAAAGTTTATATATTCTCTAGGTGTGCAATTTATTGACATTTTTCATAGATAAGTTAATGAGTATTAGATTTGATACAAAGATTCTGTAGTTGTACAATTTATTGACCTTTTTCATAGATAAGTTAATGAGTATTAGATTTGATTCCAATCTTTGAGTAAAATTGAAGTCTGCGCATTTTTTTTTCCTTTGTGTATTTAATTTTTCATGCCATGTTTTATTTTATTGAAATGGGTGTATGAAGTGAAAAAATTAAATTTTGATTATGAAAAATTAATATGATTCAAAGATTGCAGAATTATCTACGTTTTTGTTAGTTTCAAATGGTATTTGTAATTTGAGGAAAGTGCATTAATAATGCACCTTCTTTTTTAGAAAATACACTCACACACTCTCTATTTTATTGTTTCATTAATCATTTCACTCTCAAGGTTTAAAACATAAATTATGATTTCGTTGAGTTCAAAAATTTATTTCTCTTATGACTTTTCCTTCTTACCATCACAATGATTTTGAAGTCTACAATACTCCAGTATGGGCCATTCTAATTAGGTTTGATAAGTCTCTGCACAATACACTTTTATAGCTTAACTCCAACGAATTTTCCTTTTGAAAGTTCCCATGAAGATAGAGATTCCTCAACACTAACTCCTTACAACTATGAGTTGTCTTTAGGAAAACAATGCTAAATTGGCATTGTTTCTAGGGAAAAGAGTTGAATATAATTTTCCCAGTTTTTTATGACATATTGTCTTTGTTGGTGTGAAAAGAAGTGGTAGTTGGCTGGTAACACTCACCAAGACGGTCTTATTGATAATATGGGCACCTAGAATTCCCCATACTCACTTTGATCCTCATCAAGAAAGGGTTCTAGAATTATCTAACCAGAAAAGTTGATGTTTAATAAGGTCTAGAGAGAAACACAAGCTTTAGGAGGTATCAGACCTAGGGTGGATACTCCTTAGCAACAGGAGTCTAATCCAAATCTTGGAAAATATGAAGATTTTTTGAAGCATAATATTCCTTAATTATCTTCTAAAACTCTGCATCATTGTGGGGAAGGACTACCTCTTAAAATAACCCTCCTCATTGAAAAGTAAAAGCTTTTAGAAAAACCCCCATCTTCAACTTCAGAACCTAAGTCTAAACTTAAATTTTTTGAAGGTGTTGATTTATTTCTACCTCCCATGTTTGAATAAGAACAAATAAAATATATTACTAATACAAATGAGACTAAACCTCCTACTAATCCCTTTCTTTCAGTCCCTTTGATCACTTTGTCTATAGATATAACATCAGGTACTTCTCGTTTAACCACCAATACTATAATCATGGTTGATCCTAATTTCTTAACATATAGGTATCATCCTTTAAATCTTTCTCAATATATAAATTATATTCCTCATGACTATTTGAAACTTTTACCAAAATTTAATGTGGAAGATGAAGATATTGCAAGAGACCATATCGCAACATTTTGTGCTTCGTTGGAAATTTTAAAGTAGAACATCAAGATGTGTTGTTGAAGCTATTCATGCAATCTTTAGAAGGAGAAGAAAGAAAGTGGTTCAAGTAGCTTTCTCAAGCTTCTATTAACACATGCGAGTTAATGGAAATGAGTTTTTTAAATGAGTGGGGAGAAAAGAGAGGTCATCTTTACCTTTTGAAAGCATTTAACAATATCAAGAAGAGAAATAATAAGAATATAATTCGTTTCACAAAAAGGTTGAATAAATTTTATCATAAAATACTTGATGAAATAAAACCTTCTATAACAATTTCCAATGTTGCTTTTGCATTTGTATTTTATTATAAATTTGCACTAATGTTGAGGGAAATGAGACCTAATACATTGGAAAAGATGCAGAATGATGTTATAGAAATTGAATAAAATCTTGTAGCTTCTGGAAAAGTTAAATTCAACTCTGAATTTGTAGAGAGGTAGAAAGGAAAATAAGAAGTTGCACCATTTGGAGTGATGAAGGACACGTAGGATACAAATCCTGATGAGATGGCTAAAATTATTAGAAATCTCTGTAATAAAATTAAAAAAATTAAATTGGAGTACTGAAGGAATGGTAGAAAGTACATAACAAACTCAGCCAAACCAAGAATCAAAGCAGTAGATGAAAGAAAACATCATTTATCCTATCTTCAACCTACATAAGCAGCTAGGGAAAATAAAAATTCATGTACCTTTGTGTTGACTATGCTAGACCCGCCAACATGTAATGGGATCTCTCGGGTAAGAAGTCCAAATTAGACCTCAAATTGTTTGTTGTAGGAGTCCCAGCAGTGGGTCGTACGGTAATGCCTTGATCGCGATTTTGCACAGAGGCAAGTAAGACTTCCATGTTGGTATAAAGCGTGGATGTATGTAGTGAGCCAAGGAATTTGCATGAGAGGTTCTAACACACGAGGGTTGAGATGAGTGCACCCCTTGGAAACCTGTGATATCACAAAGTTAAGAAGGGAACACACGAGCAAGGATGCATCACAACATGGAAGGAAAGTTAGCTAGCAATCGATAGTGATGGTTAAACCAACAACACATTTCAAAATGATTCATACATACAAACACAAAAATATCTATACATGCATGCGTAAGCAAACAAACACATATATCATTTAGAGTAAACAGTTAGCTGAAATACAATACAACATATGCATGAAACATGTTGGCTCTTGTTATATTAAGCAGTGTAAGTTCCAGTCATACAATACATCCATGTACAACCACTAGTTTCGACAGTGGAACATTATAACGAAAACCACTTGCTCTTCCAAAGAGCTGTACTAGCTCTAGGTAGTGGAGAAGTCAATTCTCATTACAATACTATCCAAGCTCTCTCTAAGATAGTCCTATCGAAAGCTTGGTTGAGCAAAAGACTTTACAATGAGTTATGAGGTTCTATTTATAGCAAAGGGTGGGATGACCCTTGACATTCCCCTTTGTGACAGTTCATCTACGCTCATGACTCTTCATCTACTCTATGACTGTTACATCCAACTATCGACACTTGAATTTGCACTTGACAAGATCTTATATTACAATGCACATGTTGCCATGTGAGACAAAATGGCTTGATCAAGCCATGCAAGACATCACTGATACTCAGTCCATTGTGGTGAGACCAACTCTTTAACATGCTTGTGATGGTTAAGGTGGTGAGCTGATGCCAAGTTTGGTCATCCGTGATGGTGTGCATTCGCTCCATGGTGACTTTTTGTTGAATCGAACTGTTGCCTCCATTGCATTCAGGTGCATTGGTATGGCTCCTCCATCCAACTCGTCTGCTAGCATGTGCATGGTCATCTTGGATGCGACCGAACTGGTAACACACAGATGCATAATGTCTGTGTTGATCTTCCAGCCTATGCTAGTGGGCATGCGCATCAACTGTCGACTCCATGTTCAGCTCCAGTTGGACTTGCTTCTTGTCTTTTCCTCAGTGAATGTATTGAATGGGTGGGATCGCATGAGTGCGCACAATCACATGCATACTGTTCAATTCCCTTGCATGTGATCAACAACACTTCTCACCATGTCTGCTCTATGCCAACTGTTGGGATGGATCTATAACTTGTACAAGTACAGTTTCATCAGTGAGTGCATGTTGCACCCCCTGTTCTACCATTTCTCTTGTAACTATTTCTCTCATCTATGCAGCTCCTCTTTTTCCTTGAGTTGTTGCTTTATCACATGTAACTCCTTCCCTTTTTTATTCTCTACCTTCACACGACCTTCATGTCATGTTGTCACCTCATAGGCTGAGTCTCCAAAGTTGCTTTCATCACAAGTTGATCTACTTGAGCTTGCAACTTTGTTCTTCCTCTGTGTTGTTAACAACCTTCCTCTTACGTTCATTGCATATGATATGCTGACTTTAGCTGTTGTTAATGGTGTTTCTTGTTATGATGTTGCTCCTGTCATATCATGATGTCCTTGTCTACGAACAACTTGATGTCTTCGTGGGTAGGCAAGTTCGTAGACACCTGATCGGCTACATACCCAAGCGTGCTTTGAACAGTGTCTTTGACTCTACTCTGCTAGAAACCATTGTACATGTAGTGCTGCAAGGTAGATGAACACCTGTGATACCTACAGACATGGCAACACTCATGGAAAGAAATATGTTAGGTGAAAACCAAAACGAACATGGGAATTGAATGGCAACATACCTATGTGACTGACCATGAAGGTCACACAATTTTCGCAGGGAGGTCATGGGACTGAATGCCAAAAATACACAAGGCATAGTCTGGGCTATTAGGAGACTGACTGAATGCTGGAATTGTGCAATGCATAATGGAGCCTAGCTTGCTAAGGAATGAAACTGCGCAATGTGCAATTTTAGTCAGTAGTGACATGCAACCAGCAAACTGCACTGCACAGTTTCAGGGGCCAATAAGACACTACCTCCAATAATTGTGCAATGCAATACTGGAGGTCGTTTCCTAGCTAGACTTGCACAATTTCTGGAGGGAATTAAGAGTCTTCACTTCTGGAAATGCACAGTGCTAGCCGAGAAAGGCATGGTTCGGACCAAGGTAGACCAGTGTGACCGACGGGTGATTGAAAACATGAGAAGTCTGAATGCATCGTGAGATGAGTGAAAACGAGAGTGAATGATAATTCATGCAAACAACAAGTGTAGGATTCGGAAAATGGGAAACCATGGATGCATGTGAAGCGAGATGCCACAAAGGCAACCCTCCATGCAAAAACAATGTCATGCATGCGACAATAGTGAGATGCAAACAAAAAATGAAGTGGTGTTGGCACAGTCTAGTATGCATGCAAATGACAACAAGTGCTAACTAAAATCAAGTAGACAACATTCATATGAAGTGAATCAAAAGAAGCACCACAAACATAGCGTAAGTCATGAGCAGCAGTTTTACCCCAACACAGCTGAGCTGAATGTGTTGACAACTCCTAGATACAATGTGGGATGCGAGAGTTGCAAGTTCGATGTAAAGAATGAGCTCTGTAGTGTCCAGTTGATGAGTTTTGATAAGATCGAGGTTGTGACACACATGGCACAAATCTAGGATAAGTAACACTTGGTGGGAGATTTCCGAGATGATCCTTGCATGTGACCTCCAGTTGCTAAAAATAGATCCTTGAATAAAGGGATGCCTTTGAATGCTTCCTTTGGAGGAGTAGCCCATGCACGAAAATTAGTTTTGCTTCTTCTCGGAGGGAACCAGTCAACTCAACTACACATGCAACAATATGCTCATCTAGGAGGAAAAAATGAGCATTTATAGGAGGGAGCTAGGCTAGATTCCCATAGGGATTGTGTAATTTTTGGGCAAAGTAACTGACTACTGCCCAAAATTGCACAATTTGTAGGCTCAACAACCCTTCTCAGAGGAATTGCGTAATTTTCTTAGTGAGCAGTGACAGGCAGAATTGCACAATTCTTGAGCCCAGTAGGCTACCAGATAGAATTGCACAATTTCTGGAGGGCAGGTTGGTTTCCCTCTAGAATTATGCAATTTATTGAGGGAGCTACTCAGCCTACAGTTGGACCAAGTTTGGTGAAATATCGTGTGAGGGGGATGCAACAAGCTTTCATGGACAGGTTGTCATTCTGCAAGAAAGTCACTGAAGCTTATGTACCTGACAAGACAAGACACGCTGCTCTGCAAGGTTGGTGTGGAGGCTCCAAAATGAAGCTAAGGAAGAATTTTGGAGTGTGGTTGTAGCCACTATAACACTTGGTGACACACTGGTAGAGCTCCAGCTCTTGGAATGGACCTTGTTCGTGAAAAGCAAGTCTAACACCTCCCGAAGTATTGTTCAATTCTCAGTTCGTCTTGGTTTCCACACTTGCTTGATTGCAATATGTAGCATCTGCCAAGCTCTTGGTCGATTGACACACATTCTAAGGCAAGTCAACACAGTTGTTCCAATTGGGGTCGAGGGGTATATTGGTGCATAAGTAGTATAGTTGTCAGAGCCTTAGTTTCATCTCTAATGTTGCTCCGCTACTAGCAGGCCTAGACAGTACCCTCACAGAGTCATGCAGGAACACAAGAATCACTCTGCTACCAGTGAGCCTGGTCAGTACCCTGGCGGAGTTACTTGCATCGCCTCTCTTCACAGGAAGCCTTTCTCTTCTTTCTCCTTATCCATTTTCGTTTTTTTTTTTTGAAACTTTTTTAACTTTTTCATTTTTTTCATTTTTCATCTTTTTCATTTTTCATCTTCATAACTATGCATAGAACTTATTCATTTTAGAGGTGGAAGAGGGATCATGACTTATTGAGAGGAGAAGAGGTTGTTCCTTCATAGAAGTAGTTTATGTATACGTTTGATGTGCTTGTTAAGGTTTTCCCCATCACCTTACTCTACTTGAATGAGCTGACAAGGATTAACTCAAAAACAACCGACTAGAGTAGGTGATACTAGTTAGCACGCAAGCATTGTGTTTTCACCACGGTTCACTTCGAACAGTAAATATTTTTCATTGATGTATCATGAACTGAGGACAACAAGTTCTTACATAAGAGAGTGGACAACATATAACCAAATGCTGATAGTTTTACAAGTCCTCTCATACTTTACCCAGCTTGTTTCAAGAGTCGCACACAGTCCATACAAAACTAAACTATGGATAATAAGAAAGAAACAAACCAAATAGCAAAGCAAGAAAAAGAAGAAAATGCAGAAGCAAAGCAAGTAAGAAAAAAACAAGCAAGAAAACAAACACACAAAGAAATAAGCAAACATCCCAAAATCAAACACTACTCCTACTCCTAAGCTAACAATGCATGGGTCATCTCATGTGAAGTGATACTTCTAATGCAACCACTGGTGAATTGGTTGACCCATGCTGGTGAAGGCACGGTTTGCAAACATCGCAGTTGCACAAACCAGAAAGCGCAAAGGATATAATGATGAAGACGGAAACACTATGAACTTACAAGTGACCATAGAACAAAGATGAGTGAAAGCGCATGACATGCACTCTGTGGAGCTTCCATGGTGCTATGCTACAATATGTGCAGATGTCGAGTGTATGCATTCTCTTGAATATGACATGCAAGCAAATGCGAGAAAGGTAGACCACTTACGTTGTGCATGTGTGGTTGAGGTGTAAGATTCCTCCAATGCATGAGCAGTGGGAACATGTAGTTCGAGTGGAGGAAGCGAAGTTTGGGTGTTTGATTGATCTTCAATGCAAAGCAGAGAGTGATGAGGAGCCTTGAGTGTTTCAATAATTTCCTAACTCAAAGTGAAACCAACCTCAGGACAATGAGGACCTAACATAACCATTAGCTTGGGCTGAAGTGCCTCGATAGTCTGTGGGGTTTCGACTTTGTTGACAGATAGATCATCATAGACCTGTGTCTTAGACACATTAACAACGATTGAATCAACGTCATGATCAGATGAAGAAGTAGAGAGATTAGGACAACAAAGATGAGAAAATTTAGGGATTTTGTCGGCATCCTCATGATTTGATGAATCAGACAGAGGGGTAGATGGGAAGAAAAGATGTTCACCGTCTGCGCTTTCAGAAATGACAGATGACAGATTGGACTTATTTCTAGTGGAAGATGTGTGCTCCCCGCACTATAATGATAGACTGACATCCGACGTGTCCTGTGAACGATAAGATGTAGAAACATATGGAAATGAGTTTTCACAGGGGAAATCAGCAGTCGCAAAATCACAAGGGATGTCAGGATAAAACGAATGAGGCATGGCCAGAAGGGAGTCATCCTTCACTACGGGTTCTTCTTTAGATTCCTGCACACACTCATCATTAATGATGGCACAGGTTGGCTACATAACACCAACTTCGTCGACAACTTGACCCTCATTCATAGCAAGTGAGGAGTCTAGAATGGAAGAACAGAAGATAGTACAATCCATAGGATCAATAGAACACGGGGACATAGGTTGAGGGAATGAATCCACATGAAAGCCAATAAGCTTGCAAGCCAAATTTGCATAGATCTCAAGAGTCGGTGGGGTGGGAGGATGTGGCAGTTCAATAGATGTGTGTGCATAACCTCCCACATCACTCCACAGTGGTGGAGTTGTTTGATGAGGTGAAGGCAGACAGTCACTTATGACAGCAATTGTGCCTCCCTGTGATTGCACAACTCAAGCGTCGAAGTGTGCTATGTGGGGTTCAAATATGTGAATAGGATAATAAAATCCTCCATAAAGGAATTCCCAATCACTTTCATCTTTGGGAAATTGGTATGCAATGTTATAAAAGCATGTGTAAAACTCATCAATGGATTCATCAGGTGCTTTTTGTAATTTCAGAATTTCTTGATCAAGTTCTTTATGGTTAAAGTGATTGAAAGCACCGTCTATCTCTACAACCAGACGAGTAAGAGAATGAATATATTTTTAATGCAACGTGGCACACCCTTGCATTGGGTGCCCTCGAAGCATGTAGATGAACAACGCGCAGGTCATGTATTCTTCAAAGATTCCATGTATTTCACATGAGCCTACAACATTGACCGCATGCCTAAAAAAGGCTACATGGCCTCCAACATCGTATGTTTTATCTCAAAAGTTATTCGAGAACTCTTATGAGATTATGAAGTCGTTTCCATAAGACATAGACTTCAGAATAGGAACTCTGTAGTTAGTTATGATAGATATGTAGAGATTTAGAACAGATGTGAGGACTCAGCTTGTCATCTAGCCCTCCTTCTAGCGCCAAAATGTTGATGGTCTTGGACCCACCAACATGTAAGGGGATATCCCCGGTAAGAAGTCCCTATTAGACCTCAGACCATTTGGTGTAGGAGTCTGAGTAGTGGGTCGTACAATAATTCCTTGGTCGTGATTTCGCACAGAGGCAAGCAAGATGTCCCTATTGGTAGCAAGGGTGTGACATATACAGTGAGCCAAGGAAGGTGCATTAGAGGTTCTAACACATGGAGGTTGAGATGAGTGCGGCCCTTGGAAACCTATGATAGCACAAAGTTAAGAAGGGAATACATGAGCAAGGATGCATCACAACATGGACAAAAAGTTAGCTAGCAATCCAAAGTGATGGTTAAACCAACAACACATTTAAGAAAGATTCATACAAACATACACAAAAATAGCTATGCATGCATGTGTAAGAAAACAAATACATATATCATTTAGAGTAAACAGATACCTGAAATACACTACATCATATGCATGAAACATGTTGGCTCTTGTTATATTAAGAAGTGTAAGTTTCAATCATACAATACATCCATGTCCAACCACTAGTTCCGACAGCGAGACATTACAACCACAATCGCCTGCTCCTCCAAAGAGATGTAATAGCTCTGCGCAGTGGAGAAGCCAAGGCTCATTACAATATTTTCCAAGCTATTGCTAAGATAGCGCTATCAAAAGCTTTCCTGACCAAAAGCCTTTACAATGAGTTATGAGGTTCTATTTATAGAAAAAAGGGGGTGACCCTTGACATTCCCCTTTGTGACAGTTCATCTACCCTCATGACTCTTCATTTACTCTATGATTGTTACATCTAAGCATTGACAGTTGAACTTGCACTTGAAAAGATGTTACATTACAATGCACATGTGCCCATGTGAGACAAAATGGCTTGACCAAGCCATGCAAGACATCACCGACACTCGGTCCATTGTGGTGAGATCAACTCTTTAACATGCTTGTGATGGTGAAGGTGGTGAGCTGATGCCAATCTTGGTCATCTGGGATGGTGTCCATGCCCTCCATGGTGACATCTTACTGAAGCAAAATCTTGCCTCCATTTCATCCAGGTGCATTGGTATGGCTCCTCCATCCAAATTGTCTGTTAGCATACACATGGTCTTCTTGGGTGTGGTCAAATAGGCAACACAATGATTCATAGTGTCCATGCTGATCTTCTAGTGTGTGTTGGTGGTCATGCACATCAATTGTCAACTGTATATTTAGCTCCAGTCAAACTTGCTTCTTATCTTTGCCTCGGTGAGTGTGATGAATGGGTGGGATCGCATGAGTGCACACATTGACAATCATACTGTAGAATTCTCTTCCATGTGATCAACAACCCTACTCACCATGTCTGCTCCGTGCCAACTACTAGGATGGAACTGTAACTTGTACAAGTGTAGTTTAATCCATGAGTGCATGTCACGCCCCTTGCTCTACATGTTCCTACTGCAACTCATTCTATCGTCTATGTAGCTCCTGTTCTTCCATGGGTTGATGCTTCAGCACATGCAACTCCTTCTCTGTTCCATTCTCAACCTTCACATGATCTTCATGTGGCACCATCACCTCATAACATGAGTCTCCAAAGTTTCTTTCATCACAAGTGGATCTTCTTGAGCTTTCAACTTTGTTCGCCTCTGTGTTCTCAACAACCTTCCTCTTGGTTTCGTTGCATCTAGTATGCTGCCTTCAACTGTTGTTCATGGTGTTGCTTGCTGTGATGCTTCTGCTGTCATATCTTGATGTCCTTGTCTACGAGAAACTTTATATCTTCGTGGGTAGGTAGGTTCATAGACACTTGGTCAATTTCATCCCTAAGTGTGCATTGAACGGTGTCTTCAACTCGGCTCTCCTGGAAACCATTGTACCTATAGTGCTAAGAGGCAAATGAACACCTATGATACCTGGAGACATGGCAACAGTCATGGAAAGCAATCTATTAGTCAAAAACTAAAACAAACTTGAGAATTGACTTGCAACATACCTTTGTGACTGCTCATGAAGGTCATGCAATTTCCTTTGGGAGGTCAGGAGACTAACTACCAAAACTATGAAGGCACAGTACGGGCTATCAGGAGGTTGACTGACTATTGGAATTGTGCAATGCACAGTCCAGCCTAGCTTACTGAGGACTGAAACATCGGAATGCATAATTTCATTTAGCAATGACATGCAACCAGCAAACTACATTGCAGTTTCTAAGGCCAACAAGATACTTCCTCCAAGAATTGCACAATGCAAGCCTAGAGGTCAGTGCCTAAATAGACTTGTGGAATTTCTGGAGGGAAGGCAGAATCTTCACTTCCAGGAATGCATTATGCTAGCTAGGCAAGGCACGGTCCAGGCCAAGGCAACCCAGTCCGACTGATGGGTGACTGAAAACATGAGAAGTCAGAATGCATGGTGAGATGAGTGAAAACGAGAGTGAAAGATCATTCATGCAGAAAACAAGTGCAGGATTTGGAAAATGGGAAAGAATGCATGTGTGTGAAGTGAGTTGCCATAACGGCAATCCTCTGTGCAAAAGAATGTCATGCATGCACCAACAGTGGGATGCAAGTGAAAACTGAAATAGTGCTAGTACAAGCTAGTATGCAAGCAAAGGATGGAAAGCACTCACTGAAATCAAGGAGACATCATTCTTATAAAGCGAAACACAAAAAGAGCCAAAAACGCAGTGCAAGTCATGAGTAGTGGGCTTACCCCAAGATAGATAAACTAAATGTGTTGATGACTCCTAGACGCAATGTGGGATGCCAGAGTTGCAAGGTCAATGCGACGAATGAGCTCTATAGTGTCTAGTTGATGATTTTTGACAAGATCGAGGTTGTGATGCACATAACACAAATCTAGGATAAGAGACACTTGGCAGGAGGTTTCTTAGATGATCCTTGGATATAACATCCAGCTGCTCAAAATAGATCATTGAATCAAGGGATCCCTCTGCATGCTGCCAGTGGAGGGGAAGACCATGCATGCAAATCAATTTTGCTTGGTCCTAGAGGGAAACAGTCAACTCAACTGCACATGCAACAGTTTGCCCATCTAGGAGGAAAAAATGTGCATTTCTGGGAGGGTGATGGGCTAGCTTCCCAGAGGGATTGTGCAATTTTTGGACAAAGCAGTTGACTGCTGCCCAGAATAATGTAGTTTTTGGGCTGAGCAGCCCTACCGAGAGGAATTTCACAATTTTCTAAGTGAGAAGTGATTGGAAGAATTGCGAAATTCTAGATACCAACAGGTTGCAAGATAAAATTGTGTAATTTCAGGAGGCAAGGCAGGTTTCCCTCCAGAATTGCGCAATTTCTTGAGGGAGCTACTCAACCTGCAACCGGACCAAGTTTGGTGAAACAACCTGTGAGGGGGATGCAACAAGATTTAATGGTAAGGCTGTCATTATACAAGAAAATCACTGAAGCTTGTGTACTTGACAAGACAAGACATGATGTTATGAAAAGTTGGTAGGAAGTCTCCATAATGAAGTTGAGGAAAACAAATTCAGTGTGTTTGTAGGCGTTACAACACTTTGATAGATTTGGACAAATGTCTAGATTGTTAGAATCAAATATAAAAGTTCATACAACTTTCTCAAGTAGCTCCTCGATAGGATGCTTTAAATCTATAAGAAGAAGGACCAATAGTGATGTTTGGTCAACATGTTCAAGAGAAAGACCATGTAGATACGCCATTCTACACTACTCTCAATATTCATGATTTCTTGTTGCTTACTTTCATTCTTGACTCCACATCCTCTCATAACCTAATTCCAAATTCTATAATGGAACAAATGGACCTGCATGTTACTAGATCATGTAAATACTTGTATCGATGTGATTTAAGGAGAGTCAAGTGCATTGGGCTAGTCAAAGAGTTGGTGGTTTCTCTAGCTATGATCACTACCAAGAGTATTGTTATGGATGTTGTTGTAACTAATATACCTCCCAAATTTTGAATACTTTTCTCTAGGTCATCGAGAGTAAAATTAGGAGTTACTATCAAGCTAGATTTAACATATGCAACAACCCCATTATTTTTTGTGGAAGAAAGGATGTTTTATAGGGAATTGAAATTCATAAAAACTGAAAATAAGGAACAAGTTGTTGATAATTCTCCTCCATATAGTATTGAAAAGGATTTTGGTTGTTTCATGTTATGTATAGATGAAGATGTAAATATAGAAGTAGCAGTTTACAAATCATCCTCGTTCCATAATCCAGAAAGAGTAAAAGATCCATATTGGAATATGTACTTCGATGGAGCCTATTCAAAGGATGGAGATGGAGCTAGAGTAATTCTAATATCTCAGAAAGGTGAAAAAATACCTTTTTCTTTCAAATTGGAGTTTGATACTACAAATAATGGCACAAAATATGAAGCCTTGATTCTAGGTTTGTAAGCATCAAAGAAAATGAAGATTTCAAATCTTGTTGTACTTGGTGATTTGAAATCGGTGGTGAAACAAGTCGAAGGTATGTATTGGACTAAACATCCTAGACTTGGAGTATATAAGAATGATATATGGGACTTGATGGAGAATTTCTTCGAAGCATTTAATATCAATTTTATCCATCATGAACAAAATATATTATCAGACTCATTGGTTGTGGTTGCTAGTGCAGTTAAGCCTCATGTGAGTGCACATTTAAGGTATGAAATAAAGGTATCACATCGACCTTATATTCTATAAAATGTTAGATATTAGCAAGTATTTGAAGATGAACAGTAGATAAAGCATTTCATGGAGGTTATTGAGGAATTATTTACATGTCATATTGATGAAAATCTTGAAGAGTAGGAGGATGTGCTGGAAATAGCATAAGTTAAGCTAGACTTGAAGAATGCAATTTCAAGCCATAATATATTAAATATGAAAACAAATTATTTTCGTAGAGGTACGGTCACTCTAGAAAGGATTTCTAATGGTAACGATGTACTAGACAAGGTTAGTGCACAATCCAAACGAGAATATCTAGAAGATTGGAACTTAGGCATAGAGAAAGAACCAATGATTATTAAACTTGTGAACAAGATACCATAAGCCTTAAGAAAAATTTAAGTAGATCTATTTGGGTAGTATTCTAATGTTTTCACATGGATATTTGAATATTTGAAAACTTATAGCACTTCGATTATTCAACATAAGGTTCCATTAAAACCTAACATTAGACCATTCATGTAGAAGTTGAGGTAAATCAATCCTTTTGTTATTTCGTATGATTCAAAAGGAGGTGATGAAGTTGCTTGATTCTAAAATTATAGTTCCTTCGAGATAATCAGAGTGGGTGGAAAATATGGTGCCTTCTAGGAAGAAGAATGGAGAAATAAGACTTTGTGTGGATTTCATAAATGTTAATAAAGCTTCATTAAAGGATAACTGCCCACTCCCTAAGATGGACCATATATTGCAGGAATTTATGGGTTCAGCGAGATTATCCATGATTGATGGGTTCACTGGTTATAACCGAATAGAGTTTCACTGAGATGATCACGAGAAGACAACCTTCATGACACACTAGGAAATTTCATGTATACTAAGATTCCCTTTGGGCTAATGAACAGAAGAGCTACATTCTAGAGGGTCATGGACATAGCATTTGTGGGAGAAAAGGATAAGATTTTTTTATATATTTGGATGATATCAGTATCTTTTCCAAGTTTGATGAGGGGCATTTAAGACATCTAAAATAAATTTGATAATTGTAGAAAGTATGGTTTGTCTCTCAATCCAAACAAGCCTTAGTTGGCTTTGACATAAGCTAAATTACTAGGCCACCTTGTTTTAAAGGATGGGGTGGAAATTGATCCTAATAGAGTTTAGGATGTGAAAAATATAAACCATCCAAGAAACAAGAAGGAGGTTTAGTCATTTTTAGGGAAAATAATTTTTTTGAGAAGATCTATCCCTGATTATGCATAAATTGTGAAGGAAATTACTTACATGCTCAAATAAGGAACAAAGATAAAACTGACTCCTAAGGAAAGGTATTCTCTGTCACAAATATAAAAAATGGGAGAAGCATGAATGTTCTTAAGTGTTGACTATAGTAATCCTTTTTTTATGTTCTCTTTTACATCCTAGGTTGTCATAGTAGTTGAACTTTTGTAAAGGAATGATGAGGGAAAAGAGAGGCAAGTGGCTTTCTTTAGTAGGGTGTTAGGATATGTGGAGCTTAAGTATGGGATATTGGAAAACAAAGCCTACACCCTTTTCAAAGCATTGAAGTCTTTCATAACATATGTCTTACATTCTTAGATTATTGCATGTGTACCCAACAACTCTTATAGGGAAGTTCTTACCAAAATTGAAAATGATTGGAAAATATGTAATTGGATAGCCAAAATTCAAGAATATGACTTGGATATAAAACTAAAAAAGAAGGTTAAAGGCTAGGAGTTTGCCAAAATCTTCCCAGAATAAAATTGTAGGCTGATGGGAATAAAATTTATGCCAATGAATATAGATACAAATGAAGGGAATGCAGAAAAACAACCTGAAACTTTGGAAAAAGAAGAGACAAGGGGAAAATCCCCTTTGAAGATTAAATATAGATATTTATTTTTGAGGTGATATAAGAATATTGTTTTGTATCTTTTGTATCATCACTTTCCTTCTATCTTGGACAAATATAATATTAGAGCTTTGAGGTTGCAAGTAATGAAATTTTGTGTCTTAAAAGAAAAATTATACTTGAAGGACACTAGTGGGATCTCGTTGCTATGTTTTACTGAGGAAGAGAATGAAAATATTATAGAAAAAAATCACGTTCGAATGTGTGGTGGGTACCATGCCTAGAGGGATATAGCATATAAAATCCAAGAGCATGATTCTACTGGCCCAAATTAATTTTTTGAAGTAAATGCTAAATTAAGAACTTGTACTAAATTTCAATTGTTTGTTAGTAAGAGAAAACTAACCTCCTTTCCTTTAGTTCATGTCCTAGTTGATGCCCCTTTCACTCAATGGGGCTGAAATTTATTGAGGAAATACATCCAGCATCAAGTGGGAAGCACAAGTGGATTTTAAGTGCCACTGGCTAATTTTCTAAATGGGTGGAAATACTACCAACAAGATCACTTACTAATAGTATGCCCATTAATTTTTGGCAAGGCTTGGATGCCCAAGGAAGTTGATTACATAAAATGTTGAGACCTTCAAATCCATGAACATGATTAACTTTTGTCAAAAATGTAATATCATCTTCAATCATTCTACATCCTACCATCCTTAAGCTAATAGCTTGAATGAGTCTTCCAGCAAAACTTTGTTCATGATAATTAAGAAAATTATTATTGATAATAAAAAGAATTTGGATACTCAACTTAAATGTGAATTATGGGGAAATAGAGTGACCACTAAGAGATCAACTAGGAAATCTCCTTTCAAGCTAGTTTATGGTACCTCAACTGTGTATCCCAGGCACCTAGATCTACCTATAGCTAAGTTATTGTGGGATGTAGAAAAACAACCTAATGCCTTGACCACATGGATAAATTAGCTACTGGAACTTCAAGAGAATCGAGAGTAAGTAAAGAAGAATTTACAAAAATATCAAGACAAGATGAAGTTGATATTTGACAAAAGATAAATGGAAAAATAATTCCAGCAAGGAGATATGGTACTCGAGGGGATAACAAAACGAAGGAGAAATGGAAACATAGAAACTTTGACTCTCTATGGTTTGGGCCTTTCAAAATTGTAGTTTTAAAGGAAAAAACACTTTCAGTGACTAAAGAATCTAGAAGGTGAGTTGATACAACTTCCAATAATTGGGTAGTATATTAAACACTTCATCCAGTATTGAAGTAGCATCTGCTACGTCTTCATTTTATATATCAATGTGTTTGAATTTTTGTATATATTATTCTCACCACAACACAGTTCCATGGCACCAAAAAAAGAGAAAACTAACCACTGAGAGAGGCTTCAAAGATTTTGATAATTTGTAGTTGTTTAATGTATTGATATTTTTTAGAGAGAAGTTAATGAAGATCAAATTTTATGCTAATCTTCGAGTAAAGATGCAACCTCTACATTTTCTTTCTTTATATATACTTGTTTCATGCCATGTTATTTTCTACTGAAATGGATGTATCAAGCAAAATGACTAGATTTTATTATGAAAAATTATCATGATTCAAAGATTAGATAATTACATATGTTGTTGTTAGTTTCAAATGGTACCTATAATTTGAGAGAAGTGCATTAATAGAGATCCATAGTTTTCAGAAAATACACTCACACACTTTGTTTCCTTCTTTCATTCATCATTTGACTCTCAGTTTTTAAATCTTATATTCTTCTTTTCTTAAGTTTTGAAAATCTTGTAACTTCTATGTTTTTCTTCTTATCATCACCCTAATTTTGAGATGTACAATCCTCGGGTATTCACCATTCTTACTAGATGTGATAAAACTTTGAATAAAATTACTCATTGCACTTATATAGTTTAACTGCAACTATTTTTCCTTTAAAAGTTTAACTGCACCAAAAGTGATGATAAAATTATGGACATTTCAGTTACATATTTCAAAAGTTAATAGAAAATGCAGACTATGCGAAGCATAATTATCTCCCATCAGTGCTTCCTCGATATGTGCACTTTAATTTGATGAAGAATAATAAATGTTTGTTTTATGACTGCTGCTAGTGTTGGCTTTTCGAGGTTTAAATAATGTGTTTTTCTACCATGTTAGCTTAGACATTTGATAAAAAGAGATATAGCCTGGGTTTTCTTCATGTCTCCAAGTAAATCATATTCTAATGTTTCCATTTAATTTTTTTATCTGAATTAGAAGACACCAGACCTATTGATATTTTTTTTTATCAATATCAATAGAAGGCTAATATTCCTTTGATTCTTCTTCATGTGCTTGGAAACATCTTCTTCGTCATTACCCATTAATACTTTAAATGATTTTTCATCATTTATTTCTTCTAAAACGTCCCACTAAACATTAATAGAAGGCTGATCTTATTTTGATTCTTCTTCATTTGCTTGAGAAACATCTACTTCGTCATTACCCATTAATAGTTTAAAGATATTAATAAAATTTTGATAGTTTTTTTTAGGAATGATTGGAATTACAACCTTTAAAAATGTGTCGTGGGCAATATCCAAAAAATTGATTTCTTTAATAAGGGGTTAGATATGAGGAGGCATAGGATTCTTTTGTAAACGTCACCAAGGTTTCATGTTTGATGGACCTTGTTTGACGTAATTTTAAGATTTCTGATTTCATTTGACATATTTTGTATCATTCTTTATGAATATTTCATGTTAGAAGGATCCTTATCCTTTTTCTCTTCTGTAGGTTTTATAATTACTTCTTTCTTAGCAGGAGTCATGGGCTTCTTTTACTCTTTTCTAGCATACAAGAATTCCTTCTTATTTTTAGAGTTTTGTATTGGGATTGACCAAGGGCCTATTTACATTCTCTTTTAAAGAACATAACAATTTGGATTGCAGAGAAACATTATAAAATTTAATCAAACAATATAAAATTTAATCAACACATCATTAGCTAGATTAGTACCATATAAAATTTTATTTAAATTATTCATAAAGCTTTGTTTGAAATATTAACTTTTCATTTGGGTTTCATTTCAATTTTGGACAACTCAAGGGCTGATGTAGTTGGAGCCTTGTCTTCTATAAAAGTTTATAAGAACTTAGATTCAAAAGTATCACAATATGTAACAAACCTGGTCGGTATTGTAAAGTACCAAGTAGAGGATTTACCATCAAAAGTATATTGGAAGAGATGGCATACAAAATTTTCATGTTCGACACTCATCAAGTTGATAGCAAGCATAAATTAGTTGATGTTATCATTATCTTTTTCATAAGCATATGGGTTAAATTTTAGGAGAAATCTCTCAGGTTGTTTTGGTAAATCATCTTGTCACCGAGGAGAAGTCATGGATACTAGTGTTTTCCAAGATTTTGGTGGCATGATTACATGTGGACTAGGAATTGATTACACGTAAGAGGTGTGAAGATGAGGGGATAGACTACCATGGGGGATGAAAGTTAAAGATTCTTCCCTAATACAAGGTTCTTTTGGATAAGTTATTTTATGATGACTTGGAACATCTAAATGCTTATGTTGCATAGGGAGTGGATATTTTATAGGTGACTAACAAAACCTTTTACTTTGAGCTCTAGTGAATACTTCATAACATTATCTTTCAAGAGAGACAGATGAATACTTTTTAATAGGTTCATAGTCCAATGATGATTTCTAAGAGGGAACATGTTTTGAAGAATTTTTTTGAATAAATTCTTTAAGGGATTGTTTTATTTTCAGACTAGTAGTAAATATAAAGGAACCTTTTGTTGTTTTGAGAGTAGTTCCCTCTTTAGTGATAGGTTGGGTTACTTCTTCAGAGTAACGAAGGGTATTTGAATTTAGAGATTCTACAACAGATATAGAAGACTTTAAGGGATACTTACTGTTTAGGGAATTGGATATCTACATGAATGATATTTGATTTTGCATGAGGCTCTATGTGTCATTCACCAGCATAAAGCTTATCTTCTAGTGAAATTTTTTGGCGGGTGGTAAAATTATGCCCGCAACATGGGGTTACCTCCAAAGTAGGGCATTTGGTGTTGCGGCACTCACTAGTATTTGGCCCAATTGCCATGTCCTAAACTAATCTAATTTAACTAATCTAATCATATCTCTATTATTTCTAATCCTAATCCTAAGCACTTATTTAATGTATATCTTACCTTTTCTAATATTGTGTTGGTGTTTGATTGACTTCTTGTTAACAACACAGAGGAGGAGGAGAACTACATAAGTGCAAGTTTCTTAAGAAATTGTAGAAATTTAAAATAACATTTTTTTCCAATTGATATGTTGTCTCACCTAGGATACCTAGTAAAATTTACTCTAACGCAAGAGCAAAGAGAAAATATTGATTTCATTATTTTGTGTTTATTTCGTATATTAAATCTTATTTTTTTATTGGCTTGACCTACAGAGATTTAAACTTTTCATCACATAGTTTATATAATACTTAATAACAAGCTGATTGCCAATTGGACCACACCAGCTAAATATTAAATCATACTTTAAAAGAAGCTTTACAAACTAACTAATGTCATTGGTAATTATATAAATCTTAACTTAAGCCATGAACGTTAGACATAATGATAATTAATTTAAAAGACAAAAATAATCTTAATTTGAATTTATTAATATATGCTAATACTTATTTTAATTATAGAATTAAAATGATTACTCTAAAAGCCAGGACGCATAAAATAATTGATCAAATTTTCAGTTTGAACTTAATTGAAATCGCGTATGCGTATAGGAATATATCACATACATGATGCTCGAAGAAAAAAAAACTTTTTCGAAAACATCTTGATGCTCTCAGAATCCATAAAAAATAACTAATATTAGTCTTAATTTAATACAAATTCATACAACCAACCGTTTCTTAATCGAAGAGTAAAATATAGTTCATGATTTTGATCACATCCATTGGACGGATGTGATCAGATTTGTAAATTACATTTTCAGTTGTAAATGTTGTTATCAAGTTTGCTCAAATAAACTTAAATTAACTGACTGTTAGAGCTTCTCTCAATGAAATTAATTAGCTTCCATGATCCTCGTTTTTTTAACAAATATGAGAAGTCAAAAGATAAAGGAAATGTTGTCTCTGTGAATTTAATTGTTTGAAATTGTTACATAAATAATTTATCGAATTTCGTAAATTTGTGAAGTATAAGTGCATAATATATGTTAGAAGTTTTTTTTATTGAATTGGATTATTAATATGAATGATTGAGTTATTGAAAATTCATTTCTAAGATTTATTTTATATCCATTTTTCAAAGTGAAATTAACATTTATATCTAATGAAATAAAACTATCAAACTTCTTACTTAAAAAATGGAACCATAGTAAAATCACTCTAGGAGAATTAAACTATAATGGATTCACATTTGAAAAATAAAATTACTCTTGTTAAATGAAATTAAAATAAACTCACACTTACAAAATGAAATTAAGAAAATTCACACTATCTCATTAAAGAAACTAAATTGATCTATTGCAACACACATCTAAATTTCTAAAATCGGAATTATTGTCGTATAAATTCCTACATGAAGCTTAAATGAAATGAAAATTGCATAACTAATTTCTAAAATGAAACGATAAGAAAATCATTCTTTAATTGACTTTTTTTTCAAAGGAATCATTTTTATTGTGAAATTGAAATGCTCTAAAACTGTAAAGAAATCACTATTGTTCACAAGGAAATCACTCATAAACTTGTAAAGAAATTACTCGAGATTTTTTAAGAAGAACTAATTCACAACTCAAAGAGAAATCACTTAATGTTCTAAAATAAATCAATTATGAACTCTTATAAAATACTCAGAAATAAATCACTACTATTTCTATAAATAAAACTATGAATTACTCTGCAATCAATTCAAAAGGAAAGACTAATGATCTACATCAAACGATAAAGGAAAATTGTATAAACATCTACATCAAATGGAATTCTGGAAACAACTACAGCTAATAACAAAATAAAAACATGAATTTAACTACATCAAATGATAAAATAAAAACATGAAAACAATTACATTAAAAAAACAGAATGGAAAACCTTCGCTATTTGCAAGGGCCCTCCACAAATAGATCGTATCAAATCTTTACTCCAACAACTAGCTACCTATCAAGTAATCAAGGTACTTCTTCATTAAAAATTAATGAAAAACATAGTTTTTAAAATGTCACACTCTCCTCAAAATTACACCCCTCTGTGTTTCAATGGAGTGTTTATATAGTGATTACAATGTAAATTCATGGAGATTCATATGGGTAAAGATCAGAACTGAATGGACACTTGGTTGCCATGAATTTGATGTAGCACAGTCAATTCCAACGTTTGTTTGTTTGACTAGGTGTTTATTGACACATGGGTGCAATGTTTGCTCATGCAACCTACAAAATAGGGATCCAAGGAACCTGAGATATCTCCCAAATGGTAATGAATTCAGAAAAATTGATCTTATGGAACTTCATTGGGATCGTTCTGAACAAAACCCATGTATTTTTTTCAGAGATTCACTTCATTTGCTCAAAAAACAGGTTTCAATTGAAATGGTTAAAACTGCTGCCATTTTCCCTTGATCTTTTCCTGGAGATCCACACGCGCGAGCTCTCGATGGAATTTGAACAATATAAATCCATATTGGAGCTTCTATAAACCAAGTCCAAGTGTGAGATTTCATTCTAGAGTGGTGCTACTATCTCAGCCATGGAGGTAGCTATGGAAATTTGACAAATCTACAACAACTTGAACTTTCTAAACTCTCATTAGTAAAACCATGCAAAAATGTTCATAATTCATTAAAACTAATGGAAATAATAATAATAAACTTTATAAACATGAATGCAGAAATTTTGCGCTTTTTATGGAGGAATATGGGTAAAAATGCTAAGAATAGATGAATGGAATGATGTAAAATGGATAGTTCGGTTAATGAAATTATGACAATTTGGAGGCCCAACATCTACAAATCAACACATCATTCCCTTGTGTTTGAATGATAGGTTCCGGGTATCCAACATCCAATGAATGAAGCGGGTAACACTTATCAAAGGAGGTTAGATATTTGGTTATCTCTAATCACATGTTAAATATTTTGATTCGTTTAAAATATGATTAAAATAAATTTTTACTTGATTTTGTAATCTAGCATGTGGGACGTACATAACACATTTTTTTCAGGAAAAATTCTGGATGGAGGATTAATGAGGGACATGAATTCATTTAGTAGGTAGAGATGGTTAATTTTATTTAATGCAAACTAGACCCAGATAAGTGGATTTCTGGACATCTAGGCATCTCACAGGTGATCAAGCCATAAAAATGCATAATTATTGTCGGATAAGATGGGAATATTTTGGGGCGGACTAGAAACACATTTGCATTGTGCAAAATACATGAGTGGGTCTAATCAAATGGGAAAATGACAACAAGGGAAATGCACACATCCTCACATCCAGAGAAGTAAAGAAAAATCACATTAATGAATACGATGAATTTCAAGTGGGTGGATAAGCCAATATAAACCATGAACTCAAACATGAAATATCACAAACTTTACATAATTTAAATAAAAATGGGTAATTTTATGAAAAAATGAAAAGAAAATGAACTTCTCATGCTACACACAAGAATATAAGTTAAGTGAAAATTAAAATTTGAAATACGGTTCCAATTTATTTTTTTAACAAATGGGGGTTGTTATATTTAGAAAAATATGATCATGGACAAATTTAATTGGAGCAAAGGAAGTCAACAAATTGGAATGGAAATTTTGTGATCATCCAAGCGCATATATACATTGAGATGGGTAAATACAAATGCAAAAATAAAGCCAACCAAATAGTGTAAAATCAAATTTGTTATCAATGTTGAATTTATTTATGAAGTAGGACTAGAAGTTATTCCCCTTTATGTAAGAATATTCCCTATATGTAAATGTCAGATTCCGTGTTCATGTAGAGAGCCATACAATAAAACCTCTTCAAGTATGGATAATCCTTCACCATCAACATGCACAAGGGAATGTCCAAAAGTTTACTAGTAGCTCACAACCAAGCCAAGAAATCATTAGTCCTAGAAAGAAGTATGTTTTACTACCTATAAGAGGAAATTAGTATATAAGAGATCCATTTAAAAAAAAATCATATTTAAAGGGGTGTACTAAGATAAGAAAAAAAAAATTAATAGAGTTGCTATAAGAATACAAGGATTTTTATCTAGGAGCCTAAAGGGATACAAACCAAGAGGGAAGTAGTGCATGGAATATAGTTATTTCTAAACTCCTTGTTTCCAAACATTGTTTTGCATAGGTAATATATTATGGATGAAATTGAGGTGAATAATCAGTTGTAGTAGAAACTGGAATACGATGTCATTTTATCGAGTAGGTAACCATGTGGGTCACCCATCCTCACTGTGCCAAAGACGGATGAAAGTTGGTAGATTTGTATTGAGTATAGGGTGTTAAAAAAATTATGCTCAAGAAAAATTAGCCATTACCTATGACATATGATCAGTTGGATTAGTTACAACAAGCAAAATACTTCACCAAGATTGAATTAAAGTGTGGATATCACTATTCTCCATAGATAGAAAAATATACCTAGAAGAATGCCTTCAAAAATAGGAATGGTTTGTAAGAGTGGCTATCGTTGTTGCTTTTCCTATGCAATGCACCAAATAAATTTATGATGAGAATGAATGATATACTAAATCATTTTATAGATTTGTTTATTATTACTTATCTAGATGGTGTAGTGGTACACAATGCCACCTAGTAGGAGAACATCACACATTTTACGTATGTTCTAGAGACATTAAAGAATCACCAAGTAATGGAAAACCTCCTAAAGTTTGAATTTTCGCAATAGTGTTTGGTGTACCTAGAATATGTCATAGTTTTAGGAGAGCTAAATCTAGATCTTACCAAGGTGCATTTCATGATCAAGTGGCAATGCATACTAATTTTTCTAAGGTTAGTAGTTTGGATTGCGGAGAAAAGAACCTGAGAAATTTTATAGCCACCTTTCTAGTAGAAGCAACATCACTCCATGCAATAACAGTGAGTGGAAAGAATTTTTAGTGGGGAAGGGTTAGTAAAGGGTGATTGAGGAGTTAAAGAACAAGATCAATCAGGCACTATTTTTGGAATTACTGAACTTGATTGTTCTTCGAAGTGGAGAGAGATGTGAGTGGATATGCTAACAGCGCATTATTGAAGGAGGTAGGAATTCATATATGTTACCATTCTAAAGTATTTCATGGGGTAGTTATGAACATTAGAGAATATTTTATGGATGCATGCTACTATTCTAAAGTACTTGATGGGGTAGTTCTCAACAACACTACTTATGACAAGGGACTCTATCGCATGGTGCAATATGTGAAGAAGTGGAAATAATATCTAATGAAGAATGAGACCATAATGCACATAAATCACCAACCACTACAGTATCTACATGCCTAGAGTAAGCTACAACAAACTAAGAACTACCACTGGATGGTTTTTTCACAACAATTTTGTTTAGTGATTAAATACAAGAACTGGTGCACAATCAGGCTGGTTGACATGCTTTCAAGGCCACCCACATGAAAGATCACGACATTTGTTTGGCATGATTTTAGGGTCACCCACATCAAATATCATGGAATTGGTAACTATTATGCACATGGGCCCTTTCACCAATGATGCAGACAAAGAGGGTTACACGAAGGATGAGGACATCAACTAGTTGTTTCTACAATTACAAAGATAGATTTATGCGCATATCATGATAACACAATTGACTACCATATCCGCAATGGGTTGCTTTAAAGTTTATATAAGTTATGTGATCCTAAAGGTGAGTGACTGCAAATAATAAGGAAGGATCATACCTCCAAGGTTCCAATGCATTTTGTTGTAGGGAAGTTCGTACCTAACTTGTAGAGGTTTGTATATTTTCAGAAGATGTAATAGGAGGTAGCTAGGTTCATATGAGGATGCATGGTTTATTATACCAGAAAGACTAGTAATAGAAATAGGGTCTATATCTTCCCCTTTTCTATACCAACTTATCATTGGGAAAGCATTTCCATGGAATTTGTTGAAGGTTTACAAATAACTAGGAAGGGACATGATTACCTATTTGTGGAAATTGAAAGGTTTAGAAACATGTACATTCTGATGCCCTATAAAAAGATTATCAGTGGGAAAGAATATGTGAACTTGTTCTTTGGACAGGTTTGGGTGCACTTTGTGATACTGAGGAGTGTTGTTTTAAATGAGTACACCATATTTTTTAGTGCATTCTAGACTACATTGTGGGATAATATGAGCAAGAAGTTGAAAAGGTTTATAGCATTCCATCCACATACAAATGGGAAAAAACAGGTAGTCAATAGCTCATTGGTAAAACTTTTGAAGGGACACAATCACTAGCATTCAAAGACCTTGGATGGAAATTTGGCATATATAAAACACTGTTATAAGAGATTAGTCAACACATCTGCTAGTAGGTACCCATTTGAAACTTATTTTGGATATTTTCCAACTTCACCTTTGTATATTGCATATGGGCAATGAGGAGGAGCAAGGGAGGATCTTACAATGGATTCCTTAATGGAGGAAAATTTTGTTGAGAAGATTAGGAAAATCCATATACATGAAGAATATAAATTTAGGCGTAATCATCATAAAAGGGAGATTTCCTTTAAGGTGGGAGACAAAGTATGGTTATAATTGAACAAGGAGATACTACAAGGACTTCATAGGAAAATGAAGGCTCTACAGTATGGTCACTTTCATATATTTCAGAATGTGGGAGATAACCTATATAGGCTGAGTCTGCTCCCATAAATGCATATTTACTAACTAGTGCATGTAGGGAAATTGAAACTCTATAAGCCCCCCATGCTAGATTAAGAAGAGGAAAAGATCATATCTTCCATAGAGAATTTGGCACTAGATGCTCAACGGAGTTCACAAAGGATACAATTTTGCACAGACGGTATAACATTACAAGACAAGGGTGGCGTGAGCTTTAAAATATTGGATTTAAATTATTTGCTCATACAAAAACATAAATTGTACACCAGAGAAAAGGTGGAGGAAATATTTTCTCACCACATTTAGTATAATATTTTGGGGAAAATATCCTCGCAAAATGGGAAGGTGTGATCCAAATTGGATCATTCTTTCATTTTTTATCCTTCTTGATTATTTCGGAGTGGAGAAAGTGGAGAAATCAGTTAACAATGCCATTTTTACTGATGGGTTCGACTATAATGAATTAAGGTTTGAAACCTTCGAAAAGAATTTTGAAGAATGAAATGATTTTTTTGGGTAAAACTTTATCACGAGAGAATGTAACTACATAGATATTATATACACAAATATAAATTTATAGCAACATATGAATCACCTTAATTAGAGTTCGTATGCAAAACTTATTCCACAAAGAAGTTGACCTTGTTTTGTCCACCATAATTCAAGAGGATGTCATGGCAAACCCCATTACCCAAGGAAAAGTGGCTAGCCATGTCATCATGATGAATAATAATTATAAGATTCCATATTGTAACTCTATATATGACATAAAGGAGTAAAACTTCACCACTATTATGCTATCAGGTTGTGTTATAAGAAGGTCACTAGGAGGGAAAGAGGTTCCACTATATTCAAGTGCATTTTTCTACATAGATGAGAAAAGTAGTCAAGATTGGATATGAAGAGTGATAAAATAGATGGTTTTTTCACTATAGTAGTGCATGAGCCACATGCATAACTTCTTTTTACTTGCACCCAGTTTCCATTAAGAGAAAGAGACCAAAGCAACATCACCTTCCAATTCAGTTTTCTCTCAAAAGGGTTTCCCAAGTTATATCTTGTGTTAATTTGGTTTGTGAGTTTTTATGTCATTGTTATCTATTTTTTTCTTATTTATAATATGCATGCATACACAATAAATGATAATTAACAAATTATTTCTCATTTTCTCATTTTCTATTATATTTTAGTAGATTTGTTGTGAAAAATTGTTGGGTGGAATATTGTTAAGTTATGGTATGTTCTATGCTTATAACAGTTTACTTCTTTTTCTTATTATATTCCATTGATTAGCAATCACATGTACATAAAGTAAAATGCAGATAGAACATTAAACGATCGACAGAAAACAAGCCAAGACAAGAGACACAAGATGTGGCGGCTAGCCAGGGGCAAACCCCACAATGTGTGGGGAAACCCTTTGATCAAATCTTCTTTTATCTTCATTAATTCAGCAGAGAGAAATAGTACAATAAATCTGATTCATATCAGCAGTAGCAAACCCTAGATCAGTAGCATCAGCATTAGCGGCTTCATTATCAGACTAGGGCAGAACATATCTCACAAACCGACAGTCGGATTGACTTCATTCCACCACCAAAAGTTTTGGCTTTCAGAGGAGGTTCAGATGAACCTACAGCGCAGTTCAGATGAGGAGATCTTCTAGGCCACGCAAGTCAATCTTTACTTCTGCAGTTGCAGCTTCAGTTTCAGCAGTTTCCAGCTTCAAATTAGGGCAGTCGATATCTTGCAAACCGTTCGTCGGATTGAATTCATTCCACCACCAAACGTTGCAGCTTTCAAAGGAGGTTCAGATGAACCTACAACACAGTTCCAAAGAGGAGATCTTCTAGGCCACGCAAGTCAATCTTTACTTCTGCAGTTGCAGCTTTAGTTTCAGCAGTT
Organism: Pinus tabuliformis; assembly: GCA_031772625.1. NCBI lineage: Eukaryota > Viridiplantae > Streptophyta > Pinopsida > Pinales > Pinaceae > Pinus > Pinus tabuliformis. The sequence goes on along the minus strand of CM062820.1, from coordinate 1,436,016,263 downwards.
TCCGGTTTCAAACTAGGGCAGTCAATATCTTGCAAACCGTTCGTCAGATTGACTTCATTCCACCACCAAAAGTTGCAGCTCTCAAAGGAGGTTTAGATGAACCTACAATGCAGTTCCAAAGAGGAGATCTTCTAGGCCATGCAAGTCAATATTTACTTCTGCAGTTGCAGCTTCAAATTCAACAGCTTTCGGCTTCACATTTGTGAGAGAGAGAGACCCATTTCAGTGCAGTAGAGAAGAGACTCATATCTGCGTAGTAGAGAGAGAGAGAGATGTGATGAGATGAGTGAGTCCAAATGAGAAAAAGTCCTCTTATATTTAGACACAACGTTGGTGGGTGAATAGATGCGACTGTTGGGCTTCTTAGCCTACATGAGTTGTAGGTCATCTTGATAATAATTCCATAATCAAAATAAATTCATATCTCCATGAATACTTATCGGAATTGGATGATCTTTATATCAATCCTACACCTCTCGACGAGAGGAATCTAATAAAAATATTATTAGCCATGAATAAGATGACCCACACGAAGTTTTGCCCTGGTTGCCAATTTTAACACTCCCTCTCAACCATGGAGAACTTCATCTGCAATTTGTCTATCGGTCGTTACTATTCATCCATCAAATGCACTGCCTTGTACAGCCTGACCCTTGCCCTGCTCTGCTCTATTTTACCTGTTCTGCTTTGTATTGTTCTGCCCTGCATTGATCTGTACTGTTTTGTTCTGTTCTGCTCTGCTCTTGCATTGTTCTGTTCTACTCTGCTTTTGTCCGAATTATGAAGAAGAAGAAATGATCGAGGATGTATCATACTAACTCAAAGTCAGTCTCAGAGTATGTACTACTGGTCCCAGACCAGTCTCAACCAAGCCAAAGTCAGCGTCATAGTGAGTACAACTCCAATGGTCCCAGACCAATATCATCCTCCACTGACTCAAAGTCAGTCTCAGAGTATGTACCACTGATCCCAGACTAGTCTCAACCGACCCGAAGTCAGCGTCATAGTATGGTACAACTCCTACCACTGGTCCCAGACCAGTATCATTGGTCCCAGATCAATGGAGGTCATCCTAGCGTAGGGAGTACGGTAGTTACAACGATGCGTCCATCGGTACTACTATGGTCCCTAACTTCATTTCCCTACTCATTGATCAGATGAGAGGTACTTCCCATGAGTCCCAGACTGCATGGGTAGGATGCCTCGACAGGAGAACTAATCAATCCTGTCCTCACAGGAGAACACATCAATCTTGCTACAATCGCCATGGAGAACACATCAATCCAGGCCGCCATGGAGAACACACCAATCCAGGCCTCACAGGAGAACACATCAATCCATTATTCTGCTACAATCGCCATGGAGAACACATCAATCCAGGCCTCACAGGAGAACTAATCATCCTACTACACAGGAGAGCGAATCATCCTGTTCCACAAGAGAGCGAATCATCTTGTCCCACAAGAGAGCGAATCATCTTGTCCCACAAGAGAGCGAATCATCTTGTTCCACAAGAGAGCGAATCATCTTGTTCCAGTGCGCACCACCAAGGGAGGGTGAGTCACCCTGTGGTCATATGTTGCTCCAGTAGGAACTGCAAGCCCTTAGAGCTCCCAGAGCTCAATATATGCAACATGCAGGACCCTTGTACAAGGGTTTCTTACCGACTCCAAGTCGTTTGGGAAAATCACAGATTAGATCTTTCCTCGGGGCTTTGACAAGGTGTATCAAACTGTACATCATCTTAATGTGATGGAGCTTCCTTGCTCATCGACTTACCATATCCCAGATGATGTCTATCTGCTGGAGCAATTGAAGAATACGGGATTCCTCAATAATCGAATCCCACCTCTAGTTGTTACAGAGAATCACAGTGGTATCCAATGTAAATCCAAGCAGCTCACTGAAGAGCTTTCGCAACCAGACTGCCTCACACGAGGTTATGCTAGCAACAATATATCCTGCTCATCCAGGACAAAGCCACCGACTTCTGCTTCCTGCTCATCCAAGATATCGAAGCAGATCCCAAGGTGAAATAGTACCCGAAAGTTCTCTTACGGTCCACCACTCTGCTTGCCCAATCAACATCATTCTATCCAAGTAGTCTCACATCTCCGGCAATGTATCTTAATCCATGAGAGATTGTGTCCTGAAGACATCTCAGAAGATTCCTGGCATCAATCCAGTGAGGCTCAACCAAATATGAGCTCACAATGCTAACTGCAAAACATATGTTCGGACGGAGGTTCACCAAGAACATCAATGCGAATGAGTTTTTGAAACTCAGAGGCATTTCCCAAGTCTGGTTCGACATCACTACCATATAACTTCTAAAAGTTAAGATCCTTGAGGTAGTCACAATCTTGCAGTCCATCATACCGAATCTTTCCAATATATTTACCACAATTTTCCTTGAGATAGGAAAATTTCCCTTGGCTTCTGCCACACTTCAAGTCCTTGGTCCTTCATTTCAAATTCAGAGGCCAACTCCCTCTTACATTTGTGAATGAGAGGGTCTGCACCTGTTAGAAAGAGGTCATCCACATACAACACCAGTATGAGAGGCTTGTCATCTTCAACCTTAAAGTAAAGGTTAGGATCGGCTTCACTCCTAGTGAATCCAAACTTCATCAAGTAGCTATCGATCCTCTCATACCATGCTCAGGGTGCTTGCTTCAGCCCATAGAGAGCCTTCTTCAACCTGCATACATGAGATTTTCAATCATAAATCTCAAATCCTTCGGGTTGCTCCACGTAGACCTCTTCTTTGATCAAACCGTGCAAGAACGCAGTCTTGACATCCATCTGATGTAGGTTCCATCCTTGTGAAGCGGCAAGGGCTATGATCGAGCAGATGGTCGTATATCTGGCAACAGGTGCAAATATCTCATCATAGTCTATACCTTCCTCGAGCCTTATCCTTTTCCGTGCTTCCATCTGCTGCATGCTTTATCTTGTAAAGCCATTTGGAAGTAACAATAGTCTTGTCCTGGGGTCTGGGAACTACTTCCCAAACATCATTCTTTATGATAGACTCATATTCTTCGGTCATAGCATCCTTCCATACTTGATGCTTGACGGCATCTAAGAATGACTAAGGCTCATTTTGTATGATCGTGCTCATGATGGTCAGGTATCCTTGATACCTATTAGGTTTATTACTTTCACGAAAGGTTCCTGGGGGTGCATCATGTCCTTCAGGAACATCAAGTAACCTCCTAAGCCATGAAGGCCTCTTCCTAGAAGAGGAAGGCTCATATGGAGGAGGATCAATCGGATCCATGGGTTCTTCTACATCAGGCATTGATTCATCATCCTTTTCTTTCGGTTCCCTGGTGTTGGCTTCTTGAGATCTCCTCAAAGTCGGAAGATTGATCACCTTCCTGAGAGCCATATCTTCGTCAAAGGTGACAACATGACTAATTATGACTTCCCTTTGACCGGCTACATAGATTCTATAGCCTTTAGTATTTTCACCATAGCCCATGAAAATTCACTTCTTTCCAGATGCTCCCAATTTATTTCTTTTCTCTTTCGGGACACAAAAGTATACAGGGCTTCCGAAAATTTTAAAATGAGAAACATCAGGTTTCTTACCGGTGAATTTTTCTTCAAGAGTCTTTGAACCCAATGCTTGATGAGCGCATCGATTTTGTACATATATGGCGGTGATTGTAGTTTCAGCCCATAGAAACTTCAGAAGTCTTTGATCATGTAGCATGGCCCGGACAACTTCCATCATCGTGCAGTTCTTCCCTCCCACCACACCATTCTGCTTAAGAGTATGTGGTGTAGTAGTCTCCCTCTTAACGCCAACCTCAGGTATGCCTGAGTGAACCAAGTGTAATATATCAGAGGTCTTGCTTTGGCTTGAGGGGAATGGTCCCCTTTTGAGCTTTCCTTCGACACATCCCGGACATACACCTTCTTTCTCTACTTGGAATTCGGGCATCCCTGTCACCATTTGTTTCACACCAAGTAGAGCTTTGTAATGAAGGTGGGCAAACCTCTGATGCCAAAGTTCGGACTGAAGAGTTGTGTCACAAGACATGACACCTAGCGAACTTCCATCAACCTAATATGATGAATCAACACTAAACCCAAGAGTAAAGGCATTTCCATATACATACCTTGCCATTGCTTAAGGTTACCTTGTAGCCTTTGTCTTCCATTGCCAAGATGGACACTAGGTTCCTTTTAAGGTCAGGTGCATTTAATACATCCTGGATTTTCTAGCCTTCTTGAATGGTTGTCCTCTTCCTCGATCCCCAGCTCTCCTCTTACCTTTGCTGTTGAATTTGTCATTCCTTTGATTTGCCATCAGAGGGATTTTGATCAATGTCCCGGTGTGAGTCCTTTCTATCAGGGCACTCCCTTGCATAGTGACCTGCTTTATCGCAGATGTAACATCATCCTTTTCTTCCACCCTTAGGTCCAGCCTTTTCTTTTGATTTAGACCCAGAATTATTTCTTTTTTTAGCATGAGAAGAAAAAAGCAGCAGGAGGACCTTTAGGCAAGGGCATTTCCTGCTCTTCTACCCTTGTTTGTTCTTGAATGCATCTAGCCATTAATTCCTCGAAACTAGGAATTACATTATTGTTCAGAAGAGTAGTCCTGAACACATACCATTCAGATGGTAATCCTCCGAGAGTTGTGAGTGCCATTTCTCTGTCAGTAATGGTTTCCCCAATAGATAGGAGATCGTTCTTGATCTCGGTGATTCTTAAGAAGTATGCTTGCATACTTTCATCTTTACCCTTCTTGGTTTCCCTCAACTTATTTCTAAGAAACAAAACTTGATTTGCATCATTAACTTTAAATAAACTCACCAGTCTGTCATAGATTTCCTTGGAGGTGTCTAGATCAGAGATGTAGGCCACCAATCGCTTGTCGATAGATTCCTGGATGTTTTTCTTTGTTTTGACTTCTCCATTTTTCCATTTGTTCCAGGCAGAAGCAGATGCATTTGATGAAGGCTCAACAATATTGCCTCTTACATGGTCCAGCACTCCTTGATCTTCAAGGGTTAGATCGATAGATATCTTCCATCTGTGATAGTCATCGTTCTCACGGAGCTTGTCTTTGGCAGGAAAGACTATTGAGGACCCCATAGTTCTTTTAGGATAGCCTTGCCAATCTTCTCTTCAATGATTGCTCTTGCTCTTGCTCGGGCTTTGTCTTCACCTCAGCTCTGATACCATGTTAAGTTATGGTATGTTCTATGCTTATAACAATTTACTTCTTTTTCTTATTATATTCCATCGATTAGCAATCACATGTACATAAAGTGAAGTGCAGATAGAACATTAAACGATCGACATAAAACAAGCCAAGACAGGAGACACAAGATGTGGCAGCTAGCTAGGGACAAACCCCACAATGTGTGGGAAACCCTTTGATCAAATCTTCTTTTATCTTCAATAATTCAGCAGAGAGAAATAGTACAATAAATCTTATTCATATCAGCAGTAGCAAACCCTAGATCAATAGCATCAGCATTAGCGGCTTCATTATCAAACTAGGGCAGACCATATCTCACAAACCGACAGTCGAATTGACTTCATTCCACCACCAAAAGTTTCGGCTTCCAGATGAGGTCAGATGAACCTACAGCGCAGTTTAGATGAGGAGATCTTCTAGGCCACGCAAGTCAATCTTTACTTCTGCAGTTGCAGCTTCAGTTTCAGCAGTTTCCGGCTTCAAACTAGGGCAGTCGATATCTTACAAACCGTTCGTCGGATTGACTTCATTCCACCACCAAAAGTTGCAGCTTTCAAAGGAGGTTCGGATGAACGTACAACACAGTTCCAAAGAGGAGATCTTCTAGGCCACGCAAGTCAATCTTTACTTCTGCAGTTGCAGCTTCAGTTTCAGCAGTTTCCGGCTTCAAACTAGGGCAATCGATATCTTGCAAACCATTCGTCGGATTGACTTCATTCCACCACCAAAAGTTGCGGCTTTCAAAGGAGGTTCAGATGAACCTACAGCACATTTCCAAAGAGGAGATCTTCTTGGCCACGCAAGTCAATCTTTACTTCTGCAGTTGCAGCTTCAAATTCAACAGCTTTTGGCTTCACATGTGTGAGAGAGACAGACCCATTTCAGCGTAGTAGAGAAGAGACTCATATCTGCGCAGTAGAGAGAGAGAGATGTGATGAGATGAGTGAGTCCAAATGAGGAAAAGTCCTCTTATATTTATACACAACATTGGTGGGTGAATAGATGCGACTGTTGGGCTTCTGAGCCTACATGAGTTGTAGGTCGGCTTGATAATAATTCCATAATCAAAATAAATTCATATCTCTATGAATACTTATCGGAATTGGATGATCTTTATATCAATCCTACACCTCTCGACGAGAGGAATCTAATAAAAATATTATTAGCCATGAATAAGATGACCCACATGAAGTCTTGCCCTGGTTTCCAATTTTAACAAATATCCACGACAGCTTACAAATAATTTTCCATGTTTGGTTTTAGGAACATGGAGATCAATTTCATGGATGGTATAATAAGCCTCTCTAATCATTGTGACATTGTCCATTATTTTTCTTCTTATGACAAATTAGTTTCATAAGTGAGATATTAAGGAAAGAGTTTGAAATGTATGTAATTTACAACTAGCTTGTAGCTAACGTTGTAGCTTATAGCCAAATATATCTAGGACTCATGTTCATATTTCATAATAATTTTTTTCCCTTATCTGTAATATGATAACTTCAAAACTTCTCTACCTAGACCTATTCCAACTTTTTAGATTTCTCTCATTCTTATTCCTATCCATGTATATGTGTGAAAGAGATATTTGTGAGAAAGTAAGATATTGAGAGGGATATCTACTCAATGTTGGGTCACGCATAATAATTCCTTTCTTGGAGCAAAATATTTTATTAAATAATGCTTGCAATGTAAATTTTCTCAATGATATTTCCTTATTCATCCATTGTATAATAAGAAGTGAGTCACCTTATATTTTAATATAATAAAAAGAAAATTCTTGAGCCATTTTTAAAACTAATTAGAGATCTATTAAGAAGGAAAGTTTATTTGAACTTATCCTCATTCCATATTTGAATTTTAAACTCGTGATATTATGACAAAAAAAAAATCTCATACTTAGGGAAACTTTTTTGGGTCAATATTTTCACATGAGCTAATTTTTCATGCATATTTGAATAAAAGATTCGTCAAATTCCATTTTTTCTAAAAATGATTTGTCTTTGTTTTATAGAATGTGATTATTTTTCCTTTCAAATTGCCAAAAATTTAGAGAAACCATACAAAATCATTAGAAATTTGAATATTTTTACAAAATATTGTCAGACACTTTATAATTTGAGTATTAGTGACTAGTAATATTCACCAAGGTTTCTAACTTTATGATAAATTTTCATCCTTAAAATATTTCATGCTCCTACACTTCTCGGAGGGGTCTCCTAAAAGGTACCATATATGAACAATGAAACTACATTTCTATTATCTCTTCCAAATCACTAAGTGAGAATTATTTCTCCTAAAATTGTGAAAATGCATTTAAAATGTTTAAAACTTATTATTACATTTTAATCATAAAATTTCTTTACTTCAAACAATTTCATTTTCCTAACCAATGAAATCCTCCAAGCAATATTTACAAGAAAAGTCTTAATACTTTATTCTATCCTTTTTCGCTTACAATTACCTTAAACCCACTTCAATATGCTCACCTAACCAAAAAAAAATTTGGAGCCTTATAATCCTCTCCACTTCCGGTGTAAAAGAGAAAGACATAATGATATGCACATTTGTTTCTTCTTTTTTGGTTACATTAGCTATATCATTTAATATTAACCAAAGTAGTTTTGTATAACATGTTCAATATAGTAGCCTTATTTTTTAATGTAAATCACACAATGCTTTTATATTTTGTTCGATATTATAGTTTCCATAATGTTTTTCCACTACCATAAATGTTCATCTCTTCCTTCCTCCACAAATTCTTTATAAAATACTTTTGGCACATAATTCAACGAAGGTTTCAAGTACCATAATAATTGATCATTCTCCTCTATAATCATAACGTTGTTTTCTTTTAAAAATATTATGTGTCATTGGCATTAAAAAAATAAAAAACCTCAATACCTAACTCCCTTGACGTCAACCATTCATGCATCCATATGTTTGAAATTTACTTGTTTGCAACTTTTATTAGCATATGGTAACCTCTATTTCTTAAGTGTAAGATTAATCGCAATGATTATATATGTATTCCTCTACTATCAACCACATATCATGCCTTATCTAGATTCGGTATTCTCTGACATTTTCCCATACCATCTAATTTCCCATCAAATACAATGTAGAGACTAACACTTTCCACATCATTGAAACATTTTATAATTTCATTAGAGACGTCTTGGGCCATTCTTTTATTGTATATAGTGTAATGTATTTATGTTTAATTACCTTGATCCATCCATAAATTCCATGAATTAAGCCCCAGAAATGTTTTTCTATGATGTGTTTCGAGAAGAGAAATGGGATCTTTAAAGCCCATCCTCTTTTTCTTTTGGAAGGGCTGGTTTCTTTCATGAGGCTAGAGAAAAGCATCACTTCTCATTGTCTCTATACCAAATGTATATGCCTCACATCCTCGTAATGACTTCCAAAACACCTTTTAGGATCCATGACATAGGCATCAAGAAAATGAGTATCCATCCAACATCGTTTTAACTAGTACCAAGTGACCTACTTCCAGAGATCCGCCTATTTAACCATGAGTTTATCCTATTTTCTAGAATTTCTGGGTAACCGTTTCCAATCTCCTTACATTTATATATTCTTGGCATCAAAAGGGAAAAAAATTATTTCAATTGCATGTCAACATCATAAATTTGGAACGACGAAAAGTAATAAATATATTGTTTTCCTTTCTAAGAAAGAATACCGTGTATTGAAATGGTTGATTTCTCTAGTTTTACGAACTTTCATATGTATTGCTTTACAAAATAAATCACTTAGTTGTTTTTTTATCTTTTTTTTGAGCTTTTACCAGAATCAAGATATTATCAACAAAAAAAAATTATTGATATTATGTAATTTATTTCATTAGTTTCAATCTCATTTTTTCATTTCTTTGAGCATTACCTCATACAATAAGTGTTAAATATACTATTCAAAAAAATTATGAGAAATTACTCTCTTACTATTACCCCTTATCAAAATAAAAATAATTATAAATAAATAACTTACTCAACATATTTAAATCCGAAAAAATAATATTTAATATACTACACACAGCAAAAAAAAAAGACAAATACTCAAAAAAGAAAGAAAGAAATAGAGAGAAAGAAAGTATCATAAGAAAAACTCTTCCAAGAAATTAGAGAAAACTACTATATTAAGAGACTTCTCATACAAAAATGGCATACTGACTACCTTGACTTTTCATTAAGGAAACTTCTGGGAAGATATAACTTTCCGTATAATTTTATACACAATAAGTGAAGAGTGTCTTCAATACAAATTCTCGTCTCCTATTGTGGAGTTAAATAATTAAGAATTCTTCCTAGTAAAATGGTATTTTGTTGTAATCAGGTTTTTTTATCTCTTAAAAGACTTTTTTAAGTCGGCAATGTACTTTTGATATTTTGAATTTCTTTTTTCCTTTTATGAAATTTACTTTAAAATATTATATCTTTTTTTCGTATATTAACAAGTATGATTTACATGAATTTTTTTCGTTATAATTTATTAGCACAAATGTATTAACAAATATGATTTATATGAATTGACAGTATAATTTCCCGTCATTCATATGTTAATTAATTTTTTTATAAGTTTTTATAAATGATTCTAATATTATAATTTAATATATTTATTAATATTAATATTATTTATATTAAAAACATTAATAATATTGTAGAGCTGAGGCTTCTGTGATCCATAACAAGTTTGTGAGAGATTTTTTGGCGAAAATCACATGAGAAACCATTTGTTCATCTTCAGGACAAGTTGAAGAAACCATTTGTCGAGGCGTTTCGAACCAACCAGTGCGGTTCATCGTCAGGAAAGTTGAAGAAACAGATCCAGCTTAGCATGTTAAATAGTCTGAGCAGAGACTCCAACGGCTAAATCGACCAACGGCTAATTTTGACCTACGGTCCATAGGTTAAATACTATTCATTAATTTAATAATATTATTATTTTTTTAATATATAAAATATTTTTACTGGTTAGTTATAAAAATTAATTAATTAATTTATTAATATATATATAATTAATTTATTAATATATCTATATATATATATATATATATATATATATATATATATATATATTAAAGTTATAATATTAGGTTAATAATACAAGTTAGGATCCAAAATAAATAAAATATTATAAGTAGTTAGTTTAAGAGGATAATTCGCTTATTTATTTAAATTATCCATTGATTATTGTTGATATAAAATATATATATCATATAGTTAAGGTTAAAATTAGTTAGAAAAGGTAAACTATTTAATTTAATAATATAAGTAATTTTTGTTTAATTAAGTTACTTATTTTAATTATCATAAAAATAATAATTTTATGATAATAGTTAGTTAAAAATATTAATAAATAATTAAAATATTATGTAAAAATTAAATCATGATAATAGTTAGTTAAAAATAAATAATTAAAAATTATTATATTTAAGGGAAAAAATTACCCTAGGGGGACCAATCCCTTAAAATAAATTAAATAAAAATAATATTAAAAAATAAATTATTAATAAATAATTTTATGATAATAGTTACTTAAAAATATTAATAAATAAATGAAATGTTATGTTAAATTAGTAATTAAAATAATTCATGACAGTAGTTAGTGAAAAATAAATAATTAAAAATTATATTTAAGGGCAAAAAAAAACAAGAAGAAGAAGAAGAAGAAGAGTATTACCCTAGGGGGACCAATCCCTTAAAATAAAATAAAATAAATAAAAATAATATAATGATAATATTTAGTTAAAAATTATTAATAAATAATTAAAATATAGATATATATTATTATTATTATTATTATTATTATTATTGTTATTATTATTATTATTATTATTATTTTAAAATAAATAATTAAAAATAATAAGTTAAATTAGAATAGAGGAATTAAAAACAGGACTATTTTTATATAAATGATATAAAAGAAAGAGAAGGTATGAATGAAAAATTAATATAAGTGAAATATATATATATATATATATATAGATATATATAGATATATTAAAAAAAAAAATAATAATAATAATAATAATAATAATAATAAATAATAAATAAATAAATAAATAGATAAATAGATAGGAATAAATAAATAAAAACCAAAATCAAAATCAAATAAACTAAACTAAAATAATAATAATAATAATAAATAAATAATAATAATAATAATAATAATAATAATAAATAAATAAATAAAAATAATAATAAATAAATAAATAAAAGTATCAAAATCAAAATCAAAAAAAAAGAAAAAAGAAAAAAAAAAGAAAAAGAAAAAGAAAGGACCACTAGGATGAGAGTGCTGGGACCCAACACCAACTGATTTTCTAGCCATCATCTCTATTGAGATTACTCGGCCTCTTTTCAATCTCAAACGCCTCCCTAAATTTCCGATGATGGAAGTGCGAAACCTTAGCAATAACACTAGATTCCTCAATATAAACATGATGATTGGTTTTCTCAGCATGCTCAACTAAAGCGGAAGGCTTAGTTCGCCTATGCTTAAGGTCTGCTGCATACTCAATAATCCTCTGGTCGCTCCATTAATCAGAGGATTAGTGAGCATGCAGCAGACCTTAAGCATAGGCGAACTAAGTCTTCCGCTTTTGTTGAGCATGCTGAGAAAACCAATCATCATGTTTGTATTGAGGAAGCTAATGTTATTGCTAAGGTTTCGCACTTCCATCATCGGAAATTTAGGGAGGCTCTTGAGATTGAAAAGAGGTCGAGTAATCTCAATAGAGATGATGGCTGTAAAATCAGTCGGTGTTGGGTCCCACCACTCTCATCCTAGTTGTCCTTTTTTTTTCTTTCTTTTTCTTTTTCCTTCTTTTTTTTTGATTTTGATTTTGATACTTTTATTTATTTATTTATTATTATTATTATTATTTTATTATTATTATTACTATTATTATTTTTATTTATTTATTTATTATTATTATTATTATTTATTTATTTATTATTATTATTATTATTTTAGTTTATTTGATTTTGATTTTGGTTTTTATTTATTTATTCTTATTTATCTATTTATTTATTTTTATTTTTTATTATTTTTATTTTTATTATTATTATTATTATTATTATTTTTAATTTTTTTTTAATATATATACAAATATTTTTTAATTTGACTTATATTAATTTTTCATTCATACCTTCTTTTTCTTTTATATTCATTTATATAAAAATAGTCCTGTTTTTAATTCCTCTAATCTAATTTAACTTATTATTTTTAATTATTTATTTTAAAATAATAATAATGATACTTTGCAAAACATAAATAACATTAAAGATATTGTTACTTCTAAGTTCAAAGAAAAATTGTTGTGTGAGAAAGATTTAGCGTCTAAAAGAAAATTAAGTTATTATAAGAAGGTCATCAACCCCACCCTTGAAGATCAAAAGTATCTCTCTATTCTAACTAGCTCAAAAAAGAAAATTAATATAGCAAAGATTAGAACGAATTCTCATGCCGCTGGGTAGTTCCTAAAACGCCATGGATGGAAAGGATCTGCCATATTTGTGAGAATGGGAGCATCGAGGATGAAAACCACTTCCTCTTAGAGTGCCCTGCATACAACCACATTAGATCTCAATTTCACAACCTTTGTTACAATACTGACCTTCCTAGCCTTTTACAATGCCAAAATTATAGTGAACTCGGGAGGCTTCTCTCCAAGCTTTTTGAGCATAGGAATAAAATCTTAAATCAAAATAAATAATTTGTTTTTTTAGGTCCGATAGATCATTATTTGGTCTCAGCGGATGTTAAACATCACCATTACCATTATCATCATCATCATCATCATCATCATCACCATCACCATCAATAATAATAATAATAATAAAATAAATAAATAAATAAAAATATATATCTATATTTTAATTATTAAGGGATTGGTCCCCTAGGGTAATACTCTTCTTCTTCTCCTCCTTCTTTTTTTTTTTTTTTGCCCTTAAATATAATTTTTAATCATTTATTTTTAACTAACTACTGTCATGAATTATTTTAATTACTAATTTAACATAACATTTCATTTATTTATTAATATTTTTAACTACATATTATCATAAAATTATTTATTAATAATTTTTTTTTAAATATTATTTTTATTTAATTTATTTTAAGGGATTGGTCCCCCTAGGGTAATTTTTTCCCTTAAATATAATAATTTTTAATTAATATATTTTTAACTAACTATTATCATGATTTAATTTTTACATAATATTTTAATAATTTATTAATATTTTTAACTAACTATTATCATAAAATTATTATTTTTATGATAATTAAAATAAATAACTTATTTAAACAAAAATTACTTATATTATTAAATTAAATAATTTACCTTTTCTAACTGATTTTAACCTTAACTATATGATATATATATTTTATATCAACACTGATCAATGGATAATTTAAATAAATAAGCGAATTGTCCTCTTAAACTAACCACTTATAATATTTTATTTATTTTGGATCCTAACTTGTATTATTAACCTAATATTATAACTTATATATATATATATATATATATATATATATATATAAATATAAATTAATTAATTAATTAATTTTTATAACTAACCAGTAAAAATATTTTATGTATTAAGAAAATAATAATAATATTAAATTAATGAATAGTATTTAACCTATGGACCGTAGGTCAAAATTAGCCGTTGGAGTCTCTGCTCAGACTATTTAACATGCTAAGCTGGATCTGTTTCTTCAACTTGTCCTGACGATGAACCACACTGGTTGGTTTGAAACGCGTGGACAAATGATTTCTCATGTGGTTTTCGCCGAAAAATCTATCGCAAAATTAATTATACTAATAATTTTATTAGCAATATTAATCTTTTTATTTATAATTCTATATTAATATTAATATTAATATGTATATTCATATCCATATCAATGTTTAATAATATTAGTATTAAAATTAATACTTATTTTTAACTAATAACAATAATATTGATATAAACCTAAAATAATAAAAAGCTAGTATTATTAAAAGTAGTGATGTAGCAGACATTTGAATATCCATACCAAATGAACCTGGCAGCCAATATTAACACATTTTATGAATATTTTTTTAATAAATTAAAGGGATAATTACTTTTCACAAATGATATTTTGGTAAATTAAAGAGAGGAACAAAATTGAGAAACTGAAAAATTATTAGTATTATTTTGAGATTGTCCATTGGATGGTGTATTAGACCAAGAATATTCTCTTAGTTTGCAGTCTTGATCATTCATTTTATTGAAAATATAAATTCCTCAATCCTAATTCCAATATAGAGCACTAAACCTAATTATCTAACCTACCTGATTTGTAATACTAATTCTTCCATAAATTTCTAAAATAAACTTATCATTTAATATCACATTTTACTTGATACCCATTCATTCAATTTTTTTAAATGCCACTTATAGCTGTGTGTCTCCCAGAGAATTTGGATGGTATAAAACTATTATTGAAAGTGTTCAAGCTAATATTTGAAAACATATCATTTGTATGAGCAAAGATTGGCTTTAAAAAGCCAATTCACTTTTTTAAATGGGACTCCTTGCTTCATCTGGTATATGGCATTTAGAGATTTTCTCTGAGGGAAAAACCTTTCAGATCTGCGATTTTGCATTTCCGGAATTCTAGTCATAGATGATCTACATGTCATTCAATTCTCAAACTGCTTATGCTCTCTTTTATTATGTTTTCTTCTTACAGCCTTTCCACATAGTAAACTGTGAAGGTTTTTTTGGATATATGTTGTTTTTAGTTTTGGATATGTTGCCATTAGTACTGATCTTATGAGGTTAAATCTATTTGGACTAATGACCTTATATAACCATCTCAGATGTATCTTTTAGTAGACCTTATATCTCTCATATAATATAAAGCTTTTTCATTTCCAGAAAAAAGATTGGCCTGAAATATAACGAGTTAATAAGATATGAGATTGGATTGTATGAAAATATTATTAAGATTATTGGATGCGACACTTTGGAAAGATAACACGTGTATGACAAAGATTGCTACTAAATTTAAAGAGTCAAAAGAGCAAACTCGATTATACATTCATACAGAAGTGCATTGGCTCCAAATGATTTCTACACATTTGTCCCACGGTACTGAAGTTCCTTTGGAATAAAGTCCTGCCATCCAAAAGGACAACAGGATGAACGACCTGTGGATTACATAGATCATTAATACACATCACTATCTAACAGCGAAATTGTCTTTGTTATCCACATGACTATGTCTTTGTATTACTTAGATCATTAATAAATAGGAGTGCGTAAGAAGCTATCCATGAAAGAGAAATTTGTGGAAGATGACAATATTTCATACTTCGAAAATAGATTTGGATTTTTAAATTATTTCTTATCGTTAAAATTATTTTATTGGCAGTTTGGTTTTGAAATTCCTACCGCGAAAAAGAACCTGATTGGTCTGGAGAACGTCACAAACCGTCACCATTTTGCATAATTTATTTGATAATGAATCTTTATCGCTTTGAGTATAATATATATATATATATATAACTTCCATAACTGATGGGATTCAATTTACAATGCCCTACATATAATTAGATGCAATGCACAACATCACACTGCCATAGAACTTTGAAAAAGATAAATCTTATCCACGCTTCACATCCATGTCTTATCCCAACAGACAGGACTATCCAGTCAGATGCCATAACATTAAAGTAACGTCAGCTTTATGTAACCAAATATAGAATCCACGTCGTATCCCACTAGACAGGCCCTAATTGATAAGAATTCATCAAGTGGCGTTCCTTTTTAAGCCAAGAATATAAAAGTAGTATGATGTGCATCAGATTACTGTTTTTACAGTAAAATTTGTTAGTTCTTAAATTTTAATACGGAAAATGAACTCTGAACCTCCATTTTCACTGAAATAGTGTTTCAAATAATTGAACATGCAGATTTCACAATAGAACTCTGAACCTCCATTTTCATTGAAAGTGTGTTTAAAATAATTGAACGTGCAGATTTCACAATACTTCGAATGATACATTTCGGATTCTTTAAAAAATGGGATAGAATTAAAAATAGGGTAGAATTAATATGACGTAAAATTGATATTCATATGAGCAAATTAATTGAAATATTTCAAAATCTTAATGGGAGGGGCTAGTTCCCTTAACAAGTTTATATGGGCTTTCTTTTTGTACAATTATATGTGTCAGAAGAATCTGACAGCCAACACTTTGGGACTTTCACATTACAACCGCATACGACAGCCAACACATTGGGACACATTACAACCGCATACAATCGAATATACGCTGCAGCTCAGAACACATCGGGATCGAACGTTGGTGGGGAGCGTGGCAGCCGACTACCCCAACCAACGAGCCATGCACTCGCGTGCAAAATATTTCAAAATCTACCATTCATACCAATTAAATGTTTGAAATATTTAAAAAGGTGTTATTTAATTATTGTACATTTTAAAGTATTTGAGTGAATCTTGTTCAACAATTTTTTGCTCAAACTATGAACTTTTATTATTTAAAATATATTTTGTGTTGTATTTAAAAAACTCTTAAAAACAAGAATGGTGAGATTTGACAACTCAAATTTATACTTCTAACAAATTTTTACTAGATTTATATTAATTTAACAAAAAAGTATTGCATAAATTAAGGCATTTCAAAATCTATATTTTAAACCACGAGAAAACATATCATAATTTATTGGTCAAACCAAACCAAAAGTGGCCACAACCATCACTGCCTACTATATGCAGGTTGACAGAAAACCACATCACATGTCATTATCAGTTGGTGGTCTAAAGGGGGCACACTTTCATTAATCCTGTCATATCCCTGCCAAACTTAAGTGGTTAGCCCATTTCAGTATGATCTCGAAACATGAAATCTTAACCAAACACAGGCAGTTATAACGAGTCATCTAGGCCCAATTTCAAAATCTACTATCCACATACAAACGTATAATTAATTTTAACTGATAATTATAATTATTCGACAATCTATTGGAAGGCCAACAAAAATGGTACACTCATGACCTATTTCATGTCATCAATTCCATCATGCATTTCAGTGGATGGAAGTTGTCTTAGATACGATGACATAAATAAATATAATGGTTCTCATAGTATCCACGTATTAGTTTATATTCATGTGATCTCACCCCAAACATATACAACATATCCACAGAATCTATTGCGTGGCCATCTTATGAAAAAAATATGCAAAAGGGAAATACCCAGAGATCAGATGGAGAACATGAATAGACCAAATTAATTGTTCTCATCATTTAAAATTAGTAAAATAGAGTACATAGGAGACTAGGAAATAAATAACAACAAATGACCAAAGAAAAATTCAACTAACTCAACTACATATGAACTCAATATGACATTTAGCAGAAAATGGGATTAAATATGATGAAACCTAACAGACAATGAGATTAATATTTCAACACCACCTCCTAATCTCAATAGTTACAAGTAGTAGACTTACCATGCCTAATTCCTCTCATCGAAATTCAAATGCACTTTTTCCCAATGGCTCTATTAAAATATTTGCAAGCTCATCTTTTGAACCGTATAGATCAATTAATGTGTCTCCATCATTGAAAAGATCAAACATGAAATGAAAATGTGTGTCAATTTGCTTAATTTTTCCTAAAGACATGATTTATTGATAAATAAATTGCATAACTATTATCAAAGAAAATAGGATTTGGCTCCTTTTGAACATTTGAAATATCTTTCAATAGTATTCTTAGGCACACTACTTGACAAGTTGTTGAATTTGTGGCTACATACTCTACCTCCACAGAAGATATTGAAATGATTGTTCCTTGGATGCCCATTAGAGTAGATTGGTTCAATGGTGAAAATCATACCGTGAGCCGCTTTTGCAACCATCTAAACTGACTACATAATTGTTGTCTATATAACCTAAAAGTAAGCAATCTTCAGAATGTGTTGATGCCATTTTCCATTCGGATCATTCCTCCCTCCTTAAGAAGCAATGGTCCCCATTGCGTAAAGTTCCCTCCCGTGAAGCCTTTGTGGAATATGAAGAGCCACTGAAGATAAGGGTTTTATGTGGTTAACCCAAAACCCTGATAAACAAAGATCTGAGGATAGAGATACCCTGTAATGCTTGTGACCAACTGTGATTCTGATAGTGTGCGGCCTAGCAAATGGACTTCGATGACAAGGATTTTATGCGGTTGACCCATAACCATGATGTTGGTTGCTAATGAAGTAGCAGGTGCCTACATAGCATGGGGTGGGAGGGCACATCTCCAAATAACCCAAGCCGAATGCTGCTATGTTGAAACTGATGAATGTGAAGCAGGTGCCTGCTAAAGTGGGGTGGGAGGGCACGTCTCGAATGGAAACCCACTCTGAATGTTGCACCAGAATTAAAATGGACATAACTCGGCCAATATAACTCAAAATATTTATTATAACCTGTTTTTGGAAGCAGAAAGACCATTTTGCATTTTACCATGTGATGGAAATCCTTATATGGGCACTCTGAGATCTCAGATTCGCGCTGCAACAGTTTCGCCGTCACAAAAATTCTGATAAAATAGTTGATTTTAAATCAGCAATATCTCCCACATCCGGACTCCGATTTGACCCATTGTTTTTTTGAAATTGGGTGAATTTTCGAGAGGAATCCATATCTGGTATTTGTTTTTGTAAATTTTGTAACAAATGTTTCAGATATGATCTGAAAAGTCGCCGCCCAAAAACATTCCTGCAAAAAATGAAAAAGAAAAATTCTTCCTGCTCGGCCCAAGAAAATGCTCTGTGGAGGATGTAGCACATGCCTGAAGTTTGTTGAATATTGCTGCAAAATTTGAAACTGAAATATGCATCAAACCCTTGTTCCCATGGAATCGTAACCTAGCTCTGATACCACTGATCCGGATCTTGGGAGGAGACCCCCAAGATTTAAAAGATTGAAATGGATCTTGAGGGGAGAGACCCCCAAGATCTGAAAACTTACATTGCTAGAAGAAAAATAAGGAGAATGCCCAATAAACAAAACCAAAAAGAAAACTTTATTTAAAATAGTAATGGAAATAAATCAGGTAGGGTGATGGTAGCTTATCTCTGAGAAGAAATGTGGCGGCTACATGCCTTTGAACTGTAAAGGCTACATTGTGGCAGACAATATATCCTTTTACAAAATGTGACTTGTTACTTATAGTATTTTTCAGTTACAATACCACGGGTCAATTCCATGGGTGAATGAATACCATGGGTGGATTTTACAATACCACGGGCAAGATGCCATTTACAATACCATAGGTAAATTCCATGGGTCGATGAATAATATGGGTGGATGAGTACCATGGGTTGATTCCATTTTCCATTCGGATCATGTGTGTAGAACAAACAATAGTATAGCCTCCCTGCAATACATCTTAAGATCCTTTTTGTAGCCATCCAATGAGAAATCTTAGTTGATTTCATAAACTTGGAGATAAAACTAGTTGCAAACATGATATCGGGTCTAGTTGCAGTGAGATATAATAGACTACCAACTAGAATTTTATAAAATTTGGAATCAACTAGTGCTGCTACATCATGTTTGGCCATCTTGGTGCGTTGAGAAATTAGTGTATGAATTATTTTGCAATTTCTCATTTTGAACTTTTGGAGGATGACAATGGCATATTTTTGTTGACCAACAAAAATGCCTTTAGAAGATTGTTGAATTTTAATGCCTATGATGTATTTCATGACCCCTAGAGCAGTCATATCGAACTTTGTTTGAATTTATCCTTTGACATGTTCTACCATCATATTTCCTATATAAAGGAGATCATCAACGTAAACGAAAACAATGAGAATTGTACCTTCATGAGTTTTAGTATACAATGTTGGTTCATGGTTTCTTCTCCAAAAATCACTTTTGATGAGATAGGTGTCAATGCGATTGTAACAAGATTGGGGAGCTTGTTTCAAGCTATACAAGGCTTTCTTTAACCTGTACAACATATGCTCCTGTTCTCAAACTTCAAAACTGGGATGCTACTCCATATAAGCTTCTTCTTGCAATGCACTATTTAAGAAATAATATTTCAGATCAAATTGATAGACTTTCCATTTGTGTTGAGCTATTGTGGAAAAAATAGTTCTCACAGTGTCTAACCTCACTCATAGAGACAACGTTTCACCATAGTTGACACCAAACTTTTGTGAGAATCCTTTGGCAACCAAACTTGCCCTATGTTTCTCAATCTCTCCTTTTTCCTTCAAGTTCATCTTATTTAACAATTTTAAACCAATTTTGGTTTTGTATCTTAGGAGATCAACTAATTCCAAAGTATGGTTCTTTTATATGGAAACAATTTCTTGATTCATTGCACCAATCCAATGGTTTTCTTTTATTGCTTCTTCAAAATGGGTTGTTTGAGATGAAAGAAAGGCAAACATGTTTAGCTTATCAAACTTATGCTCCTGCTCATATATTTATTTGATGCTTCTATTTTTATCATTGTCTTTTGAAGATGATGAATCATTACTAGATTCACCATTGGAAGATGTACCATTTTCAAAGTGGTATGGCTCTTCCTAAATGTGCAATCTTGGCAGTTGTGGTGGATGGATAGGTTGATTTAAAACTTCATCAATTTGATTAGACCAAGATTTATTTTCAAAATATTTAAGATCCCTACTTAAAACAAACTTCTTCATGGTTGTATTATAGAGTTTGTAGGCTTTAAATTTTTCACTATAGCCTACAAAAATACGTATTTCACTCCTACAATCAATATTATTTCTTAGTTGCTCAAAAACATGTGAAAATGCTACAAATCCAAAAATTCTGAAGTGGGATACATACACCTTCTTACCATCCCATGCTTGTTGCGGTACTGCATCTTTGTCACTAGTTGTTGGAAATATATTGACAACCTATACCACAGTTGAAACTACTTCGACCTAATAGTCATTGGACAAGTTCTTCTCATGAAGCATACATCTAGCCATATTCATGATTGACCAATTTTTCCTTTTTGAAACACCATTATATTGCAGAGTATATCTTGTTGTGTTCTTCATGATGATTCCTTGTTGTTGAAAAAAATATTTGACATCATTGGAGTTGTACTCTCCTCTTATAGCAAACCTAAGTACTTCAAAGGCTTTCAACTCTGCTTTTTTGGTTTGGCTTTTAACTCTATGAATCTTGAGAAATTATCTGATTTATTTATGAGAAAATACACCCATATCTTCCTGCTTTAATCATTAATGAAGGTCAAAAAATAAATACTATAACTAATGGATTGTGTCTGCATTGGGCCACATATATTCGTATGTACTAGCTCCTAAGGCTATTTTGATCTAGAGGAATATGTGGGAAAGCTATCTCTTTTATGCTATGATAGAATACAAATTTCATATTTACAATCTTTTTCATTCATAAAAGGGATACCAATAACCATATAATGTTTTTGAAGTAGACTTAGACTCTTTAGGGGAATATGAAAATACCTGGAATGTCATAAATGTGACTCATGTATTTGATGGCATTATGATACAAATGTTTTCCTTGATGGAAACTCACTCAGATGACAGTTCACAGTGCAGAAGATTAACAACCAAAGAATTACAAATCAGACTATAAAGAATGAAGAAAGAGAGGTATACACAGGTTTACCTTGACCAAGATGTGTATACACATAGGTTCGCTGAACACAAGTAGCATATATGTACACACACACTTTCACAGAAGGAAAATCCTGTACATGTTGGAAAACTAAGTTTTTCGTCTGAGGTATTTGGTCCAAGGTATTTCGATCCCTTGTATTGGCCCAAGGTATTTGGTCTGAGGTATTGGCCTTAGGTATTTGGTCCAAGGTATTAGTCCTAAGTGGTTTTGATCCATGGTATTTGAAAGGCCTAAAAATATATAAGGAGGAGAAGATTATTAGGCCAAAGTGTGCAACTATTGAATATCTGATGGAGTGTGAGATCTAGTATGCAGGTTATCAGCTGATGGTGCTTTGCTTGATCTGAACCAATGATGAACCTTAGTGGGTGATGAAGGACAAGATCTAATGATGGATCGGTATCTTAAGGCTTGAAATGAATTATAATTATGTGTTTTCATCATGCATAGTCTAGATCTGAATACTGACACATGTGTTGTTCTCTAAATGTTATGATCTGGGTATGACTGAAGTCTGGAATAGCTACAAAATTATGAATTAATATTTGCAGATGTATACGCTGGTTGGCTTTGGTAAAAGTGCATATACACACTGGTTCAGTTCATCAGAGTATCGTATACATTATGAGATACGATATTCGAGGTTGCAGTTGGATCTGGCTGTTGTTGCAGAATTCTAGGTTTTGCTCTGTGTTCTGGTGACTGTGTTTTTTATGACAATATACTAAATGTTCAGATTAATTGGTTGATTATGATTTTGTTTAGTGATGATGGGACTTTAGTGATTCAATTGTGGGTGATTCAGAGAATGATGATTGAGTTTCAATGATTGGTTAATGAATATGTATTTGATGGTTGTATTGCAGTGGTGATTGACTTTGAGCTTCAATGTTGTTGATGGGTCCAGTATGAAAATTAGATGAAACATGGTCTTCATGTGTGTTGTTGTGTACCGGAGCATCCAGTCTAGAATTTTATGAAACATGGTCCTTGGAGGAATAGATAAGGGTGTAGCTTTCTGTTGGTCAGCGCCTAGGTATTGGTAAACATATCGACCAGTGCAAGAACCAGGGGGTTGGAGCTCCCTTCTAGTAGCAGTTGGAAAACGAGTGAAGGTTGGAGCCTTCAGTAGGCTGGCGCCTATGTACTAGTAAACAAATCGGCTTGTACAAGAGCTAGGGGGTTGTAGCTCCCTTCCAGTCGAAGTTGGAGAACGAGATAAGGTTGTAGCCTTCTACAGGTAGGTTCTTGCGTACTAGTATGAGTCTGCACCAGTACAAGTTTGTAAACTGTTTTTTCTTATATTAAAAGAAGACAGTAGCAGGTGGTTTTTGTCCCAGATTGGGTTTCCACTTTAAGTCTTCATGTTCATGTGTGTTTCTTATGTGTGAGGGTTTGTTTTGATATTACTGCAAATGGTTACTGTTTATATGGTTAATGAAGCACTCACTAAAGAACAACATATGATGAATTAATTGAATATTAAGCTTGTTGGATATGCGTTGGTTGCCTTAAATATAGTTGTGTGTACATGCGGGTTACCTTCATTGAACTAGCTTATACAAATTAGAATATGGAAATGAAAAAGATTATTGACATGACCAATACTGATTCACCCCCCCTCTCAGTATTATTTCCAACAGTATTCTCGACACATTGTGTGCAAGGAACTCTAAAATATTTCGACTTTTAAGAGTCAAGGGAAACATTCCATTCTTGGTTTTTTCAACCTTTGCGATCACTCTTCCCTTGGGAGGTTTGTCATAAATAAAACATGTGCTCCCTTGGAAAATTACATCATAACCATGTTACATCAATTAACCTAAACTAATGAGGTTAAGCTTCATATGTGGAACATAATAAAGATTAGCCATCTATTTACGTTGACTATGTTTAGTGAGAACATGGAAAATACCCTTCCCTTCATCTTTAATACATAAATAATCTCCAAGAGTAATTTCTGATGTTATAGAAGCATCAAGATAACAAATAAGATTTTTGTTATTTGTCATATGATTGTTGCAACCACTATCCAGCAACTAAATATCTTCGTTGTAAATGTCTTAAGAAATATTGCAGGAAAGAAACATTGTCTTGGAGGATTCTCCTTCATTTTTGGATAAATGGGCACTGCCTCGCTTTTTATACGACTATTTCGTTCTACATTCATGTTCATAATGCCCAAATTTCATGACGTAATAGCATTGTACATTAGATTTGCTCCATGTTTTGCTTCACTGTGATAGGTTTTGTGAAGGTATCAACTGCTCTATTGTACGATGATGTTATGATCTCCTTCTAACTTGCCTTCTACGTCACTTGCTATTTCCTCTATATCCTATGCCTCTACCTCTACCAAGAGAGTGTTATTATTGCAAAGCTTGTTCCATGGAATCTTTTACCAAGTTATCTATTGGCTCATGTGGTAGAAGTGATCCAATCAACTATTCTACTGAGAAAGTTGTAAAATATCTGGATTCTAAAATGGCTATTACTATTAAACCATATTTCTAAGGAAGATTGCGAACGAAATTTTCAACTATCTTTTGATCTATAATGGTTTCACCAAGAAGTTTCATTTGATTCACAATGCACATGACTCTAATATTGAACTGGTCAACATGACTCTAGTCTGCAATTTCACAATATTCATTGTCTCATTATCTTGATACACAACTTTCGAAATATCTCACGTTTCTTTTGTTGGTGATACGCAAGTTATCTTGTCAAAGTTAGAGTCATCAACAAAGTTCTATACCTAACATTTGGCTCTGTGCTCTTTATTTCTTAGTTCACTAGCAACATTCCTATGATTATTGTTCACAATTGCTAATTCTTCTTTGGTTGGCTCTACATAATCATTTTGAAGGGTATCCCAACACTCTTGGGCTTGCAAAAATGTCTTCATTCATAACGACCAAAATTCATAATTTTTTCTAAGAAAAATTAAAATTTATGACAAAAAGCTAGAGGAAACCATTTTTTCTAATGTAGATGTACGCACATTCTTACAACAATTTTTCCAAAATAAAGAAAGAAAAAACTCTTTTAAAAAAATCATTGTCATCTTGTTTAATTTTTTTCATAATAAAACCTTTGTTTTGTTTCAATAGCACAAACCCAATTTACAAAACTATTAATAAAATGCGCTACCTTTTCTTTTATAAAAATTTCAATTTTTCTTAAATAAAAACTTGAATAAAAATAGTTTTTTTTTAATAAAACATAACAAAGCCTCCCTCTTTTAAAAATAGTTGATCATCCTTGTCTTTCAGGAACTAGTGCTCATTAAATACCATGACAAAAATTTATTTTAACAAAACATTCCCATTGAAATTCGTGTTGGCTTTAACGTTTCACATAAAGGAAGGCTTGTTTGACTTTTCACATAAAAGGAGTTACTTTTTGCAGTTGTCTATAATGCGACTTTTTGGAAGCTTTTCCGGTGGGTTTTTCTGGTCAAAATCCGGCAGCAATTTATTGGAATCGCAAGTTTGATCACTAGTTTTTGCACAATCAAAGCGTCCCAGGGGTTTTTCAGGTTGCTGAATCCAAATATGCAGTTAAAAAACCATTTTAACTGCAACAAATCAAGATTTAACCTCAATTTCTTCTACCGGATTCGGTCACCGGAATCTCCAAAAAGTCGCATTATAGACAACTCCTTACATTTTCATTTAGTGAAGCAAATAAAAAATGAATTATGGTACCTTCAAAAATTGCTCCCCTTTTTGTAAGAGACTCTGTTGCGTGTCGCAGCTCCCGACACAAATAGAGTGTGCAATTTGTTTCACTTTTTGACACTGCAGCCTTCGACAGTTCAATAAATTCTAAAAGTCGTTAGTTGGGCAATTTTTGTCGCATCTTCTTTACTTCAGAGCTGTGAGATTCCATCTTTTGTCTCAGTTTCTCTGTCTAACTCCTCGATGTCTCATCCTTGACCTCTCATGACCCTTCTTATTTCTTTGTGAGCACAAAAAAATTAAAACACTTCTCTATGTGGACTCTTAAATATGTAAAAGTGAAAATACATAGAGATTGGATTCAGAATTAGAATGGAGCGAAATATCTCTTCTAATCATTCAAAATTAGTAAAATAGAGTACATAGGAGACAATAAACAAATAACAATAAATGACTTGAGAAAAACTCAACTAAGTCTCAACTAACTATGACACCTAGTAGACAATGGGATTAAATATGAAGACACCTAGCACACAATGAGAATAATATCTCAACGCACCCCCTCCCAATCTCAATTGTTACAAGTAGTGGCACTTACAATGCTTAATTTCTCTATTTGAAATTAAAAAAATATTTTTTTCCGAATGGCTTTGTGAAAGACTCTGCAAGATGACCTTTTCAACCACTGAAAGTAAGTAATATGTCTCCATCATTGGAAATCTCATGGAAGAAATGAAAATGTGTGTCAATGTGCTTGCTTTTTTTATGGACGACATGATGTTCTGATAAAAAAATTGCAGAATTGTTATCACAATAAATAGGAGTTGGCTCCTTCTAAATATTTGAAAGATCTTCCAGTATTCTTCTAAGCCACACTGCTTGAAAAAGTTCTTAATTTGGAGACACATACTATGTCTTTGTAGAAGATATTGAAATGATTGATTGTTTCTTGGATGCCCATGAGCTCAGACTAGTTCCAAGCAAAAAACCATACCTTGAGGTGTTTTTGTGATCATAGAAACTACGTGCATAGTCGATGTCTGTATAACCTATAATTAAGAAATCTTCAAAATGTGTGTACAAAAAACCATAGTCTAGGGTCCTTGCAACATACATTAATATCCTTTTTTCAACCTTCCAATGAGAAATCTTGGTTCATTGCATAAACTTGGATACAAAACTAGTTGCAAGCATGATATCAAGTCTACTTGCAGTGAGATATAATAGGCTACCAACTAGCCTTGTATACAATTTGTGATGTAGGAGCATTCAGCTCAATAATATCATTGTATCTTAGTAGACATAGGGGGTTTTCTGTTTTCAAGGAAGTTGGTTTCCTATGTTTTGAATTAATGTAATTGTTAAGGTTTTGAGTGATTTTAAAGAGAGAAGCTAGAATAGGGATTTAATTGAGTATAGTGGGGCATATTAGTAAATATTCTCAAATGTAGGAGACCATGAGAGAATCAGGATAGTTGAGAGATTGAGAGATTTAAGAATTAATTGTACGCCTTAGATTAGGAGCTAGTTCATGATTTTGTGGATTAGAGAGGATCTTTAGAGATAAGGAAGAGACTTTAGGATTTTGTTGAGAAGATTATGGATCTGAACCAGGAATTGGTTGTAGATTCCTTTTGTATGAATGTA
This sequence comes from Pinus tabuliformis, assembly GCA_031772625.1. Classification (NCBI taxonomy): domain Eukaryota; kingdom Viridiplantae; phylum Streptophyta; class Pinopsida; order Pinales; family Pinaceae; genus Pinus; species Pinus tabuliformis. Next base: position 1,435,988,989 of record CM062820.1, on the reverse strand, counting down.
AGCTTAAAAGGCATAGTCAAGGGTTAGCTAGTTAGTTAGAAGTTAAAGTGTGAAGAGTTAGATTGTAAGCCTATAGGCAGATTGTGAAACAGAGGCCATCGATATTGGAAATCAGGCCTCAGAGAAAAAACTATGTAAATCCCTATTTATTAATACAAAAAACTCAATTCTGAGTTTATGTGCGTGTATAGAGTAATTTAATTGTAATGTGTGTGTGAACTAGAAGTAAGTTCTACGTAACAGAAGGTGCATGTGTAGAACCAGAGGTGGAATATAGAGAAGAATAATAGAGAGGTGTTATGGCTTTGTACACACCGACACTGCACGAGGAATCCTTTAAGTTTTACAGTTAAGGTGGATGAGCATAAGGGCATGAGCGAAGCTAAGTTAAGGAGGAAGCTATGTGACAGAACAACGAAGGACCAGAACCCTAAAGAAAGAGAAAGCACAAAAGAGCATTGAAGGAATGGCATAAAAACAAAGTAAAGAGAAGGATGCAGGAATTGAGGTAATGACACGTAGGAGTTGTTGGATCTATAGCTCAATGAACGAGGCTAAAGGCGATGGGTGACTAGGATTAAGTCATACAACATAAGAGAAAGAAATGAATGGCAGAGATTAACTCCAAGTACTTGCTGAAGGTGAAAGGCGGGAATCAATCTGGACTATTAAATCGACAGATTTGGTAGATCGATGGTGATTAGTAACCGCAGCGGGAGTAGAGCGTATGGGATGTCGGTTGAAGTCCCGCAATCAATCTTAGCCATTGATTTGAATTTCAACGCTGACGTCATAAGTCAACTAAAGGGGTTAAGTTGGTTGATAACCCGCGTGTTAGTTGAAGGACCACAGACTGTAAGATTTGATGGCCTCCATTATCCAATGCATATCAGGTTTTAAAGCGATCGGAGTTTAAGTCTATACCGGGAATTGAAGTTTTATAGACCAAGTTTTATGAACCATATTGGCTCTGTGAGACAGTTAAATGTTGTGAAAGTGGTCTGTGCGATATCATTGTGGACCATTGCATCAAATGGGTTTTGATCTACGACGCAGGATCACTGAGCAACTCTATTGATTGGGGAAGATATCGACTGTCAGATTAAGGACAATATCGATGGTGGAGATTGAGCGATAAGGCTTGGGTAGAGCAGATCCGAGAAGGTTATAGGCACGGTTCCATTTTTATTTGAAGTCCAGTTGTGTTATCGCATGTCACATGCGAGAGGTGATGAAGTCACATGTTGGTGTGATCCGATATTGCGACAGCCGTTGATCTGATGGACAAAATCAACGGTGGAAAAGGGAAAATGCATATCGCAATTCGGGAGTTTTGAATGCATGTTCTATTGAGTCCTTTGAAACTTCGCGATTGCGATAAAGGGTGAGTTGGCACATAGAGTGGGGTTTGGTCAATATGTGCAGTTATAGAATTAAACACAGTTGTTATAAAGGTTAAAGGGTTGAGTTATAAGGTTCTGCGAAACAGGATTAACTAAGAATCAGACTAGGGTTAGTTATTAACTCGTTTCGCATGAAAATTTAATTAAGGGGCCTTACACCTTAACTAATGAAGGTTTGGCTAGGCAGGTCATTGAAATTCCTCGGACAGACGAGATTGTGCGTTTTATATGCATACTGTGGGTATCGCGGGTTTTTCTTGCGTCATTTGATATCAGAGCAGAATTGTGGTTGAAACATTTGATATTAAACCACCGCAAAGAAATTCTATGTGAAAATTTCTTTGAAAAGAATTTAGAACAGAGTTATGTTTTGAAGGTGTGTATACAGGTGAATGGTGATGAAAGTAGGCTAGAGGAGATCATATTCTAATCTGACAAACACTAAGCACACAGAGATGCAAGGGAACAGAGGAAAATCCATTCAAAGTGCAGGTGAATGGTAGAACAAGATCGTGCAGAAGTCTTGAAGGTGAGATGGTATGTTTCTACTTTTATTTGATTTGAATATTAGAGAGTGTGTGTTTTTTATATTGATGCACAAGTAAGAACAAAAGAAGGTGAGAATATTGCAGCAACCTAGAGAAAGGAGTGCTCAATTGGTTGCAGAGGAAAGAACTAGAGAAATGCTAAAAGACTGAGCTTAGAGGATAAAAGCTTAGTGAAGCATATGTAGCAAGAAGGAGACTTGTTACTGCAAAGGTATTGTTGAAGCTCACGAAGGAAATTCCACAAAGGACGTGGGTAGAATTGCTAAATAATGAAGGAAGTTGATAAGACTTTTTAAGAGAAAGAAGAAGTGATTAGAACCAAGTATTTCATTTTGATTGAAATATATGAGGATAGTCGTGTTCTTACAAGATGCGGATGAGTTGAAGCCTAGAAGGAGTAGAGGGAAGTGCTCAGAAGAGGTTCCAGAGATAGAGAACCAAGGGCTTTCCGAAATACCAAGTACAGAGGAAAGCTTGATGAGGTTAGTGACAGTAGGGAGGACTTGCTGTTACAGAGGCTTTAATGTAGCTCATAGTGAGTGAGTGAGGAACTCATATAGATGAAGGAGAAGATGACTATTGATAGTCATAGTAGAGGTTTTAAGGAAGACCATAGCAGGATAAAAGTGAAGAAGGAGGATGCCAAGGAAAATGGTAAGAGAATGAGTCAAGAAGAGTTTGACAAGGAGATGGTTGAGATAAGAGAAGAACTCGATGTGTTAACAATGTTGCTAGAAGAAAACTAGAGACTAGGTTGGGTATTAAAGAAGTAGCCCGTAAAGTGGCATAAACTACAGAGAAGGCTACAACAAAGGCAAGTAAAGTGGCTGATGGGAAAACTCAGAGAAGCTAAGTTGGAAATGGAAGTGTCCATTTGTAAACCAGAAAAGGGTGAAGTTCTAGGTGAATAAGAAGAATGGAGATCAGTGAACTATTGTGATAGTTCAGAGCAACATACTGAAGTGTTGGCAAAGGAAGAACAGACACTTAGGTCTTATGTTTTTAATTATAATGATTGTTTTGTTAGTGCAGGTTTTGTAGCAGATTAGTAGCCTTATGAAGCTGTCACAAAACTTGATAAAGTTTACTAGGGTTCAAAGGAGAACTTGGATCGACATATTGATGTACTAATAGAGGATGAAGAGTACCTATGAGAGGATAAGTATTCTAGAGCATAGTATGATGAAGAATGCCTCTTGAATGAGGAAAATATTGAATTTTTGTAGAAGAAAGGAATTGTTGATGAATTGATATTTGGGACTGTTATAAAACAAGGACAATTCCTTGTGGAGGAAGGAGATGAAGATTAGCCTGCAAAGCCGATATGTGAAACGTTTGTTGAGGATGTTGATTCGTACATTTATCAAATTGACAATTGTTGTTTGAATATAGGGATTGGAAGTGTTGAACAAGAACTTATTTCTGTGGAGATGAATGAGACAAAATTGTCTATGGAAGGTAGTCTGATTGAATCATTGGGCAATAGTGACCGTGTAAAGGATGAAGCTGGAAATGAGGAGCCTTGTGATAAGACACTTTCTAAATGTAAGGAGGAAATGGAAATGTTGGAGAAGTTGCTAGGAGGAAATGGAAATAGGAAAGAAGTGGTTACAACAGGACTTAACAGTAGCGGAGGGTCTTTAAAAGACATGGAGATAGGAGAGTATTTTGGCTCACAAACCAATAGTTTGTTTGCAGGAAAAGTGAATAGATGAATGAATGTGATGCTATGATTGAAGATATTGAAGAGAATTTATTTGGAGATGAATTGGAAGTTCATAAGCAACAAGAGGGTAAGGATGTAAGGGTGACCGTAAGGAACCAACAACTATAAAGTAAACGTAGAGAGCATAAGCTTAAAGGCAAATTTAAAGAAGAGACTATGTTAGCTGAAAACATAGTAAAGGATCATCATTCCATCATGATGATAGGAACAGTGGAGATAACCATGGAAGCTATTGAAGAAGTCAATAAAGAAGAATGACTAAACTCTCATCAAAGGGTCAGTGAATGGGAGACAGAATTGGAGCTACTGGAGAAATGGCTTAAAGCACCAGTAGGGAAGAAAGAACCTGATGAGGATTCGAAAGGATATGCAAGAGAGGGAGATGAAAGTGTCCAAGAAAGAAGTGAGTTGGACATAGAAATCGAATTGATGATGGATTTGATGATAAAAGAATATTAAAGGGAGAAGACAATAGAAAGAAAGCAAAACAACAACAAGAAAAAGACATTAGCAGACCGTAAGAGTATAGCTAGTGGGGAAATGTAGCATAAAGTGTGGAGACCTGGAGAACAACAACAAATAATAGCAGCAACCAAGGATGGACTACAAAAAAAAGTATGGGATCCAGGAGCACACAAATCAGAAGCACATGATAAGGAGATCATGGTTATTTTCAACCTTGAGAGTCTGATGCAGGAGCATTCAACCCAATAATATCGTTGTATCTTAGTAGACATAGGGGGTCTTGTGTTTTCAAGGAAGTTGGTTTCCTATGTTTTGAATTAATGTAATTATTAAGGTTTTGAGTGATTTTAATGAGAAAAGCTAGAATAAGGATTTAATTGAGTATAGTGAGGCATATCAGTAAATATTCTTGAATGTAGGAGAACATGAGAGAATCAGGATAGTTGAGAAATTGAGAAATTTGAGAATTAATTGTAAGACTTAGATTAGGAGCTAGTTCATGATTTTGTGGATTAGAGAGGATCCTTAGAGATAAGGAAGAGACTTTTGGATTTTTTTGAGCAGATTATGGATCTAAACCATGAATTGGTTGTAGAATCCTTTTGTATAAATGTAAGCCTAAAAGGCATAATTAGGGGTTAGCTAGTTAGTTAGGAGTTAGAGTATGAAGAGTTTGATTGTAAGCCTATGGGCAGATTGTGAAGCACAAGCCACTGATGTTGGAAATTAGGCCTGAGAGATGAAACTGTGTAAATACCTATTTATTAATACAAACAACTCAATTATGAGTTTATGTGCGTGTATGGAGTAATTTAATTGTAATATGTGTCTGAACCAGAAGTAAGTTCTATGTAACAGAAGTTGCATCTGTAGAATCAGAAGTAGAATACAGAGAAGAATAACAAAGAGGTGTTATGACTTTGTACACACCGACAGTACAGGAGTAAGCCTTTAGTGTTACATTGAAGGTGGAGGAGAATAAAGGTGTGAGCAGAGCTAAGTTAAGGATGAAGTTATGTGATAGAAAAACGAAGGTCCAGAACCCTGAAGAAAGTGAAACCATAGAAGAACATTAAAGGAATGGCATAAAAATAAAGTAAAGAGAAGGACGAAGGAAGTGAGGTAACGACGCACAAGACTCATTAGATCTATAGATCAATGAATGACGCTGAAGGTGATGGGTGAGGAGGATTAAGTCATACAACATAAGAGAAAGAAATGAACGATGAAGATTAATTCCAAGAACTTGCGAAAGGTGAAAGACGGGAATCGATTGGGACCGTCAGATCGATAGATCTGGTAGATCGATGGTGATTAATAACTGTAGTGGGAGTACAAAATACAGGATGTCATGATCATGGTTGAAGGCCTGCAATCGATCTTGGCCACTAATTTGAATTTCAACGCTTATGTCATGTCAACTATGGGGGTTAAGTTGATTGACAACCCGTGTGTTCGTTGAAGGGTCATAGACTATAATATTCTACAACCTCTGTTATGTAATGGATATTGGGTTTTAAAGTGATCGGAGTTTAAGTCTAAACCCAGACCCGAAGTTTTATAGACCAATTTTTTTGAACCATATCGGCTCCGTGAGGTGGTTAAATGTCATGCAAGTGGTCTGTGCAATATCATTGTGGACTGTCGGATCAAATGGGTTTTTATCTACGACGGAGGATGACCGAGCAACTCTATTTATCGGGGAAGATATCAACCATTAGATTAAAGAGAAGAATGATGGTGGAGATTGAATGATAATGCTTGTGCAAAGTGGACCTGAGAAGGTTATAGGCATGGTTTCATTTTTATGTGACGTTCGGTTGTGTTATCGCATATCGCATGCGAGAGGTGATGAAGTCACATGTTGGTGTGATGATATATTCCAACAACCGTTGATTTGATGGAAAAAATCAATGGTGCAAAAGGGAAAACGCATATCGCGAGTTGGGAGTTTTGAATGCATGTTCTATTGAGTCCTTTGAAACTCCATGATTGTGATAAAGGGTGAGTTGGCACATAGAGTGGGGTTTGGTTAATATCCATGGTTATAGAGTTAACCACAGCTGTGATAAAGGTTGAAGGGTTGAGTTATAAGGTTCTGCTAAACAGGATTAACTAAGAATCAGACTGGGGTTAGTTATTAACTCGTTCTGCATGAATATTTAATTAAGGGGCATTAAACCTTAAGTAATGAAGGTTTGTCTAGGAAGGTCATTGAAATTCCTGGGACAGACAAGATTGTGCATTTTATATGCATACTGTGGGTATCGCAGGTTTTTCCTGTGTCAATTTGGAAACAACTAATGGTGCTACATATTTTTTTCTCATCCTGGTGCCTTCAAAAATTGGTGTATCACCTGGTTTTCAATTGGTCATTCTAAAATTTTGGATGAGGTCAGTGGAATATTTTTGTTGACAAACACAAATTCCATGAACAAATTGCTTAATTTCAATGCATAAGAAGTATATCATGGCCCTTATACTAGTCATACGAAAAATAATTTACATTGTTGCTTTGAAGTGTTCTAACATCATATTTCATGTATAAAGGATATCATCAATGGAAAGGAAAAGAATGAGAATTTTACCTTAATGAGTTTCGGTATACAAAGTTGGCTCATGGTTGCATATGTAAAAACCACTTTTCATGAGCTAGGTGTCGATGCAACTATACGAATCTTGGGGAGCTTGTTTCAAGTCATAAAAGGATTTCTTCAATCTATACACCATATGATATTGTCCTAAAACTTCAAAACTAGGATGTTACTCCACATAAACTTCTTTGTGCATTATACCATTTAAGAAAGAACAATTTACAACAAGTTGATAGGCTTTCCATTTGTGTTGAGCACCTATAGAAAAAATAGTTCTGACAGTACCTAACCTTGCTACTAGAGAAAAGATTTCACCATAGTCGACACCAAATTGTTGTGAGAATCCTTTAGCCATCATCCTTGCCTTATGCTTCTCAATCTCTCTTTTTTCATTCTACTTCGTCTTATATAACCATTTTACATCAATTTTGGTTTTGTTTCTTTGGAGATCAACTAATTCCCAAGCATGGTTCTTTTCGATGGAAGCAATTTCTTGATTCAATGGATCAACCCATTGTTTTATTTTTTACTGCTCCTTCAAAATTGGTTGGTTGAGATGAAAGAAAGGAAAAAATATTCTATTGATCAAACTCATGGTCCTACTCATATATTTATCTGATCCTTCTAGATTTCTGATTGTCTTTTGAAGATGATGAATCATCGTTTGATTCATTACTGGAAGATGTAGAATTTTTAGATTGGTATGACTCTTCCCAAACCTCCAATATTCACAGTTGTGGTAGATTGATAGGCTAATTGAAAACTTCATCAATTTGACCATACCAAGATTTATTTTCAAAAAATTAACGTCCATGTTTAAACAAACTTCTTGGTGGCTGGACTATAGAGTCTATAGGCTTTAGATTGTTCACTATAATCTACAAAAATACATCTTTAAGTCCTATAATCAAGCTTATTTCTTAGCTACTGAGGAACATGTTCAAATTCTATAGATCCACAAATTATAAAGTGAGATACATTCACCTTCTTACCATCCTATGCTTCTTGAGGTACTACATATTGGACACTAGTTGTTGGAGGTCTATTGAGAACACATACTATAGTCAAAACTATTTCAACTCAATAGTCCTTGGACAACTTCTTCTAACACGGTAAAACTATGACCATACTCAATATTGACTAGTTTTTCCTTTCCGTAACTCCGTTTTGTTGTAGAGTATATCTTGTTCTCTTTTGCATGATGATTCCTTGTTGTTTACAAACATCTTTGACGTTATTGGAGTTGTATTATCATCCCTTGTCAGACCTAGGTACTTTCAAAGGATTTCAACTCTACTTTTCTTCTCTCGCTTTGAACTCTTTGAATATTGAGAAAGTATTTGATTTATTTTGGCGAAAATTCACCCATATCTTCCTACTATAATCATTTATCAAGGTTAGAAAAGAAAGGCTACCAATAATGGAATGTTTCTACATTGGGCCACATATATCAGTATGGACTATCTCTAACAACTCTTTTGATCTAGAGGAATATGTGGGAAAGATATCTCTTTTATTCTTGTATAGAATACAAATTTCACAATTATAATTATTTTCATTCATAACAAGGAGATCAATGACCATAGAATGTTTTTGAAACAAACTTAGACTCTTTAGGGGAATCATCCCATACCTAGAATGTCATAACTTTGACTCATCTATTCTTCACACAATATGTGCAAAGGATTACATAATATTTTGACTTCCAAGAGTAAAGGGAAACATCTTATTGTTGGTTTTTTCAACCTTTTCTATTAGTCATCTATTGGGAGGTTAGTCATATATAAAACATGTGTGCCCTTGGAGTATTAAATCATAACCATGTTCCATAAATGTACCTACAATAATGAGGTTATGCTTCAAATTCGGAACATAATAAACATCACTTATGTATTTATGTTGATTCTGTTTGGTAAGAATAGGGACAATACCTTTCTCTTCAACTTCAAAACATGAACGATCTCCAAGAGAAATTTCTGATGTTATTGAAGCATCAAGATAAGAAATAATATTTTTTTTTATGTGTCATATTATTGTCGCAACCACTATCCAGCAAGAAAATGTCATCGTTGTGAGTGTCTTCCGAAAGATGGAAGAAATAAATATTGTCTCAAAGGATTCTCCTTCATTTTTAGAGAGATAGACACTCTCTCGTTGTTTATTTGGCTGTTTATTTCTATGCTCATGTTCATAATGGCCAAAAATCTTATGGTAATACCATTGAAAATTAGATTTTCTCCATGTTCTACTTCTCTATGTTTGGTTTTGTGAAGGTCTCGGCTGCTCTAATGCATAATTATGTGTTGAACTGCATCTACCTCGACATCTACCTTGCTTGTTGCCTCCTCTATATCCTTTTCCTCTGCCTCTACCAAGAGAGAGTTCTACTTTGAAATCTTGTTCCATGAAATTTTCTTCTAGGCTAATTCTTGTTTTCTGTGCCAGAAGTGATGCAGTAAATTGTTATACTGAGAAAGTTGTAAAATATTTGGATTCCATAATGGTTATTACAATCATATCATATTTCTTCAGAAAAATTTGAAGGAATTTTTTGACTATATTTTGATCTATAATGGTTTCACCAATAAGTTTTATTTGATTGATGATGCTCATGACTCTAGTCATGAATTGGTCAACATTATTTGTGTAAGCCATATTTAGGTTTTCGAACTAAGCTCTCAATGTCTGTAATTTAATAGTCTTCATTGTATAATTACCTTGATACATAGCTTTCAAAATATACAATCTTCTTTTGTTGTTGATTTGTTCGTTATCTTATTGAAGATAGAGTCATCAAAAAAGTTATGTATCCAAAATTTGGATCCGTGTTATTTCTTTCTTAGTTCTACAATGACATTTCACTGATTATTGTTCATGGTTGCTAATACTTCTTGGGTCGGCTCTCCATAATTGCTCTAAAGGGTATCCCAACACTCTTTGGTTTGGAGAAATGTCTTCATTTGTAAAGACCAAAATTAATATTTTTTTTCCAATCAAAGTCAGGGTTTATGGAAAATATTTGGAAGAAGCCATTTTTTTGAATGTGGATGTGCACGCCTTTTTACAATCTTCTTTCAAAGATTTAAAAAAAGAAAAATATCGTTTTTAAAAAATGCGGTGCCCTCTTCTTTAAAAAAGAATTAATATAAAATGCATTGTTTCCTCTTTTTTATAACATTTTCAAGTTTTTCAGAGAAAAAAACTTAAATAAAAATATTTTTTTTCAATAAAAGATAACAAAGCCTCCTTATTTTTATTTATTTTTAATTAATGGATCACCCTTGTCCTTTGAAAAGTAATCCTCCACAAATACAATGACAAAAAATTATTTTAAGAAAACCTTCCCATTGAAATTCATGATGGCTTTTACTTTTCACATAAAAGAAGGATCTTTTGACTTTTTGTATAAAGGAGCGTGTTTTTAGTTTAGTGAAGCAAATACAAAATGAATTATGGTAACTTTAAAAATCACTCCACTTTTTTTAAAAGACTCCTTTGTGTGTCACGCCTACTGACATAAATAGAGTGTGCAATTTTTCGCATCTCTTAGCACTGCATCCTGTGACAGTTCCAAAAATTCATAAATTTGTAAGCTAGGTGATTTTTGTCACACCTTATTTTCTCCACGGGAGTGAAAGTCCATATTTTGTCACACTTTCTATGTCTATCACTTGAGAGTCTCATCCTCAACCTCCCACGACCTTTTATTTTTATTTGTGAGTACAAAAAATTTGAAATGTTGCTCTCTCAGGATTCTTATGCAACCTAGTGCTCGGATACCATGATAAAATATGAAAAAGTGAAAATACACAGAGATAGAATTTAGAATTGGAATGGAGAGAATTAGCTCTTCTCATTCTTTAAAATCAGTAAAATAAAGTACATAGGAGACAAGGAAACAAACAACAATAACTGGTATGAGAGAATCTCCACTAACTCCACTAAGTCTAAACTTACTAAGACACCTTGTAGGGAACGATATTAATATCTCAAAGCTCCTTCCTAAAATAAAATGTTACAAGTAATGGCACTTGCAATGCCTAATTTCCCTCTTTGAAATTCAAATACATTTTTCCCTAATGCCTTTCTGAACATATTTCCAAGATGATATTTAGAACCACAGAAAGCAAGTATTGTCTCCATCATTGAGAAGCTCAAATATGAAATGAAAACATGTGTCAACGTGCTTTGTCTTTTTTTGAATGGCTTGATTTTTTAATTAAAAAAAAATTCAGAATTGTTATCACAATAAATAGGAGTTGGCTCCTTCATAACATTTTAAAGATATTTCAATAGTCTTCTCAACCACACTCCTTGACAAGTTTCTGAATTTGCAACTACATACTCTACCTCTCCAAAAAATATTGAAACGATAGGCTTTTTCTTGGACTCACATGATATTATATTGGTTCCAATGTGAAAAACATACCCTGGGGTGCTTTTGTGATCATCTAAAATGCCTACATAATCACTATCTCTATAACCTGAAAGTAAGGAATCTTCATAATGTGTCTAGAAAAAACCATAGTCGAGGGTCCGTGTAATATATCTTAAGATCCTTTTTGAAACCTTACAATGAGAAATATTTCATTATTTAATAAAGATTGAGACAAAACTACTTGTAAATATGATATCAAGTCTAGTTGCAGTGAGATATAACAACCAATAAGACTTGTATATAATGTGGAATCAACTGGTTGTGCTACATATTGTTGGCTCAACTTGGTGCCTTGAGAAATCATTGTATTAGCTAGTTTGAAATTGGTAATTATAAAATTTTGGAGGATTTTAGTGGCATATTTTTGTTGAAAAAAAGAAATGGCATTAGTATACTGATGAATTTTAATTCCTAAGATGTATTTCATGACCACTAGATCAGTCATATAAAACTCTATTTGCATTGATTATTTGAAGTGTTCTAGAATAATATTGCATGTATAAAGGATATCGTCCACGTAAATGAAAACAATGAGAATTTTACCTACATGAGTTTTGGTATACAAATTTGGCTCATGGTTTCTTATGCAAAAACCACTTTTGATGAGATAGGTGTTGATGCAATTGTACCATGCTCGGGGAGCTTGTTTCGAGCCATACAATGATTTATTTAACATATACACCTTATGCTCCTGTCCTAGAACTTCAATCCCAAGAGGGTACTTCACATAAACTTCTTCCTACAATATACCATTTAGGAAAGCATATTTCACATCAAGTTGATAGACTTTCCATTTTTTTTCTAGCTATTGTGGAAAAAATAGCTTTCACAATGTCTAACTTGCTACTAGAGAAATGGTTTCACCATAGTCAACACCAAATTGTTGTGATAATTCTTTGGAAACCATCCTTGCCTTATGTTTCTCAATCTCTACCTTTTCATTCAGCTTGGTCTTATATAACCATTTTAAACCAATTTTGGTTTTGTCTGTTGGGAGATCAACCAATTCCCAAGTCGAGTTATTCTATATGGAAACATTTTATTGATTCATTGCATCCACCCAATTTTTTTATTTTACTGCTTATTCAAAATAGGTTGGATGAGATGGAATAAAGGAAAGCATATTCTGCCAATCAAACGCATTCTGGTGCCCATATATTTCTCGGATGCTTCTAGTTTTCCAATTGTCTTTTGATGATGATGAATCATTGTTGGATTCATTTCCAGGTTAGGTACCATTTTCATTGTGGTATGGATCTTCCTAAAACTGCAATCTTCACAGTTGTGGTGGATGGAAAATATGGTTTAAAACTTCATCAATTTGATCAGATGAAGATTTATTTTCAAAAAATTTAACATCCCTACTTCAAACAAAATTATTGGTGGTTGGATTATAGAGTCTATAGGATTTTGGTTTTTCACTATATCATACAAAAATACATATTTCACTCTTATCATCAAGCTTATTTCTTAGCTACTTAGGAAGATGTGAAAATGTTACAGATCCCAAAATTCTAAAGTGAGATACATTCACATTATTACCATCCCATGCTTCTTGAGGTACTACATCTTCGACACTAGTTCTTGGAGATCTATTGACAACATATACTGCAATAAAAAATACTTCATCCCCATAGTCATTGGAAAAATTCTTCTCATGAAGCATATATCTCGCCATATTCATGATTGGCTAGCTTTCTCCTTTCTGCAACTCCATTCTGCAGTGTAGTATACCTTGTTGTGTTATGCATGATCATTCTTTATTGTTGACAAAACAATTTGAAGTCATTCGAGTTGTATTCTCCTCCTCTGTCAAACCTGAGTACTTTCAATGGCTTTCCAGTACTCTTCTTTTCATCTTATTCTTTGAACTATTTCAATCTTGAGAAAGTATTTCATTTATTTTTGAGAAAATATACGCATATCTTCCTGATATAATCATTGACGAATGTCAGAAATAAAGACTGCCACTAATGGACTATGTCTAAATTGGGCCACATATATCTCTATGGACTAGCTGTAAAGTCTCTTTTTCTCTAGAGGAAGATGTGGAAAATCATTGTCTTTTATGGTTGCATATAATACAAATTTCATAGTTATAATATTTTTCATTCATAATAGGGAGAAAATTGACCATAGAATTTTTTTGAAGCATACTTACACTCTTTAGTGAAATATGCCCATACTAAGAATCCCATAACTTTGGCTTATCTATTCTTGACACATTTTTTGCGAAGGACTATGAAATATTTCAACTTCCAAGAGTCAAGGGAAACAACTTATTGTTGATTTTTTCAACCTTTTCTCTTAGGCTTCTATTGGGAGATTTGCCATAGATAAAACATGTGTTCCATTGGAATATTACATCATAATCGTGTTCCATCAATTGACCTACACTAATGAATTTATGCTTTATATGTTGAACGTAACAAACATCAAGTATGTATTTCTGTTGATTATGTTTAATAGGAACACAAACAATACCTTTCACTTCAAATTTAATATAGGAATGATCTCTGAGAGTAGTTTAAGTTGTTATGTAAGCATCAAGATAATAAAACATATTTTGTACATGTCATATGATTGTTGCAATCAATGTCCGGCAACCAAAGGTCCTCGTTGTGAGCATTTGTAGAAATATGGTAAGAAAGAAACATTGTATCAAAGTATTCTCCTTCATTGTTGGAGAGATGGACATTATCTCATTGTTGATATGACTGTTTCATTTTGCATTCATGTTCATAATACCAAACTTTCTTGCAGTAATAGCATTGGACATTAGATTGGTTCCATTTTTCGCTTCTCTGTGTTTGTTTTTGTGAAATTTTTCACTACTTTTCTTGATGATGATGTTATGATATTCCTTGGGCTTGACCTTTTCCTTATTTAGTGCTACCTGTATATCCTCAGCTTCTCCCTCTACCAAGAGAGGGATGTACTTTGAAATCTTGTTCAATGGAATCTTCTATCGGATTAATTTTTGCTTTGTGTCGCAGAAGTGATCCAGTCAACTGTTCTACTAAGAAAGTTGTAAAATTTTTGGATTCCAGAATGGATTTTACAATCATATCATATTTCTTCAAAAAAATTCGAAGGAGTTTCTCGACTATCTTATAATCTATAATGGTTTCACCAATAATTTTTATTTGATTGACAATGCCCATAACTATAGTCATGAACTAGTGAACATTCTCTGAGTCACTCATCTTCAGTGTTTTAATCTGAGTTCTAAATTTCTATAATTTAATAGTCTTCATTGTATCATTACGTTGATAAACAACTTTCAAAGTATCCCAACTGTGGAGTATTGAAGAAGGTCTATTTTCATTGACTATTTTGCCATCTTTTCTTTAGAACTCGTAACATCTTTGCATCATGAACTAGGTAGATAATGGGAAATCATGACAAAATCTATAAAGATTTTTATATAACATGAAAACGCTAATTATTTCTATTTATTATGCAGGAAAAGGAAAAAACTAAAGATTACCACTCCAAGGAAAAAGACAGGGCTAAGCTAACCGCAGTCCCTTTGGCAGGGAACCATATGCAGACAAGACGATGTAAATTAAAACATCTCAGCCAAGGAAAGGAAAAGGAGATATCGACTCGGCGCAAGAAAATGACCGGATAACTGAGGATTAATAGCTTGGTGAATCCCTCAGGATCCTTTGATCCTGAGGGATCACTGCTTTAACTATTCTTTCACCCTTGATATCTCTGCTTCAGCTGTTATAAGTAGGGCCAGCACTGCTAGCCCGGGGGAGGAAAAAACTGTTAATTTGTCATGTAACTCTGCTCTATACTTGAACTTTGATCATCGACTCTCGTTGAGAAGTGATTTACTGTAACTCTGTTTTAATGCCTTAATATAAATATGATTTTTGTTCCATCTATGATTCTGGAATAATCTCAAGTGGTGTGCCCCTAGAGGCTAAGGGCCTAACCCTGGTGGAACACCTGCTCCTATATCATTATCTTTAGTTCATGTGTGGTTTTGCATTATCATCTTTAATCAGTAATCTGGTGTGCTTTGTTATCTTATGTCGCAGCTCTGTTATATTTTATATATCGTTCTTTGCAACAGGAAAGTTGTATCATGCATTCTGATCTTATAACGTATTGTTGTTCCTTTAAAGTCATTAATGTACATCGTTGTTCTTTACAGAATGCTATTGTTGTTTAATTGCAGAATAATCAAGCTATAACCTTCCTAAGTTGGTATTACTGTATTCGTCTATGGTTTATACTTCATACGATTTTTGTTCAATTGACATTGTTGTTTCACTATGAATTGCTTTCGTTACCCTTTCTAACCGGGATCAATACTTGCGGTATCAGACTCGGATTATTGTTTTCCTTAACATCTTTGTATCCTGTGTGTATTATTTATTTTGGCTCCGTATATTCACAATTGGCTCTAAGCACTGTTTTATACTTTATTTGTAATTGATTGTTGTTCCATTTCTATTTTCTGTTCGATTTACCCTTTGAAAAAAGATTTACATTTGATTTCTGTAAGGTGAGATTACTGTACTTGTTTCTATAGATTAAGTGGATGTTGTTCATCAGACTTAGTGTTATAGACATTTTTGTGCCTTACAGCATAGAGCATGAAATGTCAATAATCTGAGGGATCCAAAGTCCCTAAACATGTTGTTCCTACCCCTAGAGGAACAAGGTCAGCAAACCACAGCACTACAAATCAGTTCTCCACTGAAAAACACTCAAAAACAGGTCAATTTTGGATCAAAGCAGCTGCTCCACTAAGCATCTGCGCTGAAAGACAAAAGCTCCATGGTGTACCTGCGCTGCATAGCAAGTGCAACAAAGGCTACCTGCGCTGGGCGTACTTTGGCATGTGGAGGAATCTTTTCTCAATGTGCCAGTGCCGAGGAAGCTTCCAAAATGACACTTGGATCAGAAGATTCGCCTAATGATGAGTAAAGAGGTTCTAAAACTCCAAGTGGGAGGTAGAAACTCCGAGTGGACTCAAGGACTGAAGAACAACTGGAGTTGAAGAGGACAACAAGTCACACATCAAGCTGACTTATCTTCACTCCAAAACTCTATATAGGGATCTCATCCCATGGGATCTAGGGGGCGGAATTTTGTGCAAAGAATTGCTGTTGGTTTACAGTGGAGAGTATTGGGTGATTGCTTGAGGGAGGTGAAGAGGATATTTCTTTCCGTCGGGAAGGTGATGCTGGATTGGATCTCTCACGGTTGTATCACCACCTGAACCTTACTTCCTTATATTAATAAAGCATTTGAGGTTCTTCTATTCGCATGTGTTTCAATGGTGTATTGTCTTACTTGCGTATTTGATTTATGCTAATCCTTGAATCAATTATGAATGCATGCTTCTTGTAGTTTCCTTTTCTTGTCCTGTTCGCAGGATCTCG
The DNA here is from genome assembly GCA_031772625.1 of Pinus tabuliformis. Taxonomy (NCBI): domain Eukaryota; kingdom Viridiplantae; phylum Streptophyta; class Pinopsida; order Pinales; family Pinaceae; genus Pinus; species Pinus tabuliformis. Next base: position 1,435,972,410 of record CM062820.1, on the reverse strand, counting down.
TGTAGCTGGGCCCGTGAGAAGACTTGGAGCTGGGAGCGAGCGGCAAATATAGGAGATTGGATCGACCATTTGCGCAAGACATCGGTAAGTGGATCCCTTCCTTTCATCTCTTGCATGTCATAAAGAAGTAACTTTAGATAGCTTTGCTTCAGCTGTTGCTAAGGAACTATCACCCTTAGAGTGGGATAGGGTCATTCCGTGTTGGATACTTTTCCCCACAACAGACTGGCGACTCCACTGGGGAACGTGTCTTGTTGGTAGCTTGTGTTTCTTGCTATTCATTTCCTAAACAAAGGGAGTACCGAATCGAACTGCATTCGAATCCTTCGAATGCAAAGTAGAGGGCAGCTACTCTAGCTCAGTGTTGGGCATGTTTATGATTTGAAGAGCTGATCCACGAGGACTCTTTTTAGCTCTTTGTGATAGTGTTCATCTTCCTTAATCATCCTCTAGAGTATACTTGACTGATAGCCTCTGATTTGGCCAAAAACAGTTGATTTTTGAGCAAACTGTGACCCGGAATCTGAGAGAGACGAGAGTTGTCTCTTCAGTGCAGCTGCAGCGAAGAGTTGGTTCCTCTTATATGGTTTGAATCTCAGTATTTCTTGTGTTGAAACGAGTGAATCTTAAGGTGTTATTTTGATTATTTGACAAAAACTTGTTTTCTTTCGCTTGAAATTGAATTCGAAATCGTACAACAGCTTTCTTTTTGTAATACATCAACATTAAGAAAGAAGAAAAGAAATACTTGCATTGTGCATGTGCATTTTGACAGTTTGCATGTCGATTTAGGAATGTGCATCAGTGTGTGCTCTATGATCTGTTTGAAAAGATGATGTATTTCTTTTCCCTCAGTAGTTAAGATTTTCATAAGTTGAAAGAATTGAAAAAAGCTTGCTTATCATTCTTAGACTGCATTTAGGAGTTGTATCATACATCACGTGGTGATCCATAAAGGCAAACTGCTAAGCAAGATCAACCTAAAACGAACTGAATTTACCTAACAACGCTTTGAAACATAGCGAAACACAGTAGAGGTCTAGGTAGAGACGTGAACCGGCGTCGTTAAACATAGTGACTGTCGATCTCTACGAAGGTGGGTGATTCCTCCTGAGGGACGATAGCACTAATACGGACTTGTGCCCCCACGTACCGTCGCGTATATTGGGGGACCCCTATTGGAACAAAGCCTTTATCCATAGGAAGCCGTGTCGGCCACCCTACTGATCGCGATGCAGTGAACACAGCATTCACGAAGATCGACCACTCGTACCGTAAAACGTATTCTGTGGTTTCGCGAGAGGTTTGGCACACCCTCTGCCTAGAACTCCAGAGTAGTTTCTTTTGGCCTTTTTCAAACTCTATAACTGAAAAAGTCCATCCGAGAATTTGTCACTTCGGGCTCGTTAATACATCGAAGGAGACTAGAGTCATCTTTAGCTTTTTCTCGACTCTTAGAAAGTGAAAAAGCAAGTTGTGTCTAAAGCGTCGTCATATAAAATTCATTCTAAACGGAACATAATCACCCCTTATTCCTCCGTTGATCTTTAGGTTGAGAACATGGAACACACCAACCAAGGGATTCCACATGATGGGACCCCTAGCCCTTTCTCCTCTTGGGGAGAAGTTGGTGCGCCCCACATGGCCACATTGTCGCTTCCAGGACTGACAATTGGCCTGCCAGTTTGGCTATTCTCAACCACTGTAGTTCAGACCACCACGATTCCTGAACAGTCGAGTCAACAGTTAGACCAGTCTAGAGCTACCCTCCAGCCTTCCACTTCTTATAAGCCTTCCTCCGATCCTTCTTCTTCGAAAGGTCAAGCCGCCGAAAGCGGAGCTCCCATAGAAAAGAAGAAGGAAAAGAAGAAGAAAGAAAAGAAGTAGAAGGAGCCAAAGGCGGCTGGGGGCAAGCAAAAGGCATCTAACAAAAATCCACACACAGCACGGACCGGGCCCAAATCGCCATGTGTCATATGTAGAGAGGACCACCTCCACCGTGATTGTCCCAGTATTCCCCGGATACTAAGGGACTGGTCCCCTCGTTTGCACAGTTCGGAAGCGTCAACCTCTGACAACCAGGTGGAATGCTTACCGTCAACCAACGAAAGTGAAGGTCCTAGACGACGAAGGGGAATGAGATTCCCCTGCGAACTGTGTGAAGGCAATCACACCCTCCGCCGTTGTCCCTTTTTAGACGAAGCAAAGAGAGTTTTGGAAGATCAACCGGTTGCACCGTTGCTACTTCCTCCTGGATATCAAAAACTCGCGCCAAGTCCTTCATTGGTCGAAAATACAGCTGCCCCGCTCACAGGGCCAGCTGAAGTGTCAGTCACTGAAAATGAACCTACTGAATCCGGACCGGACGAAAGTCCAAAGGTCGAAATGGCAGTTGACCCGGTTCTCCCTTCAGAAGTTTCATCTTCAAATACCACAGTCACTGAGGATTCATCTTCAGCTGACACCCCTGCCGAGGAGAGTAAGGATGACACCGTCCAGATTCTTTTCATCAACACCGATTCTGATGAACATCAGGGCAATGTGCCCACTCCTTTATCGTTGGAAGGAGCATCGTCAGGATCATACCCGGCCGTATATTCGGTCCCACCACCAAGCAACCTGGTTGTGTCCTTTGATTGGAACCAACTAGGCAGACCTCGGTTACCAGCCAGTATCCCATTTAGAATTATAGTCCAAATATACAAAATGGTGATGGCTGGAACTATCATTGATGAAGGGGCGTCTGTGAGTATCCTGTCCTCTATTGCTTGGAAAGCACTGGGTTGCCCAGCGCTTTTGCCTGAGAGAAGAAATCTCTCGGGTTTTGACAAAGGAACCAGTCAACCATTAGGGATTCTACCTAATGTGCCTATTACCTTGAAAGGGAAGGCTGTCAAGATGAATTTGATGGTCAACCAAGGACCCTTGGATTATAACCTACTCCTTGGACGAGACTACATATATTGCATGGAAGCAATAGTCTCCTCACTCTTTCGAATAATGTGTTTTCCATACGAAGGAAGAATGGTCAAGCTCGTAGACCAACTTTCACTTCCGGGATCACGCATCGCAAATAGTCACATGCCTATCCTGAATGGTCTATTCGATCAAGAAAGGTCTCTACCTCCGGTTCTTCTTCCTGATGAATACGAGTGATTCGAGAAAGTAGGGCTGGAACCCAGGGGGCATGCGTCCTGGTCTGCTCTGGAGGCAGAAAAAACCTTGGGTGTAAAGTAGAATTTCCGCGGGAGAATATGACTAGTACGTACCCCGTCCCCTCCTTCATCTTCGTAAAACAGAAGAGCCGGCAAGAGCTCTCATGCAGAGGAAGGGGCAGTTAGGAATGGGGTTGTTCTGGAAAAAGATTCTTTTGTTAAAGTTAAGTGTGTGGCGGGAGCGCCGTCATTCACCGTTGTCTAAATAAGTAGGCTCTGCCAAAGAAGGGGATCCGTTTGCGGCAGCAAGTAGTAACCATCTTTGGGAAAAGGCAAGCCTCACCCATTAAAACAAATGTTTTAAAGGATAAGTAGGGGCAGCCTCCAAAGAAAGAGATTCTATTGCTGCAACAAATTGTAACCATCTTTGTGTAACCTAATGATAGACATCGCCGAAGAAAGTTTCTGTTTGAAAGGATTAGCAGAACGATCTTTGGATAACCTGAAAGAGGTAAGCCTCACCCATTGAAAACCAAGGTTTTCGACGGACAAGTAGGGGCGACCTTGAAATTAGACTTACACCTGGGGGCATGCAAACCTCTTGGAATGCAAGCACGGGCGGCTTTTTAGTTTTAGGTAGGACTAACCCCTCTAACCCGTAGGATAGGCCGATACCCAGCTTGCACAAAGAGAGGATATGGAGCAATACGTAGGGAGATGAAGCTCTTTAAAAAATAGCGATCTTCCATGAGACCTTCCTACTTTATGACTGGTAAACATGAGCAGTTTTGGCAAAGTTCATGCTCGTTAAAAAATAAACGCAAAACCGAGCAGTTTTAGCAAGAGTTCATGCTCGTTAAAAAATAAATGCACATGTGAGCAAGCTTCCCCCAGAGTTCAAGCTCACTAAGAAAAATGAACCGGTAAATAACCATTTGAGACCATAAATTCATCAGCCATAAAAGCCCTGGTCGTGTTTGTGCACCGTCACTTCCACTTTTCATTTGGCCGATCATTCACATCCACTTGATTGTTTACCTATTTTGAGGAACAGCTGCGAAGAGTGATTTCACTTAGCCATCCTTGTAATACTGCCGTGATTGGAAAATTCCAACCTGTACCTGGAATCTGCTGCTATCCCTGTTTATCACTCGTTCCTCAAAAGACGAGTCTTCTTTGAGCTCTTTTCACTGACTCGTAAAATATGAAAAGTTTGCCGAGTTTTGGCCTTCCAGCTCGTTAAAAGGACCGGAAGAGCTATCCCTCCTCTAGATTTTAATCTTTTTGGACCTGAGGGATTATTACACAAAAAGATCGAGCGCTTGTCTAGTTCGGCTCGATAAAGATATCGAACATTCATCCCTTCTGTATTGTTTTATACTTTTTTGGACTTAAGGGATTAGATGACGAAAAAGGACCTCTGGAGTCCACTTTATGTACCCTTTTCAGACTCTCTAAAAATGAAAAGGACCGAGTTGTCTTTGTCGCTGGGCTCGTTAAAAATATTAGATAGCGACAAACTTGTCTTTAGACGAGAACGAGTTTCCCTATCGTTAAGCTCGTTAAAAACATAGCGATGGGCTTGCCCGAAGGGCAGGTTATAGAACAAGCATATGTTATCCTCCTCAAGCTTGACAAAAATAAAGAGGTACTGGTCACAAATGACTGGGGAAAAATTGGGAGAACCTCAAAGCTTAATGGTAGCAAGTCGCTCTTGAACATGACACTTTTGCCTCCGTAAATGTCGGGTTGGGTTATTATCATTCACCGGTCCCTTCACCATGGTCTCGCCATACCATCCATACATGGGGTAATGCTACCAATCCATCACATCAGTGTCGTTATATGTTCAAGAGATGTCATTTAGAAAGTGTCAACCGGGTCCCATCCACTACCATACATCATCTTTCATCCTTCCATGACCGCCACCCTGAATCATATTTCACAGATCGTTTTCACCATCATCACTAGCTCCGTTCCATGTCACTGATGTGGGATTCATTAAGGCCCTCCTTTGACAGATCACTTCTTGTCGACATCATCTCACTATCCAAGAAGTTGATCTAGGAACACCCCCTCAGTACTTTGAAGCTTGCATACCTCAATGGAAAGTTTCTCACTTCTGGCGATAGGTATACATTAATGACCTTCGACCGTGAGACTTTGCGTGGTGTTCGACGTCAGATCCTATATTCACGCCACGTGAATTGTGCTGCAGTACCTTGAGGGTCATCATCATTATCGGTGATTCCTCTCGCGCTTGTTAACAGTTTACATTATTGACTGGTAATCAAGCGATGTCTTTCCATGTTCGACTTCAAGAAATTCTCACATGGATCGACTTGTACTAGAGTGAAGGTTGGACAAGTTTGAAGACCCCGGATCTAGTTTCATCCATCCGGGCTGCGATATATATTCAGGAGATAAAAACATAGACATGTGCAGTAGATGATCATCCTACTAAAAGGATGATAATTAAAAGCATAGAATTATCAATCTATTATCAGACGATCGTCTGTTTATGTACAGCAAATGTATTTATAAAGCTGAGCATGGGAAATGCCCGCATCAGCTAGATCATGAAAAGAAAGTATGAAAAGATAATGTATTGTATTGTATTTTGTTACAGGTCACCTCCCGACGATTGAATGAACTTTGGATCCTCCTAATAAAGCATTTCACCCGATAAACGACCTCATACTTTAGGGGGCAACTGTTATAGAAATTTTTGTGCCTTACAGCATAGAGCATGAAATGTCAATAATCTGAGGGATCCAAAGTCCCTAAACATGTTGTTCCTACCCCTAGAGGAACAAGGTCAGCAAACCACAGCACTACAAATCAGTTCTCCACTGAAAAACACTCAAAAACAGGTCAATTTTGGATCAAAGCAGTTGCTCCACTAAGCATCTGCGCTGAAAGACAAAAGCTCCATGGTGTACCTGCGCTGCATAGCAAGTGCAACAAAGGCTACCTGCGCTGGGCGTACTTTGACATGTGGAGGAATCTTTTCTCAATGTGCCAGTGCCCAGGAATCTTCCAAAATGACACTTGGATCAGAAGATTCGCCTAATGATGATTAAAGAGGTTCTAAAACTCCAAGTGGGAGGTAGAAACTCCGAGTGGACTCAAGGACTGAAGAACAACTGGAGTTGAAGAGGACAACAAGTCACACATCAAGCTGACTTATCTTCACTCCAAAACTCTATATAAGGATCTCATCCCATGGGATCTAGGGGGCGGAATTTTGTGCAAAGAATTGTTGTTGGTTTACAGTGGAGAGTATTGGGTGATTGCTTGAGGGAGGTGAAGAGGAGATTTCTTTCCGTCGGGAAGGTGATGCTGGATTGGACCTCTCACGGTTGTATCACCGCCTGAACCTTACTTCCTTATATTAATAAAGCATTTGAGATTCTTCTATTTGCATGTGTTTCAATGGTGTATTGTCTTACTTGTGTATTTGATTTATGCTAATCCTTGAATCAATTATGAATGCATGCTTCTTGTAGTTTCCTTTTCTTATCTTGTTCGCAATATCTCGTGTAGCTGGGCCCATGAGAAGACTTGGAGCTGGGAGCGAGCGGCAAATAGAGGAGATTGGATCGACCATTTGCGCAAGACATCGGTAAGTGGATCCCTTCCTTTCATCTCTTGCATGTCATAAAGAAGTAACTTTAGATCGCTTTGCTTCAGTTGTTGCTAAGGAACTATCACCCTTAGAGTGGGATAGGGTCATTCCGTGTTAGATACTTTTCCCCACAACACTTAGTTGCTGTTACATTTTCTAGTTGCTCTTCCACTTCTTAATTGTTGTTCCATTTCCTGTTATTTGAGCTATTGGTTGCTTTGGTGTGCAGAATTATCTGAAACTATAGTGGGAATTGGCATTTGTTGTCTAGTCCCTAGATTGACGATTTTTTCCTTGATTACTTTTGGTTACATCAGTTTCCAAAGGGATGAGTTATTGTTACTGGACCCTTGACTGATACATTGCTTAGTTTTTTGAGTGCATGATTTAGGCTTCAAAGTATTTTGCTGTAAGTAGATTTTCTTTCAAGCATCCATTTACTCTTGAATTTTCTTGAGCACTATACTACTAGCATTACTCTGACAAATGACAGCCTCAAAATGAGTACACTCTTTGAGATAACAAATCGTTCCTGGATTGACAAGTCAACGTGAGGTAATTAGAGGTGAAAAAGACCCTTTTTACGGCTCGACATATTTGGCGCCGTTGCCGGGGAAGAGTGTAGCCATTCGTTTCTTTTTCAAAGTAGTGTAAGAACCTGTTAGGAAAGAGCTGGGTTTTAAAAATGGAACGTAAGAACCTGCGTAAGGAGTATGTAATAGCCCTGCTCCCCTGCCCGCTTTCCTGTAGATTTGTTGTTGTTTTGTTTGGGTAGAACCTAACAGTTCATTTGTGTGCATGACTAAGTAGAAAAAGCCAGAAAGGAATCCCAAACCTCTACCCAAGCCTGATAAAGCTAAGGGGCCAGTGACCGTCAGCCGATCGACCTTTATAGACGAAATTCTTAAGAAAGCAAAATCTCAGCCTTCAGTACGACCTAGAAAAGTTATTTCTAGATAGCCTACTAGTTCCCTTCAGGCCACAGTATCACCATCTGTAGCCTTTTGCTAAGGTGCACAGTCAAACCGAAGAGCAAAATTTTCAAGAGATTGAAAATTCTAGCCCAAAATCATTGCAAGAAGGGAACCTTAGCAATCTCTGTGAAGGAAGGGGAGAAACAAGAGAAGCAAAAGAACCAAAATCTCCTCTTACGGTAATTCAAGCATTAAGCAGCCCAGATAAGGGAAGTGCTGCAAGAATCATTTACAACGAAGTTCAAGAACCCGAATCCCCTCAGACATTAGGCACTCTCATCATCCTAGATAAAGAAAGTGCTGTCAAGGTCATTCCCATTAGAGCCATTCCCTCTCGACAACCTAGGAATATCCTCCTAGATATCCCAGAAGGCTATTGGAATATATTTGATCAAATGGCCCAGAATCAGCCTAACACCCAAATGTCTACTCTGAAATACCCCATTGTGGATACTGTAGTCAATGCACCTATGAAAGCAATTCCTCTTCAACATATCCCTACATTTCATGGCTTTACATCAGAAGATCCGGATGCATTTCTATTTGAATTCAACGTGTTGTGTAGAGGATATGACTATACCACCGATCCCCAGAAACTGAAATTATTTCCTTCTACATTAAAAGGAGTTTCTTTAAGATGGTTTATGGGATTAGGTGGTGGTGTTATAAATAATTGGGATCAAATGAAAGCGTATTTTCTAAAAATGTATTAGGACTATTGCAGGTCTCGAGAATTAAAAGATGAAATATTTTAGATGGTGGCTAAACCAAATGAAACATTGGAAGAGTATGTTGAACAATTCCAGTATAATCTTCAAAGATCTCCTTATGCATCATTACCTTTACTTAATAATGTATTAAAAACAACGTTAATTAGGGGAATGAAGGAAAAATGGATTGAGACATTAAACATTATGAGGAAAGGATATATTTATCAAGAAAATTTCCTTGACATTATTGATTTATGTATTAGGAGTTTGAGAGGCAACACAAGACTAAAACCAACAAAGCATGATCGATTTGTAAGAGATAATAGAATTTTGGCAAAAGGAGTAACTCGTGTAGAATTTTGAAATTTATCAGAAAAATTTAAAATTGATATATTGGGGATGCTATCAACAAAACTTGATATTCTGCAGGCTAAACAGAAGCAAGCAGAAGCAGAACAGAATTTGGCAATCTTCTGTCCCAAATGCAGAAAGAAGCACAGCCACAAGGAGTGTCCATTAGATGAAGTTTAAGTTTGCGCCATTTGTACAAAATACCAATCCATAGAAATCTGCCCCTCACTTCGTGGATTGAAAGTAGTATACAAGGGGGTATCTCACTTGCGGCGCCTTGAGGTTAGGGTTTCTGTGCACTGTTACAGACACAGAGCTGGAAGCGAATAGATCGAGGCTAGCGGTTTTACTCAGAAGGGGACAAAATCTGACCCTACAGATGGTCAACGAGGGGTCCATTGGGACCCCTTCTTTTAAACAAATAGTCATGCAGAAGTAGAAACTAACAGTGCAGGAAGGAGTCAGAATTTCAGGATACGAAAGACTCAAGCAGAACAGCGGGAAAAACAAGGAGAAAAAACAAGAAGAAGGCAGAGAACCCAGCAGCAACCCACAAGTCAATGAAAAAGGAATTGAGGGTTTGGAGAATAATGGAAAAAATGCCACAACAGGACAAAAACTTACAGTTCATAATGAGAAGCAGTCAAAGGAGAAGGGGGAACATAGGGAAGGCCCCCAGGGGAAAGAAGAAACGGAATGTGAAACCAGCTTGAACCCCAGCAACCACCCAACAGCAAACGGAACCTGCAAACCTAAAAAAGTAGAGACCCTTAGAGTTGTCATAGTAGATCCGGAGATTCAAGCTTATCAAGAGCACATGGCAGAGCATGCAGTCATTTGCAAGTTTATGGGCTTATAGCCAACTGAAAGAGCTCTATGTCAATGGATACTACAACACTGGAAACCCAAGGGCGATGTGAAACTAAACTTAAGAGCAAAAGGCTTCTTCACTGTAGTTTTCACCAACCTAGAAGACAAGGACAAAATTTTTGATGGAGGCCCGTATTTCTTAGCTTCAGCAGGTCTCTACATGCGGCCATGGAAACCAAATTTTGTTCCAGAAAAAGAAACTTTCACTCAGGTACCAGTATGGATACGACTGTTTTCTCTTCCCATAGACTATTGGGGTATTTTAGCACTGAAACAAATTGGGGATCAGCTGGGTACTTTTGTCAAGGCCTCAGAAGCGACCATACAATGAAAATACACCTCGTGTGCAAGAATCTACATGGAAATGGATGTATCCGGTGCTCTACATGAGGGTTTATGGCTAGAGTACAGGGATGAGGATTACTTCCAAGCAATAGACTATGAACAAATTCCTTTTCGCTGTCAAAAATGTCATGAGCATCGACATCTAATGAGGGAATGCCCTCTGAACAAACATGAAGAAGTTATTAAAACAGAGCAAGCAGATAGAGGCAGAGATAACTTTGTAAAACCCAAGATAAGACAAAGAGCCAACCGAAGAAGAACAAACATAATAGAAACAGAACGAGGGAACCACAGGAACACTTTTCAAATCTTAGAATTAGACATAGACTCAGAGGATTTGAATAAAGCTCTCACCTCTAATGGAGGGCCAACAGGTAAAACTGGGCAAACCACAAAAGAAACAGAAGAAACCATTATTAGCACAGAAGTCCAAATGAAGGAACAAACAGAAGATCCTGAGGAGGATGCAGACATGCTCACCAGTGATGGAGGAAGCGATGATTTAGAACTGGAGGAGGTTCTAGCAAAGGAAGGAATGAACCTACCAGTCATGGCAGAGAACTGGAAGTCTCGAGGCATAGAAAATGTGCCAGAAGAAGAAATCAGGAAGGTCAATGAGCTATTCATAGCAAGGCAAAAAGCAGAGTTAGAAAGACAAAGTAGAACGTTAGGTATAGCAAGAGGATTGTGAACCACCCAAAGAGTCTCCTCTGCAACTCAACAAGATCTAAGCAAAAGAAGAAGAGAGGACGGAGAACAAGTGGTGAAGCTCTACAGGAGCTTGGGATAATAATGATAAACTCAGGGAAGATGAAGGCTCTAAATGCCTTCCCATCTTACCAATAATTCTTCTAGTTAATCATGAAAATCATATCATGGAATGCAAGAGGGCTAAACAACCAAGCAAAGCAGAGAGTTCTGAAAAGAAAATTTTAGAAAGAAAAACCGGATATCTTTTTCATTCAGGAAACTAAAAGTAGCAATACAAGCATGGCTAACATCAAAAAGAAGCTTGGCAATCACATTAATTATATGGAAGTAGAAAGTCAGGGGCGAGAAGGAGGTTTAGTCACAATGTGGGACTCAAGAATGTTTCAAGTCATCTCAGCAGAAGCAACCAGAGCATTTATAGCTGTGGAAGCCCAACCCACAGGTAACTCTGAATCCTTCTTATGTATAAATGTTTATGGACCACAGAAGATAGAGGATAAAATAACCTTTTTAAACTCTCTGTCATGTTTAATTTCTAGACATCCTTATTCCAAATGCATTATGGGGGGTGACTTTAACATGACAACCACCCTTCTGGAGAAGAAAGGGGGAATAAGAAAACTCAGTAAGGATGCGGAATTATTTACAAATTTCATTGATAATGCTAAACTGGTGGATATCCCACCTAAGAGTGGTACTTTTACATGGAATAATAGACAAGGGGGCGATAGGCTGATTGCCTCTCGTCTGGATAGATTCATCATCGCTGAGAGCATCATTATGGATGGTATTCTAGTTGTGTCAGACATCTTTCCAAGTGGAGGATCTGACCAGTGGCCAATATCTTTAATAGCAGCTATCCATGGCACCCCAAGGAATAAACCTTTCAGATTCGAAAAATTTTGGTTGGATCACCCCAACTTCCTCAATCTGGTGGGGAAATGGTGGTCTGAACCTGTGATTGGAGGGGGATCGAAAATGTTTAACCTTCAGAAGAAACTAAGGTACACTAAGGCCAAAATTTAAGAATGGAACATTATGGAGTTTGGAGATATTTTTAAGGAGAAAACCTTGATATAAGATAAACTAGAACAGATTCACAAAGCGTGGGCTTCAGGGCACAACAGTGAGGAGTCTGTAGAGAAGGAAAGAGATCTAACTAATCAGTGGCATAAACGCTGTCAGTAGGAAGAAACTCTTTGGAAGCAGAAATCTAGAATTCGGTGGCTTAAAGAGGGTGAGCAAAATACCAAATTTTTTCACAGATCTGCTCTAGATTACAGAAGTGCGAATAGAATTCTAGAACTCAAGAATGAGAATGGTGAAAATTTAAAGAATCACCAAGACATAGCGGCTTTACTAACTAGGCATTTCAGCAGTATTGTCCAGGAACCCTTAGCAAATAGAGAGGATGCCATAAAGGAGCTCATCTCGGCCATCCCCAAAACTATTACCGGCGCTCAGAACTCAACTCTAAGCAGAGAAATAACCTTAGAGGAAGTGGAGGAAGCAGTCAGAAGTATGCCTAGTGATAAGGCCCCTGGACCGGATGGTTTCACCATTAATTTTTACAAATCCTGTTGGAACCTAGTGAAGCATGAGATATGGGAAGTTGTTGAGGACTCTAGGAGATCTGGTTCCATCCTCAAATCTCTCAACTCAACCTTCATAGCGCTTATCCCAAAGATGGAAGAAGCAAACTCTCCTGAGAAGTTCAGACCAATTGCTCTGTGTAATGTCATTTATAAAATCATATCAAAAGTTATAGCTAATAGACTAAAGCCTATTCTTCCTGGCCTCATATCAGAAGAGAAATCTGGGTATGTCGAAGGGAGACAGATCTTAGACAATATTCTTCTAGCTCAAGAAATGATTCACGCCCTGCAAACTAGAAAATTAGCAGGAATGATAATGCAGCTTGATCTATCGAAAGCCTATGATAAAGTTAGTTGGAAATATCTAGAAGCCATTCTAAAAACCTTCGGTTTTTGCAAGCTATGGATCAATTGGATCTTAGCCCTTATTAAGTCCTCCAGATTCTCAATCCTTGTCAATGGATCCCCCTCTGAACCCTTTTCACCCACTCGTGGAATCAGACAAGGAGACCCTCTCTCCCCCTTCCTGTTTGTAATTCTCATGGAAGGTCTCAGCAGACTCATAGCCAAAGCAAAAAGAGAAGGGAAAATCAAGGGCCCTCAGCCTCTCCAATCTATTCCAGCAACAACACACCAACAATTTGTGGATGATATGATGTTACATGGAACTCCCACAGTGAAAGAGGCTCTAGATTTTAAGAAAATCCTTGATCTTTTCAGCAAGGCATCCGGAATGGAAATTAATTTTTCCAAATCCACGATTTACTTCTTTCACACTCATCCAGCTGTTCAGAAGCACCTCTCTAATTTACTTGGATTCAGAAAAGGATGTCTACCTTCAAGATATTTGGGAGCACTGCTAACTCTCAAACCCTAGCAGAAAGTGCATTGGGAGAGAATCTTGGCTAACCTAGAGAAATAGTGCAAGCACTGGACGCACAAAGCACTTAATTTTGCGGGGAGATTAGTTCCCACGAAGGCAGTTCTGCAAGCTATCCCTCAGTACTTACTTTCCATGCTTCCGTCCCCCAAGGGCATCCTCCAACAAATTAGAACAATCCAAAGATAATTTTTATGGAATGGTAATGGGGAGAAGAAAAAATGGGCGCTTGTAGCATGGCATAAACTCTGCAAACCAAAAATTTTGGGAGGCCTAAATCTGGTGGATCCTTCAATCATCAACATGACTTGTGGTGCTAAACTCTGGTGGCGATGGATAAAAGAGCCCCATCTCCCCTGGGCAAGACATTGGAAAGAGAAATATACCCCCGAACATAATAATCAGGATATTATTAGGGTCAGGAGGTTCCTGAGGGATCACCCATATGGAATCTTGCCTGGAAAAATCGCAACTTGGTGCAGGAAAACAATTTTTGGGAAATCTGGAATGGGCATTCAACTCTCTTTTGGGAAGATGCTTGGCAGCAGATCCCAAAATTGGAAAAGCCCGAACTCGATCTTCTCAAGAAGAAATGTCAACACGAGGGTCGTTATAGAGTTCATCAATACTGGAACTGGATCAGCAGGGATCCCATCTGGAGAGAATGGATAAACTTCGACTTGGATAATAGCAATGGGGAAAACGACAGCTCAAAGCATTTAATTGACCAACTACTCAAAGGAAAATAGGGAATACGGATGAAAAGGACCAGCTTAGATGGGGAATGAAGGGTAACGGAAATTTCTCACTCAAGGAAGCCAGGGAACTGATAGAAAATGCAGAGCAAAGGGAGGTTTCACCTTGGAGTCATAACGTATGGGACGACCTGTTTTGGCCAAAAATCAAAACGTTCCTCTCGCTTTTAATGAGGAAAAAAACCTTGACATGGGAAAATCTACGCAATAAAGGCTTTCATGGGCCGTCCAGATGCCCAATGTGCCTGGTAGAGGAAGAAACAATGAATCATTTATTTAATTCCTGTGACTGGGCTTGCCATTTATGGAATTGGGCGGAGGGTATTATGCTATACTCTAATAGAAATAGGGAGTCCATTCAGGATACTATACAAAATTGGCAAAAAAATTACTCAAAAAATTCCAGGGTCAACAACATTTGGAAAGTTATGCTGGGTTTTTTAACATGGACCATATGGAAGGAGTGTAACAGGAGAATATTCCAAGATGAATACAGAAACACAGAGCATGCCATAGATACTCTTATGAGAAATATTAAACAATTAATTCAAGTAAGAGTGAAAGCAAAAACTAATGAGAAGCCTTCATCTAGTGACTTACGGATTTTAAAACTCTTCCAACTGCACATCAACCAGAGCATGCCCACGTCGAGAAGCCAGCAAAGGCCGCAGTCTGAGTCCAATAGTTGGAATTACCCGCCGGTTGGCTGGCTGAAGTTGAATTTTGATGGCGCGTCCAAAGGAAACCCTGGGATGGCGGGTATCGGAGGAATCATAAGAAACCATAAGGGAGACATTCTTCATATTTACTGCAAAGCACTGGGAGAATGGACGAACAATGAAATGGAGTTTGCAGCTTTAGAAGAGGGACTACGAATTCTAAAGGACATGCAGAATTATACAGCGGTGGTAGAAGGTGACTCGGCCCTGGTAATCTCTGTGGCAAAGAGAATCTATGGCAGAACCAAAGCGAGCAAAGCTATGAAGCATTGGATATTAGCAAAGGTGACGGAAAACATAGCCGAGTTGATCAGCGGCATGAGAGGGTTAGTCTTCCAGGCAGTGAGACGCAAGATGAATGCGATTGCGGACCACCTAGCAAATCATGGCATCGATAACCAAAATAGGGAATGGGACAACTGTTGGCAACAGGTGAACTTCCCAGACCTGAAAAGTAAATGCATCCAGCTGGCCAAACAAGACAAGGATAATGCCAACCGGGCTTGACCGAAAGGCGTTCAAACTCCGCGTTTTTTCATGATAAAGCACAAAGGAGTGGATACGGACATTAAAAGTTGGTAGAAAACAAAAGGACATGTAATTCTGGTGCGTTTATGGCAACAGAAGGGGAATAAAGGAAACAAATCTAATATGATGTGCCGCAACGATCACCGCCATCACCACAGCAAGTTGGAGGACACTTGGCAATTTCTGATTAGAGAAGGAAGAGGCAACATTGATGTCAAAGGTTGGATAGATCACTCGGAAAACACAGTTCAAGGAAGTAACAATTATGTCAGTACATCCACGTCGTTTTGAGAGAATCGGTTAGTCATGAGCAATATCCTCCAGATCAACTATTTAACAGCGAGTGGAGGCATAGTCATGAACAGAATTTTGCAGTGCATCGTTCCAGTACATTTACTTTCGGCTCTCAGTGCCAGGTCTCACGTTGCAAGTGTTAAGATAAGTATGGAAGGTGACGGCTGCCGCAGTGCAACTGCGAATATGGAGCTCAAGACAGCGAGGGAAATGTATGAAACCAGAACCGCGTCGAAGAACAAACGCAAATTGTCTGAATTGGAGGCCTTGGTGAAGGAAGAAGAGCGAAAGCGGTGGGAGGAGGATATAGCGCAGGAAGTCAACTGGCTTCAAGATCCTGGTACAGTTACTAAGCGCGCAACTCAGTTTGTGCGCACTCAGGCGGAAAGCTAGAGAGTTAAAACCCTGCTGGCGCGTGCTCTGGATGCGAAGGAAGATAGTAAGAGGCTGGCTCAGAGTGACCAGGTCATCCCGGAGGCACAGATGAAAAGTCTATACGACATTTATGAAGCTTTGGATTTCAAAGTCACTGCAGTGCATGAGATGGTAGACTCTCTGTCCAAGAAGGTGACGGTGCTCATTAAGCTCCTCAGGCAGACGCTCAGTCCAGAAGCAAGGCAAACTGGAGGCCTGCCGCAAGAAAAGCAGGCGGAATGCCGCAGCTATCATTCCCTGCAAGCGAGAGCAGACAACCATGTGCTGGAACAGGCCTTGGACACTGCGAGCAGGTTCGGGAAGTCACCTTAATATTTGTGTTCTGATGTTAATTCTCATCCATCTTAATCGGATGTTCATATGTCCTGACCGGTTTTTTTTGGTCTCCCCAAAATCTGGGGTTTTGTCATTACCATAGTCTCTGCGGGTTGAAGGGCTGCGGTCCTCGTTTTAGTATCTTTTATTCACAGGCGTTGTTAGATAGCAGGATCAGCCACCCTGCGTGGTGTGCAGTTGATAGTTTTTTGTGGTTTTTAGGGATGGAAATCATGATGTCTGGCTTGTTTTCTTCAGGCCTCGATCTGCTATGGCAGATTTTTTGTACTATATTTTTTCTCTTTTAATATAATCCTCTAACTTACACAAAAAAAAAGAAAGTAGTATACAAGGAAGTAGAAGAAGAGCCAGAACCAGTGTATCTGCTTAATCAGCGCCGCCAGTGGCAACCGTGAAAAACAGGTATGTTTTCAGACCCAACTTCTTCTTTCCAGCCTCAGCAATACCATGCTCAACAATATAATTCAATGTGGAAAAATCAACCTCCCTTCCCGAATTGGTCACATCAATCATTCCCTTCATCATCTCCATGGCCGAGTCAAGCAAGCCAACCCAATTGGCCAAATTTTCCCTATACTCTACCATATTGGAAAAACAATGTTTTTCGACTGCAATGGACTCCACCTACTTCACAGAGTCAAACCTAGTGGACAAACTAGCAAAGACCGATGAATTAGCCAGTAGGGACTATCCCGCTCCCTCAACCTACACTGCCAGCTCTACAACAAAATCCCCATTCTAATTTAATGCCGCAACTCCCAGCCCAACCCAACCCCAATCCAAATAACAGATTGGTCCAAGCCATTCAAATAATCGAAACACCAGAGATAGGAACCGATGTAAAGGAGTGTGATGACCTTCAATTAAGATCAGAGCGTATCATTAAAACAGAGGGAGATAAAACAGCCCGAGTTGAAAATCAGTTACCTGTAGAACAACTGTTACAGGAAGACGACATGCCCAGACAACAAATTCATGGTCCAGCAACCACATCCTCTCCTCCATTCCTAGAACACTTAATTATACGTTGACCTATACAACATCCTGATTTTGACATTCTAGGAGAATTACGAAACCTGTACATAAAAATCCCTCTCCTCCAAGCTATTCAAGACATCCCGATATATGCAAAGACTATCAAAGAGCTATATATAAAGAAAACAAGGAGGACAATAACAAATAACCCAAAAGTCCAAGTAGTTGGCTCTTTATCTGACTTATTATCAGGAAAAGTAACACCCGTTAAATACGAAGACCCAGGAAATCCAATAGTAACCGTATAGATCTATGGCAAAACCTTCTCAAATTCCTTAGTTGATCTAGGAGCTGTAATTAACATCTTAACAACCGCTACTTGCCAAAAACTGGGCATTACATCAATAGAACCGACCTCCACTACAAGATATTATGGTATCTATTGATTCCTGGGAATATCCGACCGATTTTCTAATAATAAACCCCAAAAACTGACTTGATCGACACCCATTGATCTTAGACAGACCTTAGCTCACAACTGGCGATGCTTATATTGGCTGTCGACAAGGAAATATGACCATTTCTAGGGGGGATAAATATTAAGAGTCTAGCTTTATACCCCCCAGCGCAGCCAAGTGTCACCATAATAAAAACTAACAAGCACCTTGTATCATACCTCACAGAAAATATTAGATCTCCATTAACCATACAAGAGGCCCTCGATTTCAAATACCAAACAGAATACGATGCCGTTAATAATTTCATTAGCCAAGCCGAACCCAGATCCCACGTACAATATCACATGATAGAAGAAACATTTGATAATGAATTGGAAGAGGATATTCTTAAAGATATGCATGATCAACCAATACCTACTACCTCTGTCTTGAATAGAAAAAATGTGGAAATTGAGCCAGGAAAGACTTTAAACATCAATTCCAACCTGACTTTAGAACAAGAAAAGAAACTCATCTAGTTATTGAGGAAACATAAAGAGGCACTTGCATGGGACTACCCTGATATGAAAGGAATTGATTCCCAGTCATGTACACACCACATTTATATAGAAAAGGATGCAAGACCTGTTCGCCAACCACAAAGGAGACTGAATTCTCATCTAAAATACGTTGTAAAAGTTGAGCTCCTAAAACTTTTAGATGTTAACTTCATCTACCCTATCTCCGATAGTAAATGGGTCTCTCCACTTGTTGTGGTACCAAAAAAGAATGGTAAGTGGAGGATTTGTGTAGATTATAGACAATTAAACAACGCAACACAAAAAGACCACTTTCCCCTTCCATTCATTGATCAAGTATTAGACACTTTAGTAGGAAAGAAATTCTTCTCTTTCTTAGATGGCTTCAGTGGATACAATCAGATTCAGATTGCCCCTGAAGACCATGACAAAACTACTTTTACTTGTCCTTTGGGAACATTTGCCTACAGATTCCTACCCTTTGGCCTATGTAATGCCCCTGCCACATTTCAAAGGGCCATCCTCAGCATCTTTTCAGATTTAATAAATGAAGGGCTTGAAGTCTACATGGATGATTTCACACCATACGGAGATGATTTTGATCCAGCATTGGACACAATGGAAAAAGTCCTGCAGTGCTGCATTTCCACCAGGCTTTGCTTAAGCAATGAAAAATGATATATGATGATGACTGAAGGACTTATTCTAGGCCATTATATCTCAACAACTGGCATACAAGTAGACCCGGCCAAAATTCAAATAATTTTACTAATTCGCACTCCTACCACTCAAACAGAGGTATGCAATTTTCTTGGATTTTCTAGTTATTATAGAATATTTATAGAACACTATTCACATATTGTTGCACCTCTATATGCGATAACAGGTAATGTTGACTTTATTTGGAAAGAAAAATGTGAGCGTGCTTTTCAAGATCTGAAGAAGCTTGTCTCCACAGCTCTAGTCCTTTGTGGACCAAATTGCAACCTACCATTCCAGATTTCGTCAAATGCCTTAGATACAGCTATCGGAGCAGTCCTTGGGCAGGAAGAAGATAAAAAACCATATGTAATTTATTACATTAGCAAGAACTTATCCCCTGCTAAATTAAATTATACTATTACTGAAAAGGAATTTCTAGCTGTAATACATGCTATCAATAAGTTCAGGCATTACATTATTGGATATCCTGTTATTTTATATACACATCACTTTGCCATAAAATATTTATCAAATAAACCAATCCCAACTGGTAGAGTAACAAGATGGCTGATTTTAATGGAGGAATTTGATATTACAATCAAGGATCGACCCGGAAAAAAAAAAAAATCATGTAGCTGACTTTCTCTTGCAAATACCAAAACCAGTGGATGCAGCAACAGTTGAAGATCAATTCCCAGATGAGCATTTGTTTGCTGTCACTATTAAAACACCCTGGTATGTTGATATTGTGAATTACTTAGCAGTAGGTAAAAAGTCACAACATGTGGGATCGGTAGTGAGTCACCATGGACTGATAAGTTGATAGGTATCCATAGTTTGGCTCAGCAGTAGAGTAGCCGGGAAGAACTAATTGCTATAATAGATGGGGCACCAACTCTGCCAGCCCCAAAACGCAAACGCACTACCAGTACACCAATAAACCATCAAAACAGAGAAAATCAGTTAGATTGGCATGGATTAGAGGAAGGCTGGAAAATCCCCAAGGAAGTACCAGCTAGCCTGTGGAGATAAAAGACTCAGGGGATGAGCAACCCCCGCAACTGGAAGGAGAAGAGAATGAGAAGGAAGTAGAAGGAAATGAGGAAGGAGAGATAGAGGAAGAGACTGAACAACCTGAGTAGGTGGAGGTGGAGATAGAACAACGTGAAGAGAGTCCACTGCAAAATCTATTGCAAGAGGACGAATTGGCCAAAATTCTAGCCAATATGGGCGAATATGGCCAGCCTCTCAGCCTGCTAGGCCTCCAGACTGAGGAAGACCTGAAAGAGCATTCTGCTCAGGATAACAATTCACCCAAAGAACTGCACGACGAGGAAGAAAATAAAGAGAATCATTCTACAAGTATGACAGGAGAAGAAAATGATGAAGATATGGGAGGTGAAAAATCCACTCCCAGCCAGACTACCCCAGAAGAATTGCATGAAGAAGAAGGGGTGGATAAGGAAGTTGCCCAGGAAGTAACAAAGCCAACTAGGGTTTCTACTCTTGAGCAGCCTGAACAAAACACCGAAAGAGCACCCCAAGAGGAAAACCAAGGAATTGGACAAGATAATAGTCTAGGCCTGAGTAAATAGACAGTTGTTCCTTCTAAGGAAGCAGAAGAAATCAAACGATTACGAAAAGAACAGCAAAGGTTGCTAAATGTGATAGCTCGACTTTGACAGCAAATCAGGGTTTTGAGAATGAGAAAGAAAGCAAAAAGAACTTCAAGGGAAAGACATGCAGCTACTCCGGTGAGACCCCCCAGGAAAAAGATTCGAAAGACCCCTGTTCAGCCTATTTTTCAAAAACCTATTGAAGAATAGTTTGCTGAAGCACAGGTTGTTGTTCAAATTGCTGTTGAAACACAGTCTAAAGTTCAAACCGCCGTTGAAAAATAGTCTACTGTTCAAACTCTTGTTAAAGCGTAGACTGCCATTCAAAAGCAAAAGGAACAACATTCCGTTGTTGCTCATGTTGAAGTAAAAACGGACGATATATTGGCCTATGACGAGGAAGTTCAGATAGAGGCACAATCTTCTGAATAGATACAGACTATAAACACAAGGCGACACAATAGAGAGATTCAAGTAAATCTTCCACTGGCCACTACTGCGTGGGATAGCAATCCGAGGACAGTAACCCTACGAGAGGGTTTGATGCAAGTGCGGCAAGAAGTGAAAAAACTCACGGAACAAACGGTTTCTCGAGAAAAGTATGAAGAATTACAACAACATCTAAGGAATGTCAATTTATCTGAAAGCCAAGCCTTTGAAGGATGGAAAAAATAACAAGAAAAAGTTGCAAAGGTAACTCATAGATTAGATGTAGTTATCAGACGGATGGATACCTTATGCTCTTTGTACACTAACATCCTAGCATGTAGAGCCCCTGCCAAGAATTATGCATTGTTTTTAATGGAACGATATTTGCAATTGAAAATTAAGGTTGTCAAAGCAGGAGCCCCCATCCAAATTAATACCATTGATGATTTTATAAATTGTTGTAAGCATTATGGAGTAAAGGTTCAAAGACTACTGTGTGAATTCTATCTACATAACCTTGTGCTAGACCAGGACACAGAGAAGAACCACGACCCTTTTGTTAGGGATATCCAACTGCAGGAATTTATTTCATTTGGAGTTAATCAAATCAAATGGCTTAAAGCCTATAATGCCTTCCAAAGACAAGAAAAAATATTAGACTTATGGGTAAGAGCTGAGCCTAGAGATCCATTATAGTTATGGAACAAACACAGGAGCCTTATGAGGACTGCCGGCGTGATTGACATGTTAAAACCCATTCATATAGCAATCAATTGGCAAGGGATAGAATACTTCTTTACCATTAAGGACCTTGTCGTTGCAGCTGCTAAATTTCGATATCAGACCTCTAATCCGGACATCCAACTCAAGGAACCATTTAATTACGAGAACTTTAAGTTAGCCACTGATCATCTAAACCTTATGGGGAGATTATCTTGACGGTAGGGCCATCTTAGTTAGGATATAGGTTTCGAAGTCTGATTATTTGGAACCCTGCACCTGGATACCAAGCCCTGTATGAGATGCCTGAGGGTCAAACAGGCCATATTTTTGAATACTTAGTTAGGCATCATGATTGTAGGCCACCACATGAGATCCCATGTCCAGCCTACTCTCTCACTACCTTACATGTCAACTACAATGTTTTCATGAGGGCATGAAAAAGGGTAAGCAAGGGGGTGTGTGGAGTATTGAAGAAAGTATTTTTCATTGACTATTTTGGCATCTTTTCTTTGGAACTCGTAACATCTTTGCATCATGAACTAGGTAGATAATGGGAAATCATGACAAAATCTATAAAGATTTATATAGAACCTGAAAATGCTAATAATTGCTATTTCTTATGCAGGAAAGAGAAAAAACTAGAGATTGTTGCTCCAAGGAAAAAGACAGGGCTAAGCTAACCACTATCCCTTTGACAGGGAACCATATGCACACAAGACGATTTAAATTAAAACATCTCAGCCAAGGAAAGGAAAAGGAGATATCGACTCAGCATAAGAAAATGACCGGATAACTGAGGATTAACAACTTGGTGAATCCCTCAGGATCCTTTGATCTTGAGGGATCGCTGCTTTAACTATTTTTTCACCCTTGATATCTCTGCTTCAGCTGTTATAAGTAGGGGCAACAATGCTAGCCCGGGGGAGGAAAAAAATGTTAATTTGTCATGTAACTTATCTCAGTACTTGAACTTTGATCATCAACTCTCATTGAGAAGTGATTTACTGTAACTCTATTTTAATGCCTTAATATAAATTTGGTTGTTGTTCCATCTGTGATTCTGGAATAATCTCAAGCGGTGTGTCCCTAGAGGCTAAGGGCCCAGCCCTTGTGGCTCCTATATCATTATCTTTAGTTCGTGTGTGGTTTGTATTATAAGCTTTAATTAGTAATCTGGTGTGTTTTGTTATCTTATGTCGCAGCTCTATTATATTTTATATATCATTCTCTGCAATAGGAAAGTCGTATCATGCATTCTGATCTTATAACGTATTGTTGTTTCTTTAAAGTCATTAATGTAACATCGATGTTCTTTACAGAATGTTATTGTTGTTTAATTGTAGAATAATCAAGTTGTAACCTTCTTAAGTTGGTATTACTGTATTCGTCTATGGTTTATACTTCATATGATTGGTTTTCAATTGACATTGTTGTTCCATTATGAATTGCTATAGTTACCCTTTCTAACTGGGATCAATACTGGTATCAGACCCAGATTACTGTTTTTCTTAACATCTTTGTATGCTGTGTGTATTATATATTTCGGCACCGTATATTCACAATTGGCTCTAAGCACTGTTTTATACTTGATTTGTAATTGATTGCCGTTCCATTTCTATTTGTTGTCCAATTTACCCTTTGAATAAAGATTGACATTTGATTTCCATAAGGTGAGATTACTATACTTGTTTCTGCAGATAAAGGTGATGTTGTTCATTAGAATTAGTTGTTGTTACATTTTCTAGTTGTTGTTCCATTTCTTAATTGCTGTTCCATTTCCTGTTATTTGAGCTACTGGTTTCTTTGGTGTGCAGAACGATCTGAAACTATAGTGGGCATTGGCATTTGCTGTCTAGTCCCCAGATTGACTATTTGTTCCTTGATTACTTTTGGTTACGTCAGTTTCCAAAGGGATGAGTTATTGTTACTGGACCCTTGACTGATACATTGCTTAGTTTTCTGAGTGCATGATTTAAGCTTCAAAGTATTTTGTTGTAAGTAGATTTTCTTTCAAGCATCCATTTACTCTTGAATTTTCTTGAGCACTATACTACTAGCATTACTCTGACAAATGACAGCCTCAAACTGAGTACACTCTTTGAGATAACAAATCGTTCCTAGATTGACAAGTTAATGTGAGGTAATTAGAGGTGAAAAAGACCCTTTTTACGGCTCGACACCAGCCTTTTTTTTTTTTTTGATGCGTTGGTTATCTTGTCAAAGATGGAGTCCTCAATAGAGTTATGTATCAAACATTTGGCTTTGTGTTCCTTCTTTCTTAGTCCTACAAAACCATTCCTCTTATTATTGTTCATGGTTTTTAATGCTTCTTTGTTCAACTCTACATAAATGTTCTATAGCATATCCAAACATTGTTGGGTTTATAGAAATGTCTTCTTTCGTAGAGACCAAAATTCATTATCTTTTCCAAACAAAGTCAGGGTTTTGTGGAAAAGAGATGGAAGAAGGCATTTTTTTTAATGCAGATGTGTGTGGTTTTTTACAATCTTCTTTCCAAAATAAAAACAAATATAAAAAATAAAATATCCTTTTTAAAACAATGCAACGGCCTCCTCTTAATTTTTCTTTTAATAAACTATTGTTTTGTTTCAATAGAAAAACCCAAATTTAAAAAACATTTGATAAAATACACTACCTTGTATTTTCTATAACAATTCGAAGATTTAAAAAAAAAATCTTGAATAAAAATTGCTTTGTTTTAATAAAATATAACAAAGCCTCCCTTTGTTTTGAAATAATGGATCACCCTTTTCCTTTGAGAAGTAGTCCTCAACGAATACCATGACAGAAAATGATTTTAAGAAAACCTTCCCATTGAGATCTGTGACAACTTTATATTTTCACATAATGGAATGCTTGCTTGAATTTTCACATAAAAGAATTCCCCTTGTCATTTCGTGAACAAAATAAGAATGACTTATGGTACCTTTAAATTTGCTCTCCTTTTTTTAAAAGACTTGGTTGCATGTTGCACCTCACAACGCAAATAGGGTACATAATCTATTGCACCGTTTGGAACTGTAGTCTACGACGGTTCTAGAAATTCACAATTTTGTAAGTTGGGAGATTTTTATTGCACCTTATTTTCTTTAGAGGTGTGAAAGTCTAGATTTTGTCACACTTTCTATGTCTAGCAAGTCGACCTCTCATCCTAGACATCTCATGACCCTTGTTATTTATTTGTGAGCACGAAAAAGTTCAAACATTGCTCTCTCTAGAGTCTTACACAACCTGGTGCTCTGATACCATGAAAAAATATGTAAAACAATAAATACACAAAGATTAGATTCATAACTAGAATGGAGTGAATTAGATACTCATCATTCAATTTTAGTAAAATAGGTACATAGGAGACAAGGAAAGAAATAACAATAAGTGACTAGAGAAAAACTCCACTAACTCAACTAAATTTGAACTGACTATGGCACCTAGAAAAGAATAGGATTAAATGTGATGACATCTAGCAGATGGTCAGGCTAATATCTCAACACCCCCTCCTAATCTCAATTGTTACATGTAGTGGCACTTATAATGCTTAATTTCTCTATTTGAAATTCAAATACACTTTTTCCCAATTCTTTGTGAAAATATCTACAAGATGATCTTTTGAACCACAAAAAGAATGTAATATATCTCCGTCATTGCCAAGCTCATGGATGAAATGAAAATGTGCATCAATGTGCTTGATTTTATTGTGAAATACATGACATTTTTATAAATAAATTGGAGATATTTTATCACAGCAAATAGGAATTGTCTCCTTCTGAACATTTGAAATACCTTTAAACTATCTTCTCATCCACAATGCTTGATAAGATTTTAAATTTGTAGCTACATACTCTTCCTTTGTGGAAGATATTGAAATGATTCATTGTTTCTTGGATGCCCATGAGATCAGATTAGTTCGAAGGTGAAAACCATACCTTGAGGTCATTTTGCGATCATCTAAGTTGTCTGCATAATGATTGTCTGATTAACCTGAAGGTAAGCAATATTTAGAATGTGTGTAGAAAAAAACATAGTCCAGGGTCCCTGCGATATATATTAATATCCTTTTGGAAACCTTCCAATGAGAAATATTGGGTGATTACATAAACATGGAGAAAAAACTAGTTGCAAACATGATATCAGGTCTAGTTGCAGTGAGATAATAGAATGCCGAATATATTTTTATACAATGTCGAATCAACTGGTGGTGCTACATTCTTTTTACTCAGCTTGGTTCCTTGAGGAATTGGTGTATCAGTTGGTTTTCAATTTGTCATTCTAAAATTTTGGAGGATGTCAATGGCATATTTATGTTGACCAACAAAATTCCATTTGAAGATTGTTGAGTTTAAATGCCAAAGAAGTATTCACGACCCCTAGACCATAAATATCAAACTTTGTTTGAATTTTTCCATTGGAGTATTCTAACATCATATTTCCTATATAAAGGATATCATCAACGCAAAGGAAAATAATACAAATTTTACCTTAATCAGTTTTGGTATAAAAAGTTGGCTCATGGCTACTTCTACTAAAACCACTTTTGCTGAGATAGGCGTCGATGTGAATGTATCAAGCTTGGGGATCTTGTTTCAAGACACACAAGGATTTCTTCAACCTGTACATCTTATGCTCCTATCCTCGAACTTCAAAACCAGGATTCTACCCCACATAAATTTTTTGATGTAATATTCCATTTAAGAAAGCATATTTTACATCAAGTTGATAAACTTTCCATTTTGGTTGAGCTGTTGTGGACAAAATAGTTCTGATAGTTTCTAACCTTGCTACCATAGCATTTACCATAGTGGACACCAAACTATTGTTGTAACAACCATTGGTTGATTTCCTATGTAAATAAATAAAAACATTAACCAAGGTCACAGGAGACATTTTCGAAGCTGAATGTTGGGGAAAAACATACCGGTGGGGACCATTGCTGGTTAATAAATGACTATGGAAATTAGCAAAGGAAATGGAAAATAAAACTAATATTTATTAGCATTTATTTATGAAAATAATTGAAAATAGTAGAGAAGGAAGGTGAAAGGTCACATAATTGCATGAGGAGGAGATTGTAGGAAAAATAAAGGAAAATGAAGAAAATAATGGCCTCAATGATAAAAAGGCTTCTGAGGATTAGTTCCTATCTTTTAGTTGGTTACCTTTTGTCAGTTCAGTTTTGGAGCTCTCATTCTATTCTCTCTCTCTCATACTCTTGCACACTTAGAGAAATCTTGGAACATTGTTGGAACATGCTTGGAGCACTCTAGTTTTCATTAGATTTGGAGAAATGAGGAAAAGGAAAGTGGTAAATCATAAGGGAACATCAATATCAATAACTAGAATGGGGTTTCTTTGCAGGTATTGGGTCACGTGTATGAGTTCCTTGCTAGTTTTTGCATGCATGGTATATGCATGTCGTTATTTATATTGATCTATCATTAGCATGGAGGATTACATGGATTGATGATGGTTTTAGTCTTGCCATATAATTTCTTCGAGTGCCATGGTGTTGCAGGTTTTTCCACTTGTTTTTTTGTACTTTCTTCTCACGTTCCTTATGGATATGGGTTGAGTTACTAGTTATTGGAGCCATTGGTTTGAGTAAACACACTGGAAGCCCTAGAAAAACTTGGGTTGAGTTACTATTCCTAGAGCCTAGGTTGGGACAAATGCTTTGGAGCCATTGGTGGGTTGAGTTAATAGTCCCTGGAGCCAGGTTGGACAAACGCTCTAGATCCCTAGAAGGTTGTGGGTTGAGTTATTAGTTCCCGGAGATGCAATTTCAACAAATGCTTTAAAGCATTAAATAACTTAGGTAGATATCGATCTGGTTGGTGTTAGTGATGTTTAACCATGAGGTGGAGGCACTGGTTGATGGTCGAGGTAGTTTGGCATCTCGAAGCCTTGATTTGGCTTTGCGTGGTTTATTTTGTGACATCCCGCATTCACGCCTGCAATATGGCACAGGGGTGATTGGGTGAAAGAGATATTTGGTTCACCCCAATATATGGTCAGATGGTACATGGAAGTCCCTAACTTGGTTGGATATGCATATGTTAATAAGAGCTCTTTTCCTATTGCATTTCCATTTCCAGTTTATCATGGTGTATATGTTGTTATTTTGTTGGTTATATGATGATGATAAGATGTATATTGGCTATGGATCTTGATGTGTTTTGATTTGTTAATGAATGGTTAATGAATCCATGAGCTAATAGATGTTATTGAAGCTATTATGAGAGGGAATTAAACCTTCTTGAAGATTCTTAGATAAGTATCAAAACCATATGTTTAAATATGTATTCATGACCTATAGATTACATGTTCGGCATATGTTTGATGAAATGACTATCACGGTTAAGACTGGTTAGGTCAAGTACTTTATTAAATTTTATATGAATAGATTTATCTTGATGTAATTATTGATTTTGGAAAGTCTCATTGAGTTGTCGGTAGTGGTCTAGAGGCTTACCTAGAATTTAGGCTTAGAATCCAGGACTACATGCTCTGAACTAGACATTTTTGGTTGCAACCTCATGGATGCAGGCTTTTGGGAGTGATTGGAGGCTTCCAACTAGATGGATTCCTTCTTTTGGGAGTGGTTGAGATCTCAGCACAAGGAAAAGGTGGTCCAACTCAGGACTTGGCTACCTAGGCATTTTTTTAGCCTCTTAGTGACCTGCAGCCCCTATACAATGTGTTCAGTTGTCAGTTTTGCTTCCACTATTAGCCCCTCTTCCTTAATGGAATCTAGGAGGTTGTCTCATGTCATAGAAGCTCCTCCTATCATGTTTACCCTAGCAGGCTAGTGAAACTGGGTAGATATGGGAGGGGTTGTTATAGTTATGAGAATCCTTTTTCAACCAACCTTGCCTTATGTTTCTCAATCTCTCCTCTTTCAATCAACTTCGTCTTATATAATCATTTTATAGCAATTTTTTTTTTTAATCTCTTGGGAGATCAACTAATTCCCAATTCTGGTTCTTCCTTATGCCAACAATTTCTTGATTCAATGCATCAACCCAATGTTTTTCTTTCACAACTTCTTCATAATGGGTAGGTTGAGATGAAAGAAAGGGAAATATATTCTGATGATCAAATTCATGCTCCTACTCATATTTTTCTATGATGCTTTTAATTTTCTGATTGTCTTCTAAAGATGGTGAATCACTGTTCGATTCACTGCAGGAGGATATACCATTTTCAGAGTGGTATGGATCTTCATGAGACTGAAATATTTACAGTTGTGGTGGATGGACAAACTAATTTAAAATTTGATCAATTTTATCAGACCAAGATATATTTTCAAAAAAATTAGCATCCTTTCTTAAAACAAAGTTCTGGGTGGTTGGATTATAGAGTGTGTAGGCTTTATATTCTTCACTATAGCCTACAAAATACATCTTTCACTCCTATCATCAAGATTCTTTATTAGCTACTCAGAAACATGTACAAATGCTACAGATAAAAAAATTATGAAGTGAGATACATTCACCTTCTTACCATCCCATGCTTCTTGAGGTATTGCATCTTGGACATTTGTTGTGGGAGATATTTTGAGAACATTTATTACAGTTGAAACGTCTTCATCCCAATAGTCATTAGACAACTTATTCTCACGAAATACATCTATCCACATTCATGATTGAATGGCTTTTCCTTTCTACGACTCCATTCTATTGTGGAGTATATATTGTTGTGTTTTTCATGATTATTCCTTATTGCTGACAAAAATCTTGAAATCATTGGAGTTTTATTGTCCTCCTCTATCAAACTTGAGTACTATCAAAGGCTTTCCACTCAACTCTTACGATTCTTGTTTGAACTCTTTGAATCTCGAGAGAGTTTCTAATTTATTTTTGAGAAAATACACCCAAAAAATCATGTTATAATCATCAATAAAGTTCATAAAATAAACATTACACCAATAGAATGTTTCCACATTGGGCCACATATTTCTATATGGACTAGATCTAAAGGTTGTTTTGCTCTAGAGGAAGATGTGGGAAATCTGTCTATTTTATTCTTGTATATAATACAAATTTCACAGTTACAATCCTTTTCATTCATAATAGGGAGACCAATGACCATACAATGCTTCTTAAGCAGACTTTCACTCTTTACGGTAATATTCCCATACTTATAATTCCATAACTTTGACTAATTTATTCTTGACACATTGTGTGCAATGGACTATGAAATATTTTGACTTCTATGTTTCAAGGGAAACATCCTGTTCTTGGTGTTTTAACCTTTTCTATCAGTTTTCTATTGTGAGGCTTTTCATAGATAAACCATTTTTTCCCATGGAATATTAAATCATAACCATGTTCCATCAATTGACCTGCACTAATGAGGTTACATTTTAGATGTGGAAGATAATAAATTTCATGTATGTTTTTCTACTAGTTCTGTTTAGTAAGAATAGGGATGTGAACTTTTGTCACACCTTCTTTTATTCAGAGATGTGAAATTCTATCTTTTGTCACACTTTCTCTATCTAGCTCCTCGACCTCTCGTCCACAACCTCTCATGACATTTTCTATTTCTTTGTAGCACAAAAAATTTAAAATGTCGCTCCCTCTAGATTCTTATCCAACCTAGTGCTCTGATAGCATGAAAAAATATGTGGAAGTGGATATATGCAAAGATTGGATTGAAAACTCGAATGTAGAAAATTAGATCTTCTCATCATTATAAATTATAGAAATAGAGAAAATACGAGACAAGGAAAAAATGGTTGGAGAAAAACTCAACTAAATCAACGAAATTTGAACTGACTGTGACCCATAAGATACAATAGGATTAAATATGATTTCACCTAGAAGATAGTGACATTGGTATCTCAACATATTATATAATTTTTTGAATAGGGCAAACTTTATTACAGACTCTTTCTCTCTCCATAAATATTTGAATCCCCCATCGAACTAAAATCCAATTGGAAGATTAAGAAGCTTGTATCGAGTAAACAACTATGAGAAATTTTACTGTGTCTCATGCTGCGAGCAACTCTTCCCTATGGAAGATGCCACTTCCATACATGTTGGGTGTAGCTATTATAATTATGGCTCTGATAGCCTTCACATTAAGCGATCCAATGTTCTCTGACTGAGACGAATATGATAATAATGATCATTATTCAGAGAAAGTAAGCGCCATCAGATCAGGGCATGGTAGTGAATAAACTATCGAAAATGGAAAAAAGAGTGATATGATGGAGATTTATATGCCAAATTACTCTTATGAAAAGGAAAAGAAAATTAGTTGTGATTATGGTTGTTGATGAGATGTCGAACTTTATCACAATGCCCACATATGCGTTTGCAAAATTAAAGTGCACAAAGCACGTTCTGTGTGGAGATCTCTTTCAACCTATATATACTTCTTTGTAATTGTAAAATATTTTTTTTATACTTCCTCATGTTGTTAAAATATGAATCAATGTGAATGGAGTGGGGTTGAGCAAAGCTGAAGCTTGGAGCAACCTTCACGAGAGGAATGAGTTAGCAGGAGCTTGGCACTACCCTCGACTGACAGAAGGAAGCCAGGGGAGCACACAAAGACAAAACCAACCTCGAGACTCATCGAAGCTTTAGAGCCATGGCCCTAGGAGGGGGCCGAGAAAGGGAAACTCCCTTGCCACCAGAGATAGCCACATTCTAGGATCTGGTTGCAACTTGCAATAAAAGGCTAGCATCTAAAAAACAACAAACGTTCATTAAAAAAATGGAAACTATCCCCACAGTTTCTTTGCCCGCTGAAGAGCCATGCAAAGTGGCTTTAAACCTAGCAGAAATAGGACTTATCGGTTAGTTCACAGGCTTATGGCCCTCGCCAAAAGTGGTAGAAGCCTGGGTTCAAAGGATCTGACATTCACTGGTCAAAGAAGGAATAAAAGGCCATTTCTTCGGCAAAGGCTTCTTTGTTTTTCTATTCAAAGCAGTAGAAGATAGAAACCTAATATTCAGAAATGGCCCGTATTTCATGGGGCCTCTGGGACTATATCTAAATCAATGGACTCCATACTTTGACCTGACCTGGCATGTGCCCTCAGCCGTTCTAGTGTGGGTGAGATTGCCCGACCTTCCTCTCCACTACTGGAACCCTAAATCCTTGGAAACCATAGGTAACAAGCTAGGCAAATACATTGACCGAGCATAAAGAAGACACCAGTATTCCTATGCTAGAATTTGTGTAGAAGTAGACCTGGAGGAAGGTCTCCCTAAAGCCAATAAACTCATGGTGACTAATTAGTCACACATACAAGTGCTAGATTACGAGCAACTTCCATTTAAATTCAGACATTGCCATGGCTACGGGCACTTTGCCAAGCATTGTAAAAAGAAATCAGAGGATGTAGTTGAGAAAGAGAAGGGAGATCTATGGACTCAGGTTCAGAAATCAGGACCAACTAAGTAGAGAAATAGGAATGAAGGGAAATCCATCTCCACTGGGAGGGCTTCTCTTCTAGAACCCCAAGAAAAAGGAACTTCACTCCCTCCAATAGTAGAAAAATCAACCAACCCCTTTGATATACTCAACACACCAGAAGAACTCCAAGATCTAGCAAAAAAAGAGATTTAATAGCATGAAAACAACATGGAAGAAATCAATAGGCAAGAGGAACTAGTCCAAACCCCAAAAGGTGCCTCTAGCTCCCCTACCTATGTAGATATGACAAGAAAGAAGTCCCGTTAGATATCGGGATCCTCAGAAGATGAAACATCTAAGAGGCCCTTGAAAAGAGTGGGGAGGAAATCGCATAGCGAGGCCAGAGAAGAAGAAGCATAGAGACAAAAAATGCAAGGTAGCCTGGCCACTATAGAGATGTCTACGGCATAAATACTAGAAACAGGCCTCCCAAGGGAGGTACTGCCCCAACCCCTACCAGTAAATAATGTAGTTAGTCTCTTGGAATTGGAGAGGAATCGGGAACCCATCAAAAGCTGAAGCACTCAAGAGCCTATTAAAGTTAGAACTTCTTGAGATGCTCATGCTCCAAGAGACTAAAAGATAAGGAGAAGCCCTTTTGGAACTCAACAAAGCAAAATGGAAAACAAAATCTGGAAAAGTGGTAAGTTCTAGAGGTACATGTGGCGGGTTAGCCACCCTCGGGGAGACTGAGAAATTCTAGCTGAGAGCTCCTTTCAGACGCAACACTAGATTTACACCGAACTCTGATGCCTACCAAGTAAGATAAACATTGCTCTCTTCAATCTCTATATTCCTATACTCTATGTAGAAAAGGAACAATGCTAGCAAACCCTGACTGATTTTTTGGAAGCTTACTCCCTCAATAATATGATCATTTCTATAGAGTACAATCTAATCCTAGACCCAAAGGAAAAAACAGGAGGAACCAACAACAGGGATCACTTCCTCCCCTTAGTGGAAAACCTGATTTATCATTGGGATTTAATGGACTTCAAGCCAAGAAAAGGGCTATACACCTAGACAAATAACAGAATAGGGGAGGAGTATATCTTAGCCAAGCTATATAGATTCCTTCTCTAGAGTTCCTTCCTCTCCGAGAAGATGATCATTTCCACAAAAATTCTGCCAAAGCGGAACTGAGACCATAAACCCATCCTCCTTCTGATGGAAGAAGAAGAAAACCTAGGACCAATACCCTTCCAGTTCGGCCCACTATGGGCAAACAAGGAAGGGTTTTTGGATATAGTGAATATGGGATGGTCCATTCATGTTCAACGATCACCCAACTATGTTTGGGAGCAAAAGATAAAATCCACCAAAACAAACTGGAAGAAATGGATAAAAAGGCCCACAGTATCTCCCACTATCCAAAGAAAAAAGAGCACAAAGAAGTTGTTGGATCTCCAAATGGGCCTTGAGACTCGAGACATAACTAGAGCAAAAATTCATAGGGAGCAAGAACACCAGATCAGCACCCTCCGGACATTTAGAGAAGAGGAAGAATATTTGAGGTTCAAGTCACACAATGGTTTATGTCTAGAGACAAGAATACAACCTTCTTCTGCAAGCAAATTCCTACCCATCTCTCTAGAAACCACAATGTTGAAACCACCTTACTAGATGTGACTATTCTTAAAGGCACAACTCTGATTAAAGAGGCGGCAACATCTCATTTTCAGCTGTTTTTCAAAGAAGAATGAGTGGAGGATAACGAGGAAGCTCAAGACATCCTCAAGCACATTCTAGGGATGGTTAAAGAGGAGGACAATCCAACTCTCCTGAAGCCATTCATTGAAGAATAAATCAGCAATGTCTTATGGAAGATGGAAGCAGACAAAGTGCTAGGGCCTAATGGATTCTCAATACACTTCCATAGAATCTTCTAGGATATCATCAAGGCTGAATTGTACCGAATGATCAAAGGATTCCCTCGAAAAGCCAAAGTGGGAGGAATCACAAACTCCACCTTCCTTGCCCTAATTTCCAAAGAAGCCAACCTGGAGACTTTCAAGAGATTCAGACCAATCTCGCTTTACAACGTGTCCTACAAAATTCTCACAAATCTACTTGCTAATAGAATAAAACCTCTACTGTACAATCTCATCTCTCCAAATTAAGGAGGGTTTTTCAAAGGAAGGCATATCATAGACAATGTGATATTGGTCCCAGAAATCATCCATTCCAGCCACCAACGCAAAGAGAAAGGTATGCTCATCAAACTAGATATGGTGAATGCCTTTGATAGAGTAAGACATTCCTTCCTTCTCCAAGTTCTTTCTGCTTTTGGTTTTAGTTATGAATTTACAAATTTCATTAAACCATGCATTGGAGAACCTTAGATAGCCCCTCTAGTACATGGTAGACCTACAAACTACTTCAAAGCTACTAGGGGAATCATGCAAGGTTGAACGTTGTCCCCCTTCATGTACATTCTGATGGCAGACTCTCTAAGTCAAAAGCTCTCTAATGAGAAGATCAAAGGGACTCTTCCTCGTATCAGGGTGATACCTGGAACAACCCCTATCAACCATGCCTTATTCACAAACGACTCTATCCTTTTGGGTGGAGCCTTTATTAAAATAGCAAGAGCCTTCAACAGAGTAATCCAAAGCTTCTACAGAGTCTCTAGAGCTATACTCAATAATAGGAAAACTGCAGTGTACAGCTAGACTGTAGACCAACAATATATTCTCAGGATTTCCCAAGCCCTAGGCCTCATCGGATATGTATCTTGGGAAAAAATCAAGTATCTTGGCATGCATTTAGCCTTGGGCTCTACTAAGCGTTACAGGGAAAAGTGTCTATGCAGAACTGCTAATCCCACTAAGGTGTGGTAGCTACCTTAGAAACAAACACAGTAAAGCTGCTTTCGTTTTTCCTTTATGAAAGAAAGATGAGAGAAGAATAAAGGAGACCAACCTCTGTCTTGCGCTTGGCTCCTAGTTTGATTCCTCTCTCTTCTGATAGTCCTTTGCTACTTGCTTCTTTGTACACCCAGCTTCACAGAGTACCTGTAGAATCAAAGTAGCATAACACTATACAAGAACATGGATCTATTATCATAAACAATCTAGGATCAGATGTAAATTGACCATACAAATGCATAAAACATAAACGACACAAGAGTATGGAGGAAAACTTGAATAGCTTTTATTGATAATCGAGAAAGAGCCAAGAGAGTTACAACCAGTTGTACTGACCCAGCATCATCCTCTCAGCAAGTAAGCCCTTCTTCACCTCATACAAAGCTTAGATCACCGAACAGTATGATGTTGCCTCAAGAAGCCAACAGAAATTCCTTACGAGATGAAAAATTCCAGTCCTTGGATCTCTGGGATGAGGGATCCATATATAGATATCTGTAAGGGAGATGAGTCAGCTTGTGATTTGATTAGTTTCTTCCCTCTGATAGTTCTTGCCTCCACTTGGAGATTGATGATCTCTTACTCATCCTTGGTCGAATTCAGAGAGGCAAGTGTCACAGGAGAAGTTTCTGGAAGATTCCATGCCTCTCCACCTCGCGGATTGACACTTCCATTTGTCACTTCTCACCCATCGTACCCCATAGAAGGGATTTTCGAAATGAAACGCACCCACAGAGTGTACTTAGGTGAGATGCAATGCACTTTGCCTATGGAGCGGGTGAAATGATCCCGTTTTGACCAGTTCTGAGCAGTTTCTCATGGAGAACTTCTGGGAGAAGCTTTAATCAGTTGACCTTGTTCCTTTAGAGGTTAGAACAATACTTTTAGGGACTTAGGAGCCCTTGGTTTATGGACATTTTATGCTTGGGGTTGCAGTGCCCAAAAACGTCTATAACAGTTTCCCGCTAAAGCATGAGGTTGTTAATCTTTTTTGATGTCGGGTGAAATGCTTTATCGTGAGGATCCAAAGTTCTTTCAAGCTGGGAGGAGACCTGTAATAAGATACAATACAATACAATAAATTCATAATATCTTCATGATCTAGCTGAGGCAGGCATTCCCATGCTTAGCTTTATAAATTCATTTTCATGTACATAGGACAGACAATCGTCTGAGTGTAGACTGATGATTCTGGTAGAGCCATCATCCCTTTGATTGGATGATTATCTGTGCAGAAATCATGTACATTTGATGTCTTTATTTCCCTCAATATATATCGCAGCCCAGATGGATGAAACTAGATCTGAGGTCTTCAATCTCTTTCAATCTTCACTCTAAGTACAAGTCGATCCATGTCAGAGATGTTCAGGAGTCGAACATGGAAAGACATCACCTGATTACCAGCCAATGATGTATGTTGTTAACAGGCACAAGAGGAATCACCAATAATGATAATGACCCTCAAGGTACTGCAGTACAATTCACGTGGTGTGAATAAAGGACTTGGCGTCGAACAACATGCAAAATCTTTCGGTCGAAGGCCATTGATGTAAACCTATCGCCGGAAGTGAGAAACTTGCCATTGAGGCATGCAAGCTTCAAAGTACTGGAAGGGGTGTCCCTAGATCGGCTTCTTGGATAATGAGATGATGTCAACAAGAAGTGATCTGTAATAGGAGGCCTTAATGAATCCCACATCAATGACATGCAACGGAGCAAATGATTTTAATGGAGGTGAAAACGATCTGGTGATATAAGGTTCAGGGTGGCGGTCATGAAAGAATGGAGTGTAAATGTATTGCAGCAGGTGGACACAGGTGAATTCTCTGAGTGACTTCCCTTGAACATATCGGTGACACTGATGTGATGGATTGGTAGCATTAACCCCAAATGTGGATGATGTGATGGAACCATAGTGATATGACCGGTGAATGAAACAACCCAACCCGACTTGGATGCGGAGTGAAAGTGTCATGTTCAAGAGCGACTTGCTACCAACAAAGTTTCTTCAAGTTTTCTTCCCAATTTTTCCCCAGTCATTGCTGACCAGTACCTCTTTATTTTTCTCAAGCTTGAGGAGGATAACACATGCTTGTTCTATAATTTTCCCTTCGGGCAAACCCATCACTGTGTTTTATCGAGCCTAGCGATAGTGAGACTCGTTCTTGTCTGCTATGGACAAGTTTGTCGCTATTAGGTTTTAACGAGTTTAACGACAAAGATAACTCGGTCCTTTTCAATTTTAGAGAGTATGAAAAGGGACATAAAGGAAACTCCAAAATTCCTTTTTCGTCATCTAATCCCTTAATTCCGAAAAAGTATAAAACAATACAGAAGGGATGAATTTTCGATACTTTTAACGAGTCGAACAAAACAAGCGCTTGATGTTTTTGTGTAATAATCCCTCAAGTCCAAAAAGATTAAAATCTAAAGGAGGGATAGCACTTCTGATCCCTTTAATGAGCTGGAGAGGCCAATGGCTCGGCAATTTTTTGATATTTTACGAGTCAGTTGAAAAGAGCTTAAAGGAGACTCATCTTTTGAGGAACGAGTGATAAAATTTGGTAGCAGCTAATTCCAGGTAAGATTTGGAATTTTCCAATCAGGGGAGTGTTACAAGGATGGCTAGCGGGATCACTCTTTGCAGTTGTTCCTCAAAAGGGGTAAACAATCAAACGGAGGTGAATGATTGGCCAATACAGAGTGGAGGTGATGATGGGAACACGACCAAGGCTTTTAAAAGCTGAAGTATTACATTCACGATGATTATTTACCAGGAATTAGTTCATTTTTTATTGAGCTTAAACGCTGGGGGAAACATTTGCTCATTGCTTATGTTTATTTTTTAACGAGCATGAAGTCCATGTTAAAACTACTCGATTAATTCAGTCGTATAATAATAATGTCTCATATATGAAAACAACAATTTTTAGAGTTTTGCCCCACATTCTTTATTTATGCAAGTTAGGAAACGACCAATCCTACGAGTTTAAAGCGTTAGAGGACCTACAAATTTAAAAAAAAAATAGTTGTGCTTCGCTTGCACGCCAAAAGGTTTGCATGCCCCCAAGTATAAAATAAATCTTCAAGGTTACCTTTTATTCTACCGACAAAACATTTTTTTTATCAGGAAAGTTCTACCTCTTTCAGGTTACCAAAGATTGTTCTATTCACAGCGCAAAAAAAACACTTCTTCGGCGATGTCTACCGAAATAGACAAAGGTGAGACAATCCACTCACATAACTTTGACAAGGGAATCTTATTCCAGTATAACCCCCTTTTCCAATCACGGACGAGAGTACAGACTAGTCATATAACTCTCGCGAAAACCTACCCTATACCCGAAGTTTTCCTGCTGAAGCAGACCAGGGTGCATGACCCCTCGGTTTCAGTCATGTCCCCCGAATCACTCGCGCTCATCAGGTGGACGGACTGGGGATTGATGAGACATTCTTTGTGTGAAAAGACCATTCAGGGATGGTATATGACTATTTGCTATGTGTGATTCGGGAAGTGAAATCTGGTCTACGAGCTTGACCACTCTTCCTTCGTGTGGAGAACACATTACTCTAAAGAGTGATGAGACAATGGCTCTCATGCAATAAATATAGTCTCGTCCAAGGAGTAGATTATAATCCAGGGGTCCTTGGACTACCATTACGTTCATATGAACGATTTTCCCTCTCAATGTTATGGGCACATTGGGAAGGATCCCTAAAGGTCGACTGGTTCCTTTGTCAAAGCCTGTTAGATTTCTCATCTCAGGCAAAAGTGATGGCGAACCAAGCGCTTTCCAAGCAGTCGAGGAAAGGATACTCACAGAAGCCCCTTCATCTATGATGGTAGCGACCATAACCACTCTATATATTTGAGCAATGATTCGAAATGGTACACTAGCCGGTAAACGGGGTCTGCCTAGTTGATTCTAGTCAAAGGAAACAACTAGGTTGCTTGGAGGTGGGACCGAATAGACGGCTGGGTATGACTCTGACGAACTTCCTTCCTGCGGTAAAGGAATGGGTAAATTGCCCCCATGTTCATTGGAGTCTGTGCTTATGAAAAGAATTTGGATGGTGTCATCCTTATTCTCTTCTGTGGCCGTATCATCTGAAGATGGAACCTCTGAAGGCAAGACCAGGTCAACTACTGCCTCGACCTTTTGACTTTCGTCTGGTATGGGTTCAGATGGGTTGTCTTCAATGATATATGCTTCAGCCGACCACCTGGGCAGGTCAGCCAGATTTTCAACTAGCAACGGACTCGGCAAGAGTTTTTTATATCCAGGAGGAAGTCGTAATGGTGAAAACGGACGATCGTCCAAAACTCTTTTAGCCTCGTCTAAGAAGGGACAACGGTGGACGGCATGATCGCCTTCACACAGTTTACAACGAAATCTATATTTTCCTTTTTGTCCTGGGACTTCACTTTCACACCAGGTTGTGCAAACGAGGAGACCAGTCCCTTAAGATCCGAGGGATGCAGGGACAATCTCGATGATAGTGGTCTCCTTTGCAAATGACACATGGCGATTTAGGCCTGGTCGGTGTAGTGTGTGTATTTTCACTAGACGACGCTTGGTTTCCCCCATTCGCTTTTAGCTCCTTCTTCTTCTTCTCTTTCTTCTTCTTTTCCTTATTCTTCTCAGGTACTTGATTTTTCGCTTTACCAGCCCCATCAAGCAAAGAGGAAGGAGGAGAGGAAGAATTGGAAGAAGTAGAAGGTTGGTGGGTAGCTCTGGAATCGTCTAGTTGCTGACTCGATTTTTTGGGAACTGCGGTGTTCTGAATGACAGAGGTTGAGAAGAAACATACGGGCAAGCTGATTTTCAATCCTAGAAGCGACAATGTGGCCATATGGGGTGCACCAACATCTCCCCAAGAGGAGAAGGGACTAGGATTTCCCCACGAGGAATTCCTTGGTTAGTGGAATCCATTATTTCAACCTAAGACCAATGTAGGAAAGGTGATGATTATTCCGTTTATAATAAATTTTAGACGCTTTGACACAATGTGGTTTTTCAATTTTTAAGAGTCGAGAAAAAACAAAAGATGACTCTAGTCGCCTTCGATTTTTAATGAGCTTGAAGTGAGAAGTGCTCAGATGGACCTTTTCCATTAAGGAGTCTGGAAAGGAATGAAAGGGACTACTCTGGAAATCTAGGTAGAGGGATTACCAAACCAATCGCAAAACTGCAAAATACTTTTTACGGTACAGCAGTCAATCTTCCTGAATGTTGTGTTCAGTGCATTGCGATCGATAGGGCAGCAAACACAGCTTCCTATGGATAAAGGATTAAGCCTATTGTGGTCTCCCAAAATATACTCGATGGTACGTGGGAGCACAAGTCCGTACTGGCACTTATCGTCTCAAAGTGGTGGAATCACCCAACCATTAGTGAGAACAACAGTTTCCAGGCTTTACAACGCCGGAATACCTCTCTAGCCTAGACTTCTAGATGTTGTGTGTTAGGTTCCAAAGTGTTGTTAGATTCATTAAATTTATTTTATAGTTGATCTTGCTTAAGAAATTTGCCTTTCAGGTTCACCGCGTGATGTAGATGTACAATTCCTAAAATGAAATCTAAGATGATAAATAGTCTTTTATCTTCTTTGTGCAATGAAAATCCTAGCTACTAAGGAAAGAAAGACAGAATTCTTTCAACAAAGAGCAAAGAGCACACACTATATGCACTGTCCTAAATAAAACCAATCAAACAGTCTAAATGAAAATGCACATGCATGTATTTGTTTTCAGCGTTCTTAATATGTGAATGATAAAAAGAAAGCTAATGCGCAAATCTAAATTACTTTTCAAGCGACAATTACTAACAAGATTCTTTTCAAAATAAAAAATGAAGACAATCACAACACTTTGCGATTTGGAAATGAATACTTGCTTTCGACACTAGAAAAACTACAAATTCAGATCAAATAAAATAGTAACAGGGTAATCGACTATCAAAGAGCAATCAGACACTCTTCTATGACTGAAAACAACACTTGCGACACTTTCAAATCAAGAAACGACAGTACAATTACATTACTTTTTTGCAAATGAGAACTGAAAATGACTCAACAAATACACAAAAACATTTACAGTTCTTTGCACAATGGAGGTAGAATATCAGCAAGGAAAGGGGTTTCAAACAGAGTTATACTGACTATTGGCAGCAAAATTCATGAATAGAACTGAAAAGAATGAACACAGAAACCAAAATTGAGGAACAATGCCTAGTCTAATGAGCGCACCTGTAACACAGTGAACTTGAAATGCAGCGCAACTACTACACTCGAGAAGTGCATTGAATTTCATATTCATAGAACAGAGACTGCGCTGGGCCAGAGACGAGACTTTTCTTGGGTTTCGGGTCACAGTTTGTAGTTCAGTTCAGGGATTTTGGCCTAGCAAGTGGTAATCAGTAAATCAACAACAGGGGTAGATCTAAGGAGGTTACTAGAGCCACCACAAGGGCAATTAGAGAGTTTGTAAATCATTTGTTTAACTCATAAACAAAACCCGCAGATTGACTGAAGTGACATTTATCTACTTTGCATTTGCATAGCAAATGCAGTTTGAAAGCTACCTGGCTCAACTTTAGGCTCCGTCTATAAGTTTATAAAGTAAACAACAAGGTAGATAAACAAACAGCCTAGTCGCTCCCCAGACGAGTCGCCATTTTGTTACAGGGAAAAGTGTTTATGCAGAACTGCTAATCCCACTAAGGTGTGGTAGCTACCTTAGAAACAAACAAAGTAAAGCTACTTTCATTTTTCCTTTATAAAAGATAGAAGAGAGAAGAGTAAAGGAGACAAACCTCTGTCTTGCGCTCGGCTCCTAGTTCGATTCGTCTCTCTTCTGATAATCCTTTGCTACTTGCTTCTTTGTACCCCCAGCTTCACAGAGTACCTGTAGAATCAAAGTAGCATAACACTATACAAGAACATGGATCTATTATCATAAACAATCTAGGATCAGATGTAAATTGACCATACAAATGCATAAAAATTAAACGACACAAGAGTATGGAGGAAAACTTGAATAACTTTTATTGATAATCAAGAAAGAGCCAAGAGAGTTACAACTAGTTGTACTGACCCAGCATCATCCTCTCAGCAAGTAAGCCCTTCTTCACCTCATACAAAGCTTAGATCACCCAACACTATGATGTTGCCTCAAGAAACCAACAACAATTCCTTACAAGATGCAAAATTCCAACCGTTGGATCTCTGGGATGAGGGATCCATAAACAGATATCTGTAAGGGAGATGAGTCAGCTTGTGATTTGATTAGTGTCATCCCTCTAATATTTCTTGCTTCCACATGGAGATTGATGATCTCTTACTCATCCTTGGTCGAATTCAGAGAGGCAAGTGTCATACGGGAAGTTTATGGAAGATTCCATGCCTCTCCACCTCGCGGATTGACACTGCCATTTGTCACTTCTAGCCCATCGCATCCCATGGAAGGGCGTTTTAAAATGCAACACACCCACAGAGTGTACTTAGGTGAGATGCAACACACTTTGCCTATGGAGCAGGTGAAATGATCTCGTTTTGACCAGTTTTGACCAGTTTCTGATGGAGAACTTCTGGGAGAAGCTGTAATCAGTTGACCTTGCTCCTTTAGCGGTTAGAACAACACTTTTAGGGACTTAGGAGCCCTTGGTTTATGGACATTTTATGCTTGGGGTTGTAGTGACCAAAAATGTCTATAACACTAAGGCCCCTCATTGGATGGAAATTATGAGGAAAATCAAGGCAAAAATGATTGCTTGGGGCAAACAGTAGCTTACCACAGCTGGGAAGCTTACTCTGGTCAGGTGAGTCCTCTCATCCCTTCGTATCTACCAAGCCTCTTTCTTGTTAGCACCAAAAATGATCACTGATTAATTAGCAAAGCTGATTCGAAATTTTCTATGGCAAGGAGGAAAAGGGAACCAATTTTTTTTCCATATAGTAAGCTGGGACATAGTGAAAAGGCCAATACCTGAAGGTGGACTTCAGGGAAGAGATTCTGTGTCAGCCAATCTAGCAATGGGAGCGAATATCCTTTAGAGAATCTTCTCAAACCAAAGGAACATTGTAAGTCAAATACTAATTAAAAAATATATGCACATATTCTCAATAAATAATATGGAAGAAGGAGCTTCACAGAAAGTAACCACGCT
Organism: Pinus tabuliformis; assembly: GCA_031772625.1. Taxonomy (NCBI): domain Eukaryota; kingdom Viridiplantae; phylum Streptophyta; class Pinopsida; order Pinales; family Pinaceae; genus Pinus; species Pinus tabuliformis. The sequence continues at coordinate 1,435,929,219 of CM062820.1, read as the reverse complement.
GTGGAAGTTGTGTAGCCAAGGCTGGAATTTCTACAAAAAGTAGCTCTATAGAATTCTAGGAAATGGGAAAAGAATTAGAATGTGGGAGGAAAAGATCATGGGTCTCCAACCCTTAAGCCTTGCACCAGAAATGGCAGACTTGTGTAACTGGCTCATCCAAAAAGGTATCCACAAACTTGTTGACATTTGCACATGGGATTCAACATGGAACTGGAATAACTGGGACCTACATCACCCCCTGATTGGATGCTCCCTCAACTCCACCAATTATTAGAAAAACTGACTGGTCTGGCTCCTATGCGCGTGCATTGGAGGGACAAGTGGGGCTGGGGGAAGACTGGAACTTACTCAGCTCGGCTTGGTTTTGTAGCTCTCTAAGAACAACAACATTAGATCCATACTACAAAGCTTTGGCAACATATTTCGGACCCATTTGGACTCCCAAAAGTCATCTTCCTCTCTTGGACTCTCATGCAGAGAAGTACCCTCACTGGGGAAAACTTAGAGAGAAGATGTATAATAGGTCCTCACAGATGCCCTTTATGCTGCAAGGATCAGGAAACGATCGATCACCTATTCATTGACTACCCCTTTTCTCAAGAGGTATGGTTGCAAGAAATCATTGGGCTTCATGCCCAAGTCCATCATCAATCTTCAGTGGTTAGTATTTTCACATCCTGGAAAGATCGATATCCACACTCTTTGAATAACAACTCAACTTGGACTAAAATCTGGAATGCAATCCCAAAATATATCTGCTGGGGAATCTGGTTGGCTAGGAATGAAGCCATCTTCAACAACAGACTTCAATCCACCTACAAAGTAACTGCCAAGGCCAAAGCCTTGCTGCTGGGAACTTTTGAAAATAGAACTCATATGTTAGATGACTCCCTACTCCCTGAAGAGCTCAGCTGGCTAGGTGATTCCCTGAGATGGGCAAGCATCAAGAAGAATATCTACTTGCCTAGTCATAATCTAGAGTGGCGTCTTCAGATATTTGAGGCGGACATTAAAAAATGGTGGAAAAAATAGGGAAAAGTCATGATCTTCTTCAACGGAGCCTCCAAAGGAAACACAGGATTTTAGGGGCAGGAGGAATAATTTACTCCACAGATGGACAAAATCAGGACAACTATAGTTCGGGTCTAGCACAGAGCACCAACAACCAGGATGAGACCCTAGGTCTACTCAAAGGGTGTCAACTGGCTCAAAGGAACACAGGGGAAAACCTTGAAATATTCGGGGACTCAGAAATCCTGATCAAAAAACTTAATAAGGGTAACTAACTCAATATCTTTGCTCTAAACAAGACCCTAGAAAGAATAAGAATGATGACTCAAAACTTCGCATCCTGCTCATTGTACCATGTCCTGTGAGCTTAGAACAAGGAGGCTAATATAATGCCTAATAAAGGATGCCTTCTAGCTCAATGTATTCTAGTGGATAATGAGAATGAAGTTTAAAGGCACCCAATTCCTTAATAGGTAAGTAGAGTCGTTCAAGGACAGATTCCTGTAGTACAAAGGTTGGCACAGACAGACTTTCACTATCGAGAAAGAGTAATAACAGGGCACAGATTGGATTTCATATAGAAGAAGGCCTCGATGGACAAGATGCGTAGGCTCAGGGCGGGGGATGATTCGATGGCCATTGTGAGCTAGAAAAGGTGGGTGGTTAAAGATGCAGGGAGTAGTGAGTAGTTTTATTCGCACTGCTTTTGGTTGTTGGGCAATATTCCACAAATCAGACGTGATGTACCTCTCAGCTTAACGCGTCGCAAGAAAAAACTGCCCATTTCGCGTGATCCTGTGAAAATAAAGGTCGGACAACAATTGGACGGGATCAGAGTTGGATCTAAGTGGGGGAATATTTGATGGTCATCGCACGCTTTTCATGGTGGGGTATTATCCCAGTCGTGGGGCCGTGTACGGAGATGGTTATGGTTAAATATCAGATAGTGAGGGACACAATAAGCGTTAGATCTAGGCAGGGTCGATCTGACGATTGCTGCACATTGCAAATGAAGGGGATTTATTTCGCTGGAAGCGGTAAGAGGGTTTCATCGCACTGCTCTCAGCTACTTGGCAGTTTTTTATGAAATGGATGCGATGCCACTTAAGGGCCGATGCGTGGCAATACAAAACCACCCATACCACGTGCTCTTGAGGAGATAAGGATCAGAAAGCATTGGACGCGATATGCATTAGATCTGGGTGGGGGAAGATCTGATGGCTATCACATTTTGAACACAACGGGGGTTAACCCTAAAGTGGGACTGGTTATGGTGGAAAATTCAGGCTTTAAATAAATTCATTTTTATATTTGCAGGTTTGTAATTTGGCTGTGGAACATAGTTTTGTGGGTTTTAACTAATCCAAGAAAGTACCAAAGTAGCAAGGAAAAGAGGAAAGAAAGACAGGACACTAAATCAACAATAGCAAAACATGCATCACTTAGCATGCCAAGTGCATCAAATTTAGTAGCTAATCTCAGATACAAAAGTCAGATTAGGAGGAATCTATTGAGCCAGAAGTCTTGCATTTTTTTGTATTTGAGGTGTTTGGCACGCCCAACCTCTTTTTTATAAATAAATTTCAACCATTTCTGTTAAAAAATAAAATAAAATATGAATCAACGTGCATACTAAAATCCAAAACCATTTGCATTTACCCTAGATTTATGTCAGTGCTCCAATTTATTGATTCTCCTCTTTATTTTACTTTTACAAGGGCATTTATTGAAAAAAATTGTCAACTTAATTCATTCAGGAGCAATGAAATCTCTCTCACGATTAAAACTTCACATTAAGGCTAATGGTGTCCTTTACTAGCATGGCATGGTGTAATTCTTTATTGAATTCATGCAATGCCTGTTGTGAAGGAAGGAAAGGATGTGCATCTTTCGAGGAGTGATGACAGTTGAGCTCCAACCTTGTGATGAGGGGTAGCACATTTCACCTTCTAGTTGTAGGGGAACTTTAGAATGGGCACATTATTTTGAGAGAAACACTAAGCGGGGAGTAAATGATGATGTGTCATGAGTTTTTATGGAACTTCAAAATGGGCCCATTATTCTCAAATAAACACTTGGCAGGGAGAAAATGATGTTGTATCATGAGTTCAGATCAATATAAGACCATGTATAATTTTTTTCTAGATTCAAACTGGTAATTGTAATTTACTAAAACAATAATCTTGAATCTACTCTATTCATCAGCGGAAACAATTAAACAAAGCATACGAGAGAAATAATTCAATCAACACATTATACAATGATTTCCTAGGGAAAGCCACAACTAAACACCCCTCCTATCTATATATTACATTAGTTAGAAAAGGTGAGAAGATTATAGTTCTTTTCTCAAGCCCGAGCAACCTCTACACTATCTCTATCTATATCACTACTTCCTAGACTAGCGTAGGCCAATCCTCATAGGCCTTCCTCTGGCTGCATGCACCACCTGTATAATTCAGATGATTATACAACTGATAGTACACTGCCCTTGAACTCCAATCTCAACTCGGTAACTATCAAATCTGACATGCATGTGTTATTTATGAATGAATCATTCATTTCCTAGTTGATCATTGTAGGAAGAACCACACTACACTAGACATAGCACCACACTACTAGACCTCTCACTAGTTCCTCTAATAGTTGGAACTAGTGTAAATGACTTTAACCCAATTAAACTCTATTAATTAATTAAAACTCAAAATAAAATCAACCATGGCTCCTATAATGTAAGAGACACTATACATGACTCAAGTTAGACCCTCAACTAGAATTAAAAGACCAACTAAGTCAATTTAACTTATTTAACGCGTACAAGTTGTCTTGTCATGTGGAAATAAAATTTTCTCCTAATTTAATTCAAGGGAAAATTAAATCAAGATTTTCTTGTTGCCATTTTCAACACTCCCTCTCAAAAAGAAAACGATTCAATTCTACCCTGATCAAATGCATTTGGAATCTATTTCATGCAACACCTCTCCATGTTGTTGCCGATATTGCAACATATGCAAATGAGAATAAAAAATAAATGAAAATAATCACTTAATAAATTTACAACTTTCCACTGGGAAAATTGTGTTGATGTTGACTCTGCTATTGAGTGTACTACTTTATTGTCAAGACTGCTCCGCACTCCTCAATATCCTATTGAGCCTCCTTCTTTGTTTTGAACACTACTCTACACTCCTCAGTATCCCACTGACATTGATCTTCCTACTATTGAATATTGTGGACCCCCGTAGCAAGGTAATAATCCATGAGAGAAAGCAAGCCTACCTTGCCCAAATTTCTGCAACTCTTGGCCTAAGAGTCTACATCTCTCCACCTCACTCTTGTAGGTATAGTTGCATGTTCTCACTCTGCCCACTCAGCTTGAACTCTCCACCTACTAGAGGTCTCTACTTGATTTAATGTCTCCACTAGGCCTCCTGTTTGCTTCTCCTATTGTGGCTGCTCTGCAACTTGTTGAGGATGCTTCTGAGGCTGCATGTTGAGAGGAAATTCATGCTCCCTCTCAACCACCAAATCTCTAACCTTTTCTATGCTCCTTAAGGCTTTGCATGCATCTTGTACCTCAAGTGCACACAGGTTCTTGATTTGCACACTGAAATAACCTTTCTCATGGCGAGGTGTATAAGGAAAACATTTCATTTGTTAAATATCACATTGTAGCCATGGTCTTCCAATACTGCAATGGAAACAAGATTCTTCTTTAGTCCTGGAACATTCATCGGATTTGTGAGCTTGAGAGGGGAGCCATACTCCCTCTGAAAAGCATATGTATTGATATTGGTCATCGTATACCTCACATCATATCCAAACTCTATGTTTCGCTTGAGGTATTTCTTCTCCAAGTCACTCAAGGTATCTCTATTCCCCATCATATGGAACAAGGCACTGTTGTCGATGTACCACATTGTTCCCATTATAGTGATTTCCCTACATGTAATGAGAGTGAAATCAAGCCTGAATTGTGAAGGTAGAGCTTCACCTGCTCCTACTATTGCAGGCTCCTTCTTGATTTCCTTCTTTTTTGGAAATTTCGTGGCATAGTGCTCAAACTCGTCACTATGAAATCACTTGATGTTGGACAAGTCTTTCTTCTTTTCCTCATCACCTTGGGAATTATTTCCCTTAGCTTTATTTTCTTTGCTGACTAATGGAAAATCCTCTTCCACTTCTTTGGATGAGGTCCCATCTTTGGTGTTTCGCTGAATCTCCTCTTTCACCTAGACAAACCACAGACGCTCCCACTCTCGTAGCTTCTCCCTCCCATTTACCAAATCTTGGTAGTTGTGCCAGATCATGGGAGGGCCTAGAAGTGCTAAGCTAACTAGATCATCTTCATCAATTCTAACACTAACACTTCCAAGCTCATCCCAACATTAGGTGAACTTGGTCAAGTACTTTGGTATTATTTCACCATTTTGCATCCTGATTTTTCTAAGCTTGTCTTCTGGTGCTAGCTCCATATGGTCACTCATGTTTTGAAATAGGTCTGTCAAGGCCTTCCACATTGCATATGGATTCTCCTTACCATGAAGGCTCGATATAATATAATCTCAAACTACATCTAGGATAATCCTTCTCATCATTGCAGCACATTTTCTCCACTCTACCAGATCTTAAGTATCAGATGCTGGAGGCTTAGGTATATCCTCTTTTATGAATTCCTTAATCTTGTTGTCCTTTCACACTACCTCCATCATGTCCTTCCAAGCAATATAGTTTTAACTACACTTAAGGGCATATTCAAGTCTCAATCTGTAGAACGACACCCTGCTAGCTTTGAAGTATGATACTACAAATTATATTTCACCTAAAAATGCTTTGATGCCATGTAGAAATTTCTTGTATATTCAAACTGCTAATTGTAATTTACTAAAACAATAGACTTGAATCTACAATACTCATTAGTGTAAATAATTAAATTATCATGAAATCACAAAGCATATAAGATAAATAATTCAATCAACACATTACGCAATTATTTCCTCGGGAAATCCACAGCTAAATACCACTACTATTTGTATATTGCATTAGTAAAAAAATATGAGAAGATTACAATGCTTTTCTCAAGCTTGAGCAACCACTTCTCTATCTCTATCCCGCTCACTTCCTCCTAGACAACCCCTGGCCAATACTTAACCAATTTTTTCCTTTCCCAAGTCCCTATTTCCTTGTGTTGTTTCCTTTAGAATTACCCCGTATCGATTAGGGAAATTCTTCAATCAGAATTCCACAACCCTCATATGCCTTAATGTGATTGCATGCACAACCTATACAATTCAGATGATTATACAACTGATAGTACATTGTCCTTGAATTCCAATATCAACAGGGAAACTCTCATATCAGACATGCATGAGTTATTTATGAGTGAATCATTAGTTTACTACTTGACCGATGTAGGCAACACCACACTACACTAGAAGAAGCACCACACTACTAGACCTCCAACCAGTTCCTCTAATAGTTGGAATTAGTTAAACTGAGTTTAATTGAGTTAAACTCAACTAATTAATTACAACTCAAAATAAACTCAACTAGGGCTCCTATAATGTAGGAGACACTCTACATGACTCAAGTTAGACCTTCAACTCAAATTAACTAAATTGACTAACTCAATTTAACTCAGTTATCTTGTACGAGTTGTCTTGTGATGTGGAATTACAATTTTTCTCCTAATTTAATTCAAGGGAAAATTAAATCAGGATTTTCTTGTTGCCATTTTAAATAGATCATGTCTAGATGAAAGTAGGGGAAGTTGGATCTCCAAAAGTATAAGATATTGGAAAGGAAGGATCAAGATTATTTTGTGTGATTTTACAACCCATTTTATGTTATTAGTCGCTACTGGGTAGGGACTATTCAAATCGACATTCTTTCTTTTATTAGTCATCATACATAGAACAATAAACACGTAACGTTTTAATGAATGGTTTCTTGATATTATGTACCCACACTTTTTATAAACAAATTAGATATGTCTAGCGTTTTTATTTCACTAATCAACAAAATCTTCTCTTATTTGGCCTCATACCAAGGCAAAACTTGGTTAAGCATAAGTAATGTGAAACTTTAAATGAAATAATGCTACAAGTAGCTGAGCATTAATGTTGAAACATTTTATGCTAATAAAATTTAGCTTAGGCAATATACTCGTTTGGAAACCGGTAGACATATGCATGGTTTTTGTGTTGTCGATTATGTTATTGATTATCATGGAATCAAGTAGGCACATTACTTGCAATGCTTACTCATGGCTTGATGTGTTGATCTTGGAATCAAACAAACCACTAGTTTATTTTATGTTACTTATCATTTTGTTAGCCTTGGTGATGTGTTGATCCTAGAAACAAACTAACCACTGGTTTCATTCATGCTATCTATCCTGCTTTTAGCCTTGGCTTTTTTTTTTGTTTAGATAAGTTGGATAGATCATCTACCTTTGTAGATGGGCTTGTCATCCTTGTTCTGCTATCATACCTTATCTTGATTAAATCCCTTCCCACAGATCATTTCACTCTGATAACGATGATTTTTATATATTCTAAGCCAATTCTATGGTAATAATGGAGCTTCCCACTCGACTGTGGCAATTAACTTGGAAAAGAAACCATGAAGACTAGGTTTCGAGGTTTGCATTGAAAGATGGTAAAAATTTGAGGTTTTTTGTGTCAAGTTTCTTATATAAAATTAAGAGAGGGTTTTTTGGTCCCAGGATTGAAAAAGTTGTGCTAATTTACCACTCCATATTTGAACTTTCATAGCTTGATTCAAGCAGTCAAGAGTTCACAGGTTAAGATGTAGGATTATTGTGCTTGTCGAGTTGAAAATATCATATAGAATATATAGCTAGTATAGAATATCTTTATCATTTCGGTAATACAATATGTTCAAGTTCGTTAGAAAATAGTGTAATTTCTCTATGGTGACACTTCCCAACACAAGCTTGTTGAAATTGGCTTAGTAACACATAACATAAGTTTTATGCTAAGATAAGCAATGAAATTACTAGGATTGGTTGTTCTCTTTCATGTATGTAAAAATGACTCAAAGAGTTGGGATCCTTATGAAGGATTTGTTCTCACTGCAAATAACCCACTAGGAGACTGTAGTCAGTGGGTCCCTTGCAGGTTGATTCTAGAGTGTGTTGAAAATAACAACAAGAAATGTTAAAAATAGCATCTAAAAATTCTAATTTAATGTCTTTGAATTAAATTGGGAATTAAATCGAACCTTTGTTCCCATAGAAAGTTGTAGTAGTTAATTAAGTTAACATGACTTAATTGAATTAGGAAAATCAAGTTGGAAGTCTATATAGAGTCATGTAGAGTAGTCCCTAAATTTTAGGGGGTCCAAGTTGATTCCTTTTGAGTTGTAATTAGCTAACTTAGTCTAACTGAGTTAAATTCAGTTAAACTAGTTCTAAATGTTGGCAAAACTAGTGAGTGGTCAACTAAATTAAATTGGATTTAATTCACATGTAGTTATGAATCAGATAACTAATAATTCACTAAAAAATAACTCATGCATATCAGTTCAAAGGGAGACCTAATTGACATTAGAGTTCAGGGACAATGTATTATTAGTTGTATAATTTTCTAAGTTGTACATATAGTGCATGCAATCAATTGAGGGCCCATGGATGGATTGCGCAGTTATCGAGAGTGGATTTCCCATTAAATATGGGCTAGTTCTCTTAGGAATTACATAAGGAAGTAGGGGTTTGGTGGGGAGCAGATTTGGCTAAGTTTTGGCTTGAGCTAGTTTGTCAAGTAGAGAGATAGATTGTACTTGTACATGAATTGTTCGGGTTGAACAAGTATTGTATTTTCTTCCTAGGTATTTTGGTTAATGCAATATAGATACCTGGGGTTTGGAGTAGTTAATTTCCCAAGAAAAATATTTTTCTATGTGCGATTGGTATTCTTCCTTTTCTGGTTATTGTTTTCATCAATCAATTTTGGTTTCTGATGAAGAGTAGAGTAGATTCTCATCCTATTTTTTAGCATATAACATATGTTTTTGAATATACAAGTAAAAATCTACATTCTATTGAAGTTGAAGACAATATAGAAGAGGAGAATTCTAGTTTGGTGTACAGGTGAAATCAAATTTGCAAGTTCATACGTTAGAGTCAACAATATGTCATTCTACAACGTGAGACTTCAGCATGCCTTGCAGGGAAGCTCGAATTACATAGCTTGGAATTATAGGATGGTGTCACTGATGGAAGACAATGGCCCCGAGGAATTCATAGATCGTTACATTCATAAACCTCTAGAATCTGATGCTAAAGATGTGGCTGAATGGAGAAAGTGTGTGGAAAAAGGGAGAAGGATTATCCTACAAGGCATTCGAGACCATATTGTCTCAAGTCTCCATAGTAAGGACACTCCATAAACAATGTGGAAGGAATTGACAAACATTTTTCAAAATAGTGGTGACCATAGGAAGTTGGAAATGATGGAAAAACTCAAAAAGATTAGGATGGAGAAGGGTGACTCAATTTTGAGGTACTTGACCATGTTCACCCATTGTTGGGATGAGCTTGGAAGTGTTGAGATTAATATTATAGAAGACAATATGGTGAGCCTAGAACTTCTAGGAATTCCCAAGAGTTGGCATACTTACAAAGACTTTGTTAATGGGAGGGAGAAGTTACTAGATTGGGACCGATTGTAGTCATATTTGGTACAAGAATAATTTTGGGGGAAGACCAAAGATAGGACCTTTTCTAAAGAAGTGGAAGAGGACTTTTCATTACTCAGCAAAGAAATAAAGCCAAGGGAAATAATTCCCAATGTGAGGAGGGTGGAAAGAAGAAGTAATTTTCGAAAGTAAAAGTGTTTTCACTTTCACATGTAGGGGCACTTTGCCACGAATTCCCCATAGAGGAAAGCAATCAAGAAGGACCTTGCACTTGCAACAATAGATGAATCTCTACCTTCACATTTCAAACTTGATTTCACTCTCATTACATACATGACTACCACTTTAATCAGAAGCATGTGGTATATCTATAACAATGCTTCGTTCTATATGATGGGAAATATAGATCTCTTCACTCAGTTTAAGGAGAAAGACCTTAAGCAGAACATAGAGTTTGGATAAGATGTGAAGTATAGCGTGACTGGCATCAGCATAGCCACCTTTCAAAGGGAGTCTGGCTCCCCTCTCGGAATCATAGATGTGATGTATGGTCCATGACTAAAGAAGAATTTTGTGTCTGTCACGGTATTGGAAGACCATGGCTATGATGTGATTTTTAGTAAAGGAAATGTTTTCCTTAGACACATCACCACTGGATAGGTGAAACAGATCGATGCTCAAGTCAACAACATGTATTCTCTCAAGGTCAAAGATTCATTCCAAGTGTTGAGGAGAGAGGCTAAAGTTAGAGACTTGGTGGTTGAGAGGGTGAGTGGATTACCTCTCAACATGCAGGCCTAGAAGAAGCCTGAGAAGTAGCCTTAGAAAGTTGTGTAAAAACCACAATTGGGGAAGCGAAGATGAGACATGTACTCAAACAGATACCTCCAGTAGGGGAAATATCGAGCTAAGTGGGAAAATGGAGAACATGCAGCCATACCTGCAGGTGAGAGGTGGGCAACTTGAATCAGTAGTCATAAGACATTAGAAATTAGGCAGGATCCATTGATATGTTTTGTCTCATGGATCATTACCTTCCTACGGGAGCCGATAGTAACCAGTTGCGGGATGGATTAGTGGCGGTTGATGCAGTGAGATGTCAGATAGATAGAGGAAGAGACTATCAACAATCATATCCGGGGGAGTGCAGAGAAGAGTTGGTAGAGGTGCAGATGGCACAGTGTCGAGGCAACAAAAGTGTATATTTTTTAGTAGATAGTGCATGAGCTAGTAGCAAGCAGAGACTCTAGTGATAGATGCATCATATTGATTTAGTTTGAATGTTTTTTCAGTTTCACGAGTTGCAATAGCAAAAACACTAGAGAGAAGTGTTGCATGCAGAACATTCCAAAGGTACTGGATCGGTATAGAGTTGAATTCTTTTCTTTTTGAGAGGGAGTGTTGAAAATAGCAACAAAATATGTTAAAAATAACATCTAGAAATTATAATTTAATTTGTCGTTGAATTAAATTGGGAATTAAATTATATTCTCATAGCAATTTTTTTTAGTTAATTAATTTAAATTGGCTCAATTGACTTAGGAAATTCGAGTTGGAAGTCTATCTAGAGTCATGTAGAGCGATCCCTAAATTTTAGAGGTCTAGGTTGAGTTCATTTAAGTTGTAATTAATTAACTCAGTCTAACTGAGTTAAATTCAATTAAACTAGTTCTAACTATTGGAGGAACTAGTGAGGGGTCAAGTGAATTAAATTGGATTTAATTCACATACAGTGATCAATCAGATAGCTAATAATTTATTCAAAAATAACTGATGCATGTCAGTTCAGAGGAAGACCTAGTTGAGATTAGAGTTAAGGGACAATGTACTATTAGTTGTATAATTTTCTGAGTTGTATAGAGAGTGCATGCAACGGGTTGAGGGCCTATGCATGGATTGTGTAGCTATGGAGAGTGGATTTCCTAATTAAGTATGGGTTAATTCACTTAGGAATTGCACAAGGAACTAGGGGCTCGGTAGGTAATAGATTTGGCTAAGTGTTGGCTTGAGCAGAATTAGCTTATATTCTCATAGCAACTTGTAATAGTTAATTAATTTAAATTGACTTAATTGACATAGGAAATTCAAGTCGGAATTCTATCTAGAGTCTTGTAGAGTGATCTCTAAATTTTAGGGCTCCAGGTTGAGTTCTTTTAAGTTGTAATTAAAATAACTTAGTCTAGCTGAGTTAAATTCATTTAAACTAGTTCTAATTGTTGGAGGAACTAGTGAGTGGTCAAGTGAATTAAATTGGATTTAATTTACATACAATGATCAATCAGATAACTGATAATATAGTAAAAAAAACGGATACATGTCAGTTCAGAGGAAGACCTAGTTGATATTAGAATTAAGGGACAATGTAGTATTAGTTGTATAATTTTCTGAGTCGTATAGCGAGTGCATGCAACCAGTTGAGAGCCTATGCATGGATTGCATAGTTATGGAGAGGGGATTTCCTAATTAAATATGGGCTAATTCTCTTAGGAATTGTGCAAGGAAGTAGGGGCTCAGTAGGCATCAGATTTGGCTAAGTGTTGGTTTGAGCGGAATTAAATTATATTCTCATAGCAATTTGTAATAGTTAGTTAATTTAAATTGTCTTAATTGACTTAGGAAATTCGAGTTGGAAGTCTATCTAGAATCATGTAGAGTGATCCCTAAATTTTAGCGGTCGAGGTTGAGTTCTTTTATGTTGTAATTAATTAGATCAGTTTAACTAAGTTAAATTTAGTTAAACTAGTTCTAACTCTTGGAGGAACTAGTGAGTGGTCAAGTGAATTAAATTGGATTAAATTCACATATAGTGATCAATCAAATAACCGATAATTCTGTAAAAATTAATTGATGCATGTGAGTTCAGAGGAAGGCCCAGTTGAGATTAGAGTTAAGGGAGAATGTACTCTTAGTTGTATATTTTCCAAGTTTTATAGGGAGTGCATGCAACCAGTTGAGGGCCTATGCATCGATTGCGTAGTTATGGAGAGTGGATTTCCTAATTAAATATGGGCTAATTCTCTTAGGAATTGCGCAAAGAAGTAGGGGCTCACTGGGCAGTAGATTTGGCTAAGTGTTGCCTTGAGCAGGTTTGTGAAGTAGGGAGATAGATTGCAATTGTGTAGGAATTGTTTGGGTTGAACAAGCATTGTATTTTCTCCTCAGATCTTCTGGTTAATGCAATATATATAGTCGGGGTTTTCAATATTTGCTTTCCCTAGAGAAATATTTTATTATGTGTGATTGGTATTTTTCATTTTCTACTTATTGTTTTCATCAATCAATTTTGGTTTTTGCTGAAGAGTAGGGTAGATTCTTGTCTTGTGTTCTAGCATATCACATAAGTTTTTGAATCCACAACTAAAAATTTACAAAGTGTTAGGCTATAATATATATTTCCCTTCGGGATTAAGGGCTGCCGCAATATCCAAAATTAGAACCAGTAGTTTTATTTAAATAATCGAGGAAAATAATTTATACACATACAGGCTTTCACTATTAGCATTTTGTCATTATTGCTTTATTAGTAGTGTTGTTGTGCTTTTGGATGCTTCCACCTCTACTTTTTCTATCTTTTCTCTTACCATTCCTGCTACTTCTGCTTATTAAACTAGTAGTAATGGTTAAACCGATATTTATGCTCTTGTTGCTTCTTAGATGTGCTTGATCCATTAATTCTTGCTCTAATATGGCCCTCTAGCTTGACCCATTCCTACTGCAACACGCCCTTTCTATCCTTCCTTGTTATTATTATTATAGGCAGCACCAAGAGAAAATAGAAAGTTAAGTTATTGAATAGCCCTTGATTTCTTCCCCTCTCATTGCTCTTATGGAACGACTTTCTAAAGTGAGTCTTTAGCTAACTAGGCCAGTCATGAGTTCATGTATAAAATGATATTTCTTTGTATCAGCATGAGCAACTAGGAACTAACTAAGATGGAAAGATACATAATTAACTTTTAATCTCAATGTGCTGCGATGGTTGTTTTTGTTGTGGGCAATGAGGTAAATCTACTTTTCAATGAGGTAAATGTGTTGCAATTATGGATCATGTGCATGGGTGTAGGGATTAACATGTTTTTTATATTTTGTATTTCAAACAATTACTGCAAGAGAGAAAGTAGTGACATTCCTCGTAGGACTCCTAAGTTTCGCACCAGGAGAGAGGCACTGTGATTAGGCTCAGTGACTGAGCTTGGATGGGTGGGAGCTTCCATGAGCGGGTCCATGCCCTAAAGAGGCTGTAGAAACTTGGTTTAGTTCTAAACGAATAGTTTTGTGGGAGATTACAAAAAGGGGCAATTGGGCTGCATGCAAACTCAAGTGTGTATCGATTAGATTTTTGTTTTTGTGTCTTTGTTTATATCACTAGATTTTTTTTTTTAATGTCTTTGTTTATTTTATTATAATTTAATTATTATTTCCCTTTCTAAAATGAAAAATCAATTTATATTTTTCTATACGACAAGCAGAATGAAGCCAAGAATGATGAAGTATCTTTGTTTTGGGCTTCTTTGTCATAGAAAAATCCTATCAAGGTAACCACACGCTGTAGTGGATTCTTCCAATTCATTTTCACAAGCCTCGAATTTAATAAAATATTTTCTAATTTATTGGGTAATCTTTCTATTTAACTCTGTCCATTTTTCCTAGGTTAAAGGGACATGGTCTATCTGTTTCTATTCTATGCATATACGATTGATGGATGCTTTCGTTCTTTATCCATTAAGCAATTGAAGTCACTACACCAAAGCGAGAGTCACAATGATAGAAGTTTATCTTAAAGTTTAGAAACCTTGACGAATCTTACTAGTCCCTGAGACAATCTAACCAGTCAACGTACCTTCCTCAAATCCAATATCAACTAAAATTGCAAGAACGGAAAGAGGCAACTATTTAAGATGATTCTTATTCATTCAATTATTTATGAAATCTCAGCAACTCCTCTGATTGTAACATCCTCATAGATTTATTTATTCAAGTCAAATTCTTGTTGAGTCAGCAGTGAATAAGAAAAGATTAAGATTATCATAATGCTAATTCATCTTTAACTATATATAAATGATAATACTAATAACTAATAGCCGGCATGGATTTCATATTCGAGACGTTTGAATATATATATTTAGAGAGATATTATATGTGAATGACATAATTTCTGCACGTGTAAAGACACAAGACGAGGGATGTCGAGTTGTTTGTTTGTTTTTAATATATATTTTAAAATGTTATAATTTGCATTAAATAAAGTTTTAATAATGTTTTCAATAAATATATGTTAAACGAATATAAGCGTAGCATATTCCATAAAAACCAGTATGGCATGTATGGAGCCTATTCCTATCTGGATCTGCAAGTAGGGAGCTTATTCCTAAAAACAAGCATCTGTCGGTAGGGACTTTCTACTTTCCATGGCTTCGAATTGGAATTCGGAGGGCCATTGATGTATTTTTTTTATGGAATTAATTAATGTATTTATAATAGTTTATTAAAACTTATATATAAATTTGATAAAAAAATATTTTATAATTTATTGATTTTTGAAAATGATGTTTTAATTAATTAATATGTTAAGTGTCATGAGTATTATGTAAATTATTATAGTTATATAATTTTATTTTTGGTAAATGTATATAGGGATTAATCCACGCTAAAGATTAGACCACTTATTTCATTATACTTTTTACATGTCCCAATAAAAAAACATCATAAAAATTAATTAAATTATATATATTTTAAAATTATTATTATTATTATTAATTATAATATATATATATATATATATATGAGAGATAAACATATATACATTTTAAAAAACATATAACAATATTCTTAATTATGAAGATTTAGCTTCATTTTATTTTTTATCATGTAAATAGTTTTTGTTGCGATACTATGTTTTATCAATACTACATGCTCAATATAAACTTTTAATTAATATTTCTTTGATTAATCAATTTAAGTTAAATTAATTAAAAGAATATAACTAACTTAAAAATAAATCTAAATCCTTAAAATGTGTATACTATAAATATTTTGAAATATTTTATATTAGGTGTCTATCATCTTTATAACAATAATTATTAATTAAATTAACATTTTGAAAAACTTTTTCTAAAATAAACATACTATTAAAAATAATTAATCACATTTATTAGAAAATATTAATTTAATTTAACAACTATAAATATACCAATAAAAAATTAATAGCTTACTCTAATCGCATCTTAAAAAGAATAACTAACATCTTTCATAAACATAGAACTTAAATTTTAAGTAAAAAAGAATTTAATTGAATTAACCCTCAAAATAATGGAAACATTCATTAAAGAAAAGGGCCATATACTTCAAAGAAGCACCTTTACATCACATCTTCTACCCACAATGGATATAGTTCTATATGTACAATTCGTAGCTTTATGACCATAAGTAACTTGTAGCTTGTTGCATCCCATAAGTAACTTGTAGACTTACGGATATTATCTTTCTTGATAATGTGCATTGTCTATATAGTTAGACCAATACGGAAACATTCATTATAAAAATAAGAACCTTTCGTTGTATAGCATATTTATATCACATCTTCTGCACACAATTGATATCGCTCTATATGTATAATTATCCATTTTTATAGCTTTGTTGCATCCTATAAGTAACTTTGTAGACTTAACGATAATGTTTATCATGAGAATGTGCATGATCTATATGATAAGAGAAATATAAGGTCTTAAAATGGTTGCATTTAATGTTTATTTGGTTAAACATTATCGGTTCAATCAAAATTATATAGTTAAGCATAAATATTTATTTATAGTTTAAATAGTGCATGACAACATATAACTCCAATATATCATATTATTTATAGCAATGAAGGCAACCATAAATGAGAGGTGTTTCTTAATAACATAATATACAAATTACGATGTAGTCTAATATGCTACACGATTTAACGTCCATTGCCCAAAATACACCAAGGATTACTATTAAGATCAATGAACCCATTGGCCATTGTCTGGACAACATCATGCTATGGCCACACTATGTAGTTGAAATTCCATGTTCCTAAAGTTTTGATGTTTCTAATGAGATTAGATAATGAGATTAGATAACTTGATTGTTGTTAGAAACTATTGAGGACAATAATGTGTGAACCAGCTAGCATGGTTCTTGGATGATGGAATTTAAGCATAATGGAGGTTCATGACATTCATAAATAGAGGGGTTTGGACTAGATAATTTGCAGGCATGTTTATTATCAAAAGTCTAATATATGACATAGTCCAAGGGTGGAAGTCCATCAGACGACCTAGGAAATGTCGTCTATGCCATTTTAATATATTTTTCTTCCAAGCTCCATTATTTCGAAATTAGGAATAAAAGAGGAATCATGAGGTGCATCTTCCCTTAGCTTATCAATTGAAGCCATGACCTCCAAGATGGCCTAATATGAAGGAAACTCAATATGAAGTAAAGTATTCAGAATAGGTAGGGTGAAGTGATGGTAGATCTGGGTAGAATATCATTGTCATAGTGCATATTGTGATGAGAGTTTTACTGAACATTAGCAGGTGTCTACATAACTAACAGAAATGAATTCCCTTCCACTAGAATCCACATTGGGTTCCCATCAAATTTTCCTTTTGTAGAAACCACCTAAGGAAAAGAACACGGAGGGGATCTACTAATGACAAAACAAATCATGTTAATAAGGGATTTGATGGTAGTTACTTACTTAAGTAAGCTTGTCTAAGGATTTGATGGCGGTCCTAAGTGGTATGAATTCTAGAGAATCAAGATCTCTCCAACATGCCACAAACATTATACAGGTACATAAACCTTCATTAACAAGTGTGTGGTGAACATTCTTCCAAGAAATAAGACTTCGATTTGGAACCAAATTTAATGAGAAATCCAATGAAGACTGAAGTTAATGGGAAACATAACAATATTTTTATCTAAGTTATATACCTCTGTAATCGCAGTCAACAATACTTAGTGTCGTGTTGGGAAACTTTACAAAACCTCAAATTTAGACATGGCCCATGATGCTTGGACCAAATCTTCCATAATATTATAATTTTGTGTAGCAAAAAAATTTGGGTTATGGGTTTATTAACAAATAACACCCTTTGGATGGTGAATCATTGTCTCTGATGCATTATTCTTTTAAGAGAGGTTAATTGGGTAGCGTTGGGATCGTTGGGCCCTTAGAAGAAGAAGCAATATTAGGGGTATGATAACATTTAGCTTGTGTTGATAGAAACAACATCTTCATGCACACAATAACAATACTTGTCAATAGGTTCGAAGATAAGGATTACCTACCCTGGCCTATCATGGAGTAGCAAATTGAGAAACCATTTGTTGTTGTTGGGAAAGGAATGGATTTTTTAAAAATACAGGCTACAAATTATCCTTTTGCTAGGAAAAATATCAAATAATGTCATCCGTCTATGGGAACTTGTGAATAAGATTGTCTAAACAAATATTGTAATGAAACCTAATATATTTCTTTTTCTTTGTGGAACCCCCACCCATGTTATGTTGGGTTTTTTAATTTACCTTTACATCTTTTGAAAAAACACTATTTTTGTTGTTGTCTTCTTCTTATGTGTAGGATATTGATGATACTTCAATGGAATGGGCTTTATCAAATTCTCCTGTATGGTATGGGGAGGATGACATATTAAGTGGTAGTTGAAGTAGTTGGGGATTTTGATGAGATAATCATTTAACAAAATTGAACAACTAATTGGCTCATGTTTTCAGTAGATATGGAAATAACCATAACGTCGACATGTGATCTTGCACTTTGTCTATTAGGATCAATGAATGAATAATAAGCATTAGGAATGATATCATACAATCTATATAATTAAGAATAGACCAAATTGAGGTGTTAGGCATGGAGGATGGCCTACTCTTTAGTTTATTCTCTTGACTTTATGACATATTTACCTATTTTTGGTAACCATGTCCTAGTAAACTATTCACACAACAAGTCACCTAGACTCTTGGTTTATATGAACCTCCACCATCATGTTCATTCATGGATATATTTAAATATATTAGTGGTATCCTACATGGAAGTGGATATATTTTTTATTCTAGTCAACTGGCATATAAGTAATTTGAAATGCACTAAAACTGTTATATCTATATAATCTGATTCAGATTGGATTATGATACTTTTTTTCATCCATCTTGATGCATTCAAAGTGGAAAAAGTAGAGGTATCAGGTCATGGGAACATTTTTACTGATAGGACCTATTTTGGAAAAATGAGGTCTGAAACATTTTCAGAGCAATCTAAGGCATCATATGGCTCTTTTTGGTTGCAAAACATTGGAATTTTAATGACAAACCTTGTTGTGCTATTCTACACACATATATATTTCCAATGGCATTAGAATCATGTTAATTCTAGTCTGTATTTGAAATTTCTGCCACTAAAAAGCCGACCTTCATGTTTTCACCAACATGGTTCAAGAGGATGCCACGTCAACTGCCATTGATCCAAGATTAGATCATTCTAATATTTGGTATCTATCTTGATTCATTTGGAGTGTAAAAACTAGAGAAAACAACTCATGAGATTTTCATTAGCAGCGCGATAGGGTTTCGCAAAATAGGGTTTGAAACCTTCAAGGAGTGTTTTGAGGCATCAAATGATGTTTTTTGAGGGGTAAAAATTCACCTCTTTTGTGCAACACCATTTCCTACTATTATACACTCATATGTCTTTCCAACAACACAAGAAATGCATCAATCAATGTCCATTTGCAAAAGTTATGCCACTCAGAAGTTGGCCTTCCTATTTTCACACCTATAATTCGGGTGGATGTTGTGTCAACCCCCATTATTCATCGAAAATGGGATAACCATGTGATTGCGATGTAAAATACTCTAGAAGAATCTATATTATAACTCTAGTTAAGAGTTGATGTACTCAAAATTAACCATTAGTAGGCTATCGGGCTATGTTATAACCAGATCACTAGGAGGAAGAGACATTCCCTTCCTTCAAGAGAATTTTGTTCCATAGCTTAGCAAAGATAGCTAGGAGAGATAGGAGGAAGAGCACAAAATCAATATATGTTCACTGTAGTAACCCATAGGCCACAACAATTACTTATTTGTATCCGCAACAATATTTCCAAAGAGAGAAGGAGAGCGAAGTGACCTCACCTTCGAGCTAGGTTTTCTTCTGAAAGGGTTTCCGATAGAGCATATCTTGTTTTTATTTGTGTGTGTGTGCTTATTTTCTAGTTATCCACTTTTAAAAATTATTTTCATTCGCATGCATGTACTAATTACAACTAAATCTATAGGTCATAAATTTTTAATAAAAATTGTAATAGTGTAGAATCTACTATTTTTAATATTATCAGGTCTATTGTGACGAACTGTCGGGTGAAATGTCCAAGATATTTTACAGATTGTTTGGTATCAAAGAAGGTTTATTTGGGTATTTTGTGGATATTGCAAAGATCTATATCGGCGAGGCCGAAAATCATAAAACCCTAATCATGGTTGACAAATTTGTAAACGAAGCTTGTGATCCTATAGAGGTGAGGTTTTCGCAGAGCAAGCAACAAGTTTCGAATATAAACCACAATGTAAACCTCCTCATGTAGGCCCTAAAAAATAATATGGGGATATTTGGGGAAGATCGAGATTCGAATGTAGAGGACAAATCTAAAGGGGAATCGGGAAATCAGGAAGAAACAGAGAAACAACTGAACAATGAAACTGGAAAATATCACCAAGTTCAAGTGCAGTGAACTAATCCCTATTAAAAATGGAAGAAAAAATCGATATCAATCCATACCATGGTGAGGTCGACACTTTGAAGCTAAACCATTGGTTGTTGAAACTAGAAGTTTACTTTAGCATCCATCATATTGAGGAAGGGAAAAACATCTCATTCTCGTGGCTGAAATAAGAGGGCTATGAATGGACTTAGTTGGAGAGCCACATGGAAACCCTGAGATTGGAGGGAGAACCTCCAATGACTAAGTGGTAGGATTTCAAAACCCTCATTAAGTCATAGTTTTATCCCATTGGGTGCGTGGAGGACTAGTGGATATGGTGGCATTACTTCAGGAAAAAGTCGGGCCAAATCATCCAAGAGTACACCACAAAATTTAGGAAGATGGCTATAATGTTGGGTGTATCTCCAAAGAACCTAGATGTACTCCTCAAGTATTTGGGGGGTATGCACCTCCATCTGCATGAGCAAGTGATGTTGTTCAAGCCCAAATCGGTGGACGAAGCCTGTGTATAGGCATAATACTTGGAGAAGATAAGCCTAAGGAGAGGACAATAAAGTGTAATGAAGGAGAAGGAGAAACAAGAAACTTATAAGGAGGGGAAGAGGAAGAAAAATAATGGAAAAGATAATAAGACAACAACCACAACACACTAGTGCAAAGATCTGAATAAACGTTGGACATAGAAACATCCTTGGAGATCTCGGGTTGTAATGATTTTAAAAACCATTTGAGACAGAATTCAGATGGAATTTTGACTTTGATGAGCCTCTTTCTCCGTCTCCATTCCTAGATATGATCAGAAATGTGAGTAGCTGCATCCTGATGAAAAATGGCCAGAAGTTTAGTTCCGGCTTCGTAAAGGACAGGCAACTGAAAATGGTTTAAGAAAATGTTAGCCAAATAGGCGAAAGACGTAAAGGTGCCCCTTGGCAACACTATATACCACTTGGCCGCATTCCTACTTAAGGTAAACTAAGATAATCTCAACATAGTCGAATCATCGATCAGGGAGTTAGATGAACACCATAAATGGAACGTGGTTACATGGTCGCTCGAGTCTTCACCACTCTTCCCTTCGAATTTTGGCATATCCAATGGAAGTTTGGTTGGGATCGGAGGCCAAGCCAGATTGTATTTGATTAGATTGTTCATCAACTTAGTCAAGTCCGGCAGATTGAGCATGGCCAGAAATGGAAGTCGTGGAGGACCTTGGGGATTCCACCCAGATTGGGCGGGGTTCCCAAAAGTCGGAAAAGAATTACTTGGCTTTTGAAAGGCACCAAGTTTCCCGAAGTAACTGGTAGAACATACTGAACCAAAATGTGACCCTTGTGGTTCAAAAAATCTCAGAGTTTGACCAACTCCAGTTGAAAATCCTCCGTAACCAGCAATGTTTCTCCCCAACGAATTATTATAAGGAGCTGACAGCCCCTGGTAAGGGTTGAAAGCATTATCTAAGGGTGGAAAACTTTGAAATGAATTGACTGAGGAATATGGCACATTCCCTTGTTGGCGAAAAATGGATTCCCAGCTCCTGTCCCACTAACCACAGGGTTAGTCCAACTCTGAAAGGGGTTGTTGCTTGACTCATGAAAGGGAAAGTCATGGACCCTACCGTCAGATTGGAATGTGGTATATGACCACTTCCAGAAGGGAAACCCTGAAAAGAAGCTGATCCACTCATCATGGACATGGAGGCGGTTGATGGTATATTCAATGGAGTTGAAGGAATACCTTGCGAGAGAATTCCAAAAGGGAAGAATCCAAAATTGGACGCTTTAGCTTGATAAATTCCACTCGTTGACAGAATGGAAGTGGACCTAAATAAGGATGTGCTAGCAGTAGACCCAAATAAGGATGTAGAAGGGATGGAAATAGTTCCTCCCCCTTGTATTGATATAGAAGTATGCATACTTGTAGCACTTGTGGTGGATGCCATGCTTCCAGCAGTGGTCATCAAAGGGATAGATGTGTGTGGACCTGGGCTTGAAGGCTTGTGTGTCAGACATCCAATGTAGAGAAGAATTCAAAACCACATTCGACTCTGAGAGCTCTTCTACCTCGATGGCCATACAAAGGAAAACATTTGGAAGTTGCATCCAGATTTAAACCAAAAGAACAATAAGAAAGATAACAAGAAGAATAATTTTATGGCCACTGATACGAGCAAAGAAGTTGAAAGAAGGTCGGACGTGGATGAGAAGATTGTTTATACACAAGTACAAAAGGAGGTAAATTTGAGTAGCCTTCAAAAACAAGAAGAGAAATAATGGCCAAACTCTTCCATATAAGGATATAGGTCAAGAAGACAAAGATTGATGCTATGTTTCAATCAAGATTGCATGTGAATCTCATTACAGTAGACATGGTCAAGAAGGTGGTTGGAAGTTCATGATCATCCAAACCCATATCGATAGGGATGGTTAAATAAGGATGTAGAGCTTAAGGTAACAAAAAACTCTAAAATTAGATTTTCTGTGAGTACTAATTTTATTGATGAAGTAGATCCAGATGGGATTCCTCTTGATGTATGTGGAGTCATGTTTGAGAGTCCATACATGTACATGAATGATGAAATATTCATGAGGAAAGATAACCATTATGGGCTAATTAAGGATAAAAAATCATTCATCATCAGTGCACACAAAGGAAAGTCGAAAATCTCACTTCTAAGTACCAACCAAGCCAAGATATTGATCAGTTCCAGCAAGAAGTATGCTTTATTTTTTTAAGAGAAATTCAGTCCAAAGAGGAGTCATTAAGAGGCAAGGCATTATTTGACAGGTGCACTAAGAAACAAAAACAACAATTGGAATACTTGTTACATGCATATAAGGATGTATTCTGAGAGTGTAAAGGGTTACATCCTAAAAGAGATGTGGAGCATGAGATCCACCTATTGCCAGATTCCCCATTGCAAAATATTGGGTTGTACAGGAAGTCTATTATAGAAGCAAGTGAGGTAAAGAAATAATTACAACTACTAGAACAACGTGTCATTCGACCGAGTACATCACCATGTAGGTCACCCATCATTATTATGTTGACAAAGGATGGGACTTGGTGAATTTTTGTAGATTATAGGTCATTGAACAAAATCATGCTCAAGAACAGATACCTTGTGCCCAAGATAGACGATCTTCTACATTAGTTTCAAAAAGAAAATGTACTTCACTAAGTTGGATGAGAAGTCTGGATATCACCAAGTTAGAGTCAAAGAAGAAGATACATGGAAGGCTGCCTTGAAACCCAGACAAAGTTTATACGAGTGGTTATTTATGCCATTTGGCTTATGTAATGTACCAGGTACATCTATGAGATTAATGAATGACATATTGTTCTCTTTTATAGATTAATTTTTTATTTTCTATTTGGATGATATACTGGTATATAGTGCTACTTAGGAAGAGCATATGCCACATTCGACGTAGGTGTTGGAAACATTGAATAAGCATCAAGTGCTAGAAACTCTCATGAAGGGAAACTTTGCACAATAGTCTTTGGTATATCCTGGGGATGTGGGAAGTGGAGGGTAATTGTAGATAGATCCTTCCAATATGGAGGCCATCATGAAATGGCTATTTCCTACTAATGTTTCCGGGGTTAGGAGTTTCATTGGGGGAAACATAGTACTTGAGGAAGCTAATAGCCTCATTTTTAGTAGTAGCAACACCACTCCACACCATAATAGCAACTGGAAAGAGTTTCTAGTGGGGAAAAGGTCAGCAAATGGATTTGGAATAGCTAAAGAAGAAGATCATCCAAGCACATGTTCTATCATTACCAAACTTGCAACAAGCCTTTGAAGTGGAGATAGATGCAAGTGGGTATGCCAGAGGAGTTATCTCTATGTAGGGAGGACGGCTTGTATGCTACAATTATAAAGTATTTCATGGGGTAGTCTTTAACTACCATACCTACGACAAGGAGCTCTATGACATGGTATAAGCTGTGAAGAATTCAAAGCACTATCTGATGTGAAAGGAGATAGTAATCCACACTGACCACAATATTTTACAGTACTTGCATTCCCAGAGTAAGCTACAACAAACAAGACGTTGAAAGTGGATGAGATTTTTACAACGCTCTCATTTGGGGATCAAGTATAAGAAGGGAATCAAAAAAAAGTTCACTAACATGATTTCAAGGCCACCCAGATCAAATATCACATCTTTGAGGACTCTTATTCACATAGATCCATTCACCCATATGGGCATATTCTGAAGATCATGACTTCAAGGAGGTGTATTAGGAGTTACAGAGTCAGAGTTATGTGCATGATGGTGATAGAATGGTTGACTACCATCTCTAGGATGGGTTACTTTATAGGATGGATAAGGTATGTGTTCCTAAACATGAGCGATTGCAACTAAGCAGAGAGGCTTACACCTCCAAGGTTGCAGGGAACTTTGGTGTAGGGAAGAGCATGGCCAACTTGTAGAGGTATGTGTATTGGCCCAAGATGCAAGAGCAGGTAGTTAGGTTCATAACGAGATGCATTTTTTTTTTGTACCATCTGGTGATCGATTGTATTTCACCAATATTATTGCAAGTCCTAGAGACTCCTCACCTCTATTTATTAACCTGGGTTTCGTAAAAACTTTGACGTTACATTTCTATATACACAGTGATGGCATTTTACTCATGCCACCCTCAACTAATTCATTTAATCATTTAGCCTCCAAGACCATTCTTCTACTAAAATAGGGGGGATTAACTACTGAAAGCATAATTCAAAATCTAGTCCTAGTGTAGAAAAAGTAAATGCTTTTCAACTCTAACTTGTAAATGTTGTCAACTTGTAAATGCTGTTGAATCAACCAATGAAAGAACAAAACAATTATGCTACCTACAGAAATGAAGCTACACCAATTACAGCCAACCACCTAGCTATCAAATTCACTTGAAAACAAAATATTACTGTACCAACTCACAACTCAAGAATTCGTGCATCATTTATCTATTTCACATTGCAGATTAAGTAATGCCTTAATTTCCAAATCTATGATGAAGAAACTAATGTTACTTTGTCTTGCAGTAAAGGGAAAATAATGGAGGGAATGGCCTAGGTGGCACCTCTAATCGTGGATTCCAATATGGGGGGTTAACCTACTCCTATACTAAGCTACATTGGCATTACGGGGCAAAATAGGCTGCTACAGGCATGCTACAGGAAGTCTTGAAATGATACAAGATGGGTTCTGAGATGGTTTGGAAGGTAAGAATGATGGAATAAAGGGAAGGAAACATGGATTAAGGTCATGTTGGATAAGTGGAAGGTTAACAACACACCTAGCCAAGCTGAACACTTCAGGAAGCCCAATTTTAGACAAGGAGGCTACTCATAGTGACATAAAAACATAGATCAAGAACATCAGTTGGCATTCATCAAAAGAGAGTGGAGAAGTCCTAGATGGATATGGTGAAAATATCCCTTGCTTGCAGGTCCAATAGTCTTGCAAAATCACATGCACCTGTTCTTATTTTGATTTACAAAATATTACAACTAATGGTGGAAACGATGAGTTGAATTTGGAAACTCTTTAACTGATGCTAAGAATTTTGATCTATGAAATGAATTAAGTTATAAGGTACAACAATCATATGTAAGAAAATATAGAAAATTTATACTTTTCTAACAAATAATAAACAAGAAAGAACATAATGTTTTTGGGTTCAGATGGCGGAGTCCTCTAATCATGCTCCGATGAGAGAGATGAGATATCGGCCACCGTCACAAACTTTTTGAGGGACTATATTCCACTAAGATGAAACAATTAATAAAAAATTATATGCTAAAATAAATATTAATACACAAGAGGAACCTAAACTACTATGGTTAGGCCCAAACCCAAGGGATTCAGTGTAGAAATTCCCACTATAGATCACCTGATAATGCAATAGACTAAAGAAAAATACTTGATCTACTTTCACAACCAATTTAGCAGAATATTAATTGAACATGAGAAACATAAATAACAACACATATAACTGATAAGAAGCAATCAATCACACATAACACAGAATAATTTACCCGGGGAAAGCATCATCCTAAAATACCAACTCTGTATTATTATACAAGTGGAAATATAGCCAGTATTACAAAAGGAATTAGCTCAAAAGCTATCCCGCTCTCTTTGCAACACCTCTGCTACTCATAGATAGTCAAAGGCCTCTGTCTAACCTTTGGTCTGCCCTCCAAGCCTCCTATTTCTTTGCACAATTTTGATTGGGGTCTAGTGCAGCCACTTGTGTGAATTGACCTCTTCACACACTTGCTAACCTCTAATCCAACTACACAGTCTTGAAGGAGATAAATCGTTCTCATGGATGAGCTTCCTTTATAGGAAAAATATTCATCCAACTGATAGTACATTGTCCCTTCTCTGATCTCAACTGGGTCTTTGTCTGAACTGAAATGCATGAGTTATCCATGAGAGAATACTCAATTATCTAAAATACAATAGTTACATGCATGCAAGCATTAACTAACTGAACTCTCATTAATTTAACAAACTATTAAATCAATCTAGCTAGACTTCACTCAGTTAATTGTGGCAACTAATTACAAATCAAATTAGAACTCATCCTTCTCTCTTTAACTGGTGGATAAATTCCTCAATTAATAGAGAAACTGTTGCATGTCCTCACATAGACTTCATGTTTGATTTTTCACAACTAATTAACTCATGGTGAATTAATTAATTTATTTTCAAATAGTTTTTAATTTCAAATTTGAATTTTACTTCCTATTCTAGTCTAGGGACTAACTAAAAATCGGAATCCATCGTGAACTACTAAAACTAGAATGCTATTTTTAGCACTTCCATTTTTCATTCCCTGTTGCTCAATCTAGCACTGGTACCCAAACTGTTATTTATAGTAGTGCTATTTTTAGCATTTCTTGTTGCCCTTTTCAACACTCCCTCTCAACAAGAAAGGCTTCCTCTTGAACCCGATCCCGTACCTTTGGAATGTTCTACTTGGAGCACTTCTACCAAGTGTGGTTGCTCCAGCAACTCTCGGAACAAAAAAAACTCCCAACTGAGCTCTCTGTTGGGATAGAAGCATACTTTAATGCTGAAGCTCAACCTGTTGCTGACAAGTCCTCCCTCTCTAACCTCTGAGCTAGTGGAACATCTCCATGCATCTCGCACCATTGCACATCTCTCTGTGCCATCCTGCACTGGTGCAACACACTTGTGCCTCTTGCATTGCTGCAGCTTGCTAGCTCTATGCTATCCTGCGATTCCTGCATTGTAGTTCTCTCTGCCGCTCCATCTGCATCTATCTCTACCCAATCAGTCAGTCTTGCTGCTCCTCATTGAGGCTCCTGTAGCAAAGTCGAATCAAAGAGGTTGGGTACCTCAAGGATCCTGCCCCTCCTCCTTGATCGCCCCACCTCCTACGTGGAGGTATGGTTGCATGTGATCCCTCAACCCATCTGGGTCGAAGTTTCCCCCTACCGGAGGTCTATGCATGAGTAAATGTCTCTAGTCGATCTCCACTCAGCTTCCCCTATTGTGGCTACTCCACAACCTCCTGAATCTGCTACACCAATTGTGGCTCCTCCACAATCGTCTAAGACTTCTTCTACCACTGCATGTTGAGAGGTAATACACTCTCCCTCCCAAACAAGAAGTCTCCATCAGTTGCCTTGCTTCCCAAGGCTTTGCATGCATCTTGAACCTCAAGAGCATATTGGTTCTTAACTGTGAATCGATCTGCTTCACTTGTCTATTGATTATGTCTCTAAGGAAAAACTTTCCCTTACTGAAGACTACATCATAGCCTTTGTCTTCCAGCATTGTGATTGACACCAAGTTTCTCTTCAGACCTAGTACATACTTGACATCAGTCAAGTTAAGGCGAGCTCCATGGTCCCTATGAAAATTAATTGTGCCTACACCTGATACACTATACTTTTCATCATTACCCATCGCTATGAGTATCTGGAGATCCTTATCCTCCAAAGTACTGAACAAACTCTTGTCACCGGTCATGTGGAAAGAAGCTCCACTGTTAAGAAACCAACCACTTCCCACCATGGATGAAACCATGCATGCAAAGAGTGTGAAATCCAACTCGAACTGTGAAGCAAGTGCCTCACCTTCAGATCCTTCCCTCGATCCCTTCTTGGATTTCCTTTATGGAAAATTTGTAGCAAAATGGCCCACCTCATGACAGCGAAAGCATCACACTTTCAATTTGTCAAACATCTTCCCACCATGGGAAGAACTGGATTTGGAAAGAGAAACCTTCTCCTTCCCCTTCTTCGCCTTACTCGCTAAGGCACAGTTTTCTTCATCCTCCATGGATGAAGAACCATCTCTGGTGCTTCTTCTTATCTCCTCCTGCATCAAATCTGACCAAAGTCATTCCCAATCTGGTAGTTTCTCTCTTCCATTAACCGAGTCTTGGTAGCTATCCCAGCTCTTAGGAAGACTGAGGAGTGCAAGACTCACCATGTCATCATCTGTTGTCATGATCCTTACACTTCAAAGCTCATCCCTGCATGCGGTGAGATTGTTCAGATACATAGAGATCGTGTCACCCTCTTCACACTTGATGTTTCAAAGTTTGTCCTTCAGTTCCAGCTTCCTCTGTTCACTACTATTTTGATAAAGATCGTTCAATGTTTTCCACATCAAAAATGGAGTCTCCTTCCCATGGAGGCTCGAGACAATGTGATCTCAAACTCCCTCTGGGAGGATTCTCCTTGCTCTAGCCGCACTGTTTTTCCATTCCGCCAGTTGAGTAGCATCAGTCGGCTTTTGGACGTCTTGATCAATGAAGTCCTTTAGACTGTTATCTTCTAATACTGCCTCCACGCGATCCTTCCAGGCTATATAATTCAAACTGCCATCAAGGGAATATTCGAGTCTCAAACCACTAAACGCCATTGGTGAAATAGATGTGATAGAACTCAATTTAATATTCAGAAACCACAAACATCATCTTCTCCTTTCTTGTATACTATTCTTCATTGATCACCTATTCTCTGATACCATGTAGAAATTCCCATTATAGATCACCTGATAATGCAATAGACTAAAAAAATACTTGATCTACTTCTACAACCAATTTAGCGAAAGCTTAATCGAACATGAACAACATGAACAAGAACACTTATAACTAATAAGAAGGAATCAATCACACATAACATAGAAGAATTTACCTTGGGCAAGCCTCAGCCTAAAACCCCAATTTTGTATTATCATACAAGTGAAATATAGCTAGTATTACAAAAAGAATCAGCTCAAAAGCTATCCTGCTCTCTCTGCAATACCTCTACTGCTCATAGACAATCAAAGGCCTCTATCTAACATTTGTTATGTCCTCCAAGCCTCCTATTTCTTTGTGCAAATTTGATTGGGGTCTAGTGCAGCCACTTAAATCAATTGGCCTCTTCACATGCTCACTAAGATCTGATCCAACTACGTAGTCCTGAAGAAGATAAATTCTTCTCATGGATGAGCTTCCTTTATAGGAAATATATTCATCCAAATTATAGTACATCATCCCTTCTCTGATCTCAATTGGGTCTCTGTCTAAACTGACATGCATGAGTTATCCATGAGTGAATACTCAGTTATCTGAAATACAATAGTTATGCGCACGCAAGCATTAACTATCTGAATTCTCATTAATTTAACAAATTGTTAAATCAATCTAACTAGACTTGACTCAATTAACTGAGCCAATGAATTAAAACTCAAATGAGAACCCATCCTTATCTCTTTAACCAATGGATAAATTCCTCAATTAATAGAGAAACTGTTGCATGTCCTCACATAGACTTCATGTTTGATTTTTCACAACTAATTAACTCATGGTGAATTAATTAATTTATTTTCAAATAGCTATTAGGCTCAAATTCGAATTTTACTTCCTATTTTAGTCGAGGGACTGACTAAAAATAGGAATCCATCCTGAACTGCTAAAAATAGATGATATTTTTAGCACCTCCATTTTTCATTCCGTGTTACTCAATCCAGCACTGGTACCCAAACTGCTATTTGTAGCAGTGCTATTTTTAGCATTTCTTGTTGCCATTTTCAACATTCAGTGCTATGGACTAACTCAGTGTTGCATACTCCAGTGTTGGATAAAGAAGAAACTTGTCATTATCATTGCAAAAATATGAAATACATCACATAATAATAAAAAATATCAGTCACACGTGCTTGAGCTCAATAGCCTCTTAGCTACAACCAAAATTTCAATTATAATGAGTTCCTTGGCATGTTTATTTATGCAAAATGGTAGCTACCAACAGCTCCCTAGGAAATAGAAATGTTTTTGTACCAAACTCGAGAAAGGTGGATCTAGATCTTCCTTGAGCTGCACTACGTTGGCTGTCAATGACCTCATCCTGCTTGGTTTCCAATGACCTCGAGTTGATGAGAGATAAAGTGGTGATATTTGACTGATTGAAGGAGTTAAGGAGGTGGAAAATCTCCTAGAATCTCTCCCTGATATCTAATCTGAATTCCTACATTCAAATTATCTCAAAATTTCTCTAATTCCCACATTTAAAACATATTAGGAGACATGACATAACAACACATCTTTTAACCCTCACACTAAGCAAAATATAACAATATTTGTAAATAAATGTGAGAAAGAGATAATTTTAAAGCTGGATAATGACATTGTGACCCTTATGATAGAGCTATTGATGAGCCTCATTGTCACCCCCTACTGATGATGTTTCTCATCGTATTTGAAAGTTAGTCATCTATGGCCATGTATTTCATGGCCTTCATGGCCTCTCTGACATCCTAAGGTTCTAGAGATGGTGTGACATTTTGAGGATAGAATCATGCATCCTTCTCTATGTATATCCATTAGTTCCTTTCCTCTTCTTCATTGAGTCTATGAAGCTTAGTTTTAATATTTGAATGAGACTTTTGTACATGGGTGTCATTTCCAATGCATTCCTCAACCTTTCAAGAGATTGATACTCCCTGATATGGAGATTGTGGGGTAAGTTATTCCATCTTCTCTTGTATGCTTGTTGGTTTTTCCCTAACATCCTGACCGTGTCTTGGTTCTCCTACTGCAAAAGGGGGGAGAAAAGTGAGGTTCTAAGTGAGAGGTAATAGTACCACCCAAGAAGGGACACATATGAGCCATAAATGCATGTCCAAAATCGAGCAGAATAGTCCACAAGATATGTGATAGTCACTAAAACCAATGAACAATGAAAGATATGTCTAACATCCATCAGAGTAGTCTACAACGGATGTGATGGTCTTTATAATTGATGAGTAAGGAAATGTATGTCTAATATCTCGTGTAATAGTCAACAAGAATGAGATAAAAATGACAACCATTCCAACACATCCCCAAGAAGATAAGCACTAAAACCATTGTAATAGTTAAACTATATTAGTGCATGTGAAAGAAAACATGAAATGCAAATGCTCACATAATAGTATTAAAAACATCCATAAGTCATCCATGGAAACTTGTTGGCCTGAAAACACTTATGTAATTAAGAAAGAGTTCCATGACACATATTTACATTGTGCATCTCTAGCCCCAATAGTGGGACATTGAAGCCACTCCTTACTCCTCAAAAAACTAATTGACATGTCTAATGCTTTGTGGTAGGATCCAAGGTGAGAATTTCTCTGCTCATTTAATGAGGGGGTACATATAACAAAGGGGTGTATATAACCCAGGCGTATATATATGACTACCCTTATAACTATTCAACCTCCTATGAATTTTCAACTGGCATGACTCTTCATATTCATGTTTGTCCATTCGACTTCCAATTTACAATATATTTGATTTACAATATACATGGCCCATAATAGTGATGTGGCCTTTGAAAACACCTGACACGACTTGACATGACACTTCTAACATGGACTAGCTTCATGATGTTACAAGGTCAAGGTGTTATTGCTCTCAAGTGATAGATGTGTTCTTGGATATGCTTTCTCTTCTCCTCTGCATAGCATGATGATGGGGGGTCTTCAATGATATTTGGTCTTAAGAGGTGGTTTCATACATGTGCTCCTTTTTCTTGCTCTTTATAGGTTCCTTTTTCCATCTAGATTCAAGTGGGTCTTGAGGCATGTTTCCTCCTCCTTCTCCTCCATCATCTCTCCATAATTTGATAGTGTACCTATTCCTGCAATTCACTCCTGATGGGATGAAGTCAATCCAAAAAATCCCTAGTCTAATGCGTTGCATTCTCATCCAAGGACTGAGCCTAGGACAGGTGATCAACTAGGAAGGAGGTCCTAGTAACTATGCATTGCATAGTTCCAGGTCGCAGGGAGAGAGGTTGATCACTAAGACTACACAGGTTATAGCTGAGACTTGACTCAGGAAATTCTAAGCATAGTCCTCACTACGGGTGGAAATTTCACAGTGGCCACTAGGATTTAGGATTGCGCATTTGAGACAGTCAATGGTTGATGTGGGATGGGACCTTGGGAGATAGATATGTGTAGTTTCCAAAGGAAAGGAGGACTGGACAACAAAGAGACTTGGAGGACAGATTTGCACATTTTTTGAGGTCAATGAGCTCTTGTTGAGAGAGGACACTAGGGGGCACTTCTCTGTAATTATAGGGGTGAAGGGTAGTTGGGATCTCTGCACATTACGGGGTTCTAGCAGGAAAGGGGGGAAGCTTGAGGACAGAGATTGTGAGGTGTAGAGTTCAAGTCAGACCGGGAGGAACTGTTGCACAATTCTGGGGATGAAGGGAGGTTGTTGAGCAATGGAATTGTGCAGTGCAACTTCCCTAGGAGGAAGTAACTTTGCACTACATAGTTCAAGGCAGCAAGGTTACATCACTAAGCACTGAGACTAAACATCATGCAGTTCAGTTGGGGTCCAATGGAGCTAAGTTTCCTGGTCGGGAATTTTTTAGGAAAAATGGCTAAGTGCAGGATGGAGATGAATTGAACTTGTGAGCACAAACTTATCATACTTTTATGACACGATAATTTAGACCATCAAAATAGCAAGACAAAGCATCACCCTTTGTTTGACTGCCTCATAACAAGAAGCAACAAGTGCGACACTTGAGATAGACTTTGGGACGATCGTGATGATAGTTGCGTGACAAGTCTCAAAACTTTGTGTATGAGTGTGATTGGTGTTCGTTAACTAGGAAAAATCAAATACACAAAGACCAACCTTTGAAACCACCAAAAAAGGTCTGAAAATTTTGGAAAATCTTCAAACATGTGAAAAGGTGAATGTTTATCAAACAAGAAAAAGGGGTGAAATGACCATAAGAAAGATCATGAAATAAGGTCAAGTGTTTGCAACAATCAAGGGAGAGAGCAAGGAAGGCTTTGAAATTTGAGTGCAAGCCAAAACATTGTAGGGTGTTGGAGCTGCTACAACACTTGGCAACAGACTACTTGAATTCCACCTTCTCTATCCTGGTTAATTTTTTAGTGCAGGGTGTTGGTCCATTGATGAGCACCAGTATTACAGCAAGGATGCTGCAACTCCTAAGCTACCAGCTTTACTTATCAACCTGGGGTTCGTACAAACTTGGAGGTGATAGTGTTGTATGCACAAGTAAAAGTGATGGTTCTGCCCGTTTCATTGCTCAGCTGGTGAGAGACTACTGGGGTTCCAAGCCAGACTTCTATAGAGTCAGAAGAATCTTGATTGTTTGATGGAAGAAAGGAAACTCTACTCTAAGAGAGTGACTCTATTGCAGTAATGGAGAAAGCCAACATGTAATGCTAAACCACACCATACCCTAATTAACCATTTAAGAAGCTATGCTAAGTAGAGATGTTAAATCAACAATAAAAAAATGCTAATATCTAAGCTGCAGAAGTAAAAAGAATCAAACAATACTAATGTGCAAGTAAAGAAACTAAACTAACTCTGTTTTCACTTTTTTGGTCTTTTTAGGCAAAATCAAGTATGCAAACTAATTGTTCTTGTGGATGTGACAGGTGGATTGAACATGTTTGAGGATCCCTAGAAGGTTTATGAAATGGTTGGATGGTGTGGAGGGGTCCTAGAAGGCTTTGTGTGACATCCTACAGGTTTTCCATCAATTCAGCCTCAAAACATGTCGTTTTAGGAAAACCTATAGGATGTACAAGAAACCTACAGGATGATCCTATAGGAATTACAAGAAACCAGGATATAGCCGAGAGCTAATTGTGAGGTGTTGGGAAGCTTTGGAAAGTTGTGTGATGGCTGGAATGGAGTGTTAGAAGGTCTAGGAGCACTCAAGAGTCAATATCCAAGATAAGAGATGGCTAGATTCCCTCAATGTGTTTAGGAGAATTTTAGTGAAAAATGATGAAAAACTAGTGAGGGTGATGGTGAAGACAAGGGCTATGTAAGGTGGATGAAGTGGAAGGGGGATGTTGGCTATGAATTCTTGGTCTCCTCCTCAAGCACCTGTTCTACATAAAACATGTGTGTCTTCGAAAAAACCCGTGCATCAAGATACATTTTCATAAACTAGAAAACCATGAATCAACTGCCTATATTATACATGAAGAAAGCTGTTGAAGGGAATGAAAGCATGAGTGAGATCTTATTGCAGAAATGTAGATGGAAAAATATGACAATGAAATATACATTGAAAAATTAACCAAATATTGAATTAAAGACAACAAACTCCAAAGCTCGTAAAAGAACTAGAAATTTGTGTTTCTGGGGCTGCTGAAGGGTCCCTTCGAAACATGGTCCTAGAGAAAGGAAGTGAGGCTAAGACACCTACTGAAAACATTGGGGTGATCCTTTTTATCCTTTCTAACCTGCTACTTGAAAGAAGGCACAAATGGAAGCAAAATATCACACAACCAATCGAATCTACACTACTTGTAATGGAAATGCATCTAATAAGCAAATTAATAATTAAGCTATGAATCTAAAATAAGCATACATGTGCAATAAAGAGGAGCCTTGCCTTCTAGGGTTGGGCCCTAACCAAAGATATTCAGCCATCTGAGTTAACTCAGTGCTGGCTCAAAACAAAACTCATTCTTATTACCAAAAAAACAGATTACATCAAAAGAACTGTCACAAGTCTTGGAGCTCGAAAATAGAGTAGAGTTTTACAAATGGAAATCCAAATCCTACTAAAGTCCTACGCCTCTCTAATTATACATCTGAAGTCTTCAATGAATTACTTAAAATGAGGGAGGCTCGACTCATAAACTCGAGATAAACTGGTGTTTTGTCTCTCACTTGCTTGGTTGCCTTCTAGTCCTCATGATTTGGTTGTTTGCACTCCTAGCTGATGGAGGAATATTTGAATGGAGGGGTAGTAAATGAGGAGGATTTATCTCCTATAATCCCTCTCCCTTGTCCCATTTGAGTTTTGACCTTGGTCTTCGCCAAGATTCCTTGATTTTCTCCTTTAATCCTGAATTAAATTCACATTAGACCACAAAGGAAAATATCCAACTCTAACTCATCTCATAAACAAAATATAATCAAAAGCATGCAATAAGTTATGAGAATAGTTGGTTTGATAAGCTAGGAGGTGAATTAAGGCCCATATAGTTATCTAATGATGAGGCTCATCATCACCCCCCTACTGAAAGTATTGCTCATTCTTTGAGAACCTTAGTCAATATCCATATCCTTCATGGCTTTGGTGGCCTGTCTGACATCCCATGCCTCTATTGTGGTCTCCTCTTCTTATTCATAGAAGCCTGTTTTCTTTTCTACCTCTCCCCACTACCTCTTCTCATCTTCTTCTTTTCTCCCTTATAGCATCCATAAGGGTAGTGGTGGATCGAGTTTTATGCCTATCCAATTGACCTTCAACCTTTGCATAGATTGCTTATACATAGGTGCCATGTTGAGTGCCTCCCTCAACCTTTGAGGTGAGTGATATTCTCTTATCTTTAAACTGTATGGCAGGGTGTTCCATCTCCTCGGGAAATCATGTATACTATAATCTCCGAGATGCCTAAACATGTCCTACAAATGTGAAATTGCTTGCTCTTGGGCAGTAAGATATCTAGGTCCCAGCTAAGGATCATTTGCAATTAAATTATGGGTATTGATAAGGGCCATGGGATTTGATTGTTCAACTCTGATCAAAAGAGGTTTAGTTTTCTCTCTTGCTAATATCCTTTTCATCTCTGTAGCTCTTGACTCCTCATGGTTCATCCATGATGCCAAATCCATTAATCGTAGATCTCCTAGCTTGGAATTAGGGTCCCATACATTCATTTCTATGAAGGCCATGTTGTGCAAATAAAACTCAACCATTTTGGCCCTATCCTCTAATATAATTTGATCACAAAGATCAATACACTACCTGTAGTCCTGAAATGGCATGGTTCCCCTCTGTGCTAGTGTCTTAATATGAAACAATCGCCATTGTTCCTTGAGTTAGAGAGCATAGGATTTAGCTAGCATCCTACACTAGATTGCCTTGAAGGAGAGGCTGGCCATACATTCCAATTGGTTCTCTCTTTCTTGCAGCTATCCCCTTAGCCACACATTCTCTGTCTCTAGTTGACTTCTCATTATCTTTCCTATCTCCCAAGCCACTTAGCTCTCTGCCTATTTCTTTTAGTTTCTCTTCCATGTGCCAAATGTCTTCCACCTCCTTTGATTTGGCGATCTACATCCATTGGTGAGTTTTGGCCCTCTCCTTCTCAAGCTCAAATAACAATGGGATTGAAAATTTTTGAGGTATGACCCTGCCTCCTTCAGTAAACTGGTAATACGATTCCAGGTTAGGTTGGTAGCCACGTTCTTTTGTCTATGGGTCCTCCTCTTTAGCTTCTTGGTGCTCCCCTACCTTCCTTTCCAATTTTTGTGCCTCCTGTAGACTCAACAGAGTATCCTATAGGATTGTTTTTGCTTCCTATATATTTTTGTGTGGATCCTGTAGGATTGTCTTACCCTTTGAGGAAGTTGATCTAGTAGTAGGCCTCCTCACATAGGTGATAGGGGACTTAGGGGAAGGCATATTTTATTTCAGTGTAGGGGAATATTCAATCACAATAGGAATTTTGGTTAATGTTTTTTGCTTCCCCTGTCTTATTCTTGTGCTCTTTCTTGTCTTGAAATATATTGCGGTCTGCCTCTGCCTTTTTGCTTTTTGCTTGATTAGGGTGCTGAGAGCAGTGAGAGCAGTTGTTGCCTCTCTCTCAGTGGCCTTTGGAGATACCATAGGTGACTCCTCCTTGTTTTCTGCCCCCTTTGTTCTATTTCCTTCTTCCCCTCTGTCTTTCCTGTCTTCTTCTTCTTGTAGATCTTCATCATCTCTATCGATTTCCTCCTTAATTTCCTCCTCTGTTTCTTCATCGTCCTGCTCTTCTCCCTCTTCTTCTTCATCTTCAACATGTTCCTCTATTTCAACTCCTTCTTCATCCATATCATCCTTGTCTCCTTCTATATCTTCATCCTCCCTTTTTACTTCCTCTTCACTCACAGTAGGACCAACATCATAAGTGAGAGCTTTGATGTCATCCTCTGTTGGCATGTCTCTGAAATCTAACCATGTTATAGGAGTTTTGAGGTTTTTGATTGCATCTTCTATGAGGATCCTAATAAACCCATGGTGATCTAATTGTTGGAATTCCCCTCCTTTACCTTGATGCTCGAGTCTATGAGATTGAAGCAAGAAATATGGTACGTTGAGACATTGGTGAGGGGGTGTTTCTGCTCCAAATATTAATTCTTCAAGGATCCTAAAATTTTATCCATAGACAACACTATACCTACCCTCACATGAGATGTATTTGATGAGTCGGTAGCTTACCCCATTCCATGGATATGGCAAACTTTCCCTCCTTACTACATTTTTGTCCTCAGTGGGTTCCTCACCTTCTAAAAAGAATTTTCTTTTGGCAACCTGGATATCTCCTTTGTCTTCTTCTCTCCATGTTATTGCTAGTGGAAGTTTTGTGACTCTGCTGATGAGCTCAAGGGTGAGATCTATAGCGAGGCCCCTTATTACAATAGTGGCATGGATTCTAGTGTGTGGAGTGAGGGAGAGAGAAAATTATTGAGCCACCTCATCATCATACCCTCTCAATTTTTCGAAAAACCTCATCCAAATATGTCTTGTGAAGATTTCAAGAACTTGGGGGTGTTGTTGGATTCTCATAGTGTTTGTGAGCTCTCTCCTATCATCTTGCTCGTGAAGCTCGAGGAGAAAAGGAGAGGTTTGAAACAATTTTTCAAATGCGGGAGCAAAATAGAGATGACTATGTATTTAATTCCCTTCACACAATTGCTAAATTCAATCAAATTTAAAGTATCTTTGGTTCATTTACTTGCAAAGGGGAATTTAATTTCAGAGCCTACCTCTTTAGACTATTTGCAGTGGCCAAGTTCTATGATATCCCTTCTGAACTCTTCTTTGACAATCCTTTAGATAGTCTTTGTGTATCTTGTAGGAATTCTTGTGCATGCTCCTGTAGGAATTCCTGTGCATTCTCCTACAGGAATTCCTGTGCAGTGAATGATGGATCTTTGATTCTAGTGGGTTGCCTAGGTTATGAAAGGGACTTGAGTCAGGTAGTTTTGAGGAGGTGAAATGCATGAATGCATGGGAACGATGTTTTATTTCCTCTTATGGTGATTCGGGGTGAAGTGGTGTGCTGGGAGCAAAGGTACGTTGCCATTTTTCGACCGTTGATCCCCACTACCACCTCATAATTTCCCACTCCTTGTAATCAGCTCTCACCTTGTAGATCCATAGTTTACCCACATTTTTTTCCTACTCTTGCTCTATCTTTGAGTTGACTGTAGCCATGTGTGAGAGGACACTCAGTCGTGCATGTGTGACTGAACAAAGGTGGCCAAGTTAACTAGCCACCTTTTCACTTATAAACCAACTATCTCGTAACCCTTACAATTTTTGACTACATGATGCATATGAGAGAGTGAGCGAGATACTTACCTATGGTTTCAATCCTATGTTATAGTTGTTGAAGACTAGAGGTGCAACTGTGTATATTTGTTGAATGAGATTCTTCTTCCTCCTCTTGTTGTCTGCTAATGGATTCTCTGTTTTTGCATCTACCTATGGTTGAGCATCTGATGTTGCTGCTTTGGAGATCCTCGATCATCATGGTGAAGACTTGTTGCTGGTGTGATTGGTATTCTGTGGGATAGGTTGCTACATGATTTCCTACAGGATGTCCTATAACTACTTCTCCATCAGAACTATTTAATCATTTTACTTGTTGGGGCTGTGAGGATGGTGACATGGATGGCAAGAAGGAGTGGGAGTGTGGAGAGAAAAGGATACTCAGGTGATGCACTTTACTCCTCTCTCTTTCCTTTTTCTTGTTTTTTTTTTTTTTGAAGACTTGATAAAAA
The DNA here is from genome assembly GCA_031772625.1 of Pinus tabuliformis. Taxonomy (NCBI): domain Eukaryota; kingdom Viridiplantae; phylum Streptophyta; class Pinopsida; order Pinales; family Pinaceae; genus Pinus; species Pinus tabuliformis. The sequence continues at coordinate 1,435,889,470 of CM062820.1, read as the reverse complement.
AACTCTTGAAACTGATCCTTTTTTGAATGGTGAGTGTAGGGATGATGATGGTGGATAGGGTGAGGTGATAGATCATGAAGAGGGTGAATTTTAGGGACCTAAGAAGTCCATAATTTTCCTTCAGATTTCTTCCTATAGGATTTCTAGGTCACTTTAATTCCTATAGGATCATCCTATAGGTTTTCACGGGATCCTATAGGAATACAGGGGATCCTGTAGAAAACATAGTCTTTGTATAAACTGAAGAAATGGAGTGGAAAAATGAAAAAAATGATGGAGGGATGCATGGGAATGAGTGAAAGAAAATAAATATGTGAGTGGAAGGGGTCTCCTTTGCATCCTGTTTTTCTCCTTGACTATCCTTCTTTCCCACCTCCAAATGGAAATTTCATGATTAATTTTATTTTTTTTGAAAAACAACTAGGCTGCCTCAGAGGGGTTTTCACCCTAGCTATTTGCCCTCAGTGCCTCAAGAAAGGTTTTCACCCAGGGATCTTCTTATTCTCTTTTTCTTTTTCTTTTCTTCTTTTCTCATCACTAGGCTGCCTCAAGAGGTTTTCAACCCAATGATGGGACTCAGGTGCCTCATGGAGGTTTTCACCCAAGTCCTTATTCTTTCTTCCTTTTTCTCAATGATTTGATGAGGGAGGAGCTGGAACTTGCTCCACTATCATCATTGTTTTATTGATATCATCAATGAACTCTTGTTTCGATAAATGTCTCTTGTTAATTTTCAATAGGTGTCCATTAACAAGAAAAGGAATGGTTTGAATCTTCATTTATGGTTCTGATTTTCACTGAACCATTATAATGGCATCTTTCCACAACATAAGGTCTGAGCCATATTTTCCTTAACTTTCTCTTGAAGTCTTTATACCTAGAATCATATAACGATGCCTAGTCACCTTCCTGAAATTGCTTCTCCTTGATATTTTTATCATGCCAGATCTTCCTCTGAAGTTGAACTACCTATGTATGTAGGAGGGCATGCATTCTGAATTCATCCAAACCGTTCATTTGGAACAATATCTCTTTCTGTGCACTACTAAGATCCAAATCTAGTTGGGCTACCATCCTTAATGTTTTATATTCAAATTCAATGGACAAAAAGGCTTTTTTCCCATATACCAGCTCATAAGGTGTGAATCCAGTGGTGGTCTTCCATGTGGTATTATAGGCCCAGGTGGCCTCAACTAGTCTTTCTTCCCAATCCTTCCTGCTGCTACTCACCACCTTGGTTAAGATGCCCTCCAGTTTCTATGTTTGATCTTGTGATGGCAGAGCAAGTCTTCAATCATGTTGGAGGTAGACTGGTTGCCTTGGTCTGTGACCAGCTCTCTAGGGTAACCAAATTTGTAGAATACATTATCCCTTAGGGACTCAACCACCTTCTCCTCTGTTCCTACCTTAATTTCCTTCGTTTCAGCCCACTTAGTCAAATAATCAGTGCACACAATAATGTATTGTTTTTCCTTTGAAGGAGGGTCAATAGGCCTAATGAAGTCCATGCCCCACTTGTCAAATGGCTCGAAAGTCACTTGAGGCTGCAGAGGCATTTCATCTCTTTGAGTAGGCCTTCCCATCTGTTATTGGGAAATCTAGTGTCCACTCGGAGCTGCTAGTCCCACTAAGACTGGTAGCTATCTTAGAAACAAACAAACTAAAACTACTTTCGTTTTCCTTGATGAGAAGTAGATAAGGGTGGAATGAAGGACACCAACCTCAGTCTTGCGCTTGGTTCCTTGCTCGGTTCCTCTCCCTTCTGACAGATCCTTTCCGCCTCTCCTTCATCTACCCAGCTTCAAAGAGCACCTGTAGAATCAAGGCAACATAATAATATCAAAGAATAGAGATCTACAATCATAAACAATATAGGACTAGATGTATATTGACCACACAAACGCATATATCATCAAACATACAAGAATGTGGAGGAAAACTTGAATAGCTTTATTAATATCAAGAATAGCAAAGAGGATTACAACCAATTGTTCTGACCCGGTGTCATCCTCCAGCATGAAAGCCCTTCTTTCACCTCATGAAAAGCTTAGATCACCCAACTCTATGATATTCCAACAAGAGACCAACAACACTTCCTTACAAGATACAAAATTCCAGCCTCTGGATCTCTGTGATGAGGGATCCATATATAGATGATTGCAGGGGGGTGATTCAGCTTGTGGGATTTTTATTAGTGTCCTCTCTCTGATAGTTCTTGATTCCACTTGGAGATTGATGATCTCTTACTCATCCCAGGGCAAATTCAGAGAGGCAAGTGTCACAGGAGAAGCTTCTGGAAGATTCCATGATCATCCACCTCGAAAACTGTCTCTGCCATTTGTCCACTCTCGCCCATCGCACCCCATAGAAGGTATTTTTAGTATGCATCGCACCTCCTGTGTGCATTAGGTGGGATGCATCGCACTTTGACCATGGAGCAGGTGAGATGGTCCAGTTTTGACCAATTATGAGCAGTTTTTCATGGAGAACTTCTGGGAGATGATGTAATCAGCTGACCTTGTTCTTTTAGGGTATGGAACAACACTTTTAGGGACTTAGGAGCCCTTGGTTTATGGACATGTTTGATTGGGGTTGCAGTGCCCAAAAATGTGTATAACAGTTGCCCCTTAAAGCATGAGGTTGTTAATTTTTTGATGTCGGGAGAAATGCTTTATCATGAGGACCCGAAGCTTTTTCCGAGCTGGAAAGTGACCTTGTAGGTTTTAACCCCATACAGAAATTACCTGCATACGAATTCTAAATCACAGAAAAATAAACAATGCGAGAGCATAACACATAAAACACATATACACAGAGATTTTCCCTTGGATCCCAAAACCGGGACTACCAGCTTGATTTTTCATGATATTCCTTTCAATGTTACAATACATATTTATACATGCCGAAGCATCCAATACCATGGACCAAAAACCATTGCGTCTAAAACCATGGACCAAAAACCATAGGTAAGTTCCCCCAACCTAATATAGGGTCCAAAAAACATTTTCCCGGGGCGCTGCCCCGGAACCCATAAAGGGGGGCTACCCACCCCCCTCAAACCTCCCGGATAGGGCGGTTGCCACCCCCCCACTGAACTACGTGGGTTAGTCATGGAAAGAATATAACACAACCCAATAATCTCCCACTTGTTGTTTTCTTTCCACATGGGCCACAGGAGAGCTTAGTCATTTTTTCAGCCCTGAGATGCCATTGTTTCTCTACACCAAGAGAACTTCTCAGATTTTTTCAATGCATATGTAGTATTCTTCAAAGTGTCCACCTTTACCAGCAACACCTTTTGAACAACTGGGGTTGAAGAGGACAACAAGTCACACATCAAGCTGACTTATCTTCACTCCAAAACTCTATATAAGGATCTCATCCCATGGGATCTAGAAGGGCGGAATTTAGTGCAAAGAATTGCTGTTGGTTTACAGTTGTGAGCATTGGGTGATTGCTTGAGGGAGGTGAAGAAGAGATTTTTCTCCGTCGGGAAGGTGATGCTGGATTGGACCTCTCATGGTTGTATCACCGCCTGAACCTTACTTCCATATATTAATAAAGAATTTGAGGTTCTTCTATTCGCATGTGTTTCAATGATGTATTGTCTTACTTGCGTATTTGATTTATGCTAATCCTTGAATCAATTATGAATGCATGCCCCTTGTAGTTTCCTTTCTTTGTCTTGTTTGCAGGATCTCGTGTAGCTGGGCCCGTGAAAAGACTTGGAGCCGGAAGAGATCCACTTACCGATCCAAGTCTTCTTTATGACATGCAAGAGATAGAAGGAAGATATCCACTTACCGATGTCTTGCGCAAATGGTCGATCCAATCTCCTTCGTTTGCCGCTTGCTCCCAGATCCAAGTCTTTTCATGGGCCCAGCTACACGAGATCCTGCGAATAAGACAAGAAAAGGAAACTACAAGAGGCATGCATTCATAATCGATTCAAGGATTAGCATAAATCGAAGACGCAAGTAAGACAATACACCATTGAAACACATGCGAATAGAAGAACCTAAAATGCTTTATTAATATATGGAAGTAAGGTTCAGGCAGCGATACAACCATGAGAGGTCCAATCCAGCATCACCTTCCCGACGGAGAGAAATCTCTTCTTCACCTCCCTCAAGCAATCACCTAATGCTCACAACTATAAACCAACAGCAATTCTTTGCACAAAATTCCGCCCTCCAGATCCCATGGGATGAGATCCTTATATAGAGTTTTGGAGTGAAGATAAGTCAGCTTGATGTGTGACTTGTTGTCCTCTTCAACTCCAGTTGTTCTTCAGTTCTTCACTTGGAGTTTCTGTCTTCCACTTGGAGTTTTAGAAGCTCTTAACTCATCATTAGGCGAATCTTATCATCAAGTGTCTTTTTAGAAGCTTCCTGGGCACTGGCACTTTGAGAAAAAGATTCCTCCACATGTCCAAGTACGCCCAATGCAGGTATCCTTTGTTCTACTTGCTATGCAACGCAGGTAGCCTTTGTTGTACCTGCTATGCAGCGCAGATGCCTAGTGGAGCAGCTGCAATGATCCAAAACTGACCTGTTTTTGAGTGTTTTTCAGTGGAGAACTGATTTGCAGTGCTATGGTTTGCTGACCTTGTTCCTCTAAGGGTAAGAACAACTTGTTTAGGGACTTTGGATCCCTTAGATTATTGACATTTCATGCTCTATTCTGTAAGGCACAAAAATGTCTATAACAGTTGCCCCCTAAAGTATGAGGTCGTTTATCGAGTGAAATGCTTTATTAGGAGGATCCGAAGTTCATTCAATCACCGGGAGGTGACCTGTAACAAAATACAATACAATACATTATCTTTTCATACTTTCTTTTCATGATCTAGCTGATGCGAGCATTTCCCATGATCAGCTTTATAAATACATTTGCCATACATAAACAGACGATCGTCTGGCAAGAGACGGATAATTCTCTGCTTTTAATCATCATCCTTTTAGTAGGATGCTCATCTGTTGCACATGTCTATGTTTTTATCTCCTGAATATATATCGCAGCCCGGATGGATGAAACTAGATCCGGGGTCTTCAAACTTGTCCGATCTTCACTCTAGTACAAGTCGATCCATGTGAGAATTTCTTGAAGTCGAACATGGAAAGACATCGCTTGATTACCAGTCAATAATGTAAACTGTTAACAAGCGCGAGAGGAGTCACCGATAATGATGATGACCCTCAAGGTACTGCAGCACAATTCACGTGGCGTGAATATAGGATCTGACGTCGAACACCACGCAAAGTCTCCCGGTCGAAGGTCATTAATGTATACCTATCGCCGGAAGTGAGAAACTTGCCATTGAGGCATGCAAGCTTCAAAGTACTGAGGGGGTGTTCCTAGATCAACTTCTTGGATAATGAGCTGATGTCGACAAGAAGTGATCCGTCAAAGGAGGGCCTTAATGAATCCCACATCAGTGACACGGAACGGAGCTAGTGATGATGGTGAAAACGATATGTGAAATATGATTCAGGGTGGCGATCATGGAAGGATGAAAGATGATGTATGGTAGTGGATGGGACCCGGTTGACACTTTCTGAATGACATCTCTTGAACATATAACGACACTGATGTGATGGATCGGTAGCATTACCCCATGTATGGATGGTATGGCGAGACCATGGTGAAGGGACCGGTGAATGATAATAACCCAACCCGATATTTACGGAGGCAAAAGTGTCATGTTCAAGAGCGACTTGCTACCATTAAGCTTTGAGGTTCTTCCCAATTTTTCCCCAGTCATTTCTGACCAGTACCTCTTTATTTTTGTCAAGCTTGAGGAGGATAACATATGCTTGATCTATAACCTGCCCTTCGGGCAAGCCCATCGCTATGTTTTAACGAGCCTAGCAATAGGGAAACTCGTTCTTGTCTAAAGACAAGTTTGTCGCTATCTAATATTTTTAACAAGCCCAGCGACAAAGACAACTCGGTCCTTTTCATTTTTAGAGAGTCTGAAAAGGGTACATAAAGTAGACTCCAGGGGTCCTTTTTCGTCATCTAATCCCTTAAGTCCGAAAAAGTATAAAATAATACAGAAGGGATGAATGTTCGATATCTTTATCGAGCCGAACTAGAAAAGCGCTCGATCTTTTTGTGCACTAATCCCTCAGGCCCAAAAAGATTAAAATCTAGAGGAGGGATAGCTCTTCCGGTCCTTTTAACGGGCTAGAAGGCCAAAACTCGGCAAACTTTTCATTTTTTACGAGTCAGTGAAAAGAGCTCAAAGAAGACTCGTATTTTGAGGAACGAGTGATAAACAGGGATAGCAGCAGATTCCAGGTACAGGTTGGAATTTTCCAATCACGGCAGTATTACAAGGATGGCTAAGTGGGATCACTCTTTGCAGCTGTTCCTCAAAATAGGTAAACAATCAAGTGGATGTGAATGATCGGCCAAAGGAAAAGTGGAGGTGACGGTGCACAAACACGACCAAGGCTTTTATGGCTGATGAATTTACGGTCTCAACTGGTTATTTACCGGTTCATTTTTTCTGAATGAGCTTGAACACTGGGGGAAGCCTGCTCACAAGCTTATGTTTATTTTTTAACGAGCATGAATTTCCGCATTAAAACTTCTCGGATCTTGCGTTTATTTTTTAACGAGCATGAACTTTGCCAAAACTGCCCGTTTTTACCAGTCATAAAGTAGTAAGGTCTCATGGAAGATTCCTATTTTTTAAGGAGCTTCATCTCCCTACGCTTTGCTCCATATCCTCTCTTTGTGCAAGCTGGGTATCGGCTAATCCTACGAGTTTAACGGGTTAGACCTACAGGTTTAAAGGGAGGACCTAAAAAACTAAAAACAAAATAGCCGCCCGTGCTTGCATTCCAAGAGGTTTGCATGCCCCCAGGTGTAAGTCTAATTTCAAGATTGCCCCTACTTTTCCGTTAAAAACCTTTGTTTTCAACAGGTGAGGCTTAGCTCTTTCAGGTTACCCAAAGATTGTTCTGTTAATTCTTTTAAACAGAAACTTTCTTCGGCGATGTCTATCATTAGGTTATCCAAAGATGGTTACAATTTGTTGCAGCAATAGAATTTCTTTCTTTGGAGGCTGCCCCTACTTATCCTTTAAAACATTTGTTTTAATGGGTGAGGCTTGCCTTTTATCCAAATATGGTTACTACTTGCTGCCGCAAACAGATCCCCTTCTTTGGCAGAGCCTACCTATTTAGACAAAGGTGAATGACGACGCTCCGCCACGCACTTAACTTTAACAAGAGAATCTTATTCTAGAACAACCCCACTCCCAATTACCCCTTCTGAGAGCCCATCTCTCTCTTCGTCTTCTTGTCCTTCTTCTCCATGAAGATGGCTCAGAGGAAGATTCTCAAAGATGAAGGGGGGGATGGGGTACGGACTAGTCATATTCTCCCGCGGAAATTCTACTTTACACCCAACGTTTTTTCTGCCTCCAGAGCAGACCAGGATGCATGCCCCCTGGGCTCTTGCGTTCCTTTCCCGAATCACTCGTATTCATCAGGAAGAAGAACCGGGGGAAGAGACCTTTCTTGATCGAAAAGACCATTGAGGATAGGTATGTGACTATTTGCGATGCGTGATCCCGGAAATGAAAGTTGGTCTACGAGTTTGACCATTCTTCCTTCGTGTGGAAAACACATTATTCGAAAGAGTGAGGAGACTATTGCTTCCATGCAGTATATGTAGTCTCGTCCAAGGAGTAGGTTATAATCCAAGGGTCCTTGGACGACCATCAAATTCATCTTGACGGCCTTCCCTTTCAAGGTAATAGGCACATTAGGTAGAATCCCTAATGGTCGACTGGTTCCTTTGTCAAAACCCGAGAGATGCCTTGTCTCGGGCAAAAGCGCCGGGCAACCCAGTGCTTTCCAAGAAATAGAGGACAGGATACTCACAGATGCTCCTTCATCAATGATAGTTCCAGCCATCACCATTTTGTATATTTGGATTATAATTCTAAATGGTATGCTGGCTGGTAACCGGGGTCTGCCTAGTTGGTTCCAATCAAAGGACACAACTAGGTTGCTTGGTGGTGGGACCGAATATACGGCCGGATATGATCCTGACGACGCTCCTTCCTGTGATAAAGGAGTGGGCACATTGCCCTGATGTTCATTAGAATCAGAGTTGACGAAAAGAATATGGATGGTGTCATCCTTATTCTCTTCGGCAGGGGTGTCAACTGAAGATGAATCCTCAGTGACTGTGGTGTTTGAAGATGAAACTTCTGAAGGGAGAACCGGGTCAACTGCCGTTTCGACCTTTGGACTTTCGTCCGGTCCGGATTCAGTAGGTTCACTTTCAGTGACTGACACTTCAGCTGGCCCTCTGAGCAAGACAGCTGTATTTTCGACCAACGAAGGACCTGGCGCGAGTTTTTGATATCCAGGAGGAAGTAGTACCGGTGCCACCGGTTGATCTTCCAAAACTCTCTTTGCCTCGTCTAAAAAGGGACAACGGCGAAGGGTGTGATCTCCTTCACACAGTTCGCAGGGGAATCTCATCCCTCTTCGTCGTCTGCAACCTTCACTTTCGTTGGTCGACGGTAAGCATTCAACCTGGTTGTCAGAGGTTGATGCTTCCGAATCGTGCAAACGAGGGGACCAGTCCCTTAGTATCTGGGGAATACTGGGACAATCACTGTGGAAGTGGTCTCCTCTACATATGACACATGGCGATTTGGGCCCGGTCCGTGCTGTGTGTGGGTTTTCGTTAGATGCCTTTTGCTTGCGCCCAGGCACCTTTGGCTCCTTTTGCTTCTTTTGTTTCTTCTTCTTTTCCTTCTTCTTTTCTATGGGAGCTCCGCTTTTGGCGGCTTGACCTTTCGAAGAAGAAGGATCGGAGGAAGGCTCATAAGAAGTGGAAGGCTGGAGGGTAGCTCTAGACTGGTCTAACTGTTGACTTGACTGTTCAGGAACCGTGGTGGTCTGAACTACAGCGGTTGAGAATAGCCAAACTGGCAGGCCAATTGTCAGTCCTGGAAGCGACAATGTGGCCATGTGGGGCGCACCAACTTCTCCCCAAGAGGAGAAAGGGCTAGGGGTCCCATGCTGTGGAATCCCTTGATTGGTGTGTTCCATGTTCTCAACCTTAAGATCAACGTAGGAATTAGGGGTGATTATGTTCCGTTTAAGATGAATTTTATATGACGACGCTTTTAGACACAACTTGCTTTTTCACTTTTTAAGAGTCGAGAAAAAGCTAAAGATGACTCTAGTCTCCTTCGATGTATTAACGAGCCCGAAGTGACAAATGCTCGGATGGACTTTTTCAGTTATAGAGTTTGAAAAAGGCCAAAAGAAACTACTCTGGAGTTCTAGGCAAGGGTGTGCCAAACCTTTCGCGAAACCACAGAATACGTTTTACGGTACGAGTGGTCGATCTTCGTGAATGCTGTGTTCACTGCATCGCGATCAGTAGGGCGGCCGACACGGCTTCCTATGGATAAAGGCTTTGTTCCTATAGGGGTCCCCCAATATACGCGACGGTACGCGGGGGAACAAGTCCGTATTAGTGCTATCGTCCCTCAGGAGGAATCACCCACCTTCGTAGAGATCAACAGTCACTATGTTTAACGACGCCGGTTCACGTCTCTACCTAGACCTCTATTGTGTTTCGTTATGTTTCAAAGCGTTGTTAGATAAATTCAGTTCTTTTTAGGTTGATCTTGCTTAGCAGTTTGCCTTTATGGATCACCACGTGATGTATGATACAACTCCTAAATGCAGTCTAAGAATGATAAGCAAGCTTTTTAAATTCTTTCAACTTATGAAAACCTTAACTACTGAAGGAAAAGAAAGACATCATCTTTTCAAACAGATCATAGAGCACACACTGATGCACTTTTCCTAAATCGACATGCAAACTGTCAAAATGCACATGCACAAGGCAAGTATTTCTTTTCTTCTTCCTTAATGATGATGTATTACAAAAAGAAAGCTGTTGTATAATTTCGAATTCAATTTCAAGTGAAAGAAAACACGTTTTTGTCCAACAATCAAAAGAACACCTTAAGATTCACTCGTTTCAACACAAGAAATACTGAAATTCGAACCATATAACGAAAGCAAATGCTCAAGCAGCTATGAACAGCAATAAACTAACTCTTAGAATCACAACGACACTTTCTCACAGGTCTAGATTCAAGAGGTCATAGCAAGACTAGTTCACTTTCGCTATGGGAAACTGTGAATGACAGCAAGAAATACAATAAGAACAATCATGGTTTCTTCATACAACTGAGGCAGAATGAAGGCAAAGAGAAGTGGTTTCAGCTGGGTATACAGGTTGACAACAGGCTGCAAAAACAATACTGAAAACTGGGCAACAGACAGTGGGGAATCCCAGTTGCACAAGGCAAAACTGGATCAGCGCAGGTGCTGCACTGTCAATCTGAGATGCAACGCAGGTAGCCCCTTCGGGACCTGCGTTGCAGTGCAGGTAGCCTTTGTGGCAGCTGCACTGATGGGACAACTCACGTCTCTCTCAGATTCCGGGTCACAGTTTGCTCAAAAATGAGTGGTTTTTGGCCAAATCAGAGGCTATCAGTCAAGTATACACTAGAGGATGATTAAAGGAAGATGAACACTATCACAAAGAGCTAAAAAGAGTCCTTGTGGATCTGCTCTTCAAATCATAAACAGGCCCAGCACTGGGCTAGAGTAGCTGCCCTCTACTTTGCATTCGAAGGACTCGCATGCAGTTCGATTCGGTACTCTTTTGTTTAAGAAATGAATAGCAAGAAACACAAGCTACCAACAAGACACGATCCCCAGTGGAGTCGCCAGTCTGTTGTGGGGGAAAGTATCCAACTCGGAATGACCCTAACCCACTCTAAGGGTGACAGTTCCTTAGCAACAGCTGAAAGCAAAGCTATCTAAAGTTTCTTCTTTATGACATGCAAGAGATAGAAGGAAGAGATCCACTTACCGATGTCTTGCGCAAATGGTCGATCCAATCTCCTTCGTTTGCCGCTTGCTCCCAGATCCAAGTCTTTTCACAGGCCCAGCTACACGAGATCCTGTGAATAAGACAAGAAAAGGAAACTACAAGAGGCATGCATTCATAATCGATTCAAGGATTAGCATAAATCAAAGACGCAAGTAAGACAATACACCATTGAAACACATGCGAATAGAAGAACCTCAAATGCTTTATTAATATATGGAAGTAAGGTTCAGGTGGCGATACAACCATGAGAGTTCCAATCCAGCATCACCTTCCCGACGGAGAGAAATCTCTTCTTCACCTCCCTCACGCAATCACCCAATGCTCACAACTGTAAACCAACAGCAATTCTTTGCACAAAATTCCGCCCTCCAGATCCCATGGGATGAGATCCTTATATAGAGTTTTGGAGTGAAGATAAGTCAGCTTGATGTGTGACTTGTTGTCCTCTTCAACTCCAGTTGTTCTTCAGTTCTTCACTTGGAGTTTCTGTCTTCCACTTGGAGTTTTAGAAGCTCCTAACTCGTCATTAGGCGAATCTTATCATCAAGTGTCTTTTTAGAAGCTTCCTGGGCACTGGCACTTTGAGAAAAAGATTCCTCCACATGTCCAAGTACGCCCAACGCAGGTAGCCTTTGTTCTACTTGCTATGCAACGCAGGTAGCCTTTGTTGTACCTGCTATGCAGCGCAGATGCCTAGTGGAGCAGCTGCAATGATCCAAAACTGACCTGTTTTTGAGTGTTTTTCAGTGGAGAACTGATTTGCAGTGCTGTGGTTTGCTGACCTTGTTCCGCTAAGGGTAAGAACAACTTGTTTAGGGACTTTGGATCCCTTAGATTTTTGACATTTCATGCTCTATGCTGTAAGGCACAAAAATGTCTATAACAAGGCTCCAAAAAACATTTTCCCGGGGCGCTGCCCCGGACCCCGTAAAGGGGGGCTACCCACCCCCCTCAAACCTCCCGGACAGGGCGGTTTTCACCCCCCCACTGCACTACGTGGGTTAGTCATGGAAAGAATATAACACAACCCAATAATCTCCCACTTGTTGTTTTCTTTGCACATGGGCCACAGGAGAGCTTAGTCATTTTTCCAGCCCTGAGATGCCATTGTTTCTCTACACCAAGAGAACTTCTCAGAGCTCACAGATTTTTTCAATGCATATGTAGTATTCTTCAAAGTGTCCACCTTTACCAGCAACACCTTTTTGTCTTCTATCATATCCCTCACAAAGTGATACTGAACATCAATGTGCTTTGTCTTTGAATGATAAGCAGGGTTCTTTGCCAAGAAAATTGCACTTTGGCTGTCACAGTCTGTTCTTATAGCTCCCTGTATTAACCCCATACTTGAACACAATCTCTGCAACCAAACTGCTTCCTTGCTTGCATGAGTGGCTGCCATGTATTCTGCCTCTGTAGTTGATAGTGCCACTACAAATTGTTTCTTACTCATCCAACTGACTGCACCTCCAAATAGGTTAAACACATACCCACTTGTAAATCTTCTCTGATCTAGATCTCTAGCCCAGTTTGCATCAACAAAGCCATGAATATCCAACACTTTGGTCAATCCTGGTCTTCCTTGGTAGCACAAACCATAATTACTAGTGCCACGCAAATACCTGAAAACCTGCTTCACTGATGTCCAGTGCTCCTTCCCTGGTTTTGACATAAACCTACTCAATACTCCCACTGCATGTGCAATGTTTGGTCAAGTACAGACCATTGCATACATCAGGCTACCGACTGCACTCGCATATGGAACACGGGACATGTCCTCTTCCTCTTCTTGTGTCTTGGGACCTTCACCGGTTTACCATCTTGCATATTAAACCTCTGTAGTATTGTCTCAACATACTTCCTCTGGTTTAACCAGAGCTTGCTCTTTTCCTGATCTCTTTTAATTTCCATGCCCAAAATATAGTTTGCAGCACCAAGATCTTTCATGTCGAATTTGGAGGACAATTGGGTCTTCAAATCCTGGATAATTTATTTGTCATTTCCAAAAAGCAACATATCATCTACATACAAGACCAGATAAATAACACGGTCACCAATCAATTTAAAATACACACAGTGATCTTCTTTGCTTCTGGTGAAGCCAAGTCCCCGTATAAATGTATCAAATTTCTGATACCACATCCTTGGTGATTGTTTTAACCCATACAGAGACTTCTTTAACTTGCATACCAGTTCTTTCTTACCCTTCACCGCAAAGCCTCCAGGTTTCTTCATATAGATTTCCTCTTCCAAATCCCCGTGAAGAAATGTTGTCTTCACATCCATCTGTTCTACCTCAAAATCAAAAGCAGTAGCAACAGATAAAAGTAATCTAATAGAAGTTACCTTAGCAACAGGAGAAAAAATATCACCAAAATCAATTCCCGGCACTTGGGAATATCCTTTTGCTACCAACCAAGCTTTGTATTTCTCCACCTTCCCTTCTGCATTTGTCTTCTTTCTGAACACCCATTTGCTGCCAATGGGTTTCCTTCCAGTCAACAACTCCACCAGATCCCAAGCCTCATTTTGTCCAAAGATGGCATTTCATCAACCATGGCTTCTTTCCAAAGTTTTCCATCCTCTGAATCTATTGCTTCCTTCACAGTTCTGGGATCATCATCGGTAATAGACAAAGCAAAATTTGAACAGAAAGTGGAAGGACTATACCTTTCTGGCTGCCTTCTTTCTCGAACTGATCTTCTCACAGCCGGAGTTTGTGGCTCTTCATCTTTTGATTCCTCATCTGCTGCAGAGTATGATTCTTCCTCCTTTAGCGAAAACTCTATCTTCTCAGGTTCCTTTGGTTGGACTTCATGTTTAATAACATCTTTTACCTCTCTAAACACCACATCCCGGCTATACACAACCTTCCGTGTGACTGGGTTCCAAAGTTTATAACATTTTAAACCTTCCTTATACCCAATAAAGATGCACTTTTCAGATTTACTATCCAACTTGGTTCGTTTCTCATTTGGAACATGTACATATGCATCACATCCAAATACCCTCAAATGTGAAAGAGAGGGTTTGTTACCAGTCCACACTTCTTGTGGAGTCTTATCCTCCAACGCTAATGAAGGTGACCTGTTGACCAAGTAACATGCAGTATCCACCGCCTCTGCCCAGAATTCCTGTCCTAACCCGGTACCACTGAGCATGCTTCTTGCCCTTTCCATCAACGTCTTGTTCATTCTTTCTACGACTCCATTTTGCTGAGGTGTCTATGGAGTAGTCTTCTGCTGTGCTATACCACACTTCTTACAAAATTCTTCAAATTCCTTGCTGCAAAACTCTCCACCATTATCTGTCCTCAACACCTTTATCTTCTTCTCTGTCTGACTCTCCACCAGAGCCTTAAATTCTTTAAACTTGTCAAAGACTTCTGATTTCTTCTTAAGGAAATATATCCATGTATTCCTTCAGAAGTCATCTATAAATGATACATAGTACACAGACTTACCCAGTGATGGAACTTTCACAGATCCAAACACATCACTGTGCACAAGATCTAATATCTGTTTCGCCCTCTTAGCACCAAAGGGGAAACTCACTCAATTCTACTTCCCATATACACAATTTTCACAGAAATCAAAATCTAGAGAGCTATTACTCATACCTTCTACCATACCTTTACCATGAAGTATTTGAAGGCCCTTCTCTCCAATATGTCCAAGCCTTTGATGCCACAACATGGTCTTCTCTCCATAGACCACTAAATTTTCAGCTCCACTTTTAGGAACCACAGAACTGTTGCACCCATCAACAACAGTGCTACCTTGCAGCTTGTATAGAGTTCCAGTCTAAACTCCCCGCATCAATACCAGTGCTCCCCAAACCATCTTGCAGGTATCCTTCTCGAACATTGTTTTTACACCTGCATCATCCAACTTGCTTACAGAAATCAGATTTCTGGCCAATGCAGGAATATGAAAAACACCCAGAAGTGTTCTAACCCTTCCACCTTGCAACTTCAACTTTACTTTTCCACGACCAATGAATCTATCCTTCCTATCATCTCCTAAGAAGACATCACCACCTATTTTATTTCTCATACTCGCAGAACCACTCTTTATGGGGAGTGAAGTGAAAGGATGCACCTGAGTCAATCAACCATGCCTTATGGTCTACATGTGTACTTAAAGAAGCCAAGTACACATCCCCACCTTCATCTAAGGTGGTTTTCGCCTCTGCAGAAGGAGCATCATCAGATCCCTTTCCTTTATCAGGAGATTTAGATTTACCGTCCCTTTTGAAGTGCCCTTCCTTTCCGCATTTCCAGCACACCACCTTTACAGGTTTTCTCGGAGATTTATATCTCCCTCTAGATTTAGATCTCCCACTCGATGACTAATTTTTGTTTCTATTCTGGGATCATCCTTGTACAGACAAGGCATCACCATTCTGGCTCTCCATGTTTTTCCGTCTCATCTCCTCCATTAGCAAGGCTGAGACTCTTTCATCAAACTGCAAAGCAGTTGAATTGTTACCTATTGCAATAACTAGAATATCCCACGAATCTGGTAGATAACACAACAAACTGATGCACTTATCTTCATCTGAAATTTTAATATCAACAGACGCTAACTAACTTACCACAGTATTAAATGCGTTCAGATGCTTTGTCACCAAGTCTCCATCTTTCATCCTCAGGTTATATAGGTTTTTCCGCAGCAATAGTTTATTCAGCAGAGACTTAGATTGGTACAAAGTCCCTAACTTGTCCCACAAAGCCTTCACCGTAGCTTTCCCTGATACATTCAACAATACTGAATCTGAGACACACAATCGTATTGTGCTCTTTGCCTTCTGATCCAACTTCTTCCATTCTTCATCGATCACTCCCGTTGGTTTAGTACCTGGATCTACCACGATCCATTGATCTTTATCCACCAACAGATCCTCCATCTTGAGTTTCCACAACTCAAAACTCTGACCATTGAACTTCTCGATCTCTATCTTTCTGCTGCTCGCCATCTTCTTTCACCACCAGAATCGATCTCACAGATCTCCCATTGAACAGGGTCTACCACAGGCCTGAGCGAAACCCCTCAGCAACAAAGGTGTCCCCTTGAAGCCAAAACAACTCTAATACCAAATGTAGGTTTTAACCCCATACAGAAATTACCTGCATACGAATTCTAAATCACAGAAAAATAAACAATGCGAGAGGATAACAAATAAAACACATATACACAAAGATTTTCCCCTAGATCCCAAAACTGGGACTACCAGCTTGATTTTTCATTATATTCCTTTCAATGTTACAATACATATTTGTCCATGCCGAAGCATCCAATACCACGGACCGAAAACCATTGCATCCAAAACCATGGACCAAAAACCATAGGTAGGTTCGCCCAACCTAATATAGGGTCCAAAAAAAAATTTCCCAGGCCGCTGCCCCGGACCCCGTATAGGGGGGATAACCGCCCCCCTAAAACCCCCCCGGACAGGGGGGCTGCCGCCCCCCCTGTGACCCCCCTGCTGCGCAATGGGCGCAACAAAGGGGGGGCTCTGCCCCACCTCTAACCCCCTGGTTCACTACGTGGGTTAGTCGTGGAAAGAATATAACACAACCCAACAGACCTGTAATAAGATAGAATACAATACATTATCTTCATAATATTTTTCATGATCTAGATGAGGTGGGCATTCCCATGTTCAGCTTTGTAAATTTATTTTCATGTACATAAGGCAGACAACCATTTGTGTGGGAGACTGATGATTCTAATAGAGTCATCATCCTTTGATTCGGATGATCATCTATGTAGCAACAATGTACATTTGATGTCTTTATTTTCCTGAATATATCGTAGCTCGGATGGACGAAACTAGATCCGAGGTCTTCAAACCCGTTCAATATTCACTCAGAGTACAAGTCGATCCATCTGAAGGATGTTCTGGAGTCGAACGTGGAAATACATTTCCTGACTACAAGCTAATGATGTAAGCTGTTAACAGGCATTAGAGGAATCACCGATAATGATGATGACCCTCAAGGTACTACAGTACAATTCGCGTGGTTTGAATAAGGGACTTACCGTCGAACACCACAAAAAATCTTTCGGTCGAAGGCCACTGATGTAAACCTATCACCAGATGTGAGAAACTTGCCATTGAGGCATGCAAGATTCAAAGTACTGAAAGGGTTGTTCCTAAGTCGACTTCTTGGATAATGCGCTGATGTCGACAAGAAGCGACCCGCTGTAGGAGGGCCTTAATGAATCCCACATCTACGACACGGAATGGAGTAAATTATTTTGGAGGTGAAAACGATCGGATGATACAGGGTTCAGGGTGGAAGTCATGAAAGAATATAGCGTGAATGTATTGCAGCGGATGAGACACAGTTGAATTCTCTGAGCGACTTCTCTTGAACATACCGGCAACACTGACATGGATTGGTAGCGTTACCCCAAATATGGATGGTGTGATGGGCCAATGGTGATATGACCAGTGAATGGAACAACCCAACCTGACTCGGATGCGGAGTGAAAGTGTCATGTTCAAGAGCGACTTGCTACCAATAAAGTTTCTTCAAGTTTTCTTCCCAATTTTTCCCCAGTCATTACTGACCAGTACCTCTTTATTTTTGTCAAGCTTGAGGAGGATAACATATGCTTGTTCTATAATTTTCCCTTCGGGCAAACCCGTCGCTATATTTTAATGAGCCTAGCGATAGTGAAACTCGTTCTTGTCTATATGGACAAGTTTGTCGCTATTCGGTTTTAACAGTTTAATGACAAAGATAACTCAGTCCTTTTCAATTTTAGAGAGTCTGAAAGGGCCGTAAAGGAAACTCCAATAATCCTTTTTCGTCATATAATCCCGTAAGTCTGAAAAGTATAAAATAATACGAAAGGGATGAATATTTGGTAATTTTAATGAGCCAAACAAAAAAAGCGCTCGATCTTTTTGTGTAATAATCCCTTAGGTCCAAAAATATTAAAATCGAGAGGAGGGATAGCACTTCCAGTCACTTTAATGAGCTAGAGAGGCTAATTTCACGGCAATCTTTTCATATTTTATGAGTCAGCTCAAAAGAGATTAAAGGAGACATTTTTTTTTTTTAGGAACGAGTGATAATTTCTGGTAGTAGCTGATTCCAGGTAAGGTTTGGAATTTTCCAATCACGGCAATGTCACAAGGATGGCTAACAGGATCACTCTTCACAGCTATTCCTCAAAAGGGGTAAGCAATCAAATGGAGGTGAATGATTGGCTAAAACTAAGTGGAGATGATGGTAATAAGTCGAGTAGGGCTCAAAAGCTGATGATAATGCATTCACAAGGGTTATTTACTGGAAATTGGTTCATTTTTTAATGAGCTTAAACTTTGGGGGAAACATTTGCTCATTGTTTATGTTTAATTTTTAACGAGCTTGAACTCCACATAAGAACTGTTCGTGCCAGTCATATAATAAGGCTATTTCATCGATAGGTTCAATTTTTAGGGAGCTTGCACCATTCGAAACTATGCTCCGGCGCCTCCCGCATGCAAGCTAGGAATGACCAACTACGCTGCTCTACTTAACTACCAATATCACTACCAAGGTTAGGTAGGAAACTTTTTCCTTTACTTTGTTGATGCCATGGTGGCCCCTGCAAAGATGAATGGGCGATTTGACCACTCACCCGACCTAGGCGGTTGAAGTCAGCGGAATCATAGAGTTAACATTAGTTGGTCGTTTGTCGCTTGCTCACAAGAGGTTTACATTCCCCCAAATATAGCGAAGTAGAGTTTCTAGGTTACCCCTCAATTTGCAGAAAAAATGTTTGTTCTGTCGGGAAAGGCCTACCTTTTAACGGAGGTATCTTATCTGGTCTAATCCCCTCTTCCTATATGGACGGGGATCGGACCCGTCATATATCCTTCACGGAAACCTACCCTATATCTAGAGTTTCCCTGCCGAAGTAGAATAGGGTGCATGCCCACTGGGTTACAGTCATGTCCTCTCGAATCACTCGCGCTCTTCAGGTGGCGGACTGGAGACTAATGAGACATTCCTTGCATGAACAGACCATTTAGGATGGTATTTGACTATTTTCTATGTGTGATCGGGGAATCAAAGCTGGTCTACGAGCTGGACCACTCCGTCTTCATGCGGAAAACACATTACTCGAAAGAGTGAGGAGATCATGGCTCCCATGCAATAAATATAGTCACGCCCAAGGAGTAGATTTTAATTTAAAGGCTCTTGGACTACCATTACATTTAGATGAACAATTTTCCTTCTCAATGTTATGGGCACATTGGGAAGGATCCCTAACGGTCGACTGGTTCCTTTGTTAAAGCCTGTCATATTTCTCATCTTAGGCATAAGCGATGGCAAACCAAGTGCTTTCCAAGTAGTCGAGGAAAGGATACTCATATAAGCCCCTTCATCAATGATGGTACCGACAATGACCATTCTGTATACTTGTGCAATGATGCGGAATGGTATACTAGCTCGTAGATGGGGTCTGCCTAGTAGATTCCAATCGAAGGAAACCAACAGGTTGGTTGGAGGTGGGATCGAATAAACGGTTGGATATGACTATGACGAACTTCCTTCCTGCAGTAAAGGCATGGGTAGATTGCACTCATGTTCATCAGAGTCTGTGTTTATGAAAATAATTTGAATGGTGTCGTTCTCGTTCTCTTCTACAACTGTATCATTTGAAGATGGACCTTCTGAAGACAAGACTGGGTTGATTTCCACCTCAACCTTTCGACTTTTGTCTGGTATGGGTTCAACGGGTTTATCTTCAATGACAGATGCTTCGACTGACCACAAAGACATGTCGCTCGGTTTTTCAACTAGTTGTCAGGCGGAAAGAGTCGATTGTGCGGACACAACCAACCTCCCTAGGAGCCTAAGACTCTCTAGTGACAAACAAGACAAACAAGAGCAATCCTTCTCTAAACATGCATTTACTATACGAGAAATCAAGTGTTTAGATCCTACCTGTAATCCAACGCTATTGTAGCAGTCTAGCTCCGCTGATCCGGATGAGCTCCTCCTTCACTTTGAAACCTGCATACACTAACAATCAAACGATTAAATAGCACTTGATAATCTCATAGAATAAAACATATTTAACACATAGACCAAGGAGTACATGAAACAACTCATAAATAACAAGTTATTGAGAAGAATGGACTCATTTGCATTAATAGGTAACAAAAGGAACAAATACAACCTGAGCCTTGGTGTTGTGCAAGTCCCTCCCAGGGTCCATCAAGAGTTCTCCTTTACCTTGACAAAGCTCACCCACTTCCAAATAGAACAAGCAAAGATGGCAATCTCTCCTCACAAGCTTCTAAATGGGAGTCCTAATTCCCGCAGCATTTACCCTTAGAAATGTATAGTTTTCAACCTCCTCTCCTTCTGGCCCAATGCCTGTACTTATAGTGCTCAAGAGGAAGTTAATCAGGTCCACCATCAATGGGATAATCCCCTCTTTGGATGGGATAGCTCCCCTATTGATGGGATAAGTTCCTCTTTGGTAGGAGTGCATGAACCATCTGGAGGCGCTCAATACACGTCAAACAACCTTCTAGAATGCTCTAGAAATGACCACAAGTGACTTTTTAAAGATGAAACTTGTGCATTTTAACCTTTTCAGGGGGACGCACCTGCACCTTTACATACAGAGCGTCCAAAGACGCAGTTTTTGTGAACATTGGGTGCGTCCCCGCAGGTAAGGTTGAGAGAACCTGCGTCCCCAGAGATAAATACATTTAGAAAGACTTTCTCTCTTTTTTGGAGATTGACATGGAAAGCAGAGGCATAAGACTTGCCTAAGAGGGTAGCATGACTGTTGATAGAGTCATCCTAACTGTAAATGGTCATGGTGACATTTTTTAGTGTAACAGATTGCCCCCTAAAGTGCGAAGCCTGTAATAGATTAGGGTTTTGTATTATATAGGAAGGGTGAAGCGCTTTATCATTTCAAGGATCATCTCGTGGAGAGCCTGGTCAAAACCTGCAATTTTCAACACAAAATACATGTATAAGATTATATCATCACTGAGGTAGGCATTCCCATACTCAGATTTAAAACTTTAACTAACAGACTAACTACTCTGATACAGGAATGATCTTGCAATACATCATAATCATAGACTTTTGTAGACACAGTATGGACACAGCCATCTGTTTGTGATTAGTCTACTTAGATAATGAATACAAAACTCCTCGCAACCTGGATGGTAGAAACTAGATCCAGGGTCTTCATTTCTACTTCTCGAATTGGTACGATTCTAGCCATGCGAATAAATGAGTTGATGTCGAACATGGTAGAAACCACTTGATTACCAGTCAATGATGTAAACTGTTAACAAGCATGAGAGAGACCACCATTAATGTCAATGGTTCTCAAAGTACCCAATACAATCCATGAGATGTGAATGAATGAGTTGATGTCGAACATTTCATGGAATCCTTTGATCGAAAGTCAATGATGTAAACTGACGTCAAAGGCGAGAAACCTGCCATTGATGCATGCAGACTTCAAGGTACTGACGATCTCTAAGTCATCTCTCTAGATAATGTGCTGATGTCGATAGAAAGCGACCCGTTGCAGGCAAGCCTGCAACACGAAATCATTGTTCAAGTTGAAGAAATGTTGCTGTAAGGACTGACTCAGGGATGGTCAAATGGATGATAAGTATTTTGCAGATGAAAGTTTTACTTGCAGACCTCTTGAACACATAACGACACGACAGATGGATTGGTGATGAATAATTCAAAGTTAATCCCGGAACCCGGTTAAAGACTTTCAAAGTGGTTTCATCAACTGTGAGGTAAGGATTTCCCAACCCAGGTGAATGAAAAAGTGTTGTGTTCAAGAGTGGTAATAAAGTTTCTTCTGAGACAAAAGGTAACAAATAGGCTCATTCTTCTCTCTTTTCCCCCACCATTTATGGCAAGTACCTCTTTATTTTTAACAAGCTTGAGGAGGATAACATATGCTTGATTATAAGCTCATCCTTTGGATGAGTCCAACCTAGTTTTGATTCGAACCCTAGGAAGGAGTGGTTCGTTCCTGTTTGTAATTGAACAGGTCCTTTACTGTGAAATGTTTAACGAGCCCAGTATAGGAGAAACTCGGCGTTTTTCAATTTTAGAGAGTCTGAAAAACTTAAGAAGACTCCAGGTTGAACTTTTTCGTAGATTTGTGTCCCTCAAGCCCGAAAAAGTATAAAATAATACCTGGGGGAACCGCTTGATCTTGCAACCAAGGAGTACTTTCATAATTAGTGCCACTAACCTGAAAAGTAAAAAGCGATCAAGGACACGTCGTTTTATTTCCAGTATCGAGTTTGAAACGACAAAAACCCGGCAACCTTTTCCTGTTTTTTATGGTCAGAAAAGGGCTATAAGGGGACTGTCCTTTAATTCCGTTTTAACGAGTGTAAAAGAAACGCTCGGCAATCTTTTCATATTTTAGGAGTCAGAAAAGGGCTTAAAAGATGACTCTAAGGTTTCACTTTTTCGTAAGTTTTAACGAGTTCGAAAAAATGATAAAAATGTACTCATGGTTTTCATTTTTTCGTAAGTTTTAATGAGTTCGAAAAAATGATAAAAATGTACTCATATGGCCGACTTTCAATTTAATTTACGAGTAGGAAAAGATGGAAAGAACTCGTCGTTTTCATTTGTTTTACGAGAATGAAAGATAGCAAAATAATCTCGGTATTTTCATGAGTTTAACGAGTCTTGAAAATAACTGAAATTGACTCGAAATAGGTTTCATTTTTACAAAAGCTTGAAACAGATAAAAACTATGCTTCAAAGTAGTTTCATTTTTACACAAGCTTGAAACAGAGAGAAACTGTGCTTGATGCCCCCTAAGCGTAACTGCTAGAGTGCATGCCCCCCAGCTTCATTTCATTCAACCAGCTGGATGAAATGAAGGTTCATGAACAAGATCATTTGAAAGACTCGACCTAAAACTGTAAGAAAATTATGCAAAACTAAAATAACTAACCTAAACATACAACCTAACATCTATGAGGTCTAGTCAATCTCTCGACTCAAGTAGAGGAGGATTTGTTTCATTTTTTAACGAGCTTGACACAGGAAAAGAACTATGCTCGGATTCGGTTTCATGTTGACGCAAGCTTGAAACAAAAAACTATGCTTTTTATAAGTTCGCATGCCCCCAGCACAATGACGCCAATCAAGGTACATGCCCCCCAAGCTTCATTTCATTCAATGAGGTGGATGGAATGAAGTTTTACTTTCAACAGCTTGGAAAGACTTGTGGGAGCTGTTTCATTTTTTAGTGAGGTTGACACTGGAAAAGAACTATCCTCAAAACCCTTGTTTCATTTTTTAAACGAGCTTGACACAAGATAAGGAACTATGCTCATAACTACTCTCTACAATCTACCTAACAAAAACTCTACTCTAAAAACCTTGATTCATTTTTTAACGAGCTTGACACAAGACAAGGAACTGTGCTCTAAAATCCTTGATTCATTTTTTAATGAGCTTGACACAAGACAAGGAACTATGCTCTAAAATCCTTGATTCATTTTTTAAGGAGCTTGAGACGGGAACAAACTATCCTCACACACACTGATTCATTTTTTAACGAGGTTGACACAGTGAAAGGAACTTTCCTCACAGGAACTGTCCTCAAACTCCTACTTTCTACAATCTACCTATATAACCTAAAACCTACCTGATTCATTTTTTAATGAGGTTGACTCAGTAAAAGAACTATCCTCATGTTAGCCTGTTTCATTTTTTAACGAGGTTGATACAGGAAAAAACTATCCTCGTACACACTGATTCATTTTTTAACGAGGTTGACACAGTAAAAGGAACTTTCCTCATGCACACTGATTCATTTTTTAACGAGGTTGACACAGTAAAAGGAAATTTCCTCACAACTATCCTGTTTCATTTTTTAACGAGGTTGAGACAGGAAAAAACTATCCTCGTACACACTGATTCATTTTTTAACGAGGTTGACACAGTAAAAGGAACTTTCCTCATACACACTGTTTCATTTTTTTAACGAGGTTGACACAGTAAAGGGAACTTTCCTCACAACTCCTTGTTTCATTTTTTAATGAGCTTGACACAAGACAAGGAACTATGCTCATGACTTCCAGTTTCATTTTTTAATGAGGTTGAGACTAGAAGAAACCATCCTCACGGACACCTGTTTCATTTTTTAACGAGGTTGGCACAGGAAAAGGAACTGTCCTCGCTACATCCAGTTTCATTTTTTAACGAGGTTGAGATGGGAACAAACTATCCTCACAAATTGATCATGGCTTCCAACTGGAAGAAAGACATGTCAATGGACACACCTTGATCATGGCTTCCAAGAGGTCTTCATCAGAAGGAAGAATACTTCTCTGGAAGGAACACATGTCAAGGGACTCAAAAGGGATAAGAACATCGTGTTCAAATAATCCCATAGAGTTTTCCATGTCAATTACCGGATCTAAATCAACAGTGAGAGGCTCACTTACATCGGTAACCGAAAACATGGGACCGGTTGCCACATAATTAACCCGTGGCAGGGTAGATACCACTTTCGAATCAGGAACATTTAGGGGTGTCATATTATTGGTAGTTGAGACAAGACTAGGGAACGAAAGCTGGTCTACAGTCACAATATTTCCATTGTGAGGAAAAGACATCACACGAAAGAGTGTCGATACGACAACTTTCATTGCATAAACATAGTCTCGACCAAGGAGTAAATTGAAATCCAAGGGACCTCGAACTACCATAAGATCAATACAGACAGTTTTACCTTCCAAGGTAATGGAAAAATTAGGAAGGATCCCTAAAGGTTCACTAATGGTTCTATTAAAAGCTCTCAGATTCTGCGTAATAGGCGCAAGCTGAGGGGAACCCAAAGCTTTCCAAACAGTTGAGGATAAAATACTAACAGAAGCACCTTCATCTACCTGAGTACGATGTATGTCCATACTACCAGCCTTGACAATGATTTGAAAAGGGATGGACGAAGGAAGACGAGGTTCTGTCAGTCTATTCCAATCAAAGGAAAAGACCTCAGTGCTTGGAGGGGGTTCTGTAGAAACAGGTGAAATGCCCCCCGGCATAGAAGAATCTGATGTAACAAGAAGAACCTGAGCGGTATGAAGTTCACTCTCTAAATGGAAAGTGGGATCGACCGAATGTGAAATTGAATCGACCACTTGATCAACTAATGGATCATCAACCTGGGTGACATGAGTTTCACCCTTCAATGGGAGAGTGTGATCGAATGTACTTGAATTTAGATCAATCACTCCGTCAGTTGACGGTAGGTTGGGAGAAAGTTTACGGTAACCAGTTGGAAATTCTTGCTGTGGAACAGTAAGGTTTTCCAACAATGTTGAGGCTTCATCCATGTGAGGGAAAATGTGAGTTTGATGACTCCCTTTGCATAACTTACAAGGAAACCTAACTTTACCCTTTTTCCCAGGAACCTGACTATCACTGGTTGATGGATCAACGGAAAGTTGATGAGATTTTTCTGACCATACTTCCAAGACCTTTGGAATACTAGGACAATTGACAAGGAAGTGGTCACCCTTACAAAGCCTGCAAGGGTATTTGGGTTTACGGTGCACGCCGGAA
Organism: Pinus tabuliformis; assembly: GCA_031772625.1. NCBI lineage: Eukaryota > Viridiplantae > Streptophyta > Pinopsida > Pinales > Pinaceae > Pinus > Pinus tabuliformis. The sequence continues at coordinate 1,435,863,918 of CM062820.1, read as the reverse complement.
TTTTCCTCAACACCACTAACACTTACAGTCATGGTTGGTTGGTTGACTTCTTTCTTATCTTCTTTCTTCTTCTTCTTCTTCTTCTTCCCTTTCTTCTTCTTCTTAGCCTCCTGGTTACTAGCATCAAGGCTTTTACCAGGCGAAGAGGAAGAAATGGAGGAAGAAAAATTAGGCGAAGAAGATAAAGGGTCAACAGAAGGTTGGTGATGTTGAGATGATGAACTCGGTTGAGGTGAAGCATCCGATTGAGATGGAACAATTGGAGTATTTTGGGCCAACGAAGTTGAAAATAACCATATCGGTAAACCTATTGTAAATCCAGGTAATGACAAAGTAGCCATATAAGGAGGACCAACATTTCCAAAGTAAGGAAAAGTACTAGGATTCTCCTTAGGAGGGGTTCCTAGGTTGATAAATTCCGGAACATTTGCCATTATATCCAACTTCAGTGAATTTTATTAACAATTTTAAAACTAAAATTAACAATTCACAATTCACACTTAACAACTAAAATTCACAATTCACACCTATGGTCTCTAAAAGTAAAAACAAACAAATTAGCACACGCTATCAAATCTAGGAGTCAAACCATACACAAACAGTAGCCTTCCGAACCGAAAACACTAGTTGGTGATGAAGCCCAACATCGCCGAATTCAGTACAGAAGTGGTGGGTGGAACAGTTACCCTGACAACCTGCTTAATGAATAGACTGGACCAAGTTCCTCCACTTTTAACCGTCTCGAGTGAAGTGAACCCCCCAGAAAATCCAAGTGAGTCTAGCCGACGTCTGCTCCAGGTACAGTGGGATCTTCCCTCCACCGTCACCTTGGGTAGAACCCTAAAGATAATGGTCACTAAGGTTACCACCAGCAACAAATGCACCTGGGGGAACAGTCTACACTCCGACAGCACGCAAGGGCAGAGTATCAAGCTCAATCCCCTTGCCGGCTCCTTGACAATAATCCAAGGTTTACCGACAAGTGACCCCTGGCTCCTCGACAATGGTTAATCCGAGGTTTACCGTTTGTAATACGTGCGTGTCTGGCGTCGTTCCCAACGAGGGAGGATTGATCCCCTCACTGGTTCGGACACGAGCTCGTGCTTCTCCTTTAAGAGGAGCTTTCCCAGAGTACAAATGAAACAGTCGGATTTATCCTACCACAAGATGAGCTACTTGTTTGGTTTTGCTGTCTTGGAGAGTTAATTACTCTCCTACTCCAAGACACTAGCCTAACCTATGTTGGTGTATCAGAGCCCTAGAAATGTAAAAATTACTAGATGAATTTTAATTAAGCGTTGTGTTATTAAGGCTGTTATTACTCAAAGGGGTAAATGGAGATGAAACCAATGGTGTTATGACCCAACTCAACTGAATGCAATCGAATATGATAATGTAATCGTTTCAATTCGATGAATCCTAACTAAAGTAAGGAGAGAGTTTCCATTCACTTCCAACAATGCAAAAAATTGATCACTAAGAGAAAATATAACAAATTCTCTAATGCACTAATTTCATCAAGAAAAACTAATGCAAATCAATTCCAAACCATTTTTTTATTTTTATTTTTTTGTGTAAATTCAAATCAAAGAAAACTGATCTAAATCTACGATTGTTTTTTCAGAATGTAAGCTATGCAATGGTAATCTAAGCACAATTCACTTGAAAACTATGCAAATGTAATCTATGCACATTTTTCATTCATATTATGAAAAAGAGAATTCTGATTATGCAAATGTGATCTATGCAAGAGAATTCTCAAACACAAGACGATTCTAATGTAATCTAAGAACCAATCAAGTGCAAGTCGAGAAAATTGGGTGAGAGTTCCAAAGATCAAAACATAAAAACACTCAAAGGCGATTAACACTCATACACAATTTAGCCCCCCCCCCCCCCCCCCCCCGGCGAATGAGGGGGAATTTTTTTTGCAAAAACAAAAGCAAAAAGATGCAAAATTGTGAAAAGACTAAGACAAACTTCCAAGTAATGACCAAAGGAAATCAAATCAAGAATTTCTCCAAAAAGAGACTCAAAACACCCAATTGATGAAAGCTTAAAGCAGGAATGCCAATGAACCAAGCTTAGGTGAAGATCTTTAACAAGAGACTAATGGATCTGGGCAGTAAAAACTAAGAAAAAGCAAAATCTAAGAGAAAAAATGCAAAAAATGGAATTTTCTTAAATTTTAGCAGGGGACGCAGGCAACCAGTTAAGCCAGGTGCGGGCCCGCTCTGTGCACACAGCAACAGTGCGTCCAGGGACGCACTGTGCAATACTCAGAGGGTGCGTCCTACTGGAAAACTCAAGAAAAACTAAAATGAATCTAACCCTAAGCTAACCCACCCAAAGACAAAGTCACAGAGCCAAAAACCAGAAAAATAAACCAATTTTCTCAGAGCAAAGTTCATACAAAGGAAAAGACATTCACATCAATGGAGTCCCCAGCGGAGTCGCCAATTTGTCAGGCGGAAAGAGTCGATTGTGCGGACACAACCAACCTCCCTAGGAGCCTAAGACTCTCTAGTGACAAACAAGACAAACAAGAGCAATCCTTCTCTAAACATGCATTTACTATACGGGAAATCAAGTGTTTAGATCCTACCTATAATCCAACGCTGTTGTAGTAGTCTAGCTCCGCTGATCCGGATGAGCTCCTCCTTCACTTTGAAACCTGCATACACTAACAATCAAACGATTAAATAGCACTTGATAATCTCATAGAATAAAACATATTTAACACATAGACCAAGGAGTACATGAAACAACTCATAAATAACAAGTTATTGAGAAGAATGGACTCATTAGCATTAATAGGTAACAAAAGGAACAAATACAACCTGAGCCTTGGTGTTGTGCAAGTCCCTCCCAGGGTCCATCAAGAGTTCTCCTTTACTTTGACAAAGTTCACCCACTTCCAAATAGAACAAGCGAAGATGGCAATCTCTCCTCACAAGCTTCTAAATGGGAGTCCTAATTCTTGCAGCATTTACCCTTAGAAATGTATAGTTTTCAACCTCCTCTCCTTCTGGCCCAATGTCTGTACTTATAGTGCTCAAGAGGAAGTTAATCAGGTCCACCATCAATGGGATAATCCCCTCTTTGGATGGGATAGCTCCCCTATTGATGGGATAAGTTCCTCTTTGGTAGGAGTGCATGAACCATCTGGAGGCGCTCAATACACGTCGAACAACCTTCTAGAATGCTCTAGAAATGACCACAAGTGACTTTTTAAAGATGAAACTTGTGCATTTTAACCTTTTCAGGGGGATGCACCTGCACCTTTACATACAGAGCGTCCAAAGACGCAGTTTTTGTGAACATTGGGTGCGTCCCCGCAGGTAAGGTTGAGAGAACCTGCGTCCCCAGAGATAAATACATTTAGAAAGACTTTCTCTCTTTTTTGGAGTTTGACATGGAAAGCAGAGGCATAAGACTTGCCTAAGAGGGTAGCATGACTGTTGATAGAGTCATCCTAACTGTAAATGGTCATGGTGACATTTTTTAGTGTAACACTAGCGATGGACTCGGAAAGAGTTTCTTGTACCCAGGAGGAAGCCGTAGCGGTGAAGCGAGATGGTTATCCAAGAACTTTTTAGCTTCATCCAGTAAGGGACAATGGTGGATGGCATGATCGCCTTCACACAGTCTACAAGGTAATTTACATTTTCCATTTTGTCGAGAGACTTCACTTTCACTAGTTGACGGTGTACTCTCAACATGATCATCAGAGGTTGATGACACCAGATCGTGCAAATGGAGAGACCAGTCCCTTAAGATCTGAGGGATGCAAGGACAATCTCGATGATAGTGGTCTCCTTTGCAAATGACACATGGAGATTTAGGCTTGGACGGTGCAGTGTGTGGATTTTCGCTAGATGATGCATGGTCGCCCCTTTTTGCCTTTGTCCCCTTCTTCTTCTTCTCTTTCTTCTTCTTCTCCTTCTTATTCTCAGTTACTTGGTTTTTAGCTTTACTGGCTTCATCAAGCGAAGAGAGAGGAAGAAACAGACGAAGTAGAATGTTGGGGGTAACTCTAGTATCATCTAGTTGCTGACTCGATTGTTCAGGAATCGCGGTATTCTGAATGATGGAGGTCGAGAAGAGCCATACGAGCAAGCCAATTGTCAATCCTGGAAGCAACAATGTGGCCATATGAGGTGCACCAACATCTCCCCAAGAGGAGAAAGGACTAGGATTCCCTCCAAGGGGAAATCCTTGGTTGGTGGACTCCATTTTTCTCAACCTAAGACCAACGCAGGAATGGTGATATTATTTCGATTAAAATAAATTTTAGATTCTTTGACACAACTTGTTTTTTCAATTTTTAAGAGTTGAGAAAAAACGAGAAATGACTCTAGTCGCCTTTGATTTTTAATGAGCCTGAAGTCACAAGTGCTCAGATTCACCTTTTCCTTTCAGGAGTCTGAAAAGGAATGAACGAGACTACTCTGGAAATCTAGAAAGAAGGATTACCAAACCAATCACAAAATTGCAGAATACTTTTTACGATACGGCAGTCAATCTCCCCGAATGCTATGTTCAGTGCATTGCGATCGATAGGGCGGCAGACACAGCTTCCTATGGATAAAAGATATAGCCTATTGTGGTCTCCCAATATATACTCGACGATATGTGGGAGCACAAGTCCGTATTGGCACTTTTCTTCTCAAAGAGGAGGAATCACCCAACCAACAGTGAAAGCGACAGTTACCAAGCTTTACGACGCCGGAATACGTCTCTAGCCTAGACTTCTAGATGTTGTGCGTTAGGTTCCAAAGCGTTTTTATGTTCATTGAATTTATTTTATAGTTGATCTTTCTTAAGAAATTTTCCTTTCAGGTTCACCGCGTGATGTAGATATACAATTCCTAAAATGTAATCAAAGATGATAAACAATCATTTAATCTTCTTTTTTCAATGAAAATCCTAGCTACTAAAGAAATAGAGATGATATTCTTTCAATATAGAGCAGAGAGCACACACTAGATGCACTGTCCTAAATCAAACAAACAAGCAGTCTAAATGCAAATGCACATGCATGTATTTGTTTTCAGCTTTCTCAATGTGTGAATGACAAGAAGAATGCTAAGTACAAATTTGAATTATCTTTTCAAAGTGATAGTACTAACAAATTTCTCTTCAAGAACGAAAGGAAGATAATGACGAAAATTTTCTATTTTGAATTGAAAACTACTTTTGACACTTGAAAAGCTACTAATTCAAATCAAATACAAGAGTAACCGTATAATCGATCATCCAGAACAATAGAATTCTTTTCTTTGACTGAAAACGACACTTGCGAAACTTTCAAATCAGAACACGACAGTTGGATTATTCTACTACATTGTAAAAGAGAACTAAAAATGGTGCAAAATACATAAAAACATTCACATTTATTTGCACAATGGAGGCAGAATGATGGAAAGGAAGGGAGTTTCCATAGTGGTATACTGATCATAGACAACAAAACTCTTGAATAAAGCTGAAGAGAGTGAACACAGAAACCAAAATCTGAGAGCAGAAGAGGTCTTGTCTGATCAGCGCACCTGCAACATAGGGAAAGTGTGATTCAGTGCACCTACTGAACATGGGAGGTGTGATGCATCAAGATTCCAAAGAGGCAGTGCACCTACTGCACATGGGAGGTGCGATGGTTAAGGGATGAGACTTCAACTGGGTTCCGAGTCACAGTTTGCAGCTCAGTTCAGGGATTTAGGCCGAGCAAGTGATGTTCAGTAAATATAAATCACAGGGGCTGATCTAATGAGGTTACTAGAGCCACCACTAGGACAATTAGAAAGTTTTCAAATCAATTGTTCAGCTTGTAAACAAAACCCGGAGATAGACTGAAGCAACATTGATCTACTTTGCTCTTGCATAGCAAATGCAGTTTGAAGGCTAGTTGGCTTGACTTCAGGCTCCGTCTGTAAGTTTATAAGACAAACAAATATAGACATTCAAACAATCTATTCACTCCCCAGTGTAGTCGCCATTTTGTTATCGGGAAATCTAGTGTCCACTCGAAGCTGCTAGTCCCATTAAGACTGGTAGCTATCTCAAAAACAAACAAACTAAAACTACTTTCATTTTCCTTGATCAGAAGTAGATAAGAGTGGAATTGAGGATACCAACCTCAGTCTTGCGCTTGGTTCCTTGCTCGGTTCCTCTCCCTTTTGACAGATCCTTGCCACTTCTCCTTCGTCTACCTGGCTTCAAAGAGCACCTGTGGAATCAAAGCAGCATAATACTATCGAAGAACAGAGATCTAAAATCATAAACAATATAGGACCAGATGTATATTGACCACACAAGTGCATATATCATCAAACATACAAGAATGTGGAGGAAAACTTGAATATCTTTATTAATATCAAGAATAGAAAAGAGGATTACAACCAATTTTTCTTGCCAGTGTCATCCAACATGAAAACCATTCTTTCATCGCATGAAAAGCTTAGATCACCCAACACTATGATATTCCAACAAGAAACCAATAGCACTTCCTTACAAGATACAAAATTCTAGCCTCTGGATCTCTGTGATGAGGGATCCATATATAGATGATTGCAGGGGGTGAGTCAGCTTCCGGGATTTTGATTAGTTTCCTCTCTCTGATAGTTCTTGATTTCACTTGGAGATTGATGATCTCTTACTCATCCCTGGGCGAATTCGGAGAGGCAAGTGTCACAGGAGAAGTTTCTGGAAGATTCCATGATCATCCACCTCACAAAATGTCTCTGCCATTTGTCCATTCTCGCCCATCGCACCCCATAGAAGGGCTTTTCAGTATGCATCACACCTCCTGTGTGCATTAGGTGGGATGCATCGCACTTCGACCATGGAGCAGGTGAGATGGTCTAGTTTTGACCAGTTCTGAGCAGTTTTTCATGGAGAACTTCTGGGAGATGATGTAATTAGCTGACCTTGTTCTTTTAGGGTATGGAACAACACTTTTAAGGACTTAAGAGCCCTTGATTTATGGACATGTTTGATTGGGGTTGCAGTGCCCAAAAATGTCCATAACACCATCCTATGGCACTGATCACACTGACTAGTGTATTTTTTACATCCTGATGAAGACTGGGCCAATAATAACCTGCTTGTAACACATTGAATGTTTTCCCCTTTGCTGCAAAGTGACATCCATAAGGCCCATGATGACAGGTCAGAAGGATGTCAAAGACTTCCTCTTCCCTAACACACCTTCTCAATATTTTATCTGGGCCAAGTTTGAAATGATTTCCCCCAATCCAAGTGAAGGGGGCACTTTTCCTGACTATCTTGCTATTTTATTTAGACAAAAGGTTTGGTGGGAACTGTGCTGATACCCAGTAGTTTTCTATATCATCAAACCATGGAGAGAGAATTGAAATAGAAAATAAGTGCTCGTCTGGTAACTGGTCATCCACCATTCCTTCTTCACCTGCAGGAAAATTTACCCTAGATAAAAAGTCTGCAACAACATTTTCCTTACCAGGCTTGTCAACAATGGTTAGATCAAACTGATGCAATAAAAGTAACCATCTTATAGTTCGAGCATTCACATTTGGTTTGTTCATTAAATATTTGATTACAACATGGTCAGTATGCAAAAATATTTGATAGTCTGTAATGTAATTCTTAAATTTGTTTAATGAATGAACAACAACTAGGAGTTACTTTTCAGTCACTATATAATTTAGTTTAGCCTTTGATAAGTTCTTACTGATAAAATAGATAGCATAAGGATGTTTTTAAATGCACATCTGGGGTTTCTTGGGTGGAGTAGAGTGTAGGAGATGTGGTTGGGCAGGTGGTGGAGGAAATAGAGCTAGAGCATTGTTGTATTGGGGGCTCCACATCTAGAGTGGCGTATTCCATTGAGGTTGTGGTGGAGCATAAGGTTAAAATGACTGGTTGGCTGGCTAGAAATGATATTGAGATGCATAGGCCAAAGGAGGGGGTGTAGACCAGGAAGAATGAGCAGGGGGTCCGCAAGAAGGTATGGTTTTGGTTTGGTTGGGGTTGTAATATGCACGGGATGACCCTTGCTTGCCCTATTGTTATGTTATAGGCCCATGCGGCATCCTTCGGTTAATGTAGAAAAGCTGCTCAGTGACCCCTTCAGCTCCTCGATATACAGCTTTGAGTCCGGTTCAAGAAGGGCACTTGTCTGTGGAGTGATTTTCTTCACAGACTGAGCAAATTTCAATAGAGTTCAATGGACATTCATTCCCAGGATTCCTCCTGCATCTAGGACAAATGATGGCCAAGGCTCTGTGTGCTTCCTCCTGCTTCCTTTTAATATTCATGGTGTCAATTTGCAAGGCAAGGGTTTGCAACATCTCTCTTTTGAAAACTTCTAGCATGTTTCCAATTTCACCCTTGATGGATGCGTTGGAAGATGATGTACTGGCCATAGGATGACTACCCATACCCTTTTTCCTTGCTGCCCTAGAATGGTTTCTAAAGACAGCCTTGATATCATCATAGGGTAATTGGTAGATATCTCCTCTTGCTAACAAATGTAAGGTATCTAGAAGATCTTCTCTTACTCCCCCAAGCAGGACCAACTTTAGTGACTCAGGGTCAAGTGTGCACCTGGCCCTTTTGTAAGTAAGCTGGAATCTTTCTTCGTAGTCTCCTAAGGATTCATCATGTCCTAAGGTCATCTTGAAAATTTATTATTTAGTATCCTTTGACAGTTATTAGTCCCAATTTTTGTTGTTAAAGGCCTGCTACATCTAAGCCCACTTTGTGATGCTATCTCTAGGTAAACCCATGAACCAGCGGAATGTTGCATCCTTGAGGGTAGATGGAAATAGTTTTAACTTTTTCTCATCATCTGTATAGTCATAGGTTCAGCATATAACAACAAACTCAAACAGGAAATTGTTGGAGTCCTTTGTGGTTAGGCCATGGCAATGAGGTAGGGCAGAGGGGCTTATATTCATCTTATTGTTCCCATTGGTTTCCCTTATGGGGAAGGCACCCTCAACTCTCTCTCCATTCCCTCTACCATTTTGGTTTTCGACCATTGGTTCAGTAGGAACAAATTCCTATTCTTCTTCTTCCCTTGTGGTTTCTTCAAATATGTTAGGTTCCTCACCTAAGGGTTCCTCCAGTTCACAACCGCCAAATAAGAGAGAAGGTTGGCTGTTGGATGTAGTGGGGTATTTGGAAAAAAAATCCCTAAGTTGTCCATATTCCTACGAGGCATGAAAGGAAATATTTTTGGGTTGGTTTTGTATTCTTTTTAGAACATGGAAAGTACTTACAAAATTGGAATTGTTGATTGAATGAAAATTACTGATAGAATGAAAATGCTACATGTTGAATTGAAATCCTAACTACAAAATGGAAAGGAAAGTAGATAATGCAAAATGAAAGAAAGGAAACAACTAGATTATCTTTGTAGAAACAAACTAATGGCAGAATATTGAAGACAATAAATAGAAGAAAATAAAGAAGTAATCACATTCTACTAAGACACCTCCCTGGAAATGGTGCCAAAATGTGATGAGCACTACTATTGCAGCAAGGATGCTGCAACTCCTAGGCTACCAACTTTACTTATCAACATGGGGTTTGTATAAAGTTGGAGGTCATAATGCTGTATGCACAAGTAAAAGTGATGGTTCTACATGTTGTCAGTGTTTAGCTGGCGAGAGACCACTGGGGTTCCAAGCCAAACTTCTATAGAGTCAGAAGAAGCTTGATTCTTTGATGGAAGAAAGGAAAATCTACTCTAAGAGATTTACTCTACTCCCGTAATGGAGAAAGCCAACATGTAATGCTAAACCACACCATACCCTAATTAACCATTTAAGAAGCTATGCTAAGTAGAGATGCTAAATCAACAATAAACAAATGCTACTATCTGAGCTGTAGAAGTAAAAAGAATCAAGCAATACTAATGTGCAGGTAAAGAAACTAAACTAACTATGTTTTCACTTCTTTGGTCTTTTTAGGTAAAATCAAGTATGCAAACTAATTGTTCTTGTGGATTTGACAGGTGGATTGAAGGTGTTTGAGGATGGTTAGAAGTTTTATGAAGTGGTTGGATGGTGTGGAGGGTTTCTAGGAGGCGTTTTGTGACTTCCTAGAGGTTTCCCATCAATTTGGCCTCAAAACAGGCCATTTCAGGAAAGCCTGCAAGATGATCCTGTAGGAATTACAGGAAACTTGCAGGATATTGTGAGGTGTTGGGAAGCTTAGAAAAGGTGTGTGATGGGTGGAATGGAGTGTTAGAATGTCTAGGAGCACTCAGGAGTCAATATCCAAGATAAGGGATGGCTAGATTCGCTCAATGTGTTTAGGAGAATTTCAATGAAAAATGAAGAAAAACTAGTGAGGGTGATGCTGAAGACAAGGGATGGCTAAGGTGGATGAAGTGGAAGGGGGATACTGGATATGAAGTCTTGGTCTCCTCCTAAAGAACCTAATCTGGATAAAAAATCTATCTTCCAAAAAAACTATGCAACAAGATACATTTTCATAAACTGGAAAAGCATGAATCAACTTCCTATATTGTACATGAAAAAAGTTGTTGAAGGGAATGAAAGCACAAGTGAGATATTATTGCAGAAATGGACATGGAAAAATATGACAATGAAATCCACCTTGCAACATCAACCAAATATTGAATTAAAGATAACAAACTCCAAAGATCATAAAAGAACTAGAAATCTGTGCTTTTGGTGCTGCTAAAGGGTCCCTTTATCAAGTCATGGTCCCAGAGGGAGGAAGTAAGGCCGAGATACCTCCTCACAACCTTGTGATGACCCTTTTTCTCCTTCCTAACCTGCTGCTTGAAAGAAGGCAAAAATTGAAGCAAACTATCACAAAACCAATCTAATCTACACTACTTGTAATGGAAATGCATCTAATAAGCAAATTAACAATTAAGCTATGAATCTACACTAAGCATACATGTGCAATAAAGATGAGCCTTGGCTACTAGGGTTGGGCCCTAACCAAAGAGCTTCAACAATCTGAGTTAGCTCAGTGTTGGCTCAAAACAAAACTCATCCTTATTGCCAAAACAACAGATTACTTCAAAAGAATTTTCGCAAGTCTTGTAGCTCGAAAATAGAGTAGAGTTTTACAAATGAAAATTTGAATCCTACTGAGGTCCTAGGCCTCTCTACTTATACATATGAATTCTCCAATGACTTCCTTAAAATTAGGGATGCTTGGATTGCAAACTTGAGATAAACTGGCGCTTTGTCCCTCACTTGCTCCACTGCCTTCTAGTCTTCATTGTTTGGTTGTTTGCACTCCGAGCTGATGGAGGAATATTCGAATGGAGGGGTAGTAAATGAGGAGGATTTACCTCCTGTAATCCCTGTCCCTTATCCCATTCAATTTTTGACCTTAGTCTTTGTGAAAATTCCTTCATTTCCTCTAATCCTACATTAAGTGCACATTAGACCACAAAGAAAAATATCCAACTCTAACTCATCTCATAAACAAAATATAATCAAAAGCATGCAATAAGTTATGAGAATAGTTGGTTAGACTAATCTAGGAGGTGAATTAAGGCCCATATAATTACCCAATGATGAGATTCATCATTCTTCAGGGAGTATTGATTCATCATGCAGATTACCTTGACTTCATCACTTACCCCATGGGTAAACACCGTCCCTTCTGTACCTTCTCAATTGAACACAACATAAGATTCAAACATATCATAGTGTTTCAAATTGGGAAAGGTAGTTTATCTTGTCAGATTAACATTTTTAGAGTATATCTTTTTCATCTTTGGTGTTTCTCCATTGCTAGCAAGCTTGGACAGTAACCTGGTAAAGTCACATAAAAGCACAAGAATTTCTCCACTGCTAGCAAGCCTAGATAATACCTTGGTGGAGTTGCTTGCTTCAACTCTCTGCACATGAAGGATTCCTCTTCTTTTTCCTTTATCTATTTACTTAAAGAGAACTATGCATCTTATTTATTTTGGGGCACAGGAGGGATCCCAAATTATTGAGAGAAAGAGAGGTTGTTTCTTCAAAGAAGCATATAATACCTTAGATTTAGGTTTTCTCATTTATATCTGTCTCGTCTCCATTTATACTAACTGGATGCGCTTTAAAACACCAAAGTTGAAAACTTAGTATAGGCATTAGGTTTCTAGACTGGACATAGGTTGATGGTTGGACCAAAACTCTCCTTACGGGTGGATTGTATTTACCGTCAGAGCTTCATCGGTCAAATGATGTAATCAACACAAGGAAGACAGGCACACGATTATCCAAGAACTGAAATGTCACAAGACTCTTTGAACTTCAGCCACGCACACACTTAGGAGCCACAATGCAGTAAGGGATGACACTTATTTATATAAGAAAACAACACAAACTAAAGAAAACATAACAACAAACAATGAAAGTCTATGTATATAGTTAGGGGTGTAGCCCTAGATATTCATTGGGAATATTATTCTAAGTCTTGGCCATTGATAGGGAGGAGTCAATCTTCCCATCAAGTGATTGAATATGATACGTGTGTTGGCCAACATTTTTGTGGACTGTGTAAGGACCAATCTAGAGGGAATGAAACTTAGTGTGTTTTCCTTTGTCCTTGAGGGCTTTTTCCCACTTCAAGAATAATTCATACACACTAAAGTTATTCTTGCCTACAGACTTTCTATCAAACCATCTCTTTGTACAACTTTGATGGAGTAAAAAAAATTCTTTCTCTTTCAGCCTTTCTTCGTCTGGCTTGTGCAAAGTGTCCATCCTATGTTGAAATAAAAGACATGGCTTTCCTTAGGATTCTTGGGACAATTGGAGAGTAGGAAATAGATGTTTGGTAGGAGGATGGCTTCTTTTTTGTATGGCAGTTAGTAAGGGGAGGTTTGCAGAGAACGTTTAGGTGTGACTCGTTCAGCCCATAAGGCATTCACCAGATCAAAGTGCTAGTTTCGCTTCTCAGAGAATATGGTATTTTTGATGATATGAATGAGGTTCTTATTTGTGAATTTAGAAAGACCATTCCCCTGTGGATAATAGTTAGCAGAAGTTTTCAAGTCAATGCCATTTTACAATGCGAAATCATAAAGTGTTACGGAGGAAAAATATGTTTCATTATAAAAAATAAGTGATGTAGGAACATCGAACCTAGAGATGATATTCTTCTACAAAAATCTCATGACTTCCTAATCATTCAATTGTTTTCAGAGAATTTCCTCAATCCACCACATGAAAATTTCCCCAATGACATCTAAGGCCCACCGTTGAAATGGTTTTTCCACTGCAACGAGATACAATGGGGCTACTGACTTTTGATTTCTGTCAGCACACCTTTGATAGACTAGACACTTACAGGCATAGGCATGAGCATCCTTGAATAATTTATGCTAGTTGAAGCGAACCCACATGACCTTGTATGATGTAGTGTTTCCCGTGAATTCTCCCTTGACTGGACTATCGTGGATATCATGTAAAACCTTATTTGAATCATGTGCCTCTAGACACGTGAGAAATATCCCATTTTGGTGCTTTCTAAACAAGACACCATGCACCAACTGATATGAAAATGATTTAATTCGGAGTTCCCTCTTTTATGACATAGAGAAGTGAGAGGTAATGGTGTCATGTTGAAGGTATTAGCACCCATCTCCATACCAAGGGTTTCTCTCTAAAGTGGGGGGGGCTCGCTCAATGTTGTACATTTTTATCTCTTTCTCCCATCCTGCAAGCTCTTGCTCTTCCTCTTGTGCGTTGATTTCTTATGCCGCTAACTTGCACAGACCATGACCCTTGATGGTTTGAATTGGTTTTATGTCAAGATCATATTCTTTTAATATGGTCATCCAATTTGCCCTTATTTCACCCAACTCTTGCTGAAAATGTAGGAATTTGACTATTTGGTGTGGAACAAAGATAATAGAATGGTTTTTCAACAGTCCGAATTTTGTTACTGCCTTGTATACTACATAAGTGTATTTTTCCATGGCATGGTAGTTGAGCTCTAGTACTTACATTCTTTCGCTCATGAAGGAGATATGTCATTCATTATTCAACTCATCCTTCTGAGTGAGGACTGTGGCAAGAGAGGTGTCAGAAGCGAAAGTGTAGAGAAAGAAGTCTTTGATAAAGTCTGGGCTATACAATAGTGGTGCTTCTAATATTAATTTCTTGATATGAGTGAACATGTCCTTTTCCCTTTTATACCATTTATATATTGTGTCCTTCTTTATCATCTCTTATATTGGTTTCACGATCTCAGCATGGTTGAAGATGAACCTTCTGAGGAGGTTGACCTTCCCCAAGAAGGACTGCATAACCTTCTTGTTCACTAGGTGGGGAATTTATGTGATGGTTGGAACCCTTGTCCTGTTCTACCTTCGTCCCACTTTTAGCAAGAATATGTCAAAGTAGGTTACCCTCAAAATTTTTCTTCAAGTGGCGCAGGTGGTCTAACCGTTATTTGGAAAACATTGTCACATCATTGCGGTAGACCACTACAATTTTTCCAAGAATCCCATAGAAGGTGATGTCCATTACACGTTGGAACATTGCACCTGCATTGACTAGCCCAAACGAGATTGGTTGAAATGACAACATGCCCCACTTAGTACAAAACATAACTTTTAGCCTGTATAGCTCTGCTACCTGAGAAATCATCTAACAAACAAAACATTTATGCCCCAGATGCTGTTTGCAATATTTGCTAAACCGACGGCATTGAGTACTTATCGTTGTTTGAGGTGCAGTTAAGATTGCTGAAATCTACACACAAGCGGATCTCCTCGTATTTGTTCCTTAGGCATGTCAAATGTTGCACCTTGTAAATGATCTGAGCACCCAATTTTTTTTTCAACTCCTTCTATATGAGGTGCTCAAGCGTAGGATGAAATTTCCTTAATTTTTTCTGAAAAGGCTTGGCCCCTTCCTTGATTGGTATCACATGATATGTTATTGGCGTGTCATATGTCTTGAGATAATTGTACTTCCACACGAAGACATCACAATACTTTTTCAATAGAAGAATAAAATATTCCCGCTCTTGTAGTGTAAAAAAAGTACCAATATTAAAATACTTTAGATATTTCTCTATTATGAAATTTATATGCTCATGTGAGAATGTATAAATGTTCATCTTGGCATTCACAATTCCCTGGAAATGGTTCTTCAGATCATAGATCTTTTCAAGTGATAACATACCTTTGGGGATGGGGTTTCCGTTTCTTGTACTAATGTGTCCTACAGAGTGCGGTGGTGCTCGTCCTCATCAATTGTTGCATCTTTGAGTACATTAGCATTGGCCATAAAGTACAGTATCTATTGGTCATCATAAAAAACTCGTAAGTTATTTATGTTGTATGGGATGGAAGGTTTATACACAATTTCAATAGTAAAGTTGTACCTTAATAGTAACACCTTTGCAACTACATTTTCCAAGGCATCTACAACTGCATTACACATTCTTTGTACTGAAGTAATATTGAAAGCTTGGAAATGAGAGATGAGTCACCATACCTCTTTTTGATAACTCTTAAGACGAGGTGAAACACAATGTATAGTAGTGTTACGTACCAGACGCACCATGATTTTGGAGTCACCTACCACTTTTAGCACAACAACATTGAGGTCAATGGCCTTTTGTAAGCCCAAGATGCGTGTTTCATACTCTGGGGTGGTGTTTTTGCACTTGAATTCTAAGTGACTAAATATTAAGTGTTTTCTCTATAGCGGGCCTATTAAAATGCAACCAACTCGAAATCCCTCTTGTGCCTTGGACACATCAAAGTACATGGTACACATATCATTTTTACAAGGATTGCTTACCGCAATAGTACTACTACTACTACTATTACTATTGCTTACTATACAAAGTTCATTATCACCATTTGGACAAGGAAGGAGGTCCAACTGTGTGTCTCATGGAACTAGAGATGGATTTGCAAGATAACACCCTAACTATGTTTATAGAAAACAATTTCCGAAAACAAGTTTTGCAAAAGCCAACAGCTTGTTGTGCCCATCCAAGGGAGTCACGACATGCTTCATGTATCTCCTTGGCTGTACCTGGATTTGATTATTTCTTCCTCTGTACGAAATCCATAGGTGTTACCAGTCAGTGGAAAAGTATCCTTGTAGCTTGCTTGACTAGTATCTACTTAACAATATCCCAGATGCTTCCGGAATGTCCATAATTACAATGTTGATGCATTGATGAACTCTTCCGTTAGCTGATAAATGGATGATAACCTGCCTAAGTTCACCAATTACTAGAACACATGGTCTATCCAGTTGGATGATCTATGCATCTATCTTATTCCATTAGGCATTGATCTTCTTGGCTACGTAGAGTGGCATGACATTAACCGATGCACCAGAATCAACGAAGAAATTATGTACATTAAAATTAAAAATTTAAAATGTTAACAAGAAAGGTGGGAAGAGTGAGTTAGGCTCCAGGTAGAACACATTAAGCACACATGTGAGGGTTTTAAGAGACTTACTAGATCCCTTGTCTCAAGAGATAGCATGACAGGTAGAAGTTTGCCCATGTCCTCGCAGAAGAATGTCCTGATGGCTCGTGAATGTTGTGAGTTCAAACAGGGAGATATTTGGAAAAACCTTCCTCACGTCTTCTACAATGTTGTACTCTACTACGGGAATACTCAATGAGGTGTCTAGAAATAATACTGAGTTTATGGTTTTCGGTGGAATGATTTTGTATTTAATACTAGTGGAAACAATTTTCAATGGAATAGTCTTTGCGAACTTTCTTTGAGTGTTTTGTGTTGAGTTAGTCAAAGGACTCAATTTTCTTAACAGATTTTCTTTGAATTTCTATTTTGGCACCTCAATCACAGTGGGTAGCCCCTGACTTCTTAAGTTGTGTTGGTTACTTTTCTTCTTGGCAGGACCATCACTCGAAGGCTCCTTATCGACAATGCTTTTATGGGTCAAAAGAACACATTGATACATGTTTTTTGCATGCCTAGTGCTTGTAGCTTCATTAGCTATAGTAGCTTCTTGTTCTTCATCATTAGGCTTAGATTGTTCCTTGACAATGACTAAGTAAATAAAATGCGCAGCCAGAATTATCACGCCTTGGTTCCAATGTGGTCACATCTTCACTGAATGGTGCTCATTGTGGAACCTGTAGTACAAATCTATGCCTATTTTCTCAATATGCAAAACCATATTGGAACTCTATGTAGATTTGTTTGGCTGATTATTGTTTCTATCGGTAGCTGCATTCTTTCTTGACATGAACTTGGGGGGATGCTCCTCACGGTAGTCTTCCTTGTCCTTTTTTTAACTTCATCCATTTCGGTGGTTAGGGACTTGAAGAGACGAGTGAGGCTTTCAATATCATACGGTTCCTTTTCCTTACCCTTCCTCATAGAGGCCTTAGACCTCTCACCTGTGTCTTTGGAGTCTTTTTTGGGTTCAGCATATATGATATGGCATAGGTTCTTCTCTATGCGAATAGCCTCTTCATAGTTTTCTATTAGAGTTTGTCTCGTAGTTCGTTTGAAAAACTACGCAATCCCAGTTGGCAAGGAAGAAGTGTAGTAGTCGATGAGTCATCCAAAAACATGTTACTGATTTGTTTGAACCTCTAATTGAAGTATTTAACCTTTTCCTTCTTCTCCATATTGAGACTACTATTTTTGGTAGATTTAGTTTTTTTTCAAATGCCTAACCCTCTAGACCTAGTAGGTAGTCTAGAAACAACAAACAATGTAATTCGTTGCTTTTCCTATAGTTAATAGATAAGAGAAAGAAGAAAAAAGGTACCAACCTATAACTTTCACTTCATCCCTCTCTCCTTTGACGGATCTCACCACTCGTTTCCATACTTAACTCGCTTGGAAAGTACCTACACACAAGCCAAGACAGAAACCCATCAAAGCATACAATAATGACGATTTGTTAACTAAGCATATCATAAAATCAAGAATACAATATACATCATATAAACACATCAATGGAAAAAGCTTAGAATTATTTATTAATAGAAGGAAATATTACAACCTATTAGAGCCTATATTTGCCTGAGGCTAAAAAGGCAAGGTTCTAGGTCCACATCAAACCACGCTCAGCCTTGTAGCTAGCCCTACGAGGAAAGGAGAGGGCTCTCCCCAGGTCAATCCCAGCGAAATATAATCGATGGGGTTTGAGATGACTAATTTAACAACTGATCTTAGGCTAGGTATGAAGTGTAAGGATTTGATTTGAGCTTTTGGGGGTTTTGAGTTGGAAAATGGGAGAGGCAAATTTGGGTCTGGGGATGAGGCCTAGTTTTTGCAGAGTCCTGATTGGGGCAAGGAAGGAAATCGTTTTGATGCTTTAGATTGAATGAATGGATGGATGAGACTAGTGAGGAGCTAAGGAGGGAAATAGGGTCTCAAGATTCCTCCTCAAACAGATAAAAACATTGAGAATTAAACGAAACTAACAGGCAGAGCACAACAAGCTAATGAATTCTACCTCTGTCACTCAATTTGTTTAATTTCAGAAGCAGAGAGAAGGGAAATGGCACACATGAAAAATCAATGAACTTACAATTACATGAATAAAAACACCATCAAAACACAGAGCCACAAGGATCCCAACAAGTGCTGCAAAACCCTGGTCTTTCCTTTGCCAAAAATGCAGAAATCAAATGTACAATGAAGTGCCAAGCAATCCCGAGTATCCAACCCTGAAAATGACTGAGAAACTACATGATATATACAAGCCTAACTCCTTCCCATGCCTCTAGGTGTCGAGCTAATCATTCTAGGAGAAGTTTCAACCATATCTAATCAAGGAACTGAAAAATAGGCAATGAAACAACTTGCCCCTATATGCTAGGAAACTGATTCATTCATTTAATTTTCACTTTTTAGTGAATGAATCCTTTAGAAAAAGTAAAAATGTGCCAATATTACATCATGGTCATCAAATTCTATCATGGTAGATCATTAGTTACATCAAAAAGTAAAACTAGTCAAAACTGGGCAAATTTCTGAGCTGAAGAGTGAAAATGAGGCCAAAATGCTCTATGTGCCACACCCAAATTCTCTATGCATCACGCCACTTTGGAGCTAAATTTGAGGCACTTCCTGAAGTCCAAATGGATCCATAGATATCTCTTTGGAAATCCTTACCTGTCTACTTTCCAACCCAAGTAGAATTTCTGGATTTGGTGTCCTTTTGCCCCTCCAAATATCTAATCTCCCAAGATTGCTTCCTGTGTGTCAAAATAGGGGCATTGAAGTCATTTTTTGAGTGTTTTTTTACTTTTTGAGGGCTCAAAACCTGCCCAAATTTCTTGGCCATAGGTAGGAAAATAAAATGAATCATTAAAAATCCAGAAATGCAATTTTTTTTGGATTTTGAGCCCTCTAGCAAAAGCGAGCGTCACGTGGCGGCGCGCATAGGGAGGAAAACCCTGTGTTAAAAATTTCTATGCGTAGCGCCTTTTTGCAGACCCGTTTTTAGGACCTTCCTGTTGTTAAAATTGGGTGTGGGATAGCTCATTGGAAATATTATTGAGTCTAATTTCGAACCCAACTTGAATTTTTCAATTTGGAGTTCATTTTCCGTGTCAAAAGTCAAATCTCCCAAGACTGGTCAAAATGTGCCAAATGAGGCTGCCTCAGGGCAGAGTGTTGTTGCAGTCAACTTTTGAAGATCTTCCTCAACTCAAAATTGAGCTCATGCTATCTCATTGGAAATATATTTGTGTCTCCTTATCATTTAGCTCAACAAGAAAGTCATTTGGCCAACCAATCTAGCAGAAAGCTTGATTTTCCCAAGGTCACTTCAGAGGTGCATCAATTCTCCTGAGGCAACTGTATTTTTGACATTTATTTAAAACCATGAAACCTGTGTAAAATGTGAAGGAGGTTTTTCATCCTTGGACAATTTTGGACAAAACCCTCTCTCATTTTTGCCGAATTCATCATTTCTTGCTCAAAACATCATTTGAGTAAAACCTACCCCGATGTGTGGAACAACGGATTTGTTGAAATGAAGCGAAATGAAGGGGATAGGTGGCTTCTAAATTCTTGAGGTAATTTTGGGAAGTAGGGAGGGATGCTAAGACATAGTGGAAAGTGGAATTTCAAAGATTGAGTGAGGGGAGGGGGTCCAAAAAGGAAAAACACAGGCCTAACCTTGAAAATTGTCAAGTTGTAGCAAGAAACTAGGGTCTGTGCGAAAATGAGGGATTTGGGGAATCTCAGTGATGGGAAGTGTTTAATAAGGTACATTAAGGATAGGGGAAGATGTATGAAGAGCACAATAGAAGTTTTACCACTGATTTGACCATCCAAGAGAAATTGCCTTCAAAACCCTAGGAGAGGGAAACAAACTTTACCTAGGCACAACTGAAGCATGAACAAGGCATAAAATGACCCAGTGAAACTTGGCATGATGATGAAAACCCTCTAAATGATGGTACATTCTGCCTAATGGTGACATGAAGCTCTTGGGACAACCATTAGGGTTTGGGAATTTCAAGCATGAGACTGGGGTTTGGTGCATTTGGAATTTTGGTAAAGGGAAGTTGGGAATAGGGGTATGTGAATTTGGGGAATAAGGAGAGCAAGGAAAATATGCAACAAGGGAGTAATGAGCAAAACAACCAAATAAAAAACCCTAGTAGCAATCTCCTTTGCAAATTTTGAAGAGATAGGGTTTGCTTTCCCTAACACACTTCACCATGGAACAAACACCATCAAATTTAGATGAAAAGTAGTGACAGAAGGTTAAGCTACTTGAACGAGCGGTAATCCACAAGCTTCGGGTGATTTGGAGCATTATTTGGCAAGTTTCAGGCTTCTCAGCTGTATGCATTGTGCCCCTCCTATGCACTGCACCTGTGTAAAAATGAACTGGAATTTGATGCCCAGTGCGCCGCGCCGGCTGTATGCGCCACGCCTCTTGCCCAGTGCGCCATGCCTCTGGTTTTTGACTGATTTTCTCCAACTTTTCTTTGCTCACCCCAAAGTATGTTTGCCTTGTTTCCACTTTGAAAATGAACTCTTGAAATGAAGAAATGGCTTATAAACAAGGAGCTTTTAGATTTTTGGCTCATAAAACCCCTTTTTCCAATGGTTTTTGAAATGACTTTATTTTCAAACTCTGCTTTCGTTGTTTCCTTTGATTTTTGACTGAAATGATGAACCTTTTGGAAATTTTTGCAGGGATGATTGGCATGTAATTTTGGCAAAGGATGACTAGGGTTGCGCCTGAAGTACCTCATGACTGAAAAACTTTAAAAATTACATATTTATTACAAACCATAAATTTGATGATTTATTCTTCAAAACAGAGTTTTGAAGAAGAATCATGATCAAACATATTGATGATGAAATTTTGCGATGAAAACTGATTTTGAACCTCCCTCATGTGCCTGTGGACATTATTAGACTTTTTGAAGACGAAACCCTAGACCTAATGACTAAAATGACCCTTTTGCTGACCAAGAGACCAAATAGGACTGTGAATGACCTTAAAATTGATTTTGATGTATAGACACGGACTAGCAAATACATGACATGAGGGAGATGAGTGACAAGACTGTTCCATCAGAAAATCGATGCTCCTAATGGAATGCAAATTTCTGGACTGAATGAGACACCTAAAAATGAAATGCAACAAAAGAGATTTTGATCGCTGACGGGGGATGAAAAGGCCGACTCTAATATTGGCTCCAATGGGGATGGTATCTCCTTGGAGCTGCCAAGGACCATAGATCTTTGGGAGAGCAGACAATGTCTTCATCCATTGGGCTATGGAGCCCATTATTTCGAGAAATTTACACAAGACTTTTGACTCAATTTATTTGACTGAAACTTGACTCAATAACAAGATTGAAAATTGACTTGCAAATATCTCAAACATATAATACACCAAAACTGAAACCATACCTTCAGCTTTAACTGAAACTATGTTGAAACTAACTAGAATGACTCAAGACCTATTTAACCGAAACAAGTACTTACAAAGGCTTTTGAATGGCAGCAGACCATCGAGATTTGAGGACTTCAAATCATGATGAAAACCAACTGCCTGCTGTAGGAATTTACAAGGTAAGTTCCTCAGACAGAACACCAAAGGACACTACTCACACATAGATCACAGATCAATACACCAGTATTTTTATGTGGTTAAAACCCTCAAAGAGGGAAACAGCCCACGGCCTGAGCCAACGCGACCACTTCAGGCAATTTATTAATAAAAGAATAAAAATTTACATAAGCTTCTCTCATGGACAGTTACCCTACAAATGACCCTCCATGCTCTTTAAATAGAGATCATGGACCAATCAGGTGTTAAGCCATGGATCAAGTGTCAGTAATACCGAGGAGAGAATGAACCGTCGGATCACTACAAATCGTGACCGTCGGATTGTAAGTTACAAAATGTACATAGTAAAGAAACACACTTTACGTAACTCTACACTAGACCAAGTTATACTTAACTATTTCCTATGTGTTAGAATATCCTAACATCCCCCCTTAAGAACAACTTGGGATAGGATTGAAGGATTTACAAATATGACACAATAGGAGAAGGAAGGAGGCACTAGAGCCTATCCCCCCTTAGTGACAACTTCCTCAACTCCAACCATAAATCGAAGTTTAGTAAACATCGCCTCTATGAGAGCCTTTGTAAAGATGTCTACAACTTGATCATCTGTTGAACAATATTTCATTTCAAGAACAAGGTTGTGAATGAGTTTTCTGATGAAGTGCATGTGTAGCTCAATGTGTTTGCTGCGCTGATGTTGGACTAGATCTTTACATAGCTGAATGGTACTTTGATTATCACACCAAAGTGTAGTCGGATGCTTCTGCTGAAAGCCAAACTCTGATAGGATCTGATGAAGCCACAAGGCTTCCTTACTAGCTTCTATGGCACCACGATACTCTGCCTCTGCTGAAGAAAGAGAAATGGTATCTTGTTCCTTGCAAGCCCATGAAATAGGTCCTGAATCAAGAGTGAACACATAACCTGTAGTAGACTTCCGATCATCAGGGTCACCAACCCAATCGGAATCAGTGAAACTAACCAATAGGGGAGCTGCTTCGACACTATAATGAATCCCAAACTGAACTATACCTCGAACATAATGAAGTATTCTTTTAGCTGCTTTCCAATGACTTTCATGTGGGTTTCGCATAAACTGAGCAACAAGGCCAACGACAAAGGAAAGGTCAGGAGGAGAATGTGTTAGATACAAAAGTTTTCCTACAAGTTGACGGTATAAGGTAGCATCAACTTCAGGAGAAGTACAAGTGACTGAATGTTTGACTCCAGATTGAAAGGGAGTAGGGGCTGGCTTACAGTCTTCCATGTGAAAATGGCGTAGAATATCACAAGCATACTTGGATTGGGAAAGGGAAATACCTTCCTTGGATTGCAAGACTTGAAGACTAAGAAAATAATGTAAGTGTCCTAAGTCTGTCATTTCAAACTTCCTTTTAAGGATAAACTTCACATGGTTTATGAGGTTGGGATCACTACCAGTCAGGATAAGATCATCAACATAAAGAACAAGAATGATAAGAGACTTGCCCACTTTCTTGGTGTGGACAGTATTGTCAGAATGACACCTAGAAAAGCCATTTTCTAAAAGAAAGTTATCGATTTTGGCATACCAAGCTCGAGGAGCTTGCCTGAGACCATAAAGGGATTTCTTAAGCCGACATACCAGGCTAGAGTTTCTTTGTATAAAGCCAATAGGTTGTTCCATATAGATTTGTTCATGCAAGTCCCCATGCAAGAAGGCAGATTTAACATCCATCTGATGGACTTCCCATTTGAAAGAGGCAGCAAGGGAAAGGATAAGGCAGATAGAGTTCATTTTGGCAACAAGGGAGAAGGTTTTAGTGTAGTCAATGCCTTCAACTTGTGAAAAACGCTTAGCAACAAGAAGAGCTTTATGTTTATCAACTTTCCCATCTGGTCCGTACTTGCTTCTGTAAACCCATTTGCATCTAACAAGTTTTCATCCCTTTGGTAGAGGAACAAGATCGCATGTATCATTTGCCAATAATGAATGATATTCTTCATTCATAGCTTCTTCCCAATTTGGATGGCCTGAAGCTTCTACAAAGGTGTCAGGATCATAATTCACTGAAGCTTGAGCCAGTAAGGAAGAGGCTCTATCAAACTGGGAACATGTACGTCGCTGATCTGTAGGATCACCGGCAAGATCACCTGCTGCATCCCGAGTAGCACGGACCCATTTTGGAAGCTGAGGAGCTGAAGGAGGATCCTAAGAAGGTGGGGGAGGATTTTCATCCTCGCTTTCATCATCTGAAGAAGAAATATTTTCAAAAGTAGAAGAGATAGGGAGAGATGGCACATCCGCCGAACTAGGCTCGTAGGCCGATATATTTTCAGCAATCTTTACATCTCTTCTAATGATAACATTTTTGGACTTAAGTGGAATAATTCTATATCCTTTGAGATCTTCAGAATATCCAACAAAAATACATTTTTCACTCTTAGGTTCTAAAGCTTTATGTTTCTCATTTGGAATATGGGCCCATGATTCACTTCCAAAAACACGAAAGTGACTTACATCTGGCTTAATTGAGCTCCATGGTTCTTCTGGAGTGATATTCTTTAAAACCTTAGTAGGAGTGCGATTTATTACGTAATTTCATAGTTAATTGCTTCTGCCCAATAATTAAGACTAAGTCCTTTAGATTGAAGCATACAATTAGCCATTTCCTTTAAGGTGCAATTCTTCCTTTCAGCTACAACATTTTTTTATGGAGTATATGGAACAGTATGTTGCATTTTAATTCCATTCTCAGTGCAAAAGTTGATGAATTTGTTGTTAACATATTCTCCGCCATTATCATATCTTAGCTTAAGAATTTGATGTCCAAATTGTTTTTCAACAAAGGCCTTAAAGGCCAAGAACATGTTAAATATTTCACTCTTGAGTTTTAAGAAGTATACCCAAGTGTGTCTGGAGAAATCATCAATGAAAGTTAAGAAATACTTGTAGCCAGAGAATGAAACAACTGGAAGTGGACCACATAAATCACTATGCACAAGCTGTAAAGGGGCTGAGGCGTGCCAAGAGGCACTTTTTTCAAAACTGTCCCGATGATGTTTTCTGAGTACACATCTGGAACAAACACCATCTCTGCAAGATACCATTGGAAGACCTATCACCATATTTTCTTTACATAGAGTCTGAAGAGAGCAATAGTTTAAGTGACCAAATCGCTCATGCCAAAGTTTTCTCACTTCATCATTATGAGCAACAAATACCGAGGGAAGATTTGATGACCCAAAGTTGTGAAACTTATACAACCTTGTAGAATCATCAACAATGCTAGTAGCTAAAATCTATCTAGGATCTCTTAGGTCCTTAATTACAACATCGTGAGGTGATAATTCAACGATTTTACCTTCAACTGAATGAGTTATCTGATATACAGATAGAAGGTTGCAGGATAAGGTTGGAACACATAATACATCATTATATTGACAATTGTCTATATGAACAGTTCTAGTCCCTACAACACTAAGAGATCTATCATCACCAACATATATATTTTTGGTGTTACAATCATTTAAAGACGAAAACATGGCTTTGTTTTTGGCCATGTGATAAGAAGCTCCAGAATCAATGAGCCACTCATGAGAATGAGAAGAAGAAGATACATTTAGTGCACAACTAGACCGAGATGCTTGAAAACCACATGCAGAAAGTGCCATTCCTGAAGATGAAGTTGAAGTTGAAGATTTCTCCAAATGGATGTTATGCTTCTTCATTGCTACTTCCAAGGCTTCCATCTTCTTAAAGCATTTGGATTCTAAGTGGCCATCTCGATTACAAAAGTTGTAATGTCTATCAGTCTTCCCTTTGTTTTTATTTGTCTTATCATTTTGTTCAAATGATTTTTCATTTTGAGGCTGAAATTGCTTAGGACCCTTGTTTGGTTTAGGACCATTCCTTTTAGGATACAACTTCTTAGGATTCTTTGAATTTGGTTGCTGCTGGGTGGCTAACGCTTTCTTAGAAGAGTTTCCAAGATTAAGAAGACCAAGGTGTAAGATTTTTTCTTGTTCTCTTATTAAAGAATCACAAAAGGAATCAAAGGAAGTGGACTTGTAGGCTTGTCCTTGAGAAATGAAGGCTTCTCTTGTAGAATGGAAGGTGGAAAAAAACACAGAATAGGCTGGTCCCAACTTAGTAAGAATGGAATAGATAAGGCTACTATCTTATTTCTTAACCTTAACACCTTCCAAGAGAAGTCTAAGGGTCTTGAACTTAGACAAAAAATCTTCAATGCAAGAAAAATTATTGGGGTCTAATGTAAGCAGCTCATTTTTGAGTTGATGGGCTTTAAGTTCATTTTTAATTCCAAAAACTTTAGTGATCTGTTTCATCGCTTCTTCAGGAGTATCAAGTTCTACAATATGGAATCTAAGATCTGGAGAGATAGACATCCCTATTAACCCACGTGCTTGATTTTGCCTATTTTCCCATTTAGCTGCCTTATCTTCATCTTTTGGTTTGGTTTCTTGGCTTGAGGCTATTCTGTAGAGACATTTACTTCTAAGTAAATCCACAATGTAGGACCACCATTGAAAGTAGTTGGTGTTGTCAAGAATAACTTGGTATGGACTTTCCATTTTAATAGAAACTAAAGCTGTAGATGCTGAAACTAAGTGTTCCAATGGAAAGATCTCGAAAAATTACGCTGGTTCAAAAAAAACAGCTCTGAAAACATCTTCCGGATGAAGAAGTTATGGCTTTTTGAAGAAAATATGATGAATATGCCGACGAAGTGCGGGAATGTGCGGAAATGAAAAATCTGCCCTCACAAAAAGGAGACTGGAACCCAAGACCTCTACTATCATAAATTAGCTTTGGACCAAGTGAGCTAAACAAAAAGTTTGAGAGAGAGGGGGGGGGGGGGGGGGTTGAAGCTTTGGGTTGCGTGCGTGCTTTGAGAAAGCTCTTTTTCCCTACAAAAAAAAACACAAAACCCAACATGGACATACAAAAAAAAAATGAACCTTGTGGCTCGAAGTTAGCTTTAGGCGGAAACTAAATATTTTCCTCAATGTTTCTGATTGTCTGAGATCACACTAAGACGCAGCGTAAAAGAGCATACACATGAGAAAAATCCTTCATTTCTGTTTCTGATTTGCCCAGATCGCACAGAGGCGCGGGGCAAAGAGCATACGTAGAAATGAAACGTATAGATCTGATAATAAAAAAGGCTAAATAAACCGAAACTGAAATAAACAGAGAGAAAATAAATGTAAACTGCAAATAAACACTGTATACCTCTAGATCTTATAAATCACGTAGCTAGGGCTACCGGAAACCTTTTCGCATGAAACGAAAGGGGTTCCTCACTGGAACAGATGCTCCCAAGACAATAGAGCAGTCCTATCAGCTCGAAAGTAGTCAAAAATAGTAGATCTAGGAAACGAAAGCCGAATGCAGTTCTACCGGCTTCAGATTTGGATCACCAACGGATGCGGCCCTCAAATAGCTCTGATACCATGTAGGAATTTACAGGGTAAGTTCCTCAGATAGAACACCAAAGGACACCGCTCACACACAGATCACAGATCAATACACCAGTATTTTGACGTGGTTAAAACCCTCAAAGAGGGAAACAGTCCATGGCTTGAGCCAACGCGGCCACTTTAGGAAATTTATTAATAAAAGAATAAAAATTTACATAAGCTTCTCTCATGGACGGTTACCCTACAAATGATCGTCCATGCTCTTTAAATAGAGATCATGGACCAATTTGGTGTTAAGCCACAGATCAAGTGTCGGTAATACCGAGGAGAGAATGAACCGTCGGATCACTACAAATCGTGACCGTCAGATTGTAAGTTACAAAATGTACATAGTAAAGAAGCACACTTTACCTAACTCTACACTAGACAAAGTTATACTTAACTATTTCCTATGTGTCGGAATATCCTAAAACCTGCTAATGGAATATGTACAATCATGTGTAGTGTGTCTTCCAATGTAACCAATCAAGCAGATGCCTCCTTGATTGACTCTCCTGATCAGATCTTCTGGTCAACAACAGATACTGGTAACTGGGCATCCAAAAAAATAATCACCATGATATCCTTAATCACTGAATATTGCAATAATCACCTTCACTGCTGACTGCAACAGATTTGCCAGGGTGTTACAGGGAAAAGTGTCTATACAGAACTGCTTATCCCACTAATGTGTGGTAGCTACCTTAGAAACAAACAAAGTAAAGCTACTTTCATTTTTCCTTTATGAAAGATAGATGAGAGAAGAATATAGGAGACCAACCTCTGTCTTGCGCTTGGCTCCTAGTTTGATTCCTCTCTCTTCTTATAGTCCTTTGCTACTTGCTTCCTTGTACGCCCAGCTTCGCAGTGTACTTGTAGAATTAGAGTAGCATAACACTATACAAGAACATGGATCTATAATCATAAACAATCTAGGATCAGATGTAAATTGGCCATACAAATGCATAAAACATAATTGACACAAGAGTATGGAGGAAAACTTGAATAGCTTTTATTGATAATCAAGAAAGAGCCAAGGGATTTACAACTAGTTGTTCTGACCCAGAATAATCCTCTGATCAAGTAAGCCCTTCTTCACCTCATACAAATCTTAGATCACCCAACACTACAATGTTGTCTCAAGAAACCAACAGCAATTCCTTACAAGATGCAAAATTCCAGCCTGTAACCTCCAGGATCTCTGGGATGAGAGATCTATATACAGATATTTGTAGAGGTGTGAGTCAGCTCTGGGTTTTTGACTAGTGTCTTCTCTTTAATAGTTCTTGCTTCCACTTGGAGATTGATGATCTCTTACTCATCTTTGGTCGAATTCAGAGAGGCAAGTATCATAGGAGAAGTTTCTGGAAGATTCCATGCCTCTCCACCTCGCAGATTGACACTGCCATTTGTCACTTCTCGCCCATCGCACCCCATAGAAGGGCTTTTTGAAATGAAACACATCCACATAGTGTACTTAGGTGAGATGCAACGCACTTTGCCTATGGAGCAGCTGAAATGATCCTGTTTTGACCAGTTTTGAGCAATTTTTCATGGAGAACTTCTGGGAGAAGCTGTAATCAGTTGACCTTGTTCCTTTAGGGGTTAGAACGACACTTTTAGGGACTTAGGAGCCCTTGGCTTATGGAAATTTCATGCTTGGGGTTGTAGTGCCCAAAAATGTCTATAACAGTTGCCCCCTAAAGCATGAGGCCGTTAATCTTTTGATGTCGGGTGAAATGCTTTGTTATGAGGATCCGAAGTTCTTTCAAGCTGGGAGGAGACCTGTAATAAGATACAATACAATACATTATCTTCATAATATTTTCATGATATAGCTGAGGCGGGAATTCCCATGCTCAGCTTTATAAAGTCATTTTCATGTACATAGGACAGACAATCGTCTGAGTGTAGACTGATGATTCTGGTAGAGCCATCATCCCTTTGATTGGATGATTATCTGTGCAGCAATGATGTACATTTGATGTCTTTATTTCCCTGAATATATATATCGCAGCCCAGATGGATGAAAGTAGATCTGGGGTCTTCAATCTCGCTCGATCTTCACTCGAAGTACAAGTCTATCGATGTGAGAGATGTTCTGGAGTCGAACATGGAAAGACATCGCCTGATTACCATCCAATGACGTAAGCTGTTAACAGGCGCGAGAGGAATCATCGATAATGATAATGACCCTCAAGGTACTGCAGTACAATTCACGTGGTGTGAATAAAGGACTTGGCGTCGAACACCACGCAAAATCTTTCGGTAGAAGGCCATTGATGTAAACCTGTCGCCGGAAGTGAGAAACTTGCCATTGAGGCATGCAAGCTTCAACGTACTGAATAGGGTGTTCCTAGACTGACTTCTTGGATAATGAGCTGATGTCAAAAAGAAGTGATCTATCACAGGAGGTCCTTACTGAATCCCACATCAGTGACATGGAACGGAGCAAATCATTTTAATGCAGGTGAAAACGATCTGATGACATAAGGTTTAAGGTGGCGGTCATGAAAGAATGGAGTGTAAATGTATTGTAGCAGGTGAGACACAGGTGAATTCTCTGAATGACTTCTCTTGAACATATCTGCGACAATGACGTGATGGATTGGTAGCATTAACCCCAAATGTGGATGGTGTGATGGGACCATGGTGATGTGACCGGTGAATGAAACAACCCAACCCGACTTGGATGCGGAGTGAAAGTGTCATGTTCAAGAGCGACTTGCTACCAACAAAGTTTCTTCAAGTTTTCTTCCCAATTTTTCCCTAGTAATTGCTGACCAGTAGCTCTTTATTTTTGTCAAGCTTTAGGACGATAACATATGCTTGTTCTATAATTTGCCCTTCGGGCAAACCCATTGCTATGTTTTAACGAGACTAGCGATAGTGAAACTTGTTCTTGTCTGCTATGGACAAGTTTGTCGCTATTAGGTTTTAACGAGTTTAACGACAAAGATAACTCGGTCCTTTTCAATTTTAGAGAGTCTGAAAAGGGACGTAAAGGAAACTCCAAAAATCCTTTTTCTTCATCTAATCCCTTAAGTCTGAAAAAGTATAAAACAATACAGAAGGGATGAATTTTCGATAATTTTAACGAGCCGAACAAAACAAGCGATCGACCTTTTTGTGTAATAATCCCTCAGGTCCAAAAAGATTAAAGTCTGAAGGAGGGATAGCACTTACGGTCCCTTTAGCAAGCTGGAGAGGCCAATGGCTCAGCTATATTTTCATGTTTTACGAGTCAGTTGAAAAGAGCTTAAAGGAGACTTCTCTTTGAGGAACGAGTGATAAAATTGGGTAGCAGCTGATTCCAGGTAAGTTTTGGAATTTTCCAATCACGACAGTGTTACAAGGATGGCTAGCAAGATCATTCTTCGCAACTATTCCTCAAAAGGGGTAAACAATCAAATGGAGGTGAATGATCGGCCAATACAGAGTGGAGGTGATGACGGGAACACGACCAAGGCTTTGAAGGCTGAAGTACTACATTCACGATGGTTATTTACTGGAAATTAGTTCATTTTTTATTGAGCTTAAACACTGGGGGAAACATTTGCTTATTTCTTATGCTTATTTTTTAACGAGCATGAAGTCCGCGTCAAAACTGCTCAAGGCAGGTTTATTTTTTTTTTAACAAGCTTGAACCCTGCAGTAACACTGCTCGTGATAAGTTTGCATGCCCCCAGCATAATAACGCAAATCGAGGTGCATGACCCCCAAGCTTCATTGCATTCAACTCAGTGGTTGGAATGAAGGTTTACCTTCAAGATCTTCGAATGACTCGACTTTGATTTTACGAGATCGTAATCAAAGACTCGATTTGGAAAGGGAGTCGTTTCCTTTTTTAATGACGTTGACACAGTAAAAGAACTATCCTCATGATCCACCGTATTTACAGTATTTGATAGAGAATCAAAAACTGAAGGATGATTAAGGTTGTTGGAATAATCTTCGTTGTAATCTGGGAGATGGGAACGATGGTGGTGATCTTCCCATGGTGCCTCTCCTAACATCATTGACTGATCGATTCCTTTGTTTGTAGAATGTACATGCGACCAAGGATCTGAAGAGGTACCATATTCCTTAGACCTATTTATCCAAACACTCGATGAGCATTCATGTGGGTTTGCCCCCTAGGCCAAGAAAATTGATTGCTACAATATTTCTAAAATGGCGATGATCCATGCTGACAAAATGTTTAGGAATATTATGAATCCATTAGATATAGAAGATTTCATATTGTGGGTTTCCACTGTGGCCACTTCTTCCAGATTCCTCGGAGGTGGTAGGGAAAAAGTACCCATTAAGGCAGGGTCTTTTAGGAGACCTACTCCGATATTTTGAAGCGAATGATTGCTTCCATGGATCATTGGAATGCTTCCCGTAACTTGTGAACTTTTGGGGAGAAATGTTTGTTGGTCGACAATTGTAATTCCTCCTTGAAAGGGAAATGCAATCTTCTTGAAGTAGTTCGACACAACTGTAGCCATGGCATATATCCAGGGCCTTCCCAGTAGGATGTTGTAATCAAGGTTTCCGTCAATTACTTCAACACCAATTTCTACTGTTTTGCCACCTAGTTCAACTTGCAAGTTACTTAAAATCCAGTATGGAGTGTATGATCGTCCATCTAATGCTTTTAACATTGTTGATGATCGTGACAAGGGTGGTGAGCCTAAATTTTTCCAGCAACTCATCGACATAATACATGTAGATGCCCCCTCATCAACAATTGTTTGATGAACAGTTTTGTTGAGGGCTTTCACTTGAATAAGGAAAGCTAGTTGAGCTGGTAACTGAGGGTCATATCCTTTATGATTAAAGGATACAAGTGTTACCCTCCTATACCAATAGGGTTTCATTTTTCATGATTGACAGTGGAAGTGCCAAAAATGTTCATCTTTGATGACACAAAGGTTCTATTTTTGTGAACGAGACAGACAGTTAAAAAATGTAAAGAGGGTATGCCTTAAAAGAATAGTCAAAAGGCAAGAAAATGAATTGGTCAGAAAAAATAATTGAAATGAACCCCGAAGAAGGACAATGAAAGTTGCCAACTAAAATGCCACTGCTATCTTGATGGATGGCCCAACAGTTCAAGCTGGGCCATGCCATGCTTTAAATTGCCTGTTCTAGACTAGAGAAAGAAAAATCTGTCCAAAAAAAGGTGCCCAACTGCTTAATCTGGGCCCTTGGAAGCGATAAGGGTAGTTTTAGATAGCAAATTATTTGAAAAGAAAAAGAAAATATCAATTGAGGGTTTGCAAGTTCAAGTGCACCCTCCCTGAAGTAACAAAAAATGCTAGGTACTAAGATGGGTAGGTAGACAGGGGTTGCCGAAGTCTGATTTCCTTCATGAGTTAGCTTGACAAAGAAAATTTATATTAGCAAGAACAAAACTGTTTATTCAGCATTTTGATAACAAAATATGGAAGCATGTCTAACTTCCCCTGTTTTTCCCAGGAAATATTTTTCTAACATCCCTCTAATGGACCTTGGAATTCGCTCAACAAGTCCTAGCATCACTTTACCTTTTGTGAAATATTAGGCTAGGGTGTTGGTTTCTATCACACAAGAAAGTCACATTTCTTGTGTAAAATCATTTCTTACTCTCACTTGCTTCTAAATCTAAGTTTACTCAAAACTTAGCTCGTTGTTCCTCTTTCACATCTCCAATTCATATGGACTTCTAACCCTACTATTTAACTCCCTAAGTGTTCCCCTCCCCCTACTATTATCATATTTTATACAAAAACCCAAAAATACGTACATACCCCCCCCTTTGGGCATTATAGCCATATATTTTAAAGTTCGGGAAGCATGACAAAATCTAAGGCTTTCATGTATATAGTTCTCCAGGCTATGTTCGGGAATTAAATTAACACCTGGTTAATTTAATAACCCTCACCCGCTATACCCTTCATAATATTAATTCCCTCTTTTCCGCATCACTTGTATAAAGTTCCCGTAAACCCACATTTACCATTTATCCAAGGTTTTGTGTCTCCGCGCTGTATCAAAAGAAATAATTTTATAATGGTTGGGTCCCGCCGTTATCGCGCTGGCGGCTTGTCCTCCCGTCCGTCGTCGGATCTGGGCCCTCCCATCCGACGGTCATCGGGCATTTCAGAGCCCCTCTGCTATCCGTCCGTTAGCGCCCGAAAACTGTCAGAGGGTGACGTAGTGCCAGGGACGCGTGCCCATTTGTTATTGGATCGGGCGGCCTCTGACCATTACCAGGCCCGTACCAAAAGCGGTCCGATAATACCGCTTACCACCATTTGCTTCCCGCCCCTACGTCATCGCCCACATCAGCAGACATGCCAATTGTCGTTTCACTCTCTATCCGACATGGCCGTCGTGCCATCCCTCCACGTCAGCCCAGTCATACATCGCCATGTCATCCCTGCCGTACCCAGGCTCAACCAGTGACGTCATGCTGACATCCTTTACAAAAAGGCGCCAAATCCTTTTTTTTTATATATTCACCCAAAATCATTGTTTTTTCATATTTCTATTGGACAATTGTTGTGCACCCTTGCATGTTGTTTTACGTCGGTTGTCTGCCAACTCCAAAACTCATGCCCTAAGCTGCTGGCGCTGTAAGTTCATAAAACTTCAACACCGTCGGCCTCACAGTCCCCAGGTATTTACCGATTTCCTCTGCATACCCTGGTCTTCCAAATTCACTATATTAAAAGAAAAGAAAAAAGCATAAGAACTGCTCAAATTCCCAAGTACTCCTCCATCTACTGGCTTAGCCCCAAGTTCATTTGAAGGAGGTCCCATTGTTCAAATTTCGCTGAACTCTCACAGCTTCCTGCGCATTTGCGACTTAAAACCATTAGCAGATGAATTCCACTGAAAAAACAGCACTCACTCCCAGCATTGGCTCCTTTCACCCTCTCAACAAGTTGTTGCTCCCTGTTAGCCCAATTCACCTTCATTCTCATCTCTGCAAGTCGTCCCATCGACCATAATTTACCGTTCACTGCTAGTTTTGCTAAACCCAAAGCACAAATTCAACTCCAAGTGAGAACTAAGCAATGGAAACCCCTGTGGCATTGAATATTGCACCCGTGAATGCCCCACATAAGAACCTGGAATGGTTGGCCCTTGCTGACTGGGATTATCAAATCAAAGAAACAGTTGAGATAAGTAACAAATATCATATAGAAACTGTTTGTGAGCTGAAGAAGAAACACATAAGTTGTGCTGATGACATAGGTATCTGGAAGTTCAACTTGTCCATTTATTACCTTCCACAAGTCAGTGTGTTCCCAGACTTCATTCATCAGTGTTGTGAACACAATGAACCCTCTCAAAGAGCAGTTTTGGGTTCATCTGGGACTATTTTATTTCACATCACTCCTCAATCCATAAATGAATTGCTAAGATTTGAGCCAACTAAACCTCGGGTGCCCCTTTGTATGAATTTTCTGCTAAAACAAGGTGCCAAGCTGCCCAGCTCAGAGGTCACAAGGATTGGCCAGTTGGTCATGTGGCCAGAATATCAGCCCCGGCAACCTCCTCCTTATCTACATGTCTGGTTCAATGAAACATGGAGACTGCTAGTGGATATGATATCTTGCATTTTAGGATTCAATACCAGTGACTTTGTGGATGAAACAACCTTGGTAATGCTATCCATGTTCACTCCAGGACAACCCCCTGTTGTCCAGTATGATTATGCCACATTTATTGCTGACAAAATTCATGAGCAATTCATGAATTTGGAGAGAGTGAGGGTATTCAAATACACATCCTATATATATCATTTGATATTATACTATCAGCCTGACATTTTCCCTATTTTCTTAAAAAAGTTGGATGCAGAAGGAAACAGGAGGTCAGTGGTATTCTGGACACCCGTCTGTCACCATATCTCTTGCTCTCAATACAACTATTGTGAGTTCATTGATCTGTTCATCTATCCAGCCTTGTCTCTACTGCAGAGTTCTCCTCTTCATAGACTCACCGACGAAATGCAGAAGATCCTCCAGCTCTCAAAGAATTATAGCATTGGAGATTGGTACTTCTACCAAGACCACACAGTAATTAGAGTATATGGCTGTGAGCTGGCCCCCTACAGATTGCCAAAGTACGTTCCCATGAGACCTTTTGCATTATAATACTTCCGGCAATTTGGAAATGCAGACATGATCCATTTTCATAGCAGAAATAAGAAAGCACAGCTGAAAATTAAACACCAACTAGGTCCATTCATCTTTAATAAGAGGGAAGAAGCTTGGGGAGAAGAAGACAAGATCCTAAAAAGCCTCCAACTGAAAACAAGCTTCTATTGGGAACCATATGACCCTAATCATTTCATAAGCCTGAGAAGAATCAAGTATAGGCTTGCTACCTATGATCACTTTAGCATTCCACAAATTGAAAAATATGCTAACCAACTAGAGTGGAAAGAAGGCACATTAGTGGAGGATTATTCTGAAGAAGAATTAGCAGAAAGAGCAATTAAAAATTTAGAAAAAGCAGTTGACTTGGAATATTTTGGATAGGTTTGGTCTCCAGCCCCTCGGCATCTTGGAGAAAGTGCCTCATCCTCCACTGTTCCCCAGCAACCTGCCAAAGCAACTGGTCAAGTAGAAAATATAGCTAAAGGCAAAGAAGTACAACAAGAGGAGTCACTTCCCAATTTGGAGCAGCAAGTAGAGCAGCAAGAAGAAATGGCTAAAATGCCTGCCTCCATAGAGCAGCAAACCCAAGAGCAGATCCCTCCAAGGCAGGAGGTGACAGTTGAAACTACAGTTTTACAGACACCTGCAAATGAAGAAAGAATGAGGAAAAGAGATAGGCAAGAGGAGACTCCTCCTACCACTTCGACAGATCAGCAAGGTGAGAAAAGGCAAAGACTTAACCCTTTCTCTAAGGAGGAAATGCCTGAAAGACCAACTGATACTATGCTCCCTCCTAGCATCGAAACATCAGCCAGCTCCTTACAGCAAGAGCAAGAACTGCAACAAGGAACAGAAGTAAGTTCTTCAAGGCAGCGGACCAAAGTAGATTCTAGCATCAAGAAGCAGTTTACAGACATAAAAGCAAGAAATGAGCCGGTTAGATACCAGCTCTATAACCAGCTACTCAGAATGGCACCAACCAATCAAGAAAGGCTCATGTCAACATATGATATTCAAGAAGGAAAGATGACTCTTAGTCATTTTAGGCATACTGTGCAGCAACCTCAATCAGCTTCAGACTACATCAGAACTAACCTGGAGGTATTTGACAAAGACATCCACCCCATGGATCAGATCGAGCTACACAAGAAAACAGGGGAGATGCTTTATTCTACATTGGCTGATAAAACTCTATTAGCACACCGCTTGAAGAATTCTCTACATAACACTACTGCCCAGTTAGAATTAGAGAAGGCTTCATCTCAAGCCAAGGACAACAGAATCAAGTCCTTGGAAGAAATTATTATAGAGCTAGGACATGACCCAAATGATCCTAAGGGTGTGCAGACATTGATGAAGAAAAAATATGAGGATATAGCAGCTTTGAGAAAGCAGATCAAAATACCACCTACCCATCACCCTCAGACTGAAGGGGTTGCAGAACAAAAGAAAGATCAAGATGTGGTTTCTGTACTCTTGACCTTGCATAAGAGATTGGTGGAAATAGAGGGTGCCTTGGAGGTGGCATTAAAGGCAAAACAAGGAGAATTACCAACTCATCCAGCACAGACATCTACAACCATTGAGGATGTGCCTCTTGTAACTATTTTAGCAAGTTGCCCCACTAGACAAACATCAGAGGCAGGCCCTTCAGGCTCAGCACCAGCTCCAGAAGCGACAACACCACCAACAACATCAGAACAGGTAGCCAACCTTGACATGAAAAATATGATTAAAGAACTAGAGGCTCTTGAAGCACAGATGGCAGAACTAAAGGTGGCTAAAGAGAAATTGGCTACGCTTGAAGAAAAATATGACAAATCAAAGCAGAATATAGCTGAAAGAACAAGAGAGGTAAGGGCTCTTGAAAAAAGGATAAAGGAGTTAGAAAAAGAGCTTACTCTGGACAAAACTATAAGTGAAATCAACAAGATTCTATGGGCCAACATTGGTCAATCCATTACAGACCAATGGCGGTCCATTGAAACTCTCCATGAGCAAATGGATCTCCTAAGCAGGGCAAAAGCAGAAGGTCAAAGAGCCCGGGCATCCCTGGGAAGTATGCCTGAAATAGCCAACAGAATGATTCAAGTGCTTAACAATCACATTGGCCTTCAGCTAGCAGGAATGGGTATCAGAGACAGGACTGATACCATAATACTAATAAAGAGGGTGATTACCTTGAGGAACTATCTGCAAACATAGGACAGAAGATGTCAAGAAATGTAGACAGAGGTAAATGAATTCATTGCAAAAATCACTGCATTGCATAACAAACATCTTCCTACCTTGGTAACTAGTGCAGGAAGGTTGTTATCACATGAAAATTATGCCAAATGGGTCAAAAATTATGAAAAAAATCAAATAACAGCATCTGCAAGTAGTCCAAAGGAAGTAGGGCCCCCATCTGGGCAGACTCTCTATGAGAAGTTGGAGAATTTGTTTTTTATTGAGCATGAGATCAAACACCTTTTTGAAGCACCTCCAAATTACTACAAATATACTGAAGCTGATGAGACTCTGATTAAAATACAAAGACACCAATTGCTTACTGAATATTGGTGGAGAGGCATGATAGAAACATTTCTCTAAGAAATCAAATTTGGAAGAGCAACTGAATGACCAAGATGATGACTAGGCACCAATGGATGACTACAAATGATGCGACCACAACAGCAGCGTCGTGGCAAAGTAACAAGGAAGCAAAGACTCCCGGAATGAATGCAAATCAGTCAGCCAACCCAGTTGGTTGCAAAGTCAAAGAACTCTGACAAAGATAAAGAACTGTTTATTAATCTTTTAATAGCAATAACTTTTTGTATCTACTATTTTTGAAAAGTTGGTGAGAAAGTTATGAGAATGACTCATCTTTCAGATATTTTGTGAAACACTTTTGTATATATACCCCCACGAATAACTTATTTGGGGTTGTTGATTTTTCTTCTGAAGAGCTACGCTGTAATTACAGACTTTGAATACAAGAAGCTAATGAATTTCATGAAATTCTGCGTTGTTTGATGTGTTGTGATGAGATTGCTTGCTTCTGTAGGATTCCTGCGTTATTTCATGATACAATAAGTTTTCTAAACCATGTCTTTATATTCTCTTCACTTACAAAACCCGCATATGCTATATGTTTAATGGTCTTAGCATCAGAGAAAAGGAATAGTTCAGGATTTGTTTATTAAACACCCTAAGCTCAATCTCTGCTATTAATTATCTCTTCTTCGGAATTAGTTATGAATGTGAAATTCTTAATTGCTCACATTTACACTAAATATTTCATAGTAAATACCGTTCAGGAATTCTGAGTTGCTCCTGAGCAATATTTCATTTCGCCATCTCACAAGCATAGTGAAAGAACCTTAATTACCTCTCACTGACTGATTGCAATCCATACTCCCCAAATTTGAAGGTTGTTTCATGAATGCCCATCTGGGTCTGTAGTATCATCATTCTCACCAAACACCTCAAGCAACACATCATCACCGGCTCCAATGCCCAATGGACTAAATCCCTCTGAACATTGCATTGCAGCTGTTAGAAGATATCATTCAACCAAACTTTAAACAAAATTCAATGCATGATAACTAGCCTAAAATTCCCAAAACAAAGCTAAATCAGAAAGAGAGAGCCCTCTCTAATTGCAGGTGGGCTAGAACCTGTGATCCAAAGACTGGTTAGTGGTTACCTCGGCCGTATTCCCTTAGGAGTCAAAGGGAACAACCTGAGTGATAACATTATTGGCGACTCCACTGGGGACAGAACGAATTTTTCAACAGTTGTCGGCTTTAGATAGCTGTTCCAGAATTTGAGCAGTTCCTTAATATTTCTGAAAATATTCTCAAAAATACCAAAAACAAATTTGGAAGCCGGCTCCTAAAAAGAGAACCGGGCATACCAGGTCAAATCCTGACCCAAATCCTCCACCTATTTTTGATAATCCCAATTTTATTCCCAAGGTTCTTAGGAACCAAAAGGAACCAAAAGAATTTGTTGATTCCATCCCTGAGGCAGTTCAACAAAGTTATATCCCAACCCCTGCTAAACCATCAGTTCATCCTCTCATAACCCAGTCTTTCCCCTCTTCCTCATCCACTTCCCAAAACATACTATTCACACCTCCATCCAATACACAAACTGCTATTGTTGTCCCTGTTGTTCCAGTTGTTCCCCTTCTACCTATTGTCCCATTGATCCCTGTAAATATAGCAAATCGTTATGCCCCCCTTCAGCTACTTGGGAATCCTGGGGCTATGCCTCAGGACTACTAAAGTAAGATCACTTATTTTGATGGAACTAGTACATATACTTCCTTACAGCATACCAAGAAAATGCAAGATTACTTTGAAAACTATGAAATAGACGATGATGATGTGAGAATGAAATTTTTTGTCCAAAGTTTAACAGGTGAAGTAAGAACTCGGTTCAGAGCACTTGCTACAAATTCCATACCCAATTCAGCTGCTCTTTATCAATCCTTCCTGAACAGATGGGAAAAGAAAAAGGACCCTCTACACATTTTATCTGAGTATGACACTATAAGGAGAGGCCCACAAGAGACTGTCCTAGATTATTGTGCCAGATTTAACAATGTTTATGATGCCATTCCTCAAAATATCAGGCCTCCACCTGATTTAGCCTTAATCAAATTCCCGGATGGGTTTGATGCTGATATGGCATATCAGCTAAGGGAAAGAGCCGCTGCAACTCTGGCAGACATGCAAAATATAGCTGTAAGTGTAGAGGCAAATCTTATTTCCAAACGAAATCGGGCAAGAGCTGAAAGAAGAACCACTTTTAAGGAAGAACCCTCAGCATTTGAGCAAAATCTAGATGCAATCATCAAAGGCATGGACATACTTGGGGACAGGGTAGAAACAATAGAAAGAAAATCATCATGGGAAGGTCAACCCAGTACTACTAGAAACCCAAATTTTAGAAAAAATCAGAATCCAAATGTTGGAAGGGCTGATCCCGACCAGCACATTAGACCCCCTTTTCAAGAAAATTTCGCTGAGGCCTCAACATCTAGTGAACCTACCGAGGATCCTCACATCAACCTAATGGGTCTAGACATTTACCATCAGGTCTTTCTAACATGAGAAGATCAAGAGGCCTATAATTGTAATCAATTTCAAACTAAATTAGGAGAGTCTTTTGACTTTAGGGAAGGCTATGATGCAGCGGTGTATGAGGTACATAAACAGTACAAATTAAGGATTAGAACCATAGATGTATATGAACCTTTTAAACCGAAGGATAGTAAGCACCCAAAAGAGACCAAGGATAATACTGTTCTTCCAAAATTCGCTGATAAAACAAACCCCCATCCCACAAAAGTCATCATGGAGGATATTTCAGATCAACAGCCCTCTGAAAACTAGCCATCTCCATCCCATCCTTCAAAAGCAAATCCAAACAGCATCCTTGAAAATAAGTCTAGGACTAATTTGATTCAAAATCATACCAATCATGAAGAAAGGGTTACTGAAAACCTAGCTGAGAAGGAAAAATCTGCTGCACTTAATGCCAAGATTCAAATGGAAAAGCCCTTTAACTTGGAAACAGAAATAAGTAAGCTAATGATAGCTGTCCCTTTTTCTGAATTGGCTAAACATCAAGTGTATAGACAACAGATTAATAGGTCACTCCAAATATCAGATACTAAGGATGTTGTGAATGTTCTAGATGATCAACCCAAATTACTGTTTGGTCCCGAGGTTAACATAAAGACAGCAAATGGAGGGGTTCCACCCTTCTATGTCAGCTTAAACATTCATGACAAGATTTTACACAATGCAATGTTTGATTCCGGGGTCTCACACAACTTAATGCCCAAATCTGTAATGGAAAAACTAGACCTAGACATCACAAGACCTTACAAAGATCTTTTTTCATTTGATTCAAGCCAAGTCAGGTGCCTAGGTTTGATTAAAGATTTGTGTGTCTCCCTGGTCCAATACCCAACCAAAACAATTTTGATCTATGTGGTGGTAGCTGACATACCTCCTAAGTATGGTATGCTCTTGTCCAGATCTTGGGGGGCCAAACTTCAAGGATATTTGCAATTAGACATGTCCTACGCCACCATTTTAGTCTTTGGACAACCAAAGAGATTATACCGTGAAACACTAATGAAATATGTGGTGAGCAGCCAAGAAAAACCCCAAAACTTCCTCATCTATTCAATACATTCGGACATGGATTCATTCATTTTGTATAATACTAACATGTGCACCAAAGCTTATTCCAAACTATTAATGGTAGAAAAAAAAGAGGGAATCAATCAGCAATGTGCTTTTCAAGATCAAAGAACTTTTCATACAGTTGATACAACAAAGAAAAATGATCCATCAAATGACTTACAAAAAACTAATCTGCCCATGATCCAACTTTCTAAGAGTCTCAATCCAAACCTTGACTATCAAACCTTATGGTATTTAGAATTTGATGGCTCTGTAAACAAGTTGGGAGCCGGGGTAGGAGTCTCGATTCACAACATGCAGAATGACTAGGCTAAAGGTCATGCATATAGGTTAAACTTTCGATGCACAAATAATATGGCTGAGTATGAGGCCCTTTTGTTATGTTTCAAACTCATAAAAGATTTGGGTGCAACCAAAGTTTCAATCTTAGGAGATTCAGATCTGATCATACAACAAATGAAAGGAAACTTTACCACAAATGATCTAAGGTTAAGAGCTTATAAGGGAGCAACTATCCAAGTACTTGATACCTTTGCAGAATCTCAGTTAACTAAAATTTCTAGAGAGCTCAATCTACATGCTCATAGCCTAGAAACCTTTGCCAGCACTTGCAAGCTACCTTTCAAACCCAATCACACTTTCACTGTTGAAATCAAACATAGGCCTGCAGTCCCGGACAACATCAAGAATTGGCAAGTCTTTGAGAGTGACATGCAAATAAACAACTTCCTCACTCTAAAAGAAGAATTTTCAAGCATCAACATTGATACTAGCACTATGGATGACCAACCGCAGGCTCACACAGCCAAGCAAAATATATCAGCTGAAACAACAAATTTGGTTTTGAATCCTACCACCTTTAACAACGAAAATATACAAGAAAGGAAGCAAATAGATGTAGATGAAACAACTGAAACAGAAGCCGAGGTAATTGAGTTAAAGGATAATTTTTTGCCCACATGTTGTTGGGAAAAGTATCCAATACGGAATGACCCTATCCCACTCTCAGGGTGATAGTTCCTTAGCAACAATCAAAGCAAAGCTATCTGAGATTACTTCTTTATGAGATGTAAAAGAGGGGAGAAAGAGATCCACTAACCGATGTCTTTCGCTAATGGTTGATCCAATCTTCTCTCCTTGCTGCTTGCCCCCAGCTCCTTGCTCTTTCACTGGCCCAGCTACACCAAGATCCTGCAAAATGGCAAGAGAGGGAAACTACAAGAAGCATACATTCATAATTGATTCAAGGATTAGAATAAATCAAATACACAAGTATAACAATACACCATTTAGACACATGCATATAGAAGAACCTCAAATTCTTTATTAATGGAAGAAGTAAGGTTCAGGAAGTGATACAACCATAAGAGGCCCAATCCAGCATCACCTTCCCAGCAGAAAGAAATCTCCTCTTCACCTCCTTCAAAGCAAATCACCCAATAGTTCTAAACTCAAACCAACAGCAATTCTTTACATTCACAAGATTCCAGCCTCTGGATCTCATGGGAGAGAGATCCATATATAGGAGTTTGGAGAGAGGATGAGTCAGCCTGAGATGTGACTAGTTTCCTCTCCCACTCCATTTCTTCTTCAGTGCTTGAGTCCACTTGGAGGTTCTTGCTTCCACTTGGAGATCTAGAACCTCTTACTCATCACCAGTCGAATTCCTTGATCCAAGTGTCATTTTGGAAGCTTCCTGGGCATTGACTCATTGAGGAATGAGACTTCCACATGTCAAAACTCGCTCAGCGCAGGTAGCCTTTGTTGGAGTTGACATTCAACGCAGGTGGTCCATGGAGCAGTTGACATTCAGCGCAGATGCTCAGTGGAGCAGTTGACATGATCCAGAATTGCCTTGTTTTTGAGTAAATTTCAGTGGAGAACTTGTTTGGATTGTTGTGGTTTGCTGACCTTGTTCCCCTAGGGGTATGAACAACATGCTTAGGGACATTGGATCCCTTAGATTATGGACATTTCATGCTTCATGCTGTAAGGCACAAAAATGTCTATAACAGTTGCCCCCTAAAGTATGAGGTCGTTTATCGGGTGAAATGCTTTATCAGGAGGATCCGAAGTTCATTCAATCGCTGAGAGGTGACCTGTAGTAAGATACAATACAATACATTATTTTTCATACTGCTTTCATGATCTAGCTGAGGCGGGCATTCCCATGCTCAGCTTTATAAATACATTTTTATGTACATAGAACAGACAATCGTCTGATGGTAGACTGATAATTCTCTGTTGAAATTATCATCCTTTGGGTAGGATGATCATCTACTGCAGATATCAATGTCTTTATTTCCTGAATATATATCGCAGCCCGGATGGATGAAACTAGATCTGGGGTCTTCAAACTCGTCCGATCTTCACTCTAGGTACAAGTTGATCCATGTGAGAATTTCTTGGAGTCGAACATGGAAAGACATCGCTTGATTATCAGTCAATGATGTAAACTATTAACAAGCGCGAGAGGAATCACCGATAATGATGATGACCCTCAAGGTACGACAATAAAATCCACGTGGTGTGAATAAAGGACATGGCGTTGAACACCGCGCAGAATCTTTCGGTCGAAGGTCATTGATGTATACCTGTCGCCGGAAGTGAGAAACTTTCCATTGAGGCATGCAAGCTTCAAAGTACTGAGGGGGTTGTTCCTAGATCAACTTCTTGGATAATGAGCTGAAGTCGACAAGAAGCGATCCGTCAAAGGAGGGCCTTAATGAATCCCACATCAGTGACACGGAACGGAGCTAATGATTGTGATGAAGGTGAAAACGATCTGTGAAATATGATTCAGGGTGGCGGTCATGAAAGGATGAAAGATGATGTATGGTAGTGGATGGGACACGGTTGACTCTTTCTGAACAACATCTCTTGAACATATAACGACACTGATGCGATGGATCGGTAGCATTACCCCAAA
The DNA here is from genome assembly GCA_031772625.1 of Pinus tabuliformis. Lineage (NCBI taxonomy): Eukaryota > Viridiplantae > Streptophyta > Pinopsida > Pinales > Pinaceae > Pinus > Pinus tabuliformis. The sequence continues at coordinate 1,435,819,142 of CM062820.1, read as the reverse complement.
TGTGGATGGTTTGGCGAAACCATGGTGATGAGACCGGTGAATGAAACAACCCAACCCGATGTGGTGCGGAGGAAAAGTGTCATGTTCAAGAGCGACTTGCTACCATTAAAGCTTTGAGGTTCTCCCAATTTTTCCCCAGTCATTTCTGACCAGTACCTCTTTATTTTTGTCAAGCTTGAGGAGGATAACATATGCTTGTTCTATAACCTGCCCTTCGGGGAAGCCCATCACTATGTTTTAACGAGCCTAGCAATAGGGAAACTCGTTCTCGTCTAAAGACAAGTTTGTCGCTATTTAATGCATTTTAACGAGTCTAGCGACAAAGACAACTCGGTCCTTCTCATTTTTAGAGAGTCTGAAAAGGTACGTAAAGTTAACTCCAAAGGTCCTTTTTCATCATCTAATCCCTTAAGTCCGAAAAAGTATAAAATAATACAGAAGGGATGACTGTTCGATAGTTTTATCGAGTCGAACCAGACAAGCGCTCGATCTTTTTGTGCAATAATCCCTCAGGTCGAAAAAGATTAAAATCTAGAGGAGGCATAGCTCTTCCTGTCATTTTAACGAGATGGAAGGCCAAAACTCGGCAAACTTTTCATATTTTACGAGTCAGAAGAAAAGAGCTCAAAGAAGACTCGTATTTTGAGGAACGCGTGATAAACAGGGGATAGCAGCAGATTCCAGGTACAAGTTGGAATTTTCCAATCGCGGCAGTGTCACAAGGATGGCTAGGTGAAATCACTCTTCGCAGCTGTTCCTCAAAATAGGTAAACAATCAAGTGGAGGTGAATGATCGGCCAAATGAAAAGTGGAGGTGACGGTGCAAACATGACCAAGGCTTTTATGGCTGATGAATTTACGGTCTCTAATGGTTATTTACCAGTTCATTTTTTCTAGATGAGCTTGAACTCTGGGGGGAAGCTTGCTCACAGGTGCATTTATTTTTTAACGAGCATGAACTCTTGCTAAAATTGCTCAATTGTGCGTTTATTTTTTAACGAGCATGAACTTTGCTAAAACTCCTCGTAATACCAGTCATAAGATAAGAAATGTCCCCTCAAGATTCTATTTTTTATGGAGCTTCATCTCACTAAGCTTTGCTCCGCTCCTTTCTTTATGCAAGTTCGGAAACGGCTAATCCAAAAAACAGATAAATAACCGCTCTTTGCTTGCACTCCAAAAAGGTTGCATGCCCCCAGGTATAAAATAAGATTTCAAGGTTAGCCTTACGATTCCACCTCTGCTTTTCTTTGGATGTTCACAGCTACTTGTCGTCTTGCTAGTTCAGCTTTAGCGGATCTATACGAGATCACAAGAGAACAACTACCTGCCTTCTCGTTAGCCCAACTTCAATAGATTTTTGCAAGATCGCAAGAGAACAGCTACTTGCGACAAGAGAACAGCTACTTGCGACAAGAGAAGAACACTACTCAAAGACAAAACATTTGTTTTACCGAGAGAGGCTTACCTCTTTCAGGTCACCCAAAGATTGTTCTGTTAATTTTCCAAACGAAACACTTCTTCGGCAATGTCTACCAAAGGTGAGCGACGACGACCGCTAACTCACATGACTTTGAAAAAAGAATCTTATTCGAGAACTACCCCTCTTCCTAGACGGACGGGGTACGGACTAGTCATATTCTCCCGCGGAAACCTACCCTATACCTGAGGTTTTCTCTGCCCGAAGCAGACCAGGATGCATGCCCCCTGGGTTCCAGTCCCATCTTTCCGAATCACTCGCACTCATCAGGAAGAAGGACTGGGGGTGGAGACATTTCTTGATTGAATAGACCATTCAGGGTTGGTATGTGACTATTTGCGATGCGTGATCCCGGAAATGAATGTTGGTCTACGAGCTTGACCATTCTTCCTTCGTGTGGAAAACACATTACTCTAAAGAGTGAGGAGACTATTGCTCCCATGCAATATATATAGTCTCGTCCAAGGAGTAGGTTATAATCCAAGGGTCCTTGAACGACCATCACGTTCATTTGAATGGCCTTCCCTTTCAATGTAATGGGCACATTGGGGAGGATCCCTAATGGTCGACTGGTTCCTTTATCGAAACCCGAGAGATTTCTTACCTCAGGCAAAAGCGCCGGGGAACCCAGTGCTTTCCAAGCAACAGAGGAAAGGATACTCACAGATGCCCCTTCATCAATGATAGTGCCAGCCATTACCATTCTGTATATTTGGACTATGATTCTGAATGGTATACTGGCTGGCAACCGGGGTCTGCCTAGTTGGTTCCAGTCAAAGGACACAACCAGGTTTCTTGGTGGTGGGACCGAATACATGGCCGGATATGACCCTGACGATGTTCCTTCCTGCGATAAAGGAATGGGCGCATTGCCTTGATGCTCGTCAGAGTCTGTGTTGATGAAAAGAATCTGGATGGTGCCATCCTTATTCTCTTCAGTGAGGGTGTCATTTGAAGATGAATCTTCAGAAGGGAGAACCGGTTCAAGTGCCGTTTCGACCTTTGGACTTTCGTCCGGTCTGGATTCAGTAGGTTCATTTCCAATGACTGACGCTTCAGCTGACCACTTGAGCGGGACAGCTGTATTCTCAACCAACGAAGGACTTGGCACGAGTTTTTTGTATCCAGGAGGAAGTCTCAACGGTGAAACCGGACGATCTTCCAAAACTCTCTTTGCTTCGTCTAAGAAGGGACAACGGTGGATGGCGTGATCGCCTTCACACAGTCTGCAGGGGGATTTTTCTCCCCCTCTTTGTCTTGAACCTTCACTTTCGCTGGTTGACGGTAAGCATTCAACATGGCTATCAGAGGTTGATGCTCCCGAACTGTGCAAACGAGGGGACCAGTCCCTTAGTATCCGGGGAATACAGGGACAATCTCTATGGAAGTGGTCTCCTCTACATATGACACATGGCGATTTAGGCCCGGTCTATGATGTGTGTGGATTTTTGACAGATGTCTTTTGCTTGCCCCCAGTCGCCTTCGGCTCCTTCTTCTTCTTCTCTCTCTTCTTCTTCTCCTTCTTCTCCATGGGACTTTGGCTTTTTCCGGCTCTACCTTGCGAAGATGAAGGATTGGAGGAAGAGTTATAGGAAGTAGAAGGCTGGTGGGCAGCTCTAGACTGATCTAACTGTTGACTCGACTGTTCAGGAACCATGGTGTTCTGAACTACATTGGTTGAGAATAGCCAGATTGGCAGGCCAATTGTCAGTCCTGGAAGCGACAATGTGGCCATGTGGGGCGCACCAACTTCTCCCCAAGAGGAGAAAGGACTAGGATTTCCATCATGGGGAATTCCTTGGTTGGTTTGTTCCATGTTCTCAACCTACAGATCAACGCAGGAATAGGAGGTGATTATGTTCCGTTTTAAAATAAATTTTATAACGACGCTTTAGACACAACTTGCTTTTTCACTTTTTAAGAGTCGAGAAAAAGCTAAAGATGACTCTAGTCTCCTTCGATGTTTTAACGAGCCCGAAGTGACAAATGCTCGGATGGACTTTTTCAGTTATAGAGTTTGAAAAAGGCCAAAAGAAACTACTCTGGAGTTCTAGGTAGAGGTTGTGCCAAACTTTTCGCAAAACCACAGAATACGTTTTACGGTACGGGTGGTCGATCTTCGTGAATGTTGTGTTCACTGCATTGCGATCAGTAGGGCGACTGACATGGCTTCCTATGGATAAAGGCTTTGTTCCTATATGGGTCTCCCAATATACACGCGATGGTACGTGGGAGCACAAGTCCGTATTGATACTTATCGCTTCACCGTGGAGGAATCACCCAACCACTCAACGCTATGATATCACGTTTAATGACGCCGAAACACGTCTCTAGCTTAGACCTCTATGTGTTTGCGTTATGTTTCAAAGAGTTGTTATGTAAATTCAATTTATTTTAGGTTGATCTTGTTTAGCAGTTTGCCTTTATGGATCACCACGAGATGTATGGTACAACTCCTAAATGCAGTCTAAAGATGAGAAGCAAGCTTTTTCAATCTTTTCAACTTATGAAAATCTTAACTACTGAGGGAAAAGAAAGACATCATCTTTTCACACAGATCATAGAGCACACACTAATGCACTTTTTCCTAAATCAACATGCAAGCTGTCAAAATGCACATGCACAATGCAGGTATTTCTTTTCTCTTTCTCAATGTTGGTGTACTACAAAAAAGAAAGCTGTTGTATAACTTTGAATTCAATTTCAAGTGAAAGCAAAAAAGATTTTGTCCAAAATCAAAAGACACCTTAAGATTTACTTGTTTCAACACTAGAAATACATAAATTCAAACCATATGACGAAAGCAAAAGCTCAATCAGCTATGAACAACAAACAAACTAACTCTTAAGATCAGAACGACACTTATCATGGGTCTAGATCTAAGAGGCCACAGCAAGACTAGTTCACTTTCGTTATGGGAAACTGCAAATGATGTAAGAAATACACAAGGAACAAATACAGTTTCTTTATACAACCGAGGCGGAATAGTGGCAAAGAAAGGTAGTTTCAGATAGGTACATTGACTGATAACAGGCTGCAAAAATAGGGATGAAAACAGGGCAACAGAAAGCAGAGAACCCCAGTTGCACAAGGCCTAACTGGTTCAGCGCAACCTCAACACTGTTAGTTTGACATTCAGCGTAGGTAGCCTTCACGGGACCTGCGTTGAAATGCAGACTGCCTTCACAACAGTTGCGCTGAAGGAGAAACTCTCGTTTCTCTTAGGTTCTGGGTCACAGATTGCTCAAAAATCAACAGTTTTTGGCCAAATCAAAGCTACCAATCAAGTACACACTAAAGGATGATTCAAAGGAGGATGAAAAGCTATCACTAAGAGCTATTCAGAGTCCTTGTGGATCAGCTCTTCAAATCATAAACATGCGCAGAAACTGAGCTAGAGTAGCTGCCCTCTACTTTGCATTTGAAAGATCCAAATGCAGTTTGATTCGGTACTCCCTGTGTTTAGGAAATGAATAGCAAAAAACACAAACAACCAACAAGATACGATCCCCAGTGGAGTCGCCAATTTGTTGTTGGGAAAAGTATCCAATACGGAATGACCCTATCCCACTCTAAGGGTGATAGTTCCTTAGCAACAATCAAAGCAAAGCTATCTGAGATTACTTCTTTATGAGATGTAAAAGAGGGGAGAAAGAGATCCACTAACCGATGTCTTTCGCTAATGGTTGATCCAATCTTCTCTCCTTGCTGCTTGCCCCCAGCTCCTTGCTCTTCCACTAGCCCAGCTACACCAAGATCCTGCAAAATGGCAAGAGAGGGAAACTACAAGAAGCATACATTCATAATTGATTCAAGGATTAGAATAAATCAAATACACAAGTATAATAATACACCATTGAGACACATGCATATAGAAGAACCTCAAATGCTTTATTAATGGAAGAAGTAAGGTTCAGGAAGTGATACAACCATAAGAGGCCCAATCCAGCATCACCTTCCCAGCAGAAAGAAATCTCCTCTTCACCTCCTTCAAAGCAAATCACCCAATAGTTCTAAACTCAAACCAACAGCAATTCTTTACATTCACAAGATTCCAGCCTCTGGATCTCATGGGAGAGAGATCCATATATAGGAGTTTGGAGAGAGGATGAGTCAGCCTGAGATGTGACTAGTGTCCTCTCCCACTCCAGTTCTTCTTCATTTATTGAGTCCACTTGGAGGTTCTTACTTCCACTTGGAGATCTAGAACCTCTTACTCATCACCAGTCGAATTCCTTGATCCAAGTGTCATTTTGGAAGCTTCCTAGACATTAACTCATTGAGGAATGAGACTTCCACATGTCAAAACTCGCTCAGCGCAGGTAGCCTTTGTTGGAGTTGACATTCAATGCAGGTGGTCCATGGAGCAGTTGACATTCAGCGCAGATGCTCAGTGGAGCAGTTGACATGATCCAGAATTGCCTTGTTTTTGAGTAATTTTCAGTGGAGAACTTGTTTGGATTGCTGTGGTTTGCTGACCTTGTTCCCCTAGGGGTAGGAACAACATGCTTAGGGACTTTGGATCCCTTAGATTATGGACATTTCATGCTTCATGCTGTAAGGAAAAAAAATGCCTATAACACCACAGGTTTAACCCCTCTGGAGGATCTGTTTGATTCAAATGATATCTCAAGAAAACCAAAAGTGCAACCACTGAATGCAGAAATTGAAGATTGTAACATTGGAAACACAAAAAATCCCAAAATGATAAAATTATCTAAAGCATTACTTGCTGATCAGAAGTTAAAATACCTTGAATTGTTCAGGGAATTTCTAGATATTTTTGCCTGGAGTTATGAGGACCTAAAGTCATATGATACTTCAGTCATTCAGCACACCATACCTTTAAAGGAAAACCAAAAACCTTTCAAACAAAAGCTTAGGAGAGTGAACCCAGTGCTCCTTCCCCTCATTGAAAAAGAAGTGAAACGTATGTATGAAGCAGGAATCATTACTCCAATTAGGTTCTCAGAATGGATTTCAAACCTAGTGCCTACTAGGAAAAAGACGGGAGAGATTAGACTCTGTGTTGACCTAAGGAATTTGAACAAAGTCTCTCTCAAAGACCATTACCCCTTACCAAAAATGGATCATATCTTGCAAAGGGTAGTGGGAGCCTCTAGGATTTCATTATTAGATGGATTCTCTGGATTTAATCAGATTTTAGTACACCCTGATGATCAAGACAAAACTGCCTTCACAACACCTTGGGGAACTTTCAAGTATGTCAAAATGCCTTTTGGGCTTAAGAATGCAGGGGCCACGTTCCAAAGAGCAATGGATATAGCCTTCGCCAAGGAAATCCATGATTTTCTGGTGGTCTACCTGGATGATCTTACTGCCTTTTCAAAATCAGACCAGGAACATTTAGAACATTTGAGACATGTTTTCTTCAATTGTAGAAAATATGGAATATCTTTGAATCCCAAAAAATCATTGTTTGGCCTAGAGGAAGGTAAACTCCTAGGGCACATAATCTTAAGAGATGGTATTAGGATTGATCCGGATAGAATTCAAGCTATCCTTCAGGTTCCCCATCCAAGAAATATCAAAGAACTACAAGGTTTTTTAGGAAAGATAAATTTATTGAGAAGATTCATTCCTAATCTGGCCGAGTTAATAAGATTGTTGAATAATATGTTGAAGAAGGATTCTAAGGTCAAATGGACCATGGAAGCTAAAGAGGCCTTTGAGGATATCAAAAGAGCATTGACAAACACACCAGTCCTAACAAGCCCTAGGTTTGATAGAGATTTCATCATTTTTTCCTTTGCATCTGAGCATACAATTGTTGTTGTCCTGTTATAAAAAGATGACCAAGGATGTGAAAAACCCATTGCATTTTTTAGTAGAGCCCTTAGAGATGCCCCCTTAAAATATTAGATTATGGAAAAGAAATCCTATGCATTGGTAAAAGCCATCAAAGACTTCAGAATCTATATTTTATACTCTCATATAATTGCCTACGTCCCAAATGCAGTGGTTAAGGACATTTTAACCCAAGAGGGAATTGAAGGCAGGAGGGGCAAATGGATTGCCAATATCTTAGAATATGACATTGAAATCAAGCCTACCAAACTGATAAAAGGACAAGGTCTAGCCAAGCTAATGACTGAAACCAACTTTCAAGCCCTTGAAATTAATGAACTAGACAACAAAGAGGAGATGGCGACTCCAAAGATCAACCAAGCCTTTTTGCAATCTCCCTGGTATGCTGATATATGTTTTGTATTGTTAAACCTGCAAGCTCCTCCAGGGTTGTCCAGAACTAAGAAAAGGTTCTTGAAAATGAAAGCATCAAAGTTTTGTATCATAGATAATGTTTTATTTTGGAGAAATCATGAAGGAATCTTACTCAAATTTTTAACATATGATGAAACTGACAATGTCCTCAAGGAATTTCATGCAGGTGACTGTGGAGGACATTTATACTGGAAATCCACAGCTGATAAGATCCTAAGGGCTAGTTTTTATTGGCCCTCCTTGTTTACTGATGTGAGAAAATTTGTAATGTCCTGTCGCAAATGCCAAATCTTTGAAGGCAAGAGAAAGTTGTTTCCTTTACCACTCAAGCCTATTTCAACTGAGAGACCATTCCAACAATGGGGTTTAGACTTCATTGGTGAAATCCACCCTTCATCCTCTGGTCAGCATAGGTGGATTTTGACTGCTACAGAATATTTTACCAAATGGATAGAAGCCATCCCTTGTATGCAAGCCAATGACTCCATCATTATACAATTTCTAGAAACCAACATCTTGTCCAGGTTTGGCTGTCCAGATAAAATTATTACAGACAATGTTGTTGCTTTCAAATCCCAAAAAATGATCAACTTTTGCCATAAATATCATATGACCTTGGGTCATTCCACAACTTATTATCCGCAAGGCAATGGCCTAGCTGAGTCTTCAAATAAAAGACTCATCAACATCATCAAGAAAGTTTTGGAGGAGAACAAAAAGAATTGGCATAAGAAGCTGGTAAATGCACTATGGGCAGACAGGTTGACTACCAAAAGATCCATTGGCACAAGCCCATATGAACTTGTTTATGGAATGGAAGCAAGATTTCCTTCATCTTTGGGAATCCCTGTAATCAAGTTGCTGCAAGAGATACAAGCTGAGCCAAATGACATCCAAAGAAGGATCAATCAGACAATTTACCTACAGCAAACAAGAGAGGAAGTCTATCAGAGAACCAAAATACTGCAAGAGAAGCTGAAAAGGATATTTTACAAAAGAACCAAAGCTGGAGACTTCTTCATAGGAAGCAAAGTGCTGAGATGGGATTCTAAGAGGGAGGACAAAGGAAAGCATGGTAAATTTGATTCCTTGTGGAAGGGACCATATGTCATTTATGCTGTATAAGGTAATAACACCTATTTTCTCAGGAGTTTGGATGGCTCAAACACTGAGGAAGGCCCAGTCAATGGGAGGATGCTCAAGCATTATTTTGACCACCATTGAGGAAACACTTCAGAACCACACATTGTACATAAATATTTATATTTTCAGTGTGTTTATTTACATCAGATAGATAAAGGTCCAAGTGAACTTGATTTTGAGAAGGACCAAGGTGATGCACCATTTTTGATATATCTTTTGACCCTATCATTGGAAAGCAAGAGAAAACACATGGGAACTATCAAGGTGATGAGGAACACTCAGAGAAACAAGTAAAAACAGAGCTGTAATTTCACAACAAATTAGCTTGCAGGCTATTTCATATAAGTTCCTAAAGATTCAGATGAATGGTCTTTAACAAAAGGAGGATTCAGGCTGCAACAAGATTGGGAAAAACAAGGCGATCTGACCTGCTGTTCTTGACTTTTCATCTGGAAAAGTCATCCCCAAGTGGAGCCACTGTTAGCCTCCTATACCAATAGGGTTTCATTTTTCATGATTGACAGTGGAAGTGCCAAAAATGTTCATCTTTGATGACACAAAGGTTCTATTTTTGTGAAGGAGATAGACAGTTAAAAAATGTAAAGAGGGTATGCCTTAAAAGAATAGTCAAAAGGCAAGAAAATGAATTGGTCAGAAAAAATAATTGAAATGAAGCCCAAAGAAAGACCAGGAAAGCGGCCAACCAAAATGCCACTGCTATCTTGATGGATGGCCCAACAGTTCAAGCTGGGCCATTCCATGCTTTAAATTGCATGTTCTAGACTATAGAAAGAAAAATTTGTCCAAACAGTTTAAGCTTGGCAAATTAGTGGTTAGGTAGAGAACAAAGGCACCCAACTGCTTAATCTTGGCCCTTGGAAGTGATAATGGTAGTTTTAGACAGAAAATTATTTGAAAAGAAAAAGAAAAGATCAATTGAGGGTTTGCAAGTCCAAGTGCACCCTCCCTAAAGTAACAAAAAATGCTAGGTACTAAGATGGGTAGGTAGACAGGGTTGCCGAAGTCTAATTTCCTTCATGAGTTAGCTTGACAAAGAAAATTTATATCAACAAGAACAAAACTGTTTATTCAGCATTTTGATAACAAAATATGGAAGCATGTCTAACTTCCCCTGTTTTTCCCAGGAAATCTTTTTCTAACATCCCTCTAATGGGCCTTGGAATTTGCTCAACAAGTCCTAGCATCACTTTACCTTTTGTGAAATATTAGGCCAGGGTGTTGGTTTCTATCACACAAGAAAGTCACATTTCTTGTGTAAAATCATTTCTTACTCTCATCTGCTTCTAAATCTAAGTTTACTCCTTAAAACTTAGCTCGTTGTTCCTCTTTCACATCTCCAATTCATATGGACTTCTAACCCTACTATTTAACTCCCTAAGTGTTCCCCTCCCCCTACTATTATCATATTTTATAAAAAAACCCAAAAATATGTACATACCCCCCCCTTTGGGCATTATAGCCATATATTTTAAAGTTCAGGAAGCATGGCAAAATCTAAGGCTTTCATGTATATAGTTCTCCAGGCTATGTTTGGGAATTAAATTAACACCTCGGTAATTTAATAACCCTCACCCACTATACGCTTCATAATATTAATTCCCTCTTTTCCGCATCATGTGTATAAAGTTCCCGTAAACCCACATTAACCATTTATCCAAGGTTTTGTGTCTCCGCGTTGTATCAAAAGAAATAATTTTATAATGGTTGGGTCCTACCACTATCGCGCTGGCGGCTTGTCCTCCCGTCCGTCGTCGGATCTGGGCCCTCCCATCCGACGGTCATCATGCATTTCGGAGCCCCTCTGTTATCCATCCGTTAGCACCCGAAAACTGTCAAAGGGTGATGTAGTGCCAGGGATGCATGCCCGTTTGTTATTGGATCGGGCGGCCTCTGACCATTACCAGGCCTGTACCAAAGGCGGTTCAATAATACTGCTTACCACCATTTGCTTCCCGGCCCTACGTCATCGCCCACATCAGCAGACACGCCAACTACTGTTTCACTCTCTATCCGACATGGCCGCCGTGCCATCCCTCCACATCAGCTCAGTCATACATCGCCATGTCATCCCTGTCGTACCCGGGCCCAACCAGTGACGTCATGCTGATGTCATTTACAAAAAGGCGCCAAATCCTTTTTTTTTATATATTCGCCCAAAATCATCGTTTTTCGTATTTCTATTGGACAATTGTTGTGCACCCTTGCATGTTGTTTTACGTCGATTGTCTGCCAACTGCAAAATTCTTGCCCTGAGCTACCGGCACTGTAAGTTCATCAACCTTCAACACCGTCGGCCTCACAGTCCCCAGGTATTTACCGATTTCCTCTGCATACCCTGGTCTTCCAAGTTCACTGTATTAAAAGAAAAGAAAAAAGCATAAGAACTGCTCAAATTCCCAAGTACTAAGAACCTCCATCTGCTAGCTTAGCCCCAAGTTCATCTGAAGGAGGTCCCATTGTTCAAATTTCGTTGAACTCTCACAGCTTCCTACGCATTTGCGACTTAAAACCATTAGCAGACAAATTCCACTGAAAAAACAACACTCACTCCCAGCATTGGCTCCTTTCACCCTCTCAACAAGATGTTGCTCCCTGTTAGCCCAATTCACCTTCATTCTCATCTCTGCAAGTCATCCCATCGACCATAATTTAATGTTCACTGCCAGTTTTGCTAAACCCAAAGCACAAATTCAACTCCAAGTGAGAACTAAGCAATGGAAACCCCTATGGCATTGAATATTGCACCCCTGAATGCCCCACATAAGAACCTGGAATGGTTGGCCCTTGCTGACCGGGATTATCAAATCAAAGAAACAGTTGAGATAAGTAACAAATATCATATAGAAACTGTTTGTGAGTTGAAAAAGAAACAGATAAGTGGTGCTGATGACATAGGTATCTGGAAGTCCAACTTGCCCATTTATTACCTTCCAGAAGTCAATGTGTTCCCAGAGTTCATTCATCAGTGTTGTGAACACTATGAACCCTCTCAGAGAGCAGTTTTGGGTTCATCTGGGACTGTTTTATTTCACATCACTCCTCAATCCATAAATGAAATACTAAGCTTTCAGCCAACTAAACCTCTGGTGCTCCTTTCTATGAATTTTCTGCTAAAACAAGGTGCCAAGCTACCCAGCTCAGAGGTCACAAGGATTGGCCTGTTGTTCATGCGGCCAGAATATCAGCCCCGACAACCTCCTCCTTATCTACATGTCTGGTTCAATGAAACAGGGAGACTACTAGTGGATATGATATCCTGCATTTTAGGATTCAATACTAGTGAGTTTGTGGATGAAACAACCTTGGTAATGCTATCCATGTTCACTCCAGGATAGCCCCCTGTTGTCCAGCATGATTATGCCACATTCATTGCCGACAAAATTCATGAGCAATTCATGAATTTGGAGAGAGAGAGGGTATTCAAATACACATCCTATATATATCATTTGATATTATACTATCAGCCTGAAAGTTTCCCTATTTTCCTAAAAAAGCTGGATGCAAAAGGAAACAGGAGGTCAGTGGTATTCTGGACACCCGTCTGTCACCATATCTCTTGCTCTCCATACAACTATTGTGAGTTCATTGATCTGTTCATCTATCCAGCCTTGTCTCTACTGCAGAGTTCTCCTCTTCCTAGACTCACCGATTAAATGCAGAAGATCCTCCAGCTTTCAAAGAATTATAGCATTGGAGATTGGTACTTCTCCCAAGACCACATAGTAATTAGAGTATATGGCTATGAGCTAGCCCCCTACAGATTGCCAAAGTACGTTCCCATGAGACTTTTTGCATTAGAATACTTCCGGAAATTTGGAAATGCAGACATGATCCATTTTCATAGCAGAAATAAGAAAGCACAGCTGAAAATTAAACACCAACTGGGTCCATTCATCTTTAATAAGAGGGAAGAAGCTTGGGGAGAAGCAGACAAGATCCTAAAAAGCCTCCAGCTGAAAACAAGCTTCTATTGGGCACCATATGACCCTAATCATTTCATAAGGCTCGGAAGAATCAAGTATAGGCTTGCTACCTATGATCACTTTAGCATTCCACAAATTGAAAAATATGCTAACCAACTAGAGTGGAGAGAAGGACATTAGTGGAGGATTATTCCGAAGAAGAATTAGCAGAAAGAGAAATTAAAAATTTAGAAAAAGTAGTTGACTTGGAATATTTTGGACAGGTTTGGTATCCAACCCCTCGGCATCTTGGAGAAAGTGCCTCATCCTCCACTATTCCCCAGCAATCTGCCAAAGCAACTGGTCAAGCAGCAAATATAGCTAAAGGCAAAGAAGTAGAACAAGAAGAGTCACTTCCCAATTTGGAGCAACAAGTAGAGCAACAAGAAGAAAAGGCTAAAATGCTTGCCTCCACAGAGCAGCAAACCCAAGAGCAGATCCCTCCAAGGCAGGAGGTGACAGTTGAAACTACAGTTTTACAGACACCTGCAAATGAAGAAAGAATGAGGAAAAGAGATAGGCAAGAGGAGACTCCTCCTACCACTTCGACAGATCAGCAAGGTGAGAAAAGGAAAAGACTTAACCCTTTCTCTGAGGAGGAAATGCCTGAAAGACCAAATGATACTATGCTCCCTCCTAGCATCGAAACATCAGCCAGCTCCTTACAGCAAGAGCAAGAACTGCAACAAGGAATAGAAGTAAGTTCTTGAAGGCAGTGGACCAAAGCAGATTCTAGCATCAAGAAGCAGTTTACAGACATAAAAGCAAGAAATGAGCCGGTTAGATACCAGCTCTATAACCAACTGCTCAGAATGGCACCAACCAATCAAGAAAGGCTCATGTCAGCATATGATATTCAAGAAGGAAAGATGACTCTTAGTCATTTTAGGCCTACTATACAACAACCTCAATCAGTTGTAGACTACATCAGAACTAACCTGGAGGTATTTCCCAAAGACATCCACCCCATGGATCAGATCGAGCTACACAAGAAAACAGGGAAGATGCTCTATTCTACATTGGCTGATAAAACTCTATTAGCACACCGCCTGTAGAATTCTCTACATAACACTACTGCCCAGTTAGAATTAGAGAAGGCTTCATCTCAAGCCAAGGAAAACAGAATCAAGTCCTTGGAAGAAATTATTATAGAGCTAGGACATGACCCAAATGATCCTAAGGGTGTGCAGGCATTGATGAAGAAAAAAGATGAGGATATAGCAGCTTTGAGAAAGCAGATCAAAATACCACCTACCCATCACCCTCAGACTGAAGGGGTTGCAGAACAAAAGAAAGATCAAGATGTGGTTGCTCTACTCTTGACCTTGCATAAGAGATTGGTGGAAACAGAGGGTGCCTTGGAGGTGGCATTAAAGGAAAAACAAGGAGAATTACCAACTCAGCCAGCACAGACATCTACAGCCATTGAAGATGTGCCTCTTGTAACTACTTCAGCAGGTCCTCCAACTGGACAAACGTCAAAGGTAGGCCCTTCAGGCTCAGCACCAGCTCCAGAAGCGACAACACCAGCAACAACATCAGAACAGGTACCCAGCCTTGACATGCAAAATATGATGAAAGAATTAGAGGCTCTTGAAGCACAGATGGCAGAACTAAAGGTGGCTAAAGAGAAATTGGCTACGCTTGAAGAAAAATATGACAATTCAAAGCAGAATATAGGTGAAAGAACAAGAGAGGTAAGGGCTCTTGAAAAAAGGATAAAGGAGTTAGAAAAAGAGCTTACTCTGGACAAAACTATAAGTGAAATCAAGAAGATTCTATGGGCCAACATTGGTCAATCCATTACAGACCAATGGCAGTCCATTGAAACTATCCATGAGCAAATGGATCTCCTAAGCAGGGCTAAAGCAGAAGGTCAAAGAGCCTGGGCATCCCTGGGAAGTATGCCTGAAATAGCCAACAGAATGATTCAAGTGCTTAACAATCGCACCAGCCTTCAACTAGCAGGAATGGGTATCAGAAACAGGACTGATACCATATTACTAATAAAGAGGGTGCTTACCTTGAGGAACTATGTGCAAACATTGGACAGAAGATGTCAAGAAATGCAGATAGAGGTAAATGAATTCATTGCAAAAATCATTGCATTGCATAACAGAGGTCTTCCCAGCTTGGTAACTAGTGCAGGAAGGTTGTTATCACATGAAAATTATGCAAAAAGGGTAAACAATTATGCAAAAAATCAAATAACAGCATCTGCAAGCAGTCCAGAGGAAGCAGGGCCCCCATCTGGGCAGACTCTCTATGAGAAGTTGGAGAATTTGTTTTTTATTGAGCATGAGATCAAACACCTTTTTAAAGCACCTTAAAATTACTACAAATATACTGAAGCTGATGAGACTCTGATTAAAATACAGAGACACCAATTGCCTACTGAAGATTGGTGGAGAGGCATGATAGAAACATTGCTCTAAGAAATCAAATTTGGAAGAGCAACTGAATGACAAAGATGATGACTAGGCACCAATGGATGATTACAAATGATGCGACCACAACAGCAGCGTCGTGGCAAAGCAGCAAGAAAGCAAAGACTCCCGAAATGAATGCAAATCAGTCGGCCGACCCAGTTGGTTGCAAAGTCAAAGAACTCTGACAAAGATAAACAGTTGTTTATTAATCTTTTAATAGCAATAACTTTTTGTATCTACTATTTTTGAAAAGTTGGTAAGAAAGTTATGAGTTAATGACTCATCTTTCAGATATTTTGTGAAACACTTTTGTATATATACCCCCACGAATAACTTATTTGGGGTTGTTGATTTTTCTTCTGAAGAGCTACACTGTAATTACAGACTTTGAATACAGGAAGCTGATGAAGTTCTTGAAATTTTACGTTGTTTGATGTGTTGTGATGAGATTGCTTGTTGTTGCAGGATTCCTGCGTTATTTCATGATACAATAAGTTTTCTGAACCATGTCTTTATATTCTCTTCGCTTACAAAACCCGCATATGTTGTATGTTTAATGGTCTTAGCATCAGAGAAAAGGAATAGTTTAGGATTATTTTATTAAACACCCTAAGCTCAATCTCTGCTGTTAATTATGTCTTCTTCAGAATTAGTTATGAATGTGAAATTCTTAATTGCTCACATTTACACTAAATCTTTCATAGCAAATATTGTTCAGGAATTCTGAGTTTCTCCTGAGCAATATTTCATTCTCCATCTCACCAGCATAGTGAAAGAACCTTAATTTCCTCTCACTGACTAATTGCAATCCATATTCCCCAAATTTGAAGGTTGTTTCATGAATGCCTATCTGGCTCTGCAGTATCATCATTCCCACCAAACACCTCAAGCAACACATCATCACCGACTCCAATGCCCAATGGCTTAAAACCCTTTGAACATTGCATTGCAGCTGTTAGAAGATATCATTCAACGAAACTTTAAACAAAATTCAGTGCATCATAACTAGCCTAAAATTCCCAAAACAAAGCTAAATCAAAAAGAGAGAGCCCTCTCTGATTGCAGGTGGGCTAGAACCTGTCATCCAAAGACCGGTTAGTGGTTACCTCGATCGTATTCCCTTATGAGTAAAAGGGAACAACGTGAGTGATAACAACAAGATTGGAATTCGTTGGGTCAATCCTACCTATTACTGATAACAGATCCTGCTTTTGGGAGAGGCAATTTTGTGGTACCTCAAGTGTCGACATAGTGGATGGCGATTGGGCCAGGTCCTCTACTATATTATAATTTTGTGCTACTTTTGCACGAGGATTAATGTCGATTTGTGTACTACTCCCTTTGGTGCCTTTATCATTGGTTCAGAAATGATGGGTGGCACAAATTCAGTCAAAGTTGTTGTCGAACTACTAGGTTGTTCATTAGCCTTGTTATTCGACAGCTGTGGATTCCTGTAATCTTTATTCCTTGTCAAAGCATCATTTTGCTGCTCTGAGATAGACAACATAAGCACTTGGGATCGGGAAGCATTTTGATTAGCAACCAGTTTGGTTCCCGGGTTTGGAAACAGATCAGTCAATACTGCTGAGGTTTTTGAACTCTTAAAGAGTTTCTTAACTTTAGCTTTATGTGGACAATCTCTCGTCCGATGATCCTCATCGCATATATGACACCTTGCAGGGGGTTTCCTTTGCCCAGAAGGGTTTGCAGAAGGTTTTCCAGGAGATGACTCATCCTACTTCTTTTTTCTCCCTTTCTTTTTCTTCTTGCCCCCTGGTTGCTTCACTTGTTTGCCCTTCTCGGTCGACATGGCATTTACTTCTGAGGCAAGAAGTTCCTCATTTTCATTTTGACTAGAAATCTTACAGGCCTTTTTAGATGTAGCCTTTGTTGATTTCGTGTTTGTGGTACCAATCACGCCATTGCCGGCATGAGAGTCATGGTTCGATTTAGGAGGAGGATGAACGGAAAATTCTGGTCTGGGAACGTCAGGGATTTTATTGTAGAGCGTGCCAGACTGAGTATAAATCAAGTCTAAATATTGCACACGAGAAATAACTTGCTCTTCAGTGACGACTCCTCCCTTTGCCACATCTTTTGTAATGGAAGGTAATAATGACTTAATAAACCATTCAGATAAAAGCTGATCATGAACATACATTTTTACCATTCTACGACGATGTCACCACTCATGAATATGATTAGATATGTGAGTGGCCGTTGTCTGTTTTAAATTGGTAAGAAGCTCTGTTCCTATTTCGTACCTTATTGGTAACTAAAAATGGGTTAAAAAGGTTGTGGCTAGGGTGCTGAAGTTATCGAATGAAGCTCCAGGCAATTCGATATACCATTTTGTTACCAGACTGGTTAACGTTCGCTGAAAAAGGTGAAGCCTAATTGAATCATTGTTTATAGTGTTTGATGAACACCACAGATGAAAGGTCATCACATGATTCGACGGGTCTTCACCCGGATTTCCATTAAATTTAGGAATATCTGATGGAAGTTTATGTGGAATCGCCGGCCACCAAGGGGAATAAGCAATTGGATTGTTCGTCAGTCAGTTTAGATCTGGTAATTCTAGAGTTGCTACAAAGGGCAACTGTTGATTCAAGTTAGGCAACGCATACCCAGGATAAGATGGAATCGCCTGAGCAGTTGGTCTTTGCATGCCAACATAATGAATTTGATGCTGGTAACTTTGGTAAGGTTGGTGGGCGTGACCATTTTAGAACGGTTGATTTTGACCGTTTTGAATATACGGATGCCCACTATTTGCAAAGATTTGTTGCTCAGATCCTTGGTATACTTGTTGGAATTGCGGTTGTTGGCATTGAACTAGCCATGGTTGTTGGAACATTTACTGTTGTCCAATACCAGATGATTGACCAAGATGAGGAGTCATAGTACTTGTTTGAGCCTGAGTCGCTCCAGATAAGGAGGCACTAACCTGAGGTTGTGATTGAGTCGTCGAGAAAAGAGGCTGTTGTATTGCAACCTAAGAAACTTGGCGTTGACATACAACAGGTAGCGCTTGTACCTGTGGCGCAGTCACCATAGCAGGTATAGTGGAAATATTCGACACAGGGTGGACTGGTTGCATTGAATATACAACCCTTGGTTGCTGAGGCAGTATTGGTACCCAACCGCTGGATGTAATTCCAGTTTGACCTGAACTTTGTTGTAAACTCCCATATGGTTGTTCTCCAGGAGGGAACAATGAAAAGGCATACTGCCCTCCATATGGTGGCAATCCAGTACTTAAAGGTTAGATTGGCCTTTGAAGACACATTGGATCAATTTTTTGAGTTTCAACATAAGAAATACCAGATGATAATTTGGATGAAGAAATAGGAACTGACCATGTCGTCGAAACAGTCCCTGATTGGACTCTGGTTTGTTGTTGATAACTTGCCGGGACAGATGGTGTACTGGAGAACATCGTTGGAGTAGCAACAGGAGGCTCTGCTGCTGCTGCCTTGGACGAAACAGTCCTGGATGTCGACGGTTGTTCAGACATATCTAGTCTATCCAAAAGATTTTCTAGCGATTTCGATTGACTTTCTTCCACCATTGTGGATTACTCAATCAAATAAAAATAAAGGGGAAATATGTTTCCAAATTAAATGAATTTTAGATTCTTTCACACAACTTGTTTTTTCAATTTTTAAGAGTCGAGAAAAAACAAAAGATGAATCTAGTCGCCTTCGATTTTTAATGAGCCTAAAGTGACAAGTGCTCAGATGGACCTTTTCTGTTAAGGAGTCTTAAAAGGAACGAAAGGGACTGCTCTGGAAATCTAGGCAGAGGGATTACCAAACCAATTGCAAAACTGCAGAATACTTTTTACGGTACGACAGTCAATCTTCCTGAATGCTGTGTTCAGTGCATTGCGATCGATAGGGTGACAGACACGGCTTCCTATGGATAAAGGATTAAGCCTATTGTGGTCTCCCAAAATATACTCGGTGGTACGTGGGAGCACAAGTCCATACTGGCACTTATCGTCTCAAAGTGGAGGAATCACCCAACGAACAGTGAGAACAACAGTTACCAGGCTTTACGACGCCAGAATACGTCTCTAGCATAGACTTCTAGATGTTGTGCGTTAGGTTCCAAAGCGTTGTTAGATTCATTAAATTTATTTTATAGTTGATCTTGCTTAAGAAATTTTCCTTTTAGGTTCACCGCGTGATGCAGATGTACAATTCCTAAAATGAAATCTAAGATGATAAACAATCTTTTATCTTCTTTATGCAATGAAAATCCTAGCTACTAAGGAAAGAAAGACATAATTCTTTCAACAAATAGCAAAGAGCACACACTATATGCACTGTCCTAAATCAAACCAATCAAACAATCTAAATGCAAATGCACATGCATGTATTTGTTTTCAACCTTCTGAATATGTGAATGATAAAAAGAAAGGTAATGCGCAAATCTGAATTACTTTTCAAGCGACAATTACTAACAAGTTTCTTTTCAAAATAAAAAATGAAGACAATGACAACACTTTGCGATTTGGGAATGAAGACTTGCTTTCGACACTAGAAAAACTACAAATTCAGATCAAATACAAAAATAACAGGGTAATAGACTCAGGAGAAATCAAACTCTCTTCTATGACTGAAAACGACACTTGTGACACTTTCAAATCAAGAAACGACAGTACAATTACGTTACTTTTTTGCAAAGGAGAACTGAAAATGACTCAACAAATACACAAAAACATTTACAGTTCTTTGCACAATAGAGGTGGAATATCAGCAAGGAAAGGGGTTTCAAACAGAGGTATACTGAATACCGTCAGCAAAATTCTTGAATAGATCTGAAAAGAGTCAACAGAAACCAAAATTCAAGAACAATGCCTAGTCTGATCAACGCACCTCTAACACAGTGAACTTGAAATGCAGCGCACCTACTACACTCGGGAAGTGCGCTGAATTTTAGATTCACAGAACAGAGAGTGCACGGGGCTAGAGACGAGACTTTGCTTGGGTTCTAGGTCACAGTTTGCAGTTCAGTTCAGGGATTTTGGCCAGGCAAGTGGTAATCAGTAAATCAAAAACAGGGGTAGATCTAAGGAGGTTACTAGATCCACCACAAGGGCAATTAGAGAGTTTGTAAATTAGTTGTTTAATTCATAAACAAAACCCGGAGATTGACTGAAGCAGCATTTATCTACTTTTCATTTGCATAGCAAATGCAGTTCAAAAGCTACCTGGCTCGACTTCAGGCTCCGTCTGTAAGTTTATAAAATAAACAAATGTAGATAAACAAACAACCTAGTCGCTCGCCAATGGAGTCACCATTTTGTTACAGGGAAAAGTGTCTATACAGAGCTACTTATCCCACTAAGGTGTGGTAGCTACCTTAGAAACAAACAAAGTAAAGCTACTTTCATTTTTCCTTTATGAAAGATAGATGAGAGAAGAATAAAGGAGACCAACCTCTGTCTTGCGCTTGGCTCCTAGTTCGATTCCTCTCTCTTCTTATAGTCCTTTGCTACTTGCTTCCTTGTACGCCCAGCTTCACAGTGTTCCTGTAGAATCAGAGTAGCATAACACTATACAAGAACATGGATCTGTAATCATAAACAATCTAGGATCAGACATAAATTGACCATACAAATGCATAAAACATAATTGACACAAGAGTATGGAGGAAAACTTGAATAGATTTTATTTGATAATCAAGAAAGAGCCAAGGGAGTTACAACCAGTTGTTCTGACCCAGCATCATCCTCTCAGCAAGTAAGCACTTCTTCACCTCATACAAAGCTTAGATCACCCACCACTATGATTTTGTCTCAAGAAACCAACAACAATTCCTTACAAGATGCAAAATTCCACCCTCTAACCTCCAGGATCTCTGGGATGAGAGATCTATATATAGATATTTGCAGAGGTGTGATTTAGCTCTGGGTTTTTGATTAGTGTCTTCTCTCTGATAGTTCTTGCTTCCACTTGGAGATTGATGATCTCTTACTCATCCTTGGTCGAATTCAGAGAGGCAAGTGTCACAGGAGAAGTTTCTAGAAGATTCCATGCCTCTCCACCTCGCAGATTGACACTGCCATTTGTCACTTCTCACCCATCGCACCCCATAGAAGGGATTTTTGAAATGCAACACACCCACATAGTGTACTTAGGTGAGATGCAACACACTTTGCCTATGGAGCAACTGAAATGATCCTGTTTTGACTAGTTTTGAGCAATTTTTCATGGAGGACTTCTGGGAGAAGCTGTAACCAGTTGACCTTGTTCCTTTAGGGGTTAGAACGACACTTTTAGGGACTTAGGAGCCCTTGGTTTATGGAAATTTCATGCTTGGTGTTATAGTGCCCAAAAATGTCTATAACATAGAGGATCTTGAAAAACATGAAGATTTACCTCCTACTGAAGAAACAAGGTGTCTTTTTCTTTTGATTCTGATCTTCCTTCATAATTTACTTCAGTAAAAGTATGTTCCCAGTCCTCAAAAAATTCTGAGCAAGTAGATAAGCAGATCTCCTCTTGGAAAAACATTTCAAAACATGAGGCATATGAAGAAGAATCTGAAAGGCAGTCCTAAATGTTCTGATCTTCTGTAGTCTAAATATATTTTTGATCATCTTCATATGATATAACAGCTAGATTATCATGTTCCTCATTACATTCATCAATCATAAGAAAAGAAACTTCAGATGGTTCTTGATACTAAAACATGACATTTCTATCATCTACGAACGATTCATCCAAGGAAACTTTTTCACTTACTTGAGTGAAGATCTCGTCTTGTTTTTCATAGAGGGAATGAACTACCTCCTCGTGAAGATCTAGTTCTAGTGGGATGAGAGAATTTAGGTCTGTAACTCTGTTTTCTTCATTTGAGGTAGCCTCAACAATGCAACTCTCTTTTATGAGATCTAGAACAACATGTTTTTCCTCATCACAATCTGTCTCTCGATCTGATTTATCATCATCATTATCTGAGATTGGAACATCATTTTCCTGCGTATCATCTTTTATTTCAACCAGATCTGAAATAAAACTTCTTCTCTCATCATTTTCAGCAATATGGAAATCTTCAACCTGCTGATCTTGATAAGTATCCTCTAAGATTTCTGCATGCTACTGAAATGAATTTTCATGTAATACTTCCATGACTTCTCCATCCATCAATTCATTATCTTCGTAAAAATTCTCAAGATATTCAATGAAACTACTAACATGTTCACAACAATTCTGCACTAATATTAAGGATGGACAAGATTCTTTATACCTTTCAAAGAATATTGTATGAAAATCCTTTAGACAATAAATAGAAGCAGGTGGCAAACTTTCATACCAAGATCGGGCTTCATCTTCCAGAGTAGCCATAAACATTTTCATCAAACACTCTTCAGGAAAATTTATCTTTAATTTATGCACATGAATGTGAAATTTCACCAGATGAAGAGCAGCGTCATTACCTTCCACATTTTTGAACATAGGCAAATTCTGAAGCCAATCCACCTTGGGCATTTTATTTGGAAAATGCGGGATGTGATCTCGGATCATGGGAGCGTATCTTATTGCATCCCATTCCATCTTGAAAATCTTAAAGCAACTAATCTTCCTACAGTGGAGTCACCATGAAGCATTGATCTCTGGATTTTTCAGTGAATGAAGTTGCCAGGTGAATGATTTCAGCCTATCGAATTCTAGACTTATCACCCAAAGTCTAGAATGATCTAATGTATTGGGGTGATCTATAAGTTAGATACTCCGCTTATAAGACTAGACCGAAGATTGACTGAAGTAGCGTTTATCTACTTGTGCTAATTCAAACCAAAAGTGTTTCGAAGGCTACCTGGCTAATCTTCAGGCTCTGTCTATAGTTTATCAAATGAAGAATACCAACAAACAAATAATTTATGTTCCCCAGTATGGTCGCAACTATGTTAGAGCCTATATTTTCCTCAGGCTGAAAAGGCAAGGTTCTAGGTCCACACCAAACCACGCTCAGCCTCGTAGCTAGCCCTACGAGGAGAGGAGAGGGCTCTCTCTGGGTCAATCTCAGCGAAAGATAATCGACGGGGCTTGAGATGACTGATTTAACAACTGATGTTAGGCTAGGTATGAAGTGCAAGGATTTGGTTTGCGTTTTTGGGGGTTTTGAGTTGGAAAATGGGAGAGGCAAATTTGGGTCCGGGGATGAGGCCTAGTTTTTGCAGAGTTCTAATTGGGGAAAGGAAGGCAATCATTTTGATGATTTATATTGAATGAATGGATGTATCAGACTAGTGAGGAGCTAAGTAAGGAAAGAGGGTCTCAAGGGTCCTCCTCAAACAGATGAAAACATTGAGAATTAAATGAAACTAACAGGCAGAGCACACCAAGCTAATGAATTCTACCTCTGTCACTCAATTTGTTTAATTTCAGAAGCAAAGAGAAGGCAAATGGCATAAATTAAACATAAATGAACTTAAAATTGCATGAATAAAAACATCATCAAAACACAAAGCCACAAGGATCCCAACAAGTGCTGCAAAACCCTGGTCTTTCCTTTGCCAAAAATGCAGAAATCAAACGTATAATGAAGTGCCAAGCAATCCAAAGTATCAAACCCTGAAAATGACTGAGAAATTACATGATATAGACAAGCCTAACTCCTTCCCATGCCTCGAGGGGTCGATCTCATCATGCTAAGAGCTGTTTCAACCATATCTAATCAAGGAACTGAAAAATAGGCAATGAAACAACTTGCCCCTATATGCTAGGAAACTGATTCATTCATTTAATTTTCACTTTTTAGTGAATTAATCCTCTAGAACAAGTAAAAATGTGCCAATATTACATCATGGTCATAAAATTACATCATGGTAGACCAATAGTTACATCAAAATGTAAAACTAGTCAAAACCGGGTGAATTTCTTAGCTGAAGACTGAAAATGAGGCCAAAATTCTCTATGCATCGCTCCCAAATTCTCTATGCATCGCGCCAATTTGGAGATGAGTTTGATGCACTTCCCGATGTTCAAATGGATCCCAAGATAGCTCATTGGAAATCCCTACCTGTCTACTTTCTAACACGGGTGGAATTTCTGGATTTGGTGTCTATTTGCCCCTCCAAATGTCTAATCTCCCAAGACTTCTTCCTGTGTTTCAAAATAGGGGCAGTGAGGTCATTTTGAGTGTTTTTTGACTTTTTGAGGGCTGAAAACCTGCCCAAATTTCTTGGTCGTAGGTAGGAAAACACAATTTATCATGAAAAATCCATAAATACAATTTTTTTTTTATTTGGAGCCCTTTAGCAAAAGCGAGCGCCACGTCGCGTGACGCATAGGGAGGAAAACCCTATGTTAAAAATTTCTGTGCATAGCGCCTTTTTTCATACCAGTTTTTAGGACCTTCTGGTGGTCAAAATTGGGCGTGGGATAGCTAGTTGGAAGGCTTATTGAGTCTATCTTCAAACTCTATTTTAATTTTTCAATTTTGAGTTCATTTTCCATGTCAAAATTCAAATCTCCCAAGACTGGTCAAAATGTGCCAAATGAGGCTGCCTCAGGGCAGAGTGCTGTTGCAGTCAACTTTTTAAGATCTTCCTCAACTCAAAATTCATCTCATGCTAGCTCATTGGAAATATATTTTTGTCTAATTATCATTTGACTCAACAAGAAAGTCATTTGGCCAACCAAGATAGGGGAAAGCCTGATTTTCCAAAGGTCACTTCAAAGGTGCATCAATTCTCCCGAGGCAACTGTATTTTTGACATTTCTCTAAAACCATGGCACCTATGTAAACAGTGAAGGAAATTTTTCTTCCTTGGCCTATTATGGAAAGAAACCTCTCTCATTTTTCTCGAATTCATCTTTTCTTGCTCAAAAACATCATTTGAGTAAAACCTACCCCGATGTGTGGAACAGGGGATTTGTTGAAATGAAGCGAAATGAAGGGGATAGGGGGCTTATAAATTCTTGAGGAAATTTTTAGAAGTAGGGAAGGATGTCAGGACAGAGGTGGAAGTGGAATTTGAAATATTGAGCGAGGGGAAGGGGTCCAAAAAGGCAAAACACAAGCCTAGCCTTGAAAATTGTCAAGTTGTAGCAAGAAACTAGGGTTTGTGTGAAAATGAGGAATTTGAGGGATCTGAGTGATGGGAAGTGTTTAATAAGGTACATTAAGGATAGGGGAAGGTGTATGAACATTACGATACAAGTTTTTCCGATGGTTTGACCATCCAAGAGAAATTATCTTCAAAACCCTAGAAGAGGGAAACGAACTTTACCTAGGCACAACTGAAGCATGAACAAGGCATAAAATGACCCAGTGAAACTTGGCATGATGATGAAAACCCTCTAAATGATGGTACATTCTACCTAATGGTGACATGAAGCTCTTGGGACAGCCATTAGGGTTTGGGAATTTTAAGCATGAGACTGGGGTTTGGTGCATTTGGGATTTTGGGAAAGGGAACTTGGGATTAGGGGTATGTGAATTTGGGGAATAAGGAGAGCAAGCAAAATATGCAATAAGGGAGTGATGAGAAAAACAGCCAAATACAAAACCCTAGTAGCAATCTCCTTTGCAAATTTTGAAGAGATAGGGTTTGCTTTCCCTAACACACTTCACCATGCAACAAACACCATCAAATTTAGATGAAAAGCAGTGACAGAAGGTTAAGCTACTTGAACGAGCGATAATCCACAAGTTTCGGGTGATTTGGAGCAAGCTTTGGCAAGTTTCGGGCTTCTCAGTTGTATGCACCGTGCAGCATGCCCAATGCACCGCGCCCCTCCTATGCGCCGCACCTGTGTAAAAATGAACGGGAATTTGATGCCCAGTGCACCGCGCCTCTTGCCTAGTGCGTCACGCCTATGGTTTTTGACTGATTTTCTGCAACTTTTCTTTGCTCACCCTAAAGTATGTTTGCCTTGTTTCCACTTTGCAAATGAACTCTTGAAATGAAGAAACGGCTTATAAACAAGGAGCTTTTAGATTTTTGGCTCATAAAACCCCTTTTTCCAATGGTTTTTGAAATGACTTTATTTTCAAACTTTGCTTTCGTTGTTTCCTTTGATTTTTGACTGAAATGATGAACCTTTTGGCAATTTTTGCAGGGATGATTGGCATGTAATTTTGGCAAAGGATGACCAAGGCTGCGCCTGAAGTACCTCATGACTGAAAAACTTTAAAAATTACATATTTATTACAAACCATAAATTTGATGATTTCTTCTTCAAAACAGAGTTTTGAAGAAGAATCATGATCAAACATATTGACGATGAAATTTTGCAATGAAAACTGATTTTGAACCTCCCTCATGTGCCTGTGGACATTATTAGACTTTTTGAAGATGAAACCCTAGGCCTAATGACTAAAATGACCCTTTTGCCGACCAAGAGACCAAATAGGACTGTGAATGACTTTAAAATTGATTTTGATTTATAGACACAAACAAGCAAATACATGACATAAGGGAGATGAGTGACAAGACCGTTCCGTCAGAAAATTGATGCTCCTAATGGAATGCAAATGAATGGACTGAATGCGACACCTAAAAATGAAATGCAACAAAATAGATTTTGATCGCTGATGGAGGGATGAAAATACCGACTCTAACACAACCCATGTAGATGCATGCTCGATTCAATGTCATCCTTCCAGCTTCAAACCCTTCTCTCCTCATAAAGCAACATTTCAACATCATTACAATACTCATACTAATCTCATTCAAACAAAATTTCCTTAGCTCAAGAAATTCCAACCTAGACCAGCCTTTGTATTCTTGGTCAATTTATAGATGAATGGAGGAGGTTAAGCCATTAATGGCCCTCATGAATGCTTTGCCAAAATTAGGAAATGGTTGCATGGAGGAAGGGATAATGGATTAGGGTTCATTCATTCTCTTCCTCATCCAAAAGCGAGGTCCATCCATCTGGAAACTTCCAGAAGCATCCATTGCATGAGGAATCCAATGGATTCATTTGAAAAATTCGATGAATCTTGCTCAGCACAGGTGAAACAAAGGCCAACTGCAATACAGTGCACCCAGACAATGCAGTTCTTGCAATGCAATGCAACTTGATAAAGGGCCACCTGCGCTGATCTCTCTAGGGGCATTTTTTGGGTGAATGATGACATGAAACTCTTGGGAGGCAAGAATGATGTAGGCTGACTTCATTAGGGAATGAAAACAATTGAATTAGGGATTGATAGACCCTAATAATACAAATATGGAAGCTATGGTTGATGTGCCCAAATTGAATGGTAACAACTACCCAACTCCTTCAGCAACATGCAAGTGGTCTTATCCTCAGTAAATTTCTCAATAAATATCCTTTTGAATACCCTATAATTCTGGATGGAGTTTGGAGGAAGGTTGTCCTACCATACAACTACTGGACCATCCATGGTACATGGAACCATTATACATGCAACATCATCATAACATACCTAAAGTGTTCGCATATGTAGGTAAAAATTGTCTAAGTGATCTCTAGCCTTCTCGGTCTTGTCACATTACTAACTTGTTAAGAGCTTATCCACATGTCTTGGCATCTTTTGTAGGAAATATGAAAGTGCTAGTGGGCCTTGAGTCATCTAATCTAGATTTTGGTTTGTCTTGTCATCTTCTTTGTTATCCTCCTCTGCCATTTCTGAATCCCTTGATTCCTCTTCCTCTTCCTCTCCTCCGTTTCCTTCTCCTTCGCCTCCTCTGCAAGAACTTGAACTTGAGAGTTATTGATTATCTCCTTTTTCTTGATGAAAGAGTGGAAGGTCCTCTTCCTTTTCAATAGCCTCTATTGCTTCTTCAGGCATGGCAAGGATCGATTCTTCAACAATGGTGACCACTGCACCTGTGGGGTTGATCTTGTGCTTGGTTTGAGAATATGGAAGAGTGACTACGCTCGGAATCAATCCAACAACTTTTTCAAATTGATGAGTGGTGGGGCCAAGAGTTTGAAATTGATGGTATAGGATTTCACATTCAGGTTTGGGCAGTGATGAGTTACCAACTTTAGAGTTGCGAGTGTGGGAGATGGAGTGGACATTACTTGACAAGAAGATGAATGAGTGGGGTTAGTGGGATAGTCAACCCTATAATATTGGATTTCCTCCTTCCTATGCAACAAATGTTAACAGTGTTAGACCCGATAGCATTCAAGGGATCTCCCTAATATGAATTCCCAATCAGACGTCATATCATTTGGTGTGGGAGTCCCATCCGATGTAATGGCCCTGTTTCTAAAGACTTAGAGATTTTCCTCGACTCTAGCTGTCAGGACAAGAGAGTGATGCAATGGTATCTTCAAAAAGCAATGTGAGTGTTCCTAGCGAGTGTGCAACACAAATGTGTCTAGCTTCTCCTACTACAAAAGGGGGGGAAAAGTGAGCCTCTAATTGAGAAGTAATAGTACCACCTAGGAAGAGACACATGAACCAGAAATGTCTATCCAAGATCCAGCGAAAAAGTCCACAATAGATGTGAGAGTCGCTCAAACCAACAAATAGGGAAATATTCATCTAACATCTAGCGAAGTAGTCTATATTGGATGTGATGGACGTTATAACTAATGATTTAGGAAATATTTTTCTAGTATCTCGTAGAATATTCCATAAGGATGAGACAAAGTTCCCAGACACATATTTACATTATACATCACTAGCCCGAGTAGTGGGACATTGGAACCACTCCTTGCTCCTCAATGAACTGACGGATCGCTCTAATAGTTTGCAGGAGGAGCCAAGGTGAAAACTCCTTTTCTCATAAAATGAGGGTGTATATATTAACAAGGGGTGATGCTTTCCTCTTGTGACTCTTTGACTACCCTCATGACTAGTCAACTTCCTATGAGTTTTCAACTTACATGACTCTTCATATTCATGGTTGTCCATTGGACTTCCACTTTACAATACATTTGATTTACAATATACATGTCCCATAATAGTGATATGGCCTTTGAAACCTGATGACACGACTTTACATGAAACTATTGACATGGACTAGCTTGATGATATGGTAATTTCAAGCCATTTTTGTTGTTGAGTGATAGATGTGTTCTTGGATATCATTTCTCTTCTCCTTCGCATAACTTGATGATCTAGGGTATTCAATGATATTTTGTTTTAATAGGTGGTTGCATAAATGTGTTCCTTTTGGTTTCTCTTGAGAGGTTCCTTTGTCCATCCAGTTGCAAGTGGGTCTTCGAGCAGGTTTCCTCCTTATTATCCTTCTTGATCATCTCGCCATGATTTGATAGTGTACCTGTTCCTACAATTCACTCATGACAGGATGACATCAATCCGAACAACTACTATTCTAATATGATGCATTATTATCCATGGAATCAGCCTGGGACAAGTGACACGCTAGGAAAGAGGTCCCAATAACTGTGCATTACACAGTTCCAAGTGGCAGGGAGAGAGGTTGATTACTGAGCCTGCACAGAGTGTAACTCAGGCTTGACTGAGGAACCTTTCAGAACATTCCTCACTGGAAGGGGAGAATTACGCAGTGGCCACTAGGAGTTAGGACTACGTAGTTGAGATAATTAGTGGCTGATGCGGGATGGGACCCTCAAAGGCATATCTGCATAGTTTTAAGATGCAAGTAGGACTAGATAGTAGAGATACCTAAAGGAAAAATCTGTGTAGTTCTTGAGGTCAATGGGCTTTAGCTGAGGGAGGACAATGGAGAACATTTTTTCACAGTTCTGGGGGCCAAGGGAGGTTGGGCTCTCTGCGGATTGTGGGGTTCTAGTAAGAAAGGGGAGAAGATTGAGGGCTGAGATCGCAAAGTGCATAGTTCATGTTAGACAGGGAGGAAATTCTACAGAAATATTGGGATGAAGGGAGGCTTCTAATCTCTAGAATTCCACAGTGTAACTATCCTGGTTATAGTGACTATGCACTATGGAGTTCCAGGAAGCAAGGTTATATCATTGAGGGCTAATATTACGCAGTCTGTAGCTCAGTCAGTGTTCAGTGAAACTGAGTTCCCCATTCAGGAACTTGTTATCACACACTTCACGTACTTCAATGACATGACAACATAGACCACCGGAACAAGGGAAAGCATTACCTTATGTGTCACTTCCTCATAACAAGAAGCAAAAAGTGTGACAATTGAGATAGACTTTAGGACAACCATGATGAAATTTGTGTGACAATGCTCAAAAATTTGTTTCTCAATGTAACAAGTGTTTAAATAATCAGAAGAACTCAAATACACAAATAGCAACCTTTCAAACCACCACAAAAGGTCCACAAACATGGGAAAACAGTCAAACATGCCAAAAGATTACAATTGATAAAACACGCAAAAGGGGTGAAAGGACTCTAAGAAAGCTCGTGAAATGAGCTCAAGTGTTTGGAACAATCGAGGGAGAGACCAAGGAAGGCTTCAAAATTTCAGTGCAAGCCAAAATTTTTGACACAGTTGACTAACTTCAGTAAAAAACCTAAGAGTATTTGAAAGAAAGTGCTACGTAAATAGAAATGATGGTAAGCTAGAGAAATTAAACTATAAAGAAGATGAAAATATTTTTCTTGGCTATTCAATTAGAAGCAAGGGTTACAAGTGCTACAACAAAATATGAAAGAAAATAGTGGACCGTAGAAATGTTAGGCTACATGAAGCTTTTCCACAATCATAAGAACTTCAACAAAGTGAAAAATATTAATATACAAAATGTGTATTTAAGGAGTATGATGAAGAAGAAGAGCTATATCGAGAAGAAGAATAAGAAAGGACCCCTTAGAAGCACAACACTCCATCTCAATATGTACAAAATTAACACCTTGAAAGTAAAATAACTAGAGATAAATAATTGGGAGTTTACACTAGGAGAAAATTTATTGGCACTCCTAACCATGTAAATATTGCACTGCAACCTAAAATAGGACCGAAACAGTTTATTGAAGTTAGTGAAGATATATATTGGACTAAGGAAATGGAAAATAGGCTAGACTAAATCGATAAAATAATACCTAGGAATTGGTATCTAAACTAAAAGGAAAAAATGCCAATGGAACTAAGTGTGTATTCAAGAATGAGTTGAATGAAGATGGACTAATATAAAGAGACAAAGCCAAACCAATATGCAAGGATATGCATAGGTATAAGTTTTTTTATTTCGAAGAAATGATTGCCCTTATAGCTATTATAAGTAATTAGGATGTTTTTTGGAATTTGCAAGTCATGGAAATTTTAAAGTTCATCAGATGGATGTGAAATCATTTTCTTTTAATGTTGATCTATAAGAGGAAGTATTCATTGAAAAACTAAAGGGATTTAAGCTATCTGAAGACGAAAATCGAGTTATCACACTAAAGAAAGTGTTGTATGCTTTAAAAAAAAAAACCCAAGAGATTGGTATGAAAGGTTCGACAACTTCCTACACCAGAAAGGACTTAAACAAGGAACAACAAACAACAACCTTTATATTAAATGATAGTGAAAATATGATAAGCATTATTGCGCATGTAGATGATATAATTTTTGGGATTGATTTGGAAAAAATGGCTTAGTACTTTGCAACAATAATGTAAAAAGAGTTTGAAATGTCCATGTTGGGAGAACTATCATTATTCATTGGCTTACAATTCTCTTAATCATTAAAATGTATCTTCATTTCTCAGTCCAAATATTTAAAGAAAAATTTGAAAGAAATTCAATATGGAGGATCGCAAGCCTACTAGCACACCCATGGTCACTGTATGCAAACTGAGTAAGGATGATGGATGCCATGATGCAGATAAAACTACCTACAAGTAAATGGTTGAAAGTATTTTATATTTAAAAGCATAAATTCATGATATAATGCAAGCTATATGATTGCTTGCTATATTTTAGACTAACCCTAAGGAGGGTCATGTGAATGCAATCAAGAGAATATTTAAATACCTACATGGGATAAATGATTTTGGTTTATGGTATCATAGATACAAATACTTCAACAGAATATCATACATTGATGAAGATTAGACAAGTATCATTAATGATTGAAAGAGCACATGTGGTGCAATATTCTTTCTAAGAAATTGCCTAGTATCCTGGGTAAGTAAAAAGAAAAACTATATTTCTTTGTCTACAACTAAATTTGAGTATATATAAAAACTACATGCTAGACTTATATCCTTTGGATGAGGAAAATATCAAGGATATCAAGGTTGAATAGGCTAATCGTATTCTCACCATCTGTGATAATACTAATGCAATTATTAATACAAAGAACCCCGCTATGCATTCCAAAATGAAGCATATTCCAATTAAATATCAATTTGTGAGAGATGAAGTTTCTAACCATAATGTTAAGCTTGAATATGTTCCCACTAATGATATATATATATATATATATATATATATATATATATATATATATATATATATATATATATATATATATTCATATTCACCAAACCACTTCTTATAGAACCATTTGAGTACCTCAAAAATTGGCTAGTAATGATATCTCTTTCAGCACACCAACTCAATTAGTATGGGTTCTTACAACTCTTAAACATGTGTTACATTTTGAAGAGTGATTTGTAGAGGAAGAATGAAGAAATGGAAGGTTTATTAGAGATTTTTATCATGACAATGGTAGATACATGTTTCACCTATGTGAAGTGATCACATAGAAAATTCCAGTCTTCATCTTGGTACATTAGCAAAAGCCTTAGATCCATAGGACTAGTTCAAGTTAAGGGTGAGAAAAGTATATTCTAGTGTAATATGACATGGAAGGTTTGCTTGATCCCCGTTTATGTTGATGTAAAAGGGCGGAAAAGTGAGAAAACATTGAGGGTATCTGTTATGTGGAATTTATGATTACGTATAAAGGAGAATTACCTAGACCTAGTGGTCAGGTCTAGAATAATGGAAGATAAAAAACATGAAGTTTTCTTTAAAGAAATTAGAGAATGGGAAAGAAGCCTAATTAGAATTAGAAGAAAACTTTCCTTTACTCCTCGCTTGTAAGCTCCAAATCTAGCTCCAACTGCTATAATTAGAACCTCTGAAAATGAATAAAACAAAAAAAGGATCCACAACATCCATGTATCATAATCTAATATCTTTATTCAACGAATCAACATGGCATTGAAATACATGAGTTTAAACATAACACGACAAATATAGGAAAACAACATGCTCTTTGAAATGATAAATATAGGAGAAAGCTTACAACCATAAATAGTAGTTGACATCTTAGATATCTCCCCAATTTGAATTGTCCTTCCTTGTCACAAAGAAGACCTCAATGTCAATTGTAATGCATGAATATGATGACTCCTTTAGGTTCAAGGAAATAACATAATGGAATTATCAATCTCCAAAATTCAACCTTGATGCTATGGATGACAATAAATATATAGGAGAAGAGTGGTAGTTTAGGGTTTACCATTATGGCCCTGAGATCCAAATATGAATGGAGGATGAGATCAAGGGATAAGAGGTGAAGGCTTTGTTGGGTGCAGGAATTGCGGTTGAGCAAACTCCTCAACACTTAATTGTCAACCCGAGGGTTTCGTAAACTTAGAGATGAACCATAGGAAATGCCAGAAATGGTTTGAACTTTTCCTATCTCTAATCCTACTTGTTGAAAGAAATTCTTTGCAGAATGAGACAAAAAACAATCAGAAGGGTAATTAATACGAAAGCAACTATAGTGCTAGAATGTAAAAGACAATTTGCATGTAAATCAAGTAAATAAATTCCACATGATGAAAACAATCTCAAATGCTGAAATGAAATGCTATGTTCCTCTTCAAATGGATGCCTATAGTCTGACAATTGGGCCCTTGCAAATTTCTATCTTCCTTCTGATCTTCCTTCCACATGAGAAACCTGTCCTTGCACTGTTACAATATGCTTGCACTAGTGTAGGTATAATATCTTTGTGTAAAAGTATATGTGACCTCCCTTACTGATGAATTATGTCTTAGTGAAGGTCATCTAAGCCTAAGGGCTTAGAGCACTCCATTTTTGTGACAAGAGACCAACTCTTGCACCAAAGGAAATATTCCTTCACTTAGTTTCCAAATTAATTTTGAAAAGACTGAAATATGTGCTGGAAAAGAATTGCAATTATAAATGAAATTATGAAGTAAATTATTTGTGAAAAAGGAAATGCTTTAATTCATTAAACCTTACAAAGGAAATAAACTTAATGAAATAAAAGCATTTCAAAAGAATCAAATAGTAGTCTAAGTTTTTTACATGTGTTATGTAACTTTATTAATCCATTCAAAGACGCTTATGTTCTTTTCAAGTATAATATGTTTATGATGATTTTTTATGAAACTGCTTCAAGATCCTCTTAAATATGCACTTTTAATATCGAAGACAGTTACTAAATTAATGATTCATTCATTTGCATAATAATTGGAAACAATATGTAGAGAAGTGATTCACTATTTTTTGTTAAAGAATGATTAAACCGAAGTGCAAGAAACAACATTCGATGGTGCAAGAAAGAGTCCTTTGCACGATCCGATCAAAATGAGTTAAAACAGATATTGAGAATAAAAGAAATGCAAGAAAGATATATCATAAAAAAAATAAACATAGCTAACTCTCAAACCACTGATCCATTTGACACGTTAGCTACAAAAGATATTTTAAATCAAAACTTGAAAGATAACGTTTAAAACTATAACATCACACAGTTGCAAATGAAATATCCACACCTTCTTTCTGAATAATGAAAGCGAGAGTAGTAAACGAGCTGGGTTGGCTAGGCCCTTGCCAACCATCGTGTTCCCCTTCTAAGGAACGAAAAAGCTCAACACTTTGAAAGTTACATCAAATATAAACTAGACACTATGTATGCAAATCAAGACAATTCTATTGTATTACTTGATTTGGAAAATGTACATGAGAGAGTAGTCCAGCACCAGAGCTGAGGTGATAACCGGATTACATGAAAAAAATTACAATCAATGGTTCTCTACTTACTAGCCTTCTCCTACCTATATCTATATTATATATATCCTTTCGAAACTAGCCATTATAAACAGTTCTTGCTTAGGCATTTCGACAGAACAAACTTAGAAACCGAAATTACAAACATGGTCAGCAGTTATAATACACATGAATCTTGCTTGGCCATAACCTAACTTTGGAAAATATTCCCTGATTGCGCACCAAATGTTATACTACTTCAGTTCATCAACAACAAAACTCAGAGTCAAGGATCGAGACCCATCCTCGTGGAATATTTGGCTTCTCAGAAATGTCAGACAGTCCTCGGGACGATGCGGGAATCTACCTGCACTAGTCATACTAATTCATAATTAATATTGAGTTCCATGATTACTCTAGGAAATTAATATGAGTTATAAGAGATATGTCAATAGGCATGAAATCCATATAAAATGATTAATAAAGTTCTCAAATAAATCTTAATATAGAATATGAGCATGTGCAGCAATGGGTAACTGTCTTGTACTAGTGCAGGAAGGAAGGGTATTTTATCGAGATAAAACAGAGGTTGATTTTGATGGAAATGGGGTAGAAAATAGGGTAATTTAGGATACCAATATCCTCCCATCCCTAAGCTATTGTGTGCCCTGACACAATGTTTTACCTATGCAAAAAACCTTCAAAAATGAATGGCCAGCTCCTCATTCCGGAACTTCAATGTTTATTCCTTATATTACTATCTTTCACTTCTTGTCTCAGGCTTTTCGCAGCTACTTAGTCACCTTCTTGAGGTGTCTATAAAATTTGGAAGCCCGATACTTCCATACCTTTATTTTCTTCTTCTACCACTTTACTTCTACAAGTAACTCCATCTCAACCTGTTTCTGCCAACTTTTCTCTTTCATGACCTGGTTCAAAGCCTCAAGGTCATGGACTTGTTTCTTTAGATCTACTATTCAGTTATTGAGGAAAAGAGTGGAGATTTTTGTGCTAAGATCTTTAGGTGTGAACGTCTTTTCTACCACGAACTCGAAACAAGTTGCATCATCATCAAGGTCAAGGCTGTTGAAATCTTGCTTTAAAAAATCGCCTACGGTTTCTATACTCAGGGTTTTCTCATTATTGAGGGTTTTGATTCCCTCACCAATCTCTGTGCCTTGTGCACTCAATTCCTCGAGGCTCTTAACATATTTTTTACTCGTCTTCTTAGGGGATTCAACTCCTTGTCTTTCCAAATCAATAGGAGTTTCGATTCCTCACTCTTCTACAACTACAGGGACTTCAGTACCCTATCCTTCAAACATTGTAGGGTCTTAATGCCCTGACCGTAAAAATTGTGGGGTCTTCATTACCCTAACATTCTAAAATCGTAGGGTTTTGAGTACCTCGACCCTCGAAATCATTAAGGTTTTATATGTTTGGTTCATTGAAATTATCAAGACCCTTTGCATGCTATTCCTCCTCGTTCTCTTCTTCTTCCACTTCACTAGTATGTGGAGTCTACATTGTCTTTCTGCTCTTTAGCCTACTGACAAATGTCGACAACGAGACGTCAGCTTCTGCATTCTCCTCATCTTCCACAGTGTGTGCCACTATGTCTACAAGCACGAATAGATTATGAACTGTGGGGGAGCTTTTGGTTTTTTTATCGATTGCGATTGGAGAACTAGAGTGGTTTGTTCCTTGGGCAACTATTTTCATCCTCATCAAGGCTCTAGTCTTCCTCTTCTTTGTTGCAAGTGGACTGTTCTCAATGGCCCTCTTCTTTGCTTGCACTGGTGAACATTTACCTTGATGATTGGTAGGAGACAATGCCCCCGCCTTTCTCTTCTTACCTATATGGGTGGTAGCAAATTCTTTTGCACCCCTTGCTCAAAATTCTCTTAGAAATGCTCCCTGCGTTATCCCCTTTCCTTCTAACTCTTTCTTGACCAGAATTGTAATAAGCTCGTGATGGCAGAGCTTGTTTGCAACCTGGCTTAGACTGCTACTCTGCACATTTTTCACCATCTTCTCAAGGATTTTGAGAAAGAAGTGAGGAAAATCAATCAATTTTCCTGCCTCAAAATGCAACAACAATTAGAGGTGGTATACAAATTCAAGGGTATAGCGTCCTTCTCCCATTACAAACTTCTGTAATATAAACAATAAATTTCGCCACTTCCTGACCATGGCAGTATGTGGAAGTCCCTTTCTCCAATCGACCTTAATTTTCTTATCGACCACAAACTAGTTCCAATGCTTCTTAGTGGGCCTCCTTTCTTAAACTAGTGCTCCTCTGTTAGTGGCAAGCCTATGGCTTGTGTGACGAACTCCTCTATAATTTTGAATTTTAAGGATCTGACCCTAACTCAGACTTCTTTGAAAATCCTTGCAAACTCTAATGGCAACTCCATGTCGAACCCATCAAGCTTCTGCAGAAATGGCAGGAACCCAGATTCTTGAAATAGTACAAGACTTTTCCTATACTGAGTGGTTTGTACAATTTTCTGCAAAGACAGTGGTTCATTCTGCACAGGCACCATTTCGAAAAACACTCCACTTTTCTCTATTCACACCCTCGAAGGAAATTTTGAGAGACTCCAACTTTCGCCGAGAGTCTTATGCTAGAGGTTCATCACCCTCCATCTTTTCATACCCACTCACTCAAATATGATGACAGTCCCCCCACATCTGGTATTTATTTGTATAAGCCCACTATGGGGGAATTGTGATGATTGGTTGCAATGGCGGTATAGGTGACGGTGGCGCAACGGCTACAATGATCGGATTGCGGGTAAGCTAATAATGGTCAAGCAATGTAGAATCATTTCAAGGAGGGTGTGTAGGTTATCAGATAGTAGTACAATCCCACAGTCAGCATCATAATTCAACCATACATACTTCAACATTTATTAAAAATATTAGATTCCAAACCTTAGACACCTTGAACTTTAAAGATTTGTTCCTAGATTATTAAATAATGAAACAAAGCATGAATTAAAACATGGAATCCGATAACATATTAACACATGTGCAGGGAAGTATGGACCCATAAATATCCTTGATAAACCACTCCATGACTGTGTAAATTGCTTTCACAGAGACTTTTACCAAGCAAAGAATCTGATAGGATGTACTTCTATAGCTGGACTTAAAAAAATTTTCCTCATTATATAAGAAAATTTTATTCGCCATCCTTTGGTGTTTCTTGAACATGCAATCTGGATTAACTGCATCAAGTTCTATAATCAATTTATGAGGAAATAAAGAAGTGGGAAAGGGGTAAAAAAATTTAGATTGGGAAGGAATATTACAGCAGGGATTTCAGAAACAATATCACCAAGAGGGATAAATGAAATAGGATGTGGGAAAATATTTAAGGGAAAAGAGGGATTTTAAGAAATTGGGTAAGGGAAATTTCTTAGAACAAAGAGGAAGGTAATTCATTGGGGAATTTACAAATGAAATGGTGGGAAATTTCGAAATGGGAAAAAGAAGAAAGACAAAATTTTTACCTTGAAATCTGCCTACATTGGTGTAGGAAAAATAACTCCAACGGGAAGTAAGCCTTTTCTTGGATAAAAATGTCCATGACAATCACCCCAAACTTGGGTAAGTGCTCAGTTTCGTGAACTTGCTTCTTCTTGGTGGCAACCAACATATCTAAAAATCAAGTAACATTCCCTTTCTATTAGAATTTTGATCTTCCTACCAGGATGTCAGTTTTTAGGTCGATCCTTTTGTAATCATGTCAGTCAACTAATTTTCATAATTATAGGAATTTTTTTCTTTTTATACTTTTTATCTTTGTCAATTTTTTCTTTTTATTTTCTTTGATTATTTTTTCCTAATAAGGAAAAGAAGGAATCAATTGTTCAAAAGGTTGGCATTACTACGTACCAACTCCTTTTCAAATGGTCGTTGGACTTGCTGCTTACAATCTCCTTTAGTAAGGTGCTAAAAATATACCTCCAGTCTATGCCCGTTTACCAAGAACACAAAATTCTATCCATCAATAGTGTTGATTTCTACCGCTCCATTTTCGAACACTTTGACCACCTCATAGGGTCCCATCCAGCGTGTATGGACTTTTTGAATCTTGAATTGTAAAGGAGTACCCAATCACCTGGCTAGAACTGCTTCTTCTGAATGGAATTTTCATGCCACTTTTTGTGCTGTTGTTGAACCAAGATGTTCTGTTGAACAACATCCCTTTAGATTTCATCTAACTTGTTTAATTGTAGAAGGAATTTCTGCTGTGCTTTAGAGAGATCTAGTCCCAATTGGACTGCAGTCCTGAAAGTCTTGATCTGGATTTCTATCAGCAAAAGGACTTGTTTCCCATACACCAACTCATATGGTGTGTGTCTTGTATTTTTTCTCCAAGTAGTTCGGTATGCCCATAATGCTTCTGGTAATTTGTTAGCCCAATCCTTTCTATGCATGTTTACTGTCTTTGTGAGGATGGACTCAATCACCTTATTCTTGGACTCCAACTGTCCATTTTCTTGCAGATGATACGGTGTAGATTTCTTATGTCATATTTTGTATTACTCCATCACACCCTGTACCAGATTAGAAATAAACTATGATCCATTATCAGAAACAATTTCTCTAGGCACACCAAATCTAGTAAGGATTTCAGTAAAAAGAAAAACAACAACAACTCTTTCAGTAGCCAAAGAATCAGCCTTGGCTTCTACCCATTTTGTAACGAAATATGTACAAACAAAAATACGGTTTTTATTTGATGATGTTGGATTTATTGGTCGTATGAAATCAATGGCCCATTTTTCAAAAGGCTCAGTCATAACCTGAGGACATAGAGGCATTTCATTCGTTTGATTAGGCTGGCCAATTCACTGACAATTATCACACCGCTTGACATACTGTTTGGCATCCTTGAATAAGGAAGGCTAAAAATAGCAACCTCGTAATACTTTGTATGCAATCCTCTTATCGACGAAGTGACCTCCACAAGGTTCATCATGGGAAGATTTTAAACACCTCTTCCTCTCTTACACATCTACGGATAATGAGATCTACTTCGATGTAAAAGAGGTCTCCTTGGATCCAGGAATATGCAACACTTTTCTGAATGATATTCTACTTTTCACGAGTGGATAAGTGAGGTGGTAATTTTCCAGTGACTAAATAGTTAGATATGTCAGCAAACCATGGAGATTTTGTTGACACAAAAAAAATATGTTCGTTAGGAAAATCATCATCAACATGAATTGCTTCACCAAGATTATTTAATCTTGAAAGATAATCTGCAACTACATTTGACTTTTCAGGTATATCAACAATGGTAATATTAAATTCATGTAACAATAGCAACCACCTAGTCACTCTACCACAAGTTAATGGTTTATTCATCAAATATCTTATAGCGGAATAGTCAGTTTTTACAAAAACTTCATATCATGTAATATAATGTCTAAATTTATTAATTGAAAAAGTTACAGCTAAAAATTCTTTCTGAGTAACCATATAATTGTGTTCAGTGGGTGACAAGTTTTTACTAATGAAATAAATAGCATAAGATTGTTTGTCTTCTTCATGTCCTAAAGCTACACCTATAGCAATATCTAAGGCATTAGAGGTAATATGAAATTTCAGGGACCAGTTTGGTCCTCTCAACACTGGTGCTTGAACTAATTTTTCGTTCAATATCTCAAAGGACTATTGTCAAGCTGTGGACCACGAAAAATCACTATCTTTAGCCAAAAGTCAGAAAAGGGGGGTAGCTATCCTTGACAAATTCTCAATGAATCTCCTATAATAGCCTACATGTCCTAGAAAACCTCTCACTTCCCTTTGAGTTTTGGGTATAGGAAGACTCGAAATGACTTCTATTTTTGCAGGGTCAACCTGGATACCTTTGTCAGAAATAATATGGCCAAGAATCACTCCCGCCTTGCACATCAATCTGCATTTCTTGTCACTCAAGGCGAGATGAGATTCTTAGCAGTGAAGAAGCACTTTTTCTAGATTCTTGAGGGCTTCTTGAAATGAATCACCAAACATAGAGAAACCATCCATATAGATTTCTATGCATTCAAGGTCAGCAAAAACAACCAAGATTGCCCTTTGAAATGTAGCAGGGGCATGCATAGCCCAAAGGGAAGCACTAGATAAGAAAATGTACCCCATGGACATGTAAAATTGGTTTTGTCTTGATCTTCGAGTGTTATCT
Organism: Pinus tabuliformis; assembly: GCA_031772625.1. Classification (NCBI taxonomy): domain Eukaryota; kingdom Viridiplantae; phylum Streptophyta; class Pinopsida; order Pinales; family Pinaceae; genus Pinus; species Pinus tabuliformis. Next base: position 1,435,777,789 of record CM062820.1, on the reverse strand, counting down.
GTATTTGGTTATATCCGCTAAAGCCGTCTAGAAAAGAAAAGTACTTCTTACCAGCATGGGTATCGAGTACCTAATCAATGAAACGAAAGGGGACGTAATCTTCGAGAGTAGATTTATTCATTTATTTGTAGTGAATAAAGATGTGACATCTCCCATCTTTCATTGGCACTAATACTAATGGAGAGACCCACTAGATGTCGGAAATGAGATAGATAAAATTGGCATCTAAGAGTTTTTGCAATTCTTGTTTTACAATGTCTCTTAGAGCTGGGCTCATCCGCCTTTGGGGTTGTTGGACAGGTTGGGCTCCATCCTGAATATAGATATGGTGTGTATATCTTTCAGGAGGGATGCCTTTCATATGTTCATAACCCCATGCAAAGGCATCAAGATGGTTTTGCAACAAATTCACAAGCTTCTCTCGCTGAGAAGGATCCAAGTCCGAACTGATATACAAGGATTTACCTGGACTAATCTCAACAAGAGTAGTATCAGGCTCAAGAGTACATAAGGGTGTCACTAGAGATGGTGATGATGGGGGTAGAGACTCATATCCTTCCTCAAAATATAGACTAAAAATCTAACTCAATGAGTAGAAATTAGGCATGGTGTCTAGGTTGTTTACGAAGTCTTGAATCTCTCCCTCCTGTGAGGACTCAATGTTCTGATGTATCAAGGAAACAGGCTGAGTCTCCTCATCACTACTGTAGTCTAACTATAAAGTGTCTTAGAGCTCCTAAATGGATCTAGTGGGTGGATATAGGGTAACTTTGTTTCTGGAATCTCCATGGGAAATATGCATATCACCAGAACAACATCTGATATAAGAATTAGACGTAACAAGCCATGGTCGTCCCAAGATCAAGGGATGCCCTACCACAGGGTTCTTTGGCTAAAGAACAATGAAATGTGGTGGTATATTCCCAAGAATCTAAGGAGACAACCACATCATCCAACACTCCTTCCGGCTTGATTTTAGATCTATCTGCCAGTTCAAGCACAGTGGGAGTAGGATGAATATGCACTAGTCCAAGTTGATCCATGTTTTACTTAGTCATAACATTAATGGCTACCCTTGGGTCTATAAGTACATTGGAGACAAGAACATCACCTATCTGAATAGAGACAACAGGGTTTTCGGGGTCGATATATTTTTCCATGTGCATACATCCCATCATTAACTCTACTGCTCTACCAACAAATTGAATGGTTTGTGGTTCCAATATTCTCCTTCCTAGCTTCTTGAGACAGAGTTCCCTAATGATTTGTGTATAAATGGGGATCTCTTTGATACCTTGGAGTCTAGGTACCCTTATGAAAAGGTTCTTAGGCTCGAAAGCCAGGCTAGACTCAATGATGGTGTCTTTCTTCTCCACCACTAACCTCTCTAGATAGGGAGATCGGTTGGAAGAAGATGACAAGGGCTCAGAATGTATAGGGATAGGCTGAATCGTGTCATATTTTTATGAATGGTTAGGAGTTTCCTCCTCTCCTTTCTCATCGATAATCACCATGGGCTAATTTGGATTCTCTGAGGTTACTACCTTCCCTGATCTCAATTGGAGATCATTGACTCCAACTGGCATAGTCTGAAATTTGGATAAAGAAAGCGGGGTCATAGAATGTGTCATTTGTACCACTTTTCTATTAGGGTTGGGTAAAAGTTGAGCAGGCAGGTGAGAGGATCGAAGCAGTGGAGGTAACGGTAATGGTGGCATAGGTTGACTTAGCTGAGGAGATGATGGTTGAGGCATTGGGTAAAGTGCATATGTAGGAGGGTATGATTGCATAGGTGCATGATTGGAATTATGTGAATGATGTGAATGGTTTGGCCCCCTCCATCATTTTTGCCAAGATTGGGGTGGTTTTCCATATTGATATTGATTCCCCTGCTACCAATGCTGAGAGTGACCAGTGTTAGAATAGGAATATGAATTTGAATTATAACTAAAAAAATGTGATGGAGATTCAGGAACCATACCTGCACTTACCTAAGGCCAATTCCTTCTTTCTCCCATAGCATGCAATGATTTGGCTTCAGGTTGTCCCCCTTTCAATACATATTTTAGCCCAGGTATAAATGGAAATTTATCCATAACACAGTTATCTGAACAAATTGCACATTTATTAGTTTCTTTAATAACTAGAGGACATTCTCTTAACGGATGCTTTCTTCTACATTTAGGACAGAAAATAGAAAATATCTCTTGCTCTTCTACAAGTTTTTGTTGAAACTTCAAAGAGTCTATTGTTTACTACCAGTATTCATTATTTCAATTTTCATATTGTCCATTTTGTTTTCTAATCCAATAATCATAACATCGATAATTCGATTTTTCTGTTTTTATTCTAAATTCATTTACGGAACTATTTTGATTTCTCGAAAATTTCTTGCACAAGTCACAAATATGATCAAAAGTATTTTGAGAAATATCCCCTCATCCTAATAGATTTAAATTATTTCTAGCATCATCAGTGAGCAGGCGTAAGAAGAAGGTTCTAATCATACTTAGATCAAATTTGTACTTTGACTTTTGAAGGATATACATGAATCTCTCCAAGTAGTCCTCTAAAGTCTCATCATCATTTTGCACAATAGTAAAGAATTCATCTTGAATATATCTAATTTTACAATATTCCTGATATTTTGATAAGAACGCTCTCTTCATTTTCTCCCAAGAAGATATAGCGTTTCGTCCTAGTCCCATGAACTAGCAAAGTGTTGCGTCCTTGAGGGTTGCAGGAAATAGCTTTAACTTCTGGGAATCAGATGAATAATCATAACTCCTACACAAAATATCATACTCAAATAAGAAAAATTCTGGCTCTTTATTTACGTAACCATAAAGATGAGGAAGAGTTGATGGTGAAATGTTTTTCATTTGTACGTGTGTATCGGGATCCACAATCGGGAATCTAAAAGTGTATTTTTCCTCATTTACATGATTTTCACCAATTCCTTCTGCATGGTATTCCATATCTTCCTTTGTTTTTGTTCCACCAGAACTGCTCTTAACGGGCTGAGAAGACTAACTATGGATTCCAACAGTTCCCTTCTTCTCCTTTATGGGATGTGTCACACTTGAACCACTGCTACCTCGGCTAGGTGGACTATTCCTGTGTGATGATTCTCAGTTTGTTTGGACTTTCTACGTGGAAAAAAAGGCACAATGTGAGTTTCGGTTTCAGATTTGTCAGTGTTTCTTTGGCCCCTAGTGGGCTTCGGACCCCTACCTCTTTTACGCATTCATATCAAAAATTGACTAAACAAAATTCAAATAAAAACTGCAAAGTTTCAGAAAAATAAATCGGCACCGATAAATTCCTTCAAACAATAGAAGCACACCATAGAAAAATAATAGCAGACTTACCCCTATTGGACAAAATGAAAATTCTTACCAATTAAAATCACCTCCCCAGCAATGATGCAAAAATGATGGGTGCAGGAATTGCACCTAAGCAAACTCCTCAACACTTAATTTTCAACCGGAGGGTTTCATAAACTTAGAGACGAAGCATAGGCAATGCCAGAAATGGTATGAACTTTTCCTATCTCTAATCCTACTTCTTAAAGGAAATGCTTTGTAGAATCATACAGAAAACAATCAGAAAGGTAATTAACACCAAAGCAATTGTAGTTATGGAATGTAAAAGACAATTTTCATGTAAATTAGGTAAAGAAATTCCACACAATAGAAACAATCTTAAATGATAAATTGAAATGGTATGTTCATCTTCAGATGGATGGCTAATAATCTGACAAGTGGGCCCTTGCATAAGTTTGTCTTCCTTCTGATATTCCTTCCACACAAACAACCTATCCTTGCACTATTACAATATGCTTGCACTAGTGCATGTATAGTAACTCTGTGCAAAAGTATATGTGACCTCCCTTACTAAAGAATTATTTCTTTGTAAAGGTGCTCTAAGCCTAAGGGCTTAGAGGACTCCATTTTTGTGACAAGAGACCAGCTCTTGCACCAAAGTAGAGCTTCCTTCACTTAGTTTCCAAATTACGTTCGGAAAGACTGAAAGATATGCTGAAAAAGAATTGCATCTGTAAATGAAATTCTAATGTAAATTATTTGTGAAAAATGAAATGCTTCAATTCATTAAACCTTACAAAGTAAATAAACTTCATGAAATAAAACCATTTCAAATGAATCAAATAGTAGTCTAAGTGTTTATCCATTGAAAGATGTTTATGTTCTTTTCAAGTATAATATGTTCATGATGATTTGTATGAAACTGCTTCCAGATCCTCTTAAAGATGTACTTTTAATACCGAATACAGTTACTAAATTATTGATTCATTCACTTGTGTAATAACTAGAAACAATATGCAGAGAAATGATTCACTATTCACTGTAAAATACTAATTAAACCAAAGTGTAGGAAAGAGTCCTCTACACGAACTGATAAATAAGAGTTAAAACAAAGATTTAGAATAAAAGAAATGAAAGAAAGATATCTCATAAATAAAATAAACACAAATAACCCTCAAACCATGGACCCGTTTCACACGTTAGCTACAAAATATATTTTAAATCAAAACTTGAAATATAAATATTAAAACTATAACATCACACAGTTGTAAACAAAATATCCACACCTTCTTTCTGAATAACAAAAGCGAGAGGGGTAAATGAGATGGGTTGGCCGGGCCCTAGCCAACCAGCTTGTTCCCCTTCTAAGGAATGAAAAAGCTCAGGACTTCGAAAGATACATCAACGATAAAATAGATGTTAGGTATGCAAGTCATGACAATTCTCTTTTATTACTTGATTTGACAAATGTACATGACAGAGCAGTCCAGCCCCAGAGCTGACGCGATAACCATATTACATGAATAAAATTACAATCGATGGTTCTCTACTTACTAGCCTTCTCCTACCTATATCTATATTATATATATCCTTTCAGCTCTAGCCTCTACAAACATTTCTTGTTTAGGCCTTTCATCCGAACAGACTTAGAAACAGATATTACAAACTTGGCTAGCAGTTATAATACACATGAATCTCGCTTGGCCATAACCTAAATTTGGAAAATATTCCCTGATTGTGTGCCACCTACTATCCTTCTTTAGTTCATCAATAGCTAAACTCAGAGTCAAGGATCAAGACCCGTCCTTGTGGAAGATTTGGCTTCTCAGAAATTTCAAACAATCCTCGTGGTGGTGCAGTAATCTACCTACACTAGTGTTGATGCCCCGAAAATCGTTGTATCAACATTGGGGGATAACCACCCGGTCGGACCTTAATACAACTCCTTTTCCGTTTGGAATGGTGGCTCCGACTGGGGATAATGGGACCAGTTTCCTAGTAATGAATAAAAGGGGTGGATGAATGATTGATTATCTAATCTAACAATAGGCAAATAATTTAATCTATCAGTAAAATAAAAGAACTACTACTAATCCCAGGAACTATTGTACTTTGAAATGTAGCGCTTGATGATCTATGTCTATTGACAGGCATATAGATGACTCTATCTAATAAACATGGACATTCATTCATTCAAGGATTACTTTGTTTAAATAGTTAAACAAAGTGATTAACACAATATTGCTACACTTATCATTTATATCATCGATACATATATGATCAGAAGAAATGCATACTGTAAACATCCAATAGTGGAAGGAATAAAGAATGTTGTTAAAACACATACATATATCCGATAATAGCAAAAGTGATCAAATGACAATTCATATAAAAAGAATGAATTCAGACATAGATAATAGTACCATATGAGCTGCTTATCACTCTCCAATATCAATCGCTATTTGAAATTCTTCTTCCAACGCAGAAATACTTTCAAACAAAGGCAGTAGTGGACATTCGCACAAAATCTTCTTTGTCAAAATCAGAATAATTGGTCCAGTTTTATAAAAGAATATGCATGAAGTACAGTAGTGCAACTTCAGGCTTTAAGTCAGGTACAAAACTTACGACCCTTTCCAAATACAATGAAAGGGTCTATAAATACTTAATTAAGCTAACTACCTATGAAACTGAAATCCTACTTAATTGGTATCAATTGATCTTGAATATCTCCTTCACAGCAAATCTGGCAGTCGGCGGCATGAATCATCATTTAAGCTGTTTGCCTTTAAACCTGAGCTGACATATCGCAAGCATTGGCTCCATTTCGGGTGGTTTGTTGAGGCGAGAATTGAGTTGGGCTGCATAGGTGGCATCCTGAATATCGAGAATGATATACACGATTGCATCTGTAAGGCATTTGAGGGCGACTCTCTGGCTGTGTGGTTTGACTAAGAAGAACTAATAGGTGTCCAATGTCAAACTGTTAATTCCTGCGATTAATCTCCCATTTTTCTCTATTTCTGGATAACATGACTGCTCCAATGTTTTCGCCACTGTCAATTTACCTGGAGTACATTGGGAAATCATGTTAGACAAGTAGAGAGTATTATTAACCAATTCAACCAAACTACTTGTGGTTGATTTGCATCTTGAAATTGCTCTCTTTGCTTTCATTAACTGGGATTGCCATTCTGTAAATAATACCTCCTTATGTGACTCTAAAATCTTTGGTAAATTAGCCACCTGTCCCTGATCGGTATCTTGCCATTCAAGAAAATTAGTTAATGTTTCATCGGCTTGATCCAAGTCTGTTCTAGCTTTTTCTGATTTTTCACTTATTGATGTCGTCAAATCGCATAATGGTTCCGCCTGGGTGATTTGTTGACATAAAAGCTTTATCTGTGTTATCAATGCCTTGTTTATCTGTAATGCCTCTACTTTGAATTCAACTATCTGTGGAAGATTCTTTGTTTTCTCTAGCTGGGCTGATAGTTGAGCAATCTGCTCATCTTTTGACTTCAGCATTTGTTCATTTGCTGCTTTCAATTGTGCCAATGCCTCAGACAACTCTTTCTGCTTTTGGACTGCACTGTGATCAATCCTCTGTTTTTCTTCCCGCAATTGTTTAGTTACTTGATTATTTATTTGTTGTTGTGTTAACAATTGTCGTTCTGCTTGCTCCGCCTTCTGCTGTGCTTCTGATAGTTGTGCTTGCAGTGAAAAGATCTCTTGGTCTTTTGTTTTTAATAAAATACTAACCTCTGATGCCTTATCTATTGTTGCTGCTAAATAGGCTCCAGCATATTGTGATAGTTTTGTTAGGTCGTCAGAGGGGTCAAATTTCTCCTTCCAAACCACGTTGCCCGTCACTGTTTGTTCTGGGAATAGGGAAGGTTGATCAATCCTTCTCCTCTTCCTCTGTCGTTTTACCATAGCTTTGTGTCTTGGGCTATAGAAGACATCTAAGGGAGGAATTTCTTCTATTTGCAAAATAATCTAATCGGAGGGATCCTTTGGGATTATCTCTACTTCTTTCGAATTGGGTAGGCCGCTGGTTCCACTTAGAACCTATTTTGAAGTGGTCTCCTGTGTGTCTGCCGCTTTTGATGTCTCAGCATCTTTAGATCATTCAAGATTACTGATAATTGAATCGAATTGCTGCCATTCCTGGAGCAATTTCAGGTCAATTTGAGTATCTACATTCACCTCTATGCTGCTCTATTCCTGCTCTTTCATTTAGGTTTCCTCTTGTCTTTTCATATGCACTTCCTCCTGTTCTTTTGATGTAACAGGAGGTTCCTTAGTAAGTTGCTATTCAGGCTCGCTTGATTCTGTTGCTGGGGTTGTTGCTAACAGATCTAGAGGCAGAGTTTGCAACCTCTATTCTCTAAGTCTGTTGAATTCAACTAACCTGTCATCTTTGTATTCCATTCTGGCCAGTGAGTTAACTTGGGACATCGACTCAGCTGAGGAGAACAGGTCATCAAACTTATCTTCTTTATGATCAAACTTTGTCAATTTGGCCTGTTCAAGTGCATTATAAGCGACTTTGTTTGGATCAAATCGCCTATTAGGGAGAGTTGCTAGAGTTAATGACTCCATCTTTTTAGATTCTTTCTCTGCATGTTTGAAATCATGCAAAGTGTAGACACCACATCTCAGAGGAAAAGAGGGCCAGACCTGCTTCTTATTTTTCTTTAGAGTTTGTGTAACTCCTTCGGAGATAATCTGATAGGCTATCTCCCTCACCAGCAGTTTATCAGGTATGTACAAAGGAAGGACATGAGGTTTGGCTTGGCTGCCGAAAATTCTTATATAAGTAAATTTTTCCTTTGTTTAGTAATCTTCGGCAAAATCACATAATCAATCTTATGTCGACGCGTTTCGAACCAACCAGTGTGGTTCATCGTCAGGACAAGATGAACCACATTGGTTGGTTCGAAACACGTCGACATAAGATTGATTATGTGATTTTGCCGAAGATTACTAAACAATGTTATGGATCACAGAAGTCTAAATTCCTTATAAATTTTTCCTCTCCAAACCATCTTCCTATTGATGTCAAATCAATCCCTGCTTGGTAGGAAATCTTGGGAGCAGGTTTATCAAAAATAGAGTAATGAATGGGTAACATAAAGCCATTGCAGACTTGGTATAAATGGTGCTTATAGGAAGTTTTCCACAATTTTTGATGGTATATGTGAATGGGCATGGGGTCTTGTGAAGTCCACCTCCAGCCGAACATGGGAAATTCAGAATTAAAACACAGGGTGTCTAGTATATAAGCACTGTAGTAGAATGGGGGAATAAGCCTTTCAGTGACGCGGCTTTTGCTTCTAAAATCAAGAACTGCTATTGCTAGCTTATCTGACAGTATAGTTTCCCAATCCATTATTTCACTATTACATGCCACTTCCATCAAGGGAACCATTTCTATAGTGAAATTAGCGGAATCGTGCAACCCCCACAATCTACACATCATTATCCCAACATAACAATAAGGAGAACATATAGAATCAACAGAGTACTTACCCGAAGATTCATGCTTGTGTTTTGCCGGATTTTGTCTCCAATCCTGAATGGGTTCAGATTCAATTTCGTTCTCATTTCGGAATTTCTCCAGAAATGCCTTGTTGTACTTATTCTCTGTCACAGGCAAATGATACATTTGCCTCAAATCATTAGACTGAAATGAACCAAAGATTCTCCCATCACTGGTGTAGAAGGTTCTGTCTGTGATTGGGATTTCCTCAATTGTCCACCTCACTACATCTGTATATGGAAGAATTTGCTCCCGAGCTGCTATCCGATGAAGGAAAGAGTCGGCTAAGTCCTTTAAAGTAGCATCAGATTTTCGATTGGTATCTGCTGTGGCTTGTACTACTGTCCCCTTGGGTTCTTCGGCCTCAATCGAATTATAGGTACTTTGCCAAGTAGTTCTACCGAGTCCTAGACATGTAGTATCGGATATCAATCCTTTTCTTTTAGTTCCTGGATCAGCGATGAGTTGTCCTGTGGCTGGAGAAGCAGAAGCGATTGAAGTTTTCTTAGACTTCTTCCACATTCTTCTTGAATCTATTACTTCGGAAGAGTTCTATACAGGAGTGAAAATGAACGTAATACAGAGAATTGGTAGCGCAAACCAAATATGAGTGAGATATATTGATCAATGCACGATGAAGGATTAACTTAAAGTGGGCGTGGATACAGTCTGTGAAAATATTTTTAGGCTTCCAATTTCATTAAATGGCCGTTAAAACCTGCCAATCCTTTAAATGCCCATCATATCGTTTATTGGCCAAATGATTTGTTTAAGCGTGCCTTGGATGTTTTGGCGGTTGAGTGCAGGTGAATCACTATTTGGAAGATAAGGCCTTTAATACGAATTAATTGTAATATCACTGCTTTAACAATTCTTTGAAATTCGCGCTTTTGGCTTTATCGCAATCGGGCGTCGGGGGAAAGCTTAAATCGTTATATTGGTTCCTTTTGGAATCCTCGATTGCTGATAGCGATATTGCATCACATCGGGAGTATTAACTGAGCACTTTTAAAAGCATGCATGGTACATCCCCGATTGCCAACAACGATATCGCATCGCAGCGAAGCAAAAGGGACTTTATCACAACGCATTAGAGCGAAAGGAACTTTTGTTATGCTCACTGATTATTGTCGATATCCGATAGCCTATTGCGTGTTGTTGCGTCGAAGAAAACCAATGGGACTTTAAGTTATGCCTCCTTTGTCATTGCGACATGCGATTTTGCGATCGCTTTATCGCAATGATAAAAGATTAATCATTTATATTATAAGACCAAATAATTGGTTTATCAAAAAGGTTTTGTAATGTTTTTATTTTGTTTTCAGACCTTTTTGAGTAATACAAAATTGATACCAATTAAAATAAAATAAAAAGGGACCCATTTCATATTATAGTTTTGAGAACAAAAATGATATGAAATGGGGGGTTGTTGTAGAGCACAACAACTAGTCATACTCATTCACAATTAATACTGAGTTCCATGATTACTCTGGGAAAATAATATGAGTTACAATAGATATGTAAATAGGCATGAAATCCATATAAAATTATTAATAAAGTGCTAAAATAAATATTAATATAAAATATGAGCATGTGCAGGAATGGGTAATTATATTGTAATAGTGCAAGAAGGAAGGGTCTTTTATTGAGATAAAAAAAAGGTTAATTTTTATGGAAATGGGGTAGAAAATAGGGCAATTTAGGATACCAACAGTCTCCAAGACATGATTAGATAGGATTCAAGCTCTTTATCCATGGTAAATAGTCAAAACAACTTTGGAAGCTTCTTGAAGAGGAAGCTTTGGAATATTTTTTAATTTTCATAAATTTCTAGAATCAATGCACCTGCAGAAAGGAGCAATAGGTGCCGACCAGCACCAGTGAACAAGGATGCAACCAACACTAAAGGAACGTGGCTAAAGAGGCAAGGTACGTTGGGGCTAAAAACAATTTTTTTGATCAATTTGCACTAGGAACACATACTTTTTGGAGAGGCCATACTTAGGTATTTTGAAGGGATGATGACAACATGTTCATGGATATTGATTGATCATGTTTTAAGGCCTATTGACCAGATGTGACAAAATGGCCTATAACAAATTGCCCGTGAAAGTACAAAGTAAAAAATGATAGTTGATGACTAAATTACTTTACCCTATGACAAGTCCAGATCAATAATAGCTTGTCGATATTATCATCTGTTACAATACATTTTCATCATGATATCATTGTTTAGAGAGGCATACCCATGCTCAACACATAAGCTAACATTACATGTACAATGACTAAGAATTCACATCCACTGATGACAGAGAGTGGACCCATGCTTGGATGACTATCTATATGATCATAGACATCATACTTTGTAATCTCATGTTAATCCTCAAATAACATCTTGGATGGGTGAAACTAGATATATGGTCTTCTAGCTCATTCATTTTATCATCCAATGTACGAGTGTAGCCATGCGAATAAATGAGTTGAACTCCAACATGGTAGACACCGTATGATTACCAATCAATGATGTAAGTCATTAACAGATGTGAGAGAAACCACCGATAATGATAATGACTCTCAAGGTAATGTAGTACAATACATATGGTGTGAATAAATGTGTTGAATTCAAACACCATAAATAATATCTTAGTTGAAGGCGATTGGTGTAAACCCGTCACCGAATGCAAAGAAACTTTCCATTGATGTATGAAAGTACAAGGCACTGAAGGGAGTTCATAAGTCAACTTCCAATGTAATGAGCTGATGTCAATGGGAAGTGACTCATCGCATGAGGGCATTGATATATCCCCCATCAATGACATGAAACGAGCATCAATATTTGAGACTGGATAATGCTGATGTAGGGATGGTTCAAGAACAATAAACATGAGTGAATTCATAATGGTATCATTGAAGATATCAACTGAATACTTCTCTTGAACACATCAATGACACTGAATGAAGTTGGTAGCATTGACACAAAATTGATTGTGGAGGCTTTTTATTTGGTGTGATGAACTAAAGAGGAAAGCATATTTCCAAATCCAATAGTCACAAAGATGAAGTGAAAGAGTGTCATGTTCAAGAGTGACTCAATACAATTAATATGTCAATTACCCTATTTTCCCAATTTTGCTAACCATTTCTAGTCAGTACCTGTTTATTTTTTATAAGATTGAGGAGGATAACATATTCATGATCTACAACTTCATCCTTCAGATGAATCCCTCTAAGTATTTTTAACGAACCTTGAGGAGTTGTGCAGTATCACCATGTTCGACGAGTCCATCATTGTTTGATTTTTTTACTAGTCTAGCAAAGGTGTAACTTGACTCCTTTTTCATATTTAGATAGTTTGAAAAATATTAGAAAACAAAAACTCCAAAGGTTCCTTTTTGTGAAATTGTCTCTTGAGTCTAAAAAAGAAGAAAATGATACTCAAGAGAACCTCTAACCCATGTTCGACTAAGGTATTCCTTTTTTATAAATAGTCTATCTCAGTCTTGAAAATGGTTGAACTTATACTCAATATACATATTTTCATTTATTTTAATGAGTTCGAAAAGAAAAGTACTCAACAATATTTTCATGTTTATGGAGTCTGAAAAGAGTTGAAAGAGGACTCTAGGGAATTCCTTTTTCGTGACTTTATAGAGCTCAAAAAATTTATAAAATTATGTTCCATTCTCAAAATGACTTATTGCAACTTCAAAAACATTTCTAAATGCTTCAATCAAGTGTTAACTTTCTCAAACACCACCAAAATATTAAAAATATGTGCATTTATGGAAAAACATTTAGGTCAAATTTAGGTCAAAAGATTAAAATATAATAAATTAATAGTGAAAATGACCATGAATAGGTGCAAACTAATTTTATTTTCACCATTTACATTTTACCTCTTCATGGGTGTTCCATGTTATGAAACCAGCTCACTGAAAGATAGAAAATATAGATAAACACCTTCAAAATAAGCCTATTCGAGGGGGCAACCTACTTTACATTACAAAAATGAACAATTCTTGGATGATACAAATGACAAGACCTCCTTTCCATATATAAGAGTCTAAGGGGTCATAATATAATCATATCGACATAGCAATAATAATGTAAGGGCACAATAATAACAATAACAGGCTTCTATGGGCACAATAATAACAATATGGGGACTACATGGGCACAATAATATAATAAGGGGGTTGTACTAATAATAGTAAGGGGTTACACTAGTAGTATAGGGATCTACCATGCCCCTCTCCTTCAAAAAGTGTTGTCCTCAATGCTTGAGTAGTTTTTGATTCTTCTGTATAAAATTATTTTCCTTAGATGTGGAATCTTCAACGGGTAAGTTCTTCCACTTCATGATATACTCTGAAATTGATTGATTTCGTAGCTCTTGGATTATTGTTTCTATGACTGCTCTAGGTTACAATATGATTTTTCCTTCCTCATCAAGTTCTGGCAATATTGTTTGAACTCAGATCTTTTGCAACTTTTGAATGAGTGGCCACACTTCTTTGTCCTACTTACATTCATCCCTTGCTTCATTTATCCAATCTTGTTGGATAGTAGAAATACAACAGAACACTTCTTCCACATCCTCATCCTTTCTTAAGAGTGCATCTGCAACAACATTTTGCTTTCCCTTTTTGTAGATGATTTCAAAGTCATAACCCAACATATTTGTGACCCATTTTTCTATTCTTCTAAAGATAATATTTGTTCTAAGAAGTATTTAAGACTATCATGATCCATTTTTACCTTGAAGTGTCTTCCCATTAGGTAAGGTTGCCATTTCCTAAGTGCATGTAGTATTTCCAACATTTCCTTTGTAGGTTTTAACCTCGTACATAAATTACCTGCATACGAATTCTAAAACACATAAAATAAACAATGCGAGAGAATAACACATAAAAAACATATACAAAAAGATTTTCCCCTGGATCCCAAAACTAGGACTACCAGCTTGATTTTTCATTATATTCATTTCAATGTTATAATACATATTTATACATGCCGAAGCATCCAATACCATCAACCGAAAACCATCTCTTCCAAAAATACGTGTGCGAAAATCATGCACAAAACCATAGGTGGGTCCTCCCAATGTAACATAGGGTCCAAAACCCCCTAAAGTGGGGTTACGGGTACACCTCAAAGCCCCGGTGACCCCACCCCCCTGTCCACCCCTACTACACAATCGGCACAACGAAGGGGGCCTCCAGCCCCCCTCTAACCCCCCGGTTAACTACGTGGGCTAGTTGTGGAAAGAATATAACACGACCCAAAATTGTCCCAGTTGTTGTTTTATTTCCATAGGGGGCCCCAAGAGAGCTTAGTCATTTTTCCAACCTTGAAACGCCCATTGTCTCTCTACACCAAGAGAATTTATCAGAGCTCACAAATTTTGTCAATGCATCTGCAGTATTCTTCAAAGTGTCCACCTTTACTAGCAACACATTTTTGTCTTATACCATATCCCTCACAAAGTGATACTGAACATCTGTTAGCTTTTTCTTTGAATGATATGCGGGGTTCTTTGCCAAGAAAATTACACTTTGGCTATCACAGTCTATCCTTATAGCTCCCTGTACTAACCCCATACTTGAACACAATCTCTGCAACCAAACTACTTCCTTGCTTACATGAGTGGCCGCCATGTATTCTGCCTCTGTAGTTGATAGTGCCACCACAGATTGTTTCTTACTCATCCAACTAACTGCACCTCCAAATAGGCTAAACACATACCAACTTGTAGATCCTCCATGATCCAGATCTCTAGCCCAGTCTCCATCAAAAAGCCATGAATATCCAACATTCTTTCCAATCCTAATCTTCCTTGGTAGCAAAAACCATAATCACTACTGCCACAAAAATACCTGAAAACCCGCTTCACTATTGTCTAGTGCTCATTCCCTAGTTTTGACATAAACCTACTCAATACTCCCACTGCATGTCTAATGTCTTGTCTAGTACAAACCGTTGCATACATCAAGCTACCGACTGCACTTTCATATGGAACATGGGACATGTCCTCTTCCTCTTCTTGTGTCTTGGGACACTGTTCAGCAGATAACCTCACACCTACAAGAATAGGAACCTTCATCAGTTTACTATCCTGCATATTGAACCTTTGCAGTATTGTCTCGACATGCTTCCTCTAGTTTAATTGGAGCTTACTCTTTGCCCTATCTCTTTTAATTTCCATGCCCAGAATATAGTTTGCAGCACAAAGATCTTTCATGTTGAATTTGGAGGACAAGTGGGTCTTCAAATCCTGGATAATTTCTTTGTCATTTCCAACCAGCAACATATCATTCACATACAAGACTAGATAAATAGCATGGTCACCAATTAATTTAAAATACATGCAATGATCTACTTTGCTTCTGGTGAAGCAAAGTCCCTGTTGTTATCACTCAGGTTTTCCCTTGGCTCCTTAAGGGATATGGCCGAGGTAACCACAAACCAATCTTTGGGCTGCAGGTTCTAGCCTACCTGCAGTCAGAGAGGGCTCTCTCTTTAAAATTTAACTTTGTTTTGGGTTGATTTTAGGCTAGTTATGGTGTACATGGGTTTTGTTTTGATTTTGGTGGGAGGGATGATGTTTTCAAGCAGAATTGGGATGCATAGAGTGAGGAGTTCAAACCATTGGGCATGGAGTCATGGATTAGGGCTTGTTGTTGCGTTTTCTTGGTCACAAGAGGAATACAGAGTAGGATAGCTACAAATAGAACAATATCAGGCTGGAATAAAGATGGAATGAAGGTCAGAGATGAAAGGCAAATAAAAATATTTCATTAACTAACAGAGAGGGAAGGTGAATGATAGTTTCTCTAGGAGCAATCAAGAATTCCTAAATAATAGTCATATGTGAAAGAAACGGGGTAAACATGATCATTCAATTATGCATATTCATAACCATTTCTGAAGAAAACATATAGAAATAACAAGAACTGAGCATAGGGTGCAGTCAAGCAAAACCTAAGTTATTCTTTTTTCTTGCTATTTAGATGGTAACACAATGGTGCATAAACATATGTAAACTGTAAACAGAGGTAGGAAAACACTTATTGAGCCATGTAGTAGCACAGGAATTCCACAGTCACTCTTTGGCCATTAAATAACACAACAGTTAGTTCTCCATCCAAAGCATTCCAATAGTCTTTGATTATAGAGCTCTCAAAATATACAGCGCAAGTGTAGAATGAGGATTATCAACCAATCAACCCCAAATACGTTCTATGGGGAGGTATATATACAAAAACAAGATAAAAAATATCTAGGTGATGAATCTTCAAGCAATAAATTATATCACCAACCCTTGTCAAGGAGTAAATGAAGCATTAAACACTGCAGTTAATGTTGGCTTGCTAGCTGTCTATTTTGTCAGAAAACTTTTGACTTTCTGGGTTGAATAAGTCGGCTGCCTGCTGCGCATTTAATTTGCGTTTTCTGGGCCTGCTGCTGGTACGTTGTCTGTTGCTGTCTAGGTCTTCATCCTATGTGCTCGGCTTGTTAGCATTTGATGAGTTGTAGTTATCATTTCAACTTTTCTTTATGCTGATCTACCTTTGTTAGGTGTATCGTGCCATCTGCATATGCTGAACTATAGCTTGATCAAAAAAGAATTAATAAACAAAATCACCTGAGAAATGTCTCTATCATCCCATTCCACCAATCCTATGTAGGTAGCTGATGCATTTGTATCTTTATCAGTGTTTCCTCAGCTTCTGTGCATCTATGGAAAGTGGGCTGGAATTCGAACAGGTGGTTTATCTCATGTGCAATGTAGAATAGATTTTCCAATTTATCGAAGACACTCTGTCCTGATGGAGGCCCTGTACTTTCTGAAGTACTTGAGGAAGCTGTGATTTGGTTGGCAGCAAAATTATTTACTCTGTTGGCATAAAGTTCATGTGACAACAATCTTCCAACACTGGTTAATAAACTTGGTAGCCCTCTGCTATGTAATGCCATGATCTTTGTCTAGAACTCATCGACCTCCGTTTGCATTTCTTGGCATTTTCTGTCCAATGTCTGCACGAAATTCCTAAGGATTTACACCCTTTTTATTAGCAAAATAGTTTCAGTCCTATTACTGATTCCTAATGTTTCCAGTTGTCCTTTGGTACAAGTATTCAAATATTGGATCATTCTATTTGCTTGCTCGGGCATATTTCTCAAGGATGCTCTAGCCTTTTGGTTTTCAAACTAAGCCAAGTTTATCAAATCCATTTGCTCATGAATGGTTTCAATGGATTGCCATTGGTCTGTAATGGATTGGCCAATTTTGGCCCACAAACTTTTCTTGATATCTGCTAGAGTCCTGTCAAAAGTGAGCTCTTTCTCCAGCTCCTTTATTCTTCTTTCCAAGGCTTTGACTTCTCTTGTCTTCTCAGCTACATCCTACTTTGATTTGTCATATTTTCCCTCAATTGTAGCCAGCTTTTCCTTGGTTTCTCTCAATTTTGTCATTTGCAATTCCAGAGCTTCTATTTCCTTCATTATATTGTCCATTTTAAATCTGGTGCCTTGCTCTGTAGGTGCTGAAGTAGAGGCTGAAATTGGTACTGAACTTCAAGTGCCTGCTTCTGATGTTGTAACAGTGGGAGGGGTTGTTGTGGTGGCCATGGGAGGAGCATCTGTAAGAATCTGAGCTGTTTGAATTGGTTGAGGGGCCAACTCTCCCTGTCTTGCCTGTAATGATGCCTCCAATGCACTCTCTGTTTCTACCAACCTTTTATGTAAGGTTGTAAGAAAAGCTACCACGTCCTAATTCTCTTTTTGTTGTGCCAGTTCTGTAGCTTGAGGATGCAATGTGGGTGACAGTCTAATTTGTCTTCTTAGGGCAGCTATGTCTTCATCCTTGTTTTTAATCAAAGCTTGTACACCCTTGGGATCAGAGGGATCATGTCCCAGCTCTATGATAATCTCCTCCAAGGACTTGATTCTATTGTCCTTGGCCTGTGACAAAGCTTTCTCCAACTCAAGTTGGGTAGCAGTGTTGTGCAAAGAGTTTTGCAATCCATGGGCTAACAATGTCTTATCTGCTAGAGTAGCATATACCATCTCCCCAGTCTGCTTATGCAATTCAATCTGGTCCATCGGATGGATATCCTTGGCAAACACTTCTAGGTTGGTTCTAATGTAATCAACAGCTGATTGGGGTTGCTGAGTTGTAGGTCTGAAGTGACCGAGGGTCATTCTTCCTTCCTGGATGTCATAGGCTGCCATTAGCCTTTTCTGATTGGTAGGGGCCATCCTTATTAGCTGGTTGTACATTTGTAGTCTCACTCGCTCATTCCTAGCCTTGATATCAGTAAATGCTTTTTTAATATTAGAGGGTTGTCTGCCATGTTGTCTTATGGATGTTACTTCCACTCCCTATTGTCTCTCTTGCTCCTGCTGAAAAGAGGTGGCCGATGTCTCCATGCCTGTGGGAATTTGCTATTCTATGGGCCCCTCTAGCATTTCTTCCTCCATAAAAGGATTTAACCTTTGTCTCTTTTCTCCTTTCTGATCTGTAGATGTCCCTAGAGGGGTCTCTTGCTGCCTATCTCTCTTCTTCGCTCTTTCCTCATTTAGAGGTGTCCGTAATACTCGAGTTTCTGTCACATTTGTTTGTGCAGAAGGGTCTTGTCCTTGGCTTTGTTCATCTATAGTAACTCGTTGATCTGCCATTGTTTCTTGCTGTCCCAAATCGTGCACTTGTTCTTCTGAATGCTGCACCTCTTTTCCTTTATCCATTGCTGCAGATGAGGTACTTTCTTGGGCAGGTTGCTGGTGGGGCATGGCAGAAGAGGTGCCTTCTCCAATGTACCAAGGAGCTGTAAAAAACACCTGTTCACAAGATTCCAAGTCAACAGATTTTTCTAGATTCTTGATTGCTTTTTCTGTTGTTTCTTCTTCAGTGAATTCTTCAACTAGAGTGCCCTTTACCAACTCTTGTTGATTAGCAAATTTCTCAATTTGAGGGATAGTGCAGTGTTCATATGCTACAAGCCTATATTTGATTCTTCTAAGCCTTATAAGGTGATTGGGGTCATATGGTGCCCAATAAAAGCTTGTTTTTAGCTTGAGTTTCTCCCCTAGAATCTGGTCAACATCCTTCCATGCTTCTTCCCTCTTATTGAAAATAAAGGGACCCAATTGATTTTTGATTTTTAGCTGTGCCTTTTTGCTTTTGTCGAAGAAATGCACCATATCTGCATTACCAAATTTCCAAAAGTATTCTAAGACAAATAATCTCATGGGGACATATTTGGGTAGTCGATAGGGGTCTAATTCACAGCCATAGACCCTGATTATGGTGTGGTTTTGGTAGAAATACCAGTCACCAATGCTGTAGCTTTTGGAAAGCTGTAGAATCTTCTGCATCTCATCAGTGAGTTTGGGGGGAGGATCTGTTAACAACAAGCAGGTAGCTAGATAGATAAACAGGTCAATGAACTCATAGTATGTGTATGGGGAGTAATTAATATGATGGAATACTAATGACCAAAACATGTCTGATCTCCTCTCCCCTCTTGCATCCAAATTTTTGAGGACAACTGGGAAACTCTCAGACTGATAATACAACAGCAAATGATAGATGTATGATGTGTATTTGAATACCCTTTCCCTTTCTAGGCTCATGAACTGCTCATGAATCTTATCAGCAATGTAGGTGGCATAATCATATTGGACAGTAGGGGGCTGTCTTGGAGTGAAGATAGACATCAAGGCAAAGATAGTACTGTCTACAATCTCACTTGTTATGAATCCCAGGATGTAGGAGATCATATCTATAATCATTTTTCCCTCCTTAGTAAATGCAACATGGAGATAAGGAATTGTAAATTTGGAGTAACAGTCTGGGGCATAAACAACTTAGCAATTCGGTCAATCTCTGCAGGGGGCAATTTTGATGCTTGATCTATCAGATTCTTCAGGGAAAGGGGGACCAATGGCTGAGTTGGTTTGAATTGCAACATCTCATTGATAGACTAAGGAGTAATGTAGAAGAGGACTTTACCAGCAGGGCTCATCACTGCCCTATGAACAGGATCATAATTAGAATAACAGTGATGGATGAGGTCAGGAAAAACATTTACTGAGGGAAAATAGTACATGGGCATGTTGGGCTCCCATATTCTTAATGGATCAGTCTTGTTTCTAAACTTATTCCTTATCTCACAAAAGGCTTGAAGATGAGGCTTCAGTCCTTCAATATCGTCGATTTGATAATCTCTATCTGCCAGTGGAAGCCATTCTAGCTGTCTATTGGGTGCATTTAGTGGAGAAATGTTAAGGGCAACTGGGACCTCCATGTTTTGACAATGATTACAGTTGGATTAGGCCTGTATTTGAGCAGAAAACATAGTTCTGATAATGGTTTTCTGGGTAAGGAACTCACAGTTTCAAGTTCTGTGCAGAGCTGTTTTTGAGGAGTAAAACTTAATAAAATGAACACTGTACAAGGCTCTGCAATTGGTACACTGGAAAGGGGAAAAATAAAGGGTTTTAGCAACCTACTCTTAGTGATTCCGCGGGAGAACTAGAGCTGCAATTTGAGTTGGCGGTGGTAGTTTTATTAGGGGGGTGAAGATGCCAGGTTTTGGCCGCAACTATAGTTATGTGGGGCAGAGAGAAAAAGGTTGCAGGTGCCAATATGTTTCAATGTGGATTTTCAGGTGTATTTGGCTAATTTTGTAGAGAAATCATGAAAAACAGGGTTACTGGTGCTTTTCGGGTAAATACCTGTTCACTTGGAGAAATGCTGTGGTGAATAGCTGTGGGCGGAGGGCGAACGGGTCGAATTGCAGGTCGAATAGGGCTTGGTGATTGTTGGGCACGTTGAGTGCGCACTGGTCGTAAGTGGCATGCAAAAGTTTGCAACGTTCATTTGCATAAAAAACAAACGAAAATGATGTTTTTTCCCTTTTTAACACAAATTGGGGCTTTTGCGCATTTTGGCACTTTTTTGTTATGATGTCAACATGATGTCATCGATGGGTCCCAGGTACGGCAAGGTGATGTGGCAGTTGACTGGGCCGCCGACATGGCACAAGACACGGTGGCGGGGTAGAGATGGAGGCAGATGCGGTGGCAATGACACGGGGCGACAGTGGGTTGACGCAAGAGTGACGTAAGAGGCGACGTGGCACTGACGTTAGGGGTGGAGAGACAGAAGGCAGTTTGTGGTTTTTTCGGACCGCCTTCCGTACAGGAGTGGTATTTGTCAGAGGGGCTCCGATGCAATCGCGTGGAGACATGCGTCTTTGGTACGGTGGAGAAACCGCTAGCCTATCGGAGGCTAAGCGTCGGACGTCGGGGCGGCTCCGAAATGCACGTGGGCCGTTGGATCTGGGAGGGCGGATCAGAGGGCTGACGGAGCGCGGAGCTGCGGGTACGATAATGTACGGGGCCCGCCGAATATTATATCATTTGTTTATATGGCGGGGGTTCAAAACTTTGGGTTTGTGGGTTTCGCGGGTTATTTGCGCCGGAAGTGTTTAATGTTTAAATAAACATTTGAACACCCAATATTAACAAAGAGCACATAAAGGGTAGAATAGTAAGGTTTAAGGGTAACAGGGAGTGGTTATTAATTTAACCAAAGGTTAAATTAACTCTGGGTGAGGACACAGAAGGGTTAATAGTAGTCCCAGATGGACTATTATTCCCCTGAACTATATGTATATGGCTATACTGCCATAGGGTGGGATATTTAATACATTTTGGGATTTTATATAGTTTTTTGTAGAAGTAGGGATGGGGAAGTGGTTTCAAGGAGCTATATAATAGAATTAGGGGCTAATATGAGTTTATGGATTGAGAATGAATGGATGAATGCTAAGTCCATACTATGAAAACTTAGAGATAAGAAGATGAAATGAGTATAGAATGATTTTAACACAAGAAATGTGGCTTCTTTTCATTGAAGAAAGTCAAAGCTTGACTTAGTATTTTTACAAAAATGAAGTGATAACAGGACTGGTTGGGCAGATCCCAAGGTCCTTCAGGGGTGTTAGTATGAAACTTTGGGGGGGGGTGTGAAAGGGAGTTAGACATGCTTCCATCATTCTGGCATCAAAACAATGCTTTGGCATTTCTTTCATTGATGAGACAAGCTATAACTGACAATACATCAAGTGATCAAAACCTTGCTTTCTGCAACCTCAAACTACCTACCCAGCCTAATACACCTAACATTTTTTCTTCCTTTTGAATGGGTGCACTTAGACTTGCAGACCCTGATTATCCTCTTTTCTTTTGACTACCCTCCTATCTAAATCTACCCTTATCTCTTCCAAGGGCCCAGATTAAGCAGTTGGGCTCCTTAATTTCTCTACCTAGATACTCATCTTCCAAGCTTGAACTGTTTGGACAGATATTCATTCTCTAGTCTAGAACAAGCAATTTAAACCATGGCATGGTCCAGATTGAACTGTTGGGCCATCCATCAAGCTAGCAGTGGCATTTGTACTAGCCACTTTCCTGGTCTTTCTTTGGGGTTCATTTTTATCATTTTTCAAACCAATTTACTCTTTTTTCCCTTTGATAATTCTTTTATGGCATACCCTCTTCACATTTATTAACTTTCCACTAATGCCTTTTTTTACAAAATATGGAACCTTTGCAGCATGAAAAAGATGAACATATTTGGCACTTCCACTATCAATCATGAAAAATGAAACCTATTGGTATAGGAACCTAACACTTGTATAAGTGTATCAAATTTCTGATACCACATCCTTGGTGACTGTTTTAACCCATACAAATACTTCTTTAACTTGCATACCAGTTCTTTCTTACCCTTCACCGCAAAGCGTTCAGGTTGCTTCATGTATATTTCCTCTTCGAGATCCCTGTGAAGAAATGTTGTCTTCACATCCATCTATTCAACCTCAAAATAAAAAGCAGCAACAACAGATAAAGGTAATCTAATAGAAGTTACCTTGGCAATAGGAGAAAAAATATCACCAAAATCAATTCCCAACACTTGGGAATAACATTTCACTACTAATTGAGCTTTGTATTTCTCCACCTTTCCTTCTGCATTTTTCTTCCTTTTAAACACCCATTTGCTACTAATGGGTTTCCTTCCAGTCGGCAACTCCACTGGATCTAAAGCCTCATTTTCGTGCAAATATGCCATTTCATCAACCATGGCCTCTTTCTAGAGTTTGCCGTCCTCTTAATCTACTACTTCCTTCACAATTCTGGGATCATCATCAGTAATAGATAAAGAAAAATTTGAATAGAAATCAGATGGACTATACCTTTTTGGATGCCTTCTTTCTTGAACTGATCTTCTCGCACCCGGAGTTTGTGGCTCTTCATCTTCTGATTCCTCCTTTGCTATAGAGTCTGATTCTTCCTCCTTAAGCTCAAACTCTATCTTCTTAGGTTCCTTTGGTTGGACTTCATGTTTAATAACTCTTTTACCTCTCTAAACACCACATCTTGCTTGTACACAACGTTCTGTGTGACTGGGTTTCAAAGCTTATAACCCTTTAAACCATTCTTATACCCAATAAAGATGCACTTTTCAGATATACTATCCAACTTGGTTCATTTCCCCTTTGGAACATGTACATATGCATGACATCCAAATACCTTTAGATGTGAAAGAGAGGGTTTTTTACCAGTCCATACCTCTTGTGGAGTCTTATCCCCCCACTTGATGACTTTTTTTTTTTTTTTTTTTTTGGGACTGTTCTCGTATAGACAAGGCATCACCATTCTTGCTCTCCATATTTTTCTGTCTCATCTCCTCCATCAGCAAGGATGAGACTATTTCATCAAACTACAAGGCAGTTGCATTGCTACCTATTGCAATAACCAACTATCCCACGAATCTCGTAGAGGACAGAACAAACTGATGCACTTATCTTCATCTAAAATTTTAATATCAACAGCTGCTAACTGACTTACCATAGTATTAAATGCATTCACATGCTCTGTCACCGAGTCTCTGTCTTTCATCCTTAGGTTATATAGCTTTTCCGTGGGAACAGTTTATTCACTAGAGACTTAGATTGGTACAAAGTCCCTAACTTGTCCCACAAAACCTTCGCCGTAGCTTCCCTTGATACATTCACCAATACTAAATCTAAGACAAATAATCGTATTGTGCTCTTTGCCTTCTAATCCAAATTCTCCCATTTCTCATCAGACACTCCTGTTGGTTTAGTACTCAGATCTACCATGATCCACTAATCTTTATCCACCAACAGATCCCATCTTGATTTACCACAACTCAAAATTCTGACCATTAAATTTCTCGATCTCTATCTTTCCACTGCTCGCCATCTTCTTTCACCACCAGAATTTATCTCACAGATCTCCCACTAAACAGGGTCTACCACAGGCCCAAGTGGAACCCCTTAGCAACAAAGGCATCCTCTTGAAGCCAAAATAGCTCTGATACCAAATGCAGGTTTTAACCCCATACAAAAATTACCTGCATACAAATTCTAAAACACGTAAAATAAACAATGCGAGAGCATAACACATAAAACACATATACATAGAGATTTTCCCCTGGATCCCAAAACCGCAACTACCATCTTGATTTTTCGTTATATTCCTTTCAATGTTATAATACATATTTATGTATGTCGAAGCATCCACTACCATGGAACGAAAACCATTGTGTCCAATACCATGGATCAAAAACCATCACGTCCAAAAAAACATGTGCGAAAATCATGCACAAAACCATAGGTGGGTCCGCCCAACCTAACATAGGGTCCAAAAATAATATTTTCTAGGGCACTGCCCCAGACCCCATAAAGTGGTGTTATGTGTACACCTCAAACCCCCTGTGACCCCCCTACGCTACACAATCGGCACAACGAAGGGGGGCTCCGCCTACCCTCTAACCCCCTTATTAACTACATGGGCTAGTCATGGAAAGAATATAACACAACCCAACATCCTTCTCATAAATATCTTTCTTGAGATGTAGCCGTAAAAATACCCAATCACCTACATCAAAACTTCTTTCACTGCAATGTTGATCTGCCTATTGTTTCATTCGATTCTGCAGCAAAGTGGTGTTATCCTTTAAAAGTTGGAGAACTTGTTGTTGATGCTCGATGTGATATTTCACTGCTTGAATCTTTTTCATCTTGATATGTACTTCTATCTTAAGAGTTTGAGGAGTGGTAATTTCTTCCAATGCATTACAATAAATGGTCACATTCGTTTCTTGATTCTCAATTTGATCTTTCATTTCTTGAAAATTTTTCTTCTTGATATGTCCTTCTATCTTCATAGTTTTAAGAGTGGTAATTTTGACCGATACATTACAATATATGGTCGGATTCATTTCTTCTTTCTCGAAATGAT
Organism: Pinus tabuliformis; assembly: GCA_031772625.1. NCBI lineage: Eukaryota > Viridiplantae > Streptophyta > Pinopsida > Pinales > Pinaceae > Pinus > Pinus tabuliformis. The sequence goes on along the minus strand of CM062820.1, from coordinate 1,435,752,580 downwards.
CTTACCCTTCTTGAACCTTTTTCTTCTTGATATGTCCTTCTATCTTGAGAGTTTGAGGAATGGTAACTCTTTCCAATTCTTTACATGATATGGTTAGATTCATTTCTTGATGCTCAATGTGATCTTTCACTTCTTGAACATTTTTCTTCCTTATATGTCCTTCTATCTTGAGAGTTTGAGGAGTGGTAATTCTTGTCAGTTCTTTGCAAGATATGGTTTGATTCATTTCATCTTTCTCTGGGGTTCATTCCTGGTGTATATCCTCTTCTTTTGATGTGTCATGATCCTTTTCTTCCTCCTCTTCACAATCAATGTAAAATAATTTATTCTCGACACACTTTTGACCTTTAATGTATTTCTTTTCACAATTCTAACAAATCCCTTTTGCTTTTTCTTCTTCCAATTGTTGTGGTGTCAACCTTGTAGGTTATGGAAGGCTATGAGAAACAGAACTCCCATATTTAGAGTTGTGAGGGGTAGATTTCCTTGTTTCCATAATTTTTCTTTCCACTTTTCTTGCCAACCTGAATGCATTATCCAATGAATCATGTTTCCAAAGATGAACCTCATGTTGAATGTTATCCTTTGAAGTCACTATGGGGACATCAATCCTCTACTTGTCTGGAATATCATTTTCCCTTATATTCAATTTTTTAAAGTCCTCAACGTGCTCTTCCATTGAACACTTTTGTTTGAGATTTATCAATTTACTAAAGAAAGTGTCTCTCTTTGTATCCTCATAATGTGCTATCATTTCCTCCATGAGAATTGACCATGTAACAAGTGGTTTACGAGAAAAAATCCATTTATACCATAAAAATTGATCCTCTTCTAAATATGAAGATGCAATACATACCTTTTGTGACAGTTGCACCTCATGTGGATGAAAATATTTCTCCATCTGTAGTATCCAATTTACCATATCCTCTTCCTCGTAACAATAATAATAATAATAATAATAATAATAATAATATGAATAACAATAATATACTAATAGATAAATAACTAATAATAAGAATAATATTTAAATTGTATTAAATAAAAAATATTAATAATTAAAAAAATAATAATAATTAACATAAATGAATAGTAAGTAATTAAAATTAATAAATAAACAGAAAATAAATATAAATAATAGTAAACTTAAAAAAAAAAAGTTAAATAAATGATATACAATTAAATAAAATAATATAATACAAATAAATAAATTAACACATAAAATAATATAATATATATAACAAACAAATGCTTTCAGATATATTCAATCATTAAAACCTAAAATTTAAAATCATAATAATAATATTAAATAAATATTTAAACAAAATTAATTAATAAAAGAAAATTAATTAATTAATTAATTAATTAATAATTATGAATCAATCAGGCCGACATTATAAGCAAAAAGATATCAAATATCTTTCTAAACAACTATTAATAGCTCCATAATTTTCACGACTCTTTCTTCTCAAAATACAGATCTCATTGCCTTGATGATGGACTCACATAGCTAGTCCGAAACGTTGGTTTCATAAATTGTTCACAGTTTTTTCCACTAGCATAAAAATTCCTCATGTCTCCTTTTCTTGATTTTAGGAGCTCGGTCTTCAAATGAATGTAACTATAATTTCAGATCTCAAAGTTCTGAGATCACTTTTTGCAGTATCCCTCTAAGTCCTCTTTCTAACCCCATAATTCTGATCAAGATTAGATTCTACAAGGAAGAGTTATGCCAAATCTCTCACGATGACCTGATTATAGACCAATTCAATAGAAATAACTTGTACGAAGCGCCACGTGTGACTTTTTGAACCTTACGATCTGAAACCAATAGAAAGAAAACTAAAATCCATCCTCTTTATGTCACTTATTACGAAATTTCAATCTAATGCTCAAAGAGAAATTTATGATGATTTTCCCAAGGTCACCTATTTATAATGTAATTCAGAATTCTACCAAAACCCTAAATTCCTCAGATTATATATCTGAAAATATAGTGAGACAAGATCTGAAATTCGTACCTGAGCTTCACCAAGGCATTGAATCAAATGGGTTTTAATTTCCATGTCTGAACCTTCATAGAAAAACAATTATAGTGAAACTTCTAGGATGACCTATTTGAGAAGAAATTCTAGATCTTGAAAAAACCCTAACTTCCTCAAATCATATCTCTGAAAATATAGCAATATAAGCTCTCACATTTGGACCCAAGGTTACAATGATCTCAGCTCAAACGGGTTCTGGGTTTAGCTTCTAACACTTTGTAGCGAAAAAGTTATATCGAAAATTCAATGATGACCTATTTATGACAGTGAAACCCTAGAATGCAAAGCTTTGATACCAAATGTTATGAAACCAGCTCATAAAAAGATAGAAAAGATAGATAAACACCTTCAAAATAAGCCTCTTTGAGGGGGAACCTCCTTTACATTACACAAATTAACAATTCTTGGATAATACAAATGACAAGACTTCCTTTCTATATATAGGAGTCTAAGGGGTCATAGTATAATCAAAGCCGACATAACAATAATAATGTAAGGGAACAATAATAACAATAGTGGTCTTCTATGGGGCACAATAATAAAAATATGCAGACTACATGGGCATAAAAATATAATAAGGCGGTTGTACAAATAATAATAAGGGGTTACACTAGTAGTGTAGGGACCTAATAGTCCTTAAGTGCTTTTTCCCCTGAACCTCACTGACTGATTGTGGCTAGATCTTACCTTTCTCTTTCTTTTCATGGCTTCCATTTTTTATTTTATTTATAATTTTTTTAGATTTTACTAGTTTCGGGGTTTAATATTACGCCCTAGTTCTAGCGTACCACATCATTGTTGAAACATTCATTGGGCCAGAAAATTTATAATTGGGAAGAGTGCTTTAGTGCACTTCCTAGAGAAGGGAGAGCATCCTACAAAACTCTATCATCCATTAGTAGGGTGCACAGGGAAAATTTCAAAAATTTGTTTTGCCAATTTCACTCAGTTTTTTTCTCAAATTTTGCATGATATTTTTTTGAATGATTCTTCTTATTGTATTTTAGGTATACAATGGAACTGATCTAGGAGAGAACACGAAAACCAAGACATGGATGTTACCAATGATCCAACAACTATTTAGGCATTGAAAATTGTGGGCTTCTCAAGTTCTTTTGGCTTCCTAGATGAGAGCATAGCTAGAATTATTAGAGTATCTGTGATACCATGGGATGTTTAGGAACAATGCTTAAGTCTTTGAGAACATATTCTTAACATAGAGGTTGAAGATATCTATTTCTTAATAGATTTCTCAAGGAGAGGATATCATTATCTAGTTCGAGAAGGGGCAGAGAGACAATCAAAGACTACATTTCTACAGATTGTAGATCTCTTTCCAAGCCAACAAAAGGTGGGAAAATTGATATTAAGGATGTGGTTCATTTGCCTCTCAGGATAATCCTCTTTATCATAGCTAGATTAATTGACAATGTTAGTTATCATTTTGCTAACACGTTCCAAATGAAATATGAATTAAAATTCATAGAACTAATAGTTTTCAATTGGAGCGAGAGGGTGTTATCCAATATGAAGTAAAAAATCACAAAAAAAAGAAAGAATGGAAGGCTTAATAACTTTGGATATGCTTCCATATTGATATCATTTTTGTTGGAGAGGATTCCAGTACTCCATCCTCAACATATCTCTCTTGAGCTTCTAGATCCAAAAGCTGCATGGATGAGACAATGGGTAGATCTCATCCCTAGACATGCCAGTTTATCTTCCATGAGTTTCACACCTATCTTCTTATGACGGTTGTGCATGCAACGAATTATGATTGATGGCTACCCATATCCTAGGATGGACTTCCATGGAGACCTAGAGTTCGTGCTACATGAAGGTGGGAAATGGGTTGACATAGGTAAAACAAAATCATTTTGAATGTTCTTTTATTTTTGGGTTTTACAAATTTTTTGGTATATTTTATGTATCCAAGACTAACTATTGATTTTAGCTGCAGATGTTGGACCTGTTCAACCAGTGGGATCATCCTATCTTTACCATCCTAGAGAACTATTACATGCATAGGTTGGAGTACAAGTTGCTACAGTGGCACATGAGGAGATGTAAGATCTAAATGTTTTTGAGACTCTTATGGAATTAGAGTGACATGTTGAGGGATTCACCCAAAGCAAACGAGAAACTAGGGTTAATCAAATCCCTATGAGACTACAGAGCTACACTATTAGAGTTCCTGATCATATTAGCTAATTTTTATGCAAAGTTACTAGTGAATTTCTTTGTTAGCGTGAATGACATCAGGAGCAGTCCAATAGGAGGCCATAGAGACTTATTTTGACTACACGAATTTTTGATATGATAGGTTGTGTGGCCATATGTGTCTCGGACACAAGTTTTTGTAAAACCAAACTTTTATATACAACTATCGAACTATTAGTGTTTCTTATTTGATCTATTATCTTGTTTGGTATATTATGTGATGTGGATTAAATTTAATTCAGTTATGTCGCAAATGTATATATAAAACATGATTCATGAATGCATCTATTAATGTGTTTAGACTTCTAGGAATGTGTTGGTATTGGATATAATCAAAATATCTTTCTAGAAGGTGAACCCTTAAAAACATACAAAGCATAGTTGGAATTATTACTGAATAGACATTAGTCAAATGTAGTACTACAAGTTGTGATTCAAGTCAGACCAGCATATGATGGATGCGATGAGAAATAGCATCAGAAAAAAACTCGATCACTTTGCTATATTCAACAATGTTATTTGTATAGCAATCGATAAAATTCCTTTGTAAACTCACTAACCTTCCATTCAGAGCATAGATAAACCACGTTGCAAAGGAAATTTTGTGAGTACTACGACTAGTGCCATCATCATAACCAACATTTGGTATAAGGCATATTGACATCCACAAAACAAATTTAAAGCAAGATTAATAGAGATGGTAGGAAACTCCAAAGGGAACATACTGAAAACACACTAGACACACCTATAGATAGTATTTACATAATGACTACGCAAAAAATTATTCAAGTATAGTAGTTTTTGAGCTACAACCCATTTTTAGGTTACACCAATGGAATTCCACCAAAATCAATAAGCTCATAGGCCCCTATTGTATGGACATGTTTTGCTATGTATGGACCTGGCCACATTGTATCTAACTTCACAAACTTTAATTTATCAGACTCTCAAGCATACAAGAGGACTATATCACCTTCCAGGAAGGAATGAGGCTTAACATTCTTGTCATATTGTGTGTTAACACATTTCTTGTGGGCCTCATTGGCCATCGCAACAGTGTTTGGTTTCATTTAAGCATGTTAGATGAAAAAGACATTGTTCTTCGACAGAAGTGGCATGGAGGCACAAGGACTAGATCACCCTGTGAGAAGGCACGAGGCTTAACATTATTATAGTATTGTGCCTTAACAAGTTCCTTGTGGGCCTCATGGCCATCGCGACATTGCTTCAAGTTTCATCTAAGCATGTCAGATGCAAAAGATTCTCTTCTTCGACAACAATTTTTAGAGATAGAATTTCACACTAAATAAGAAGGATTACTTCCAGAGCATACACCAATTGAAAATACATAAATATAGTAACAATCTAAATAGAGGTTTGATGTGCCCACAAAGCTGCATAAAGGATGAGGTGGAAATATTATTTGTGGATCGTTATCATGCATTGTAGTATCATTTTCAAAACTTGATTCATAGCTTCTCCTTCCCCATCAGCTTTTTGGTAGTAGGGAGTTGTGCTTTCATGGTGAAGGCCCAACTTGGTAGTATGCTCACACATCATGTGATTTTGGAAATGTTTCCCATCATCTATAATAATAGCTTGTGGTACACAAAACGTTGCCATGGCGTGGTTGAATAGGAACAAAGTGGTTGTTTTAGTGATGTTATTATATGTAGGCATTGCCTTTGTCCACATGGTAAAATAATATATCGCCACAATGATGTAGCCATGGCCCCCAACTGAGTGAGGGTTATATGTGATAAGCTCAATTCCCTATTTCACAAAGGATCCAATGGAAATAATGGGATGTATAGGAGTAGGAGGAGGATGGGTTTTATGATCATAGATCTAGGAAGAATGACACTTTTGGACCATCAGAATGAAATCATGAGACAAGTAGGCCAAAAATATCCAACACATAAAATATTCTATGCGGTGGAATAACATGACATATTTTCACCACATGCCCAAGCATGGCATTCATTTAGAGCTTTCTCGATCTCTTGATGAGTGAGGCAGCATCTAAAAATGGTATCAATAGCATGACGATAAAGGGTGTCACCAATTATAATATAAGTTTTAGTCTATTATCAGATATGTAGTTGGTCAAAGTGACAGGTATCGGGCCAGAAAGTATGCATCTAGATATATGTGATGATATATCCATACCACAGGTGAGATGAATCAATTAGAAGCAATGACTCATCAGGATATAATTGCTAAAATGGGCTGAGCGTCGGAAGAGGGAAGGTTGTAGATTAGTTTGGAAAATACTAAGGATTTCTCAGATTTGGAGTTGATGAAATACAAATAGAACTCCTGGAGAATAACAATCCATTTGGAGTAATTTCCCCCCAACAATAGTCATAACAAGAATTATGTCATGGGGTTACAATCAGAAATAACCATACTCTTGCGAAGAAAAATATAGTGACAAAACCTTTGGATAGCTTGGACAACTGGAAAAGAAAAATTTCTAGTTTGAGTATATTTTATTCCTGTTTCATTTAAATAACAACTGAAATAATAAATGGGATATTCAGCCCCTACATCATCCTCTTGGACCAATACCATGTCGATGGTTGTAATTGCAACAACGACGTAGAAGAAGTAATCATGCTGATAATACATGGGATACAACAATGACGCCTAAACTAGAACATATTTCAAAGCATTAAATTCCTTTTGGGAAGTTTCATCCCAATGGAAGGGAACCCATTTCTTCAGAAATCGACTTAATCCTTTAGTCAATTTGACATAATTGGGAAAAAAAATTGTAGAAATTTAGCCTTCCCTTGAAGGAATTGTAACTGAACGAAAGGAAGGATTAGGCAAATCGAGGATCACCATAACTCTAAGTGTATCAATGGTAATTCCTCAGTTCAACACAATGAAGCCAAGAAGCCAATTATATTTCACACAAAACATGCACTTCTGAACATTGAGCCTAATGTTATAATGTTGACAATGTAAAAATATAGCCTTAAGATGCATCGAATGATCTGCAAAATGTTTCGAATAGGAAATTAGGTCATCCAAATATGGATTTACAATTTGTTTACTTTCATGGAAAGCATAATTTATTTCCCTTTGAAAAGTAGTACTATAATTCTTCAAACTGAAAGGGAGCTTTCAGTTGGAAAATGTCCCCTTTCAACAAATAAACGGAGTTTTAATTTTTGTTTGATGGGAGAATGTTGATTTGGCTGTATAGAAAAAAACATCCCTAAATGAAAAACTTCACTTCTAGCACAATCATAAAAAATTTGGCCGATGAACGTGCTAGGATAATTGTCCTTAGGACAGGCTCATTATATGAGCCGATAATTGACACACACACACACACATGAATTATTCCTTGTTTCTTCATGACAATAATAATCTTTGAAACCCAATCAGTTAGATAAATTGGGTAGAAGAAACCAATAAGAAAAAAAAATTCAACCTCGTCTTTGATAGCAATAAATTTCTTTCGATAGACAGGACGTAAGAAATACCAAACTGGCTTAGAATCGGGATACATTTTTATTTCATATACAACAATATTTGGATCAATACCTAGAATCTCTTCATATGACTAGACGAAAACGTCTCAAAATTCATAGAAAAGGGATTTACATATCTTGACCTCATCGAGAGAGAAATATGCACCAATGTGGACATTATCGACAATTATGGGTTTAATCAAAATATTAAGAGGAATAATCTCTTCAATATTCGATAAATTCTTCTTACAATCAATTTCGTGAATAGATACAAAATTCCTAGATATCTCAACGATATTAGGTAAATAAATATCACTAAGATTATCCTCAAAGGTATCAGATAAAGAGGAATGATGATGATTATCATCCCATGATGCATCATCGGGCATCATGATTTCCATGATGCTCTCATCAGTAGAAAATGTTGTAGAGAAAGTATTAGAAGATGAGCCATAATCGTGAGAATAATTGACCCAATGTATTGAAGCAAAGAAATCAGATAACCTAATACTTGATCTCAACATGAATGAATGGCATGCGATCACCAAATGTATCAATATTGGAATCATTTGGTATTATACAAGGATGAGATGCAATAGAACAAGAATAGAGCATGTTAATAAAGGAAATTGGGTTTGGGTTGTGGGGGGGAGAAGGGGGATAAGGAAGATGATGAGGATAGAAAAAGTTTCCCATAAGGGAAGAATCCTTAAGAAATCCCACCCTGACATGCTGATAAGGTAGTGGGAATTCACGCACAAGAAGGATGCTTCTAGTGGTTTGAGAAATATTGAAAAAGAAAGTGAGTTTTTCAATGGCCACAATGCTCCCCTAGTGAGGGAAATAAATAATTATAAATAGGTCAAAATGACAGTAGCCATAACATACACCCATGTATGACCCAAAAAAAGGTTATAATCTAATCTTCTGTGTATAAATTCAATTTCTACTAACATGATCTTGCTAGATAATTGTACTTTAATGAGGCCAAAATTATGTAAGGCTTGAATCCTTTTCCATCAAAATATTTGAGAGTAGTAGGTTACTAGTTGAGCTATGGAGAGCCAAGAGCCTTCCAATAAGAAAGTGACATAATACAGGTCGAGGATCCTTCATCCACAATTGTGGGATGGATGTTATTACTTCGTACACCAGCCTAAATAATAAAAGCCATTTGAAGTGGAAGTTTGTGTGTATGGTTCTCATTATTAAAGACTATAAGGCTAGAATCTGACGGATCGATGCCTCCAGTTGCAGAAAGTATGTTATGAAACCAACTGAAGAAAAAGATAGAAAATAGAGATCAACACCTTAGAAATCAGCCTCTTCGAGGGGGCAACCTCCTTTACATTACATAAATGAATAATTCTTAGATGATACAAATGAAAAGACCTCCTTTCTATATATAGGAGTCTAAGGGGTCATAACATAATCAGAGCCGACATAACAATAATAATGTAAGGGCTCAATAATAACAATAGTGGGCTTCTATGGCGCACAATAGTAACAGTATGGGCACTACATGGGTACATCAATATAATAAGTGGGTTGTACTAATAAAAATAAGGGGTTACACTAGTAGTATAGGGGCCTAACATGCCCCTCTCCTTCAAAAAGCGTTTTCCTCAATGCTTGAGTAGTTCTTGATGCTTCTGTATAAAATTCTTGTCTTCCCATGTGGAATCTTCAGTGGGTAAGTTCTTCCGCTTGATGAGATGCTCTGAAATTGATTGATTTCGTAGCTGTTGGGTTCTTATTTCTGTGACTGCTCCAGGTTCCAATATGATTTTCCTTCCTCTTCAATTTTTGGCAATATTGTTTGAATTGGGATCTTTTGCAACTTTTGAATAAGTGGCCATACTTCTTTTTCCTTCTTCCATTCATTCCTTGCTTTGTTTATCCAATCTGGTTGGATAATAGAAATAGCACAAAACAATGCTTCCACATCCTCATCCTTGAAGAGTCTTGCCATTCGGTAAGGTCGCCATTTTTTAAGTGCATGTAGTATTGCCAACATTTCCTTCTCATAAATAGCTTGCTTCAGATGTAGTAGTAAAAATACCCAATCCCCTACATCAAAACATTTTTCACTACGATGTTGATCTACCTGTTGTTTCATTTGATTTTGCACCGAAGTGGCATTATCCTTTCAAATTTGGAGAACTTCTTGTTGATGCTCGATGTGATCTTTCACTGCTTGAACCTTTTTCTTCTTGATATGTCCTTCTATCTCTAGAGTTTGAGGAGTGGTAATTTCTTCCAATCGTTTACAAGATATGGTTGGATTCATTTCTTGATGCTCGATGTGATCTTTCACTTCTTGAACATTTTTCTTCTTCATATGTCCTTCTATCTTGATAGTTTGAGGAGTGGTAATTTTGACCAATGAATTACAAGATATGGTTGGATTCATTTCTTCTTTCTCGATGTGATCTTTCACTTCTTGCACCTTTTTCTTCTTCATATGTCCTTCTATCTTGAGAGTTTGAGGAGTGGTAATTCTTGCCAATGCTTTACAAGATATGGTCTGATTCATTACTTCTTTCTCTAGGGTGGAGTCCTGGCGTATATCTTCTTCTTTTGATGTTTCTTGATACTTTTCTTCCTCCTCTTCATATTCTATGTAAAATAATTTCTTCTCAGCACACTTATGACCTTTAGTGCATTTTCTATCACAATTGTAACAAAGCCCTTTTTCTCTTTTCTCTTCCAATTGTTGTTGTGTAACCCTTGTACAAACAACACTTCCATTATTATAGTTGTGAGGGGTAGCCATAATTTTACTTTCTAGTATGTAACGAAGCTCTTTTACTCTTTCCAATTGTTGTGGTGTTGCTCTAAAGAAGGTGTTTCTCTTTGTATGCTCATAATGTGCTATCATTTCCTCCGTGAAAATTGACCACGTAACAAGTTGTTTACGAGAACAAAGCCCTTTATACCATAAAAATTGATCCGGTTCTAAATATGAAGATGCAATACATACCTTTTGTAACAATGGTACACCATGTAGATCAAAATATTGCTCCATCTGATGTATCCAATTTACCGGATCCTTGCCATTAAACTTCCTCATATCGTCGTTTCTTGATTTTAAGAGCTCGATCTTTAAATGACTGTAACTCTGTACTTTCAGATCTTTATGTTCTGAAATTGCGACCTGTAGTAGCCCTCTGTGTCCTCTTTCCAATGCCACAAGTCTGACCCAAATTGGATTCTCTAAGGAAGAGTTATGTGAAATCTCCCACAGTGACTTGATTATAGACTAGTTCAGTAGAGCGAACTTGTACGACGTGCCACAAGTCACTGTTTTGACCTTTTGATCTGAAAAATGCATACGCGAAACTACATTCCGTCCTATTTCTGTACCTTCTTACAAAATTTCAATCCTATCCCCAGAGCGAAAGTTATGATGATTTCCCTAGGTCACCTATTTGGAATGTAATTCAAGAGTCTGCAAAAAGACCAACTTCCTTAGATCATATCTCTGCAAATATAGCGCGAAAAGCTCTGAAATTCAGACTCAATGTTCAATGTGATTTCTTCTCAAATGGGTGTTTTTTGCAACTTCTGAAACATCACAGAAAAAAGGTTATAGCGAAAATTCCACGATGACCTGTTTGGAGCAGCGAAACCCTAGAATCAAAAGCTCTGATACCAAATGTTATGAAACCAGCTCAAGAAAAGATAGATCAACGCCTTAGAATTCAGCCTCTTCGAGGGGGCAACCTCCTTTACATTACATAAATGAACAATTCTTGGATGATACAAATGAAAAGACCTCATTTCTATATATAGGAGTCTAAGGGGTCATAACATAATCAGAGCCAACATAACAATAATAATGTAAGGGCACAATAATAACAATAGTGGGCTCCTATGGGGCACAATAGTAACAATATGGGCACTACATGGGTACATCAGTATAATAAGTGGGTTGTACTAATAACAATAAGGGGTTACACTAGTAGTATAGGGGCCTAACAAAGTAAAGCCTTCTTCTAGGTGGGACAATTTTGCAAAACATCGAGAGTTGAAATAGTTGAAGGAGCTTGAGATAGATCCTACACTATGTTATAATTCTTTGCCACTCTTGCACAAGGGTTGAATGCAGATTTGTGAATAATTCCCTTGGGAGGTTTAATAATTAATTCAGTTGGAACCACATTTGAAGCAGGATCTGATATAGATGAAGGAGAACTAGTAGGTTGATTAGTAGCCTTACTAGTAGAGGGATTTGAATTACCATAGTTCTTATTTCTCATAGCCATCATAACGTCATTTTTTATATGGTGGAGGAAAGCATCATAACTGAGGAAGAGGAAGAAGGATCCTATGCAACCATGTTTGTCTCCTAATTAGGAAAGGGATTTTTTAACACATCAGGCACAACAAAATGTTTAAGGAATTGATCTACTTCTTCCTAATGTGGATAATGATAATGTTTTATGTAAGGATAACGAGGTTTTCATTTTACTTCACAAGACTAGTTATTTTGTTTGTCCTACGAAGGATTATCTTTCTCCATTCTTCATTTTCCTTTGTTTGCACTTCCTAGTTCCTAATATTTACCCTTCATGGATTGGGTGACATTAATATCAGAAGTAGTAGTTGTAAGAGTAGTGGAGGAGGAGGTTTTGGGAAGCCACAAAAAGAGATGAAACTGATAGTTTTGTCACTGGTTCTTGGCTATTAGAACCAATCACACCATAAACGACATGCATACTTTACCAGGAGTTTGTGGAACAATATTTTGAGGCATGATAGCTTTAGGTATTTTATTATAGAGTATGGCAGATTGTGTGTAAACTAGATCAAGGTATTGGGCACGAGAAATGGCTTTCTATTCAGTTACATCTTTGCCCTTAGAAACATCTTCAGTTATTGGTGCTAACAGAGACTTGGTGAACCATCCACATAAAAACTAATCGGGAATGAAGTCCTTGACCAAACGAAGGTGACATAACCACTCATGAATATGACTAGAAACACGAGTGGAACCATATTTTTTGAAATTAGTCAAAAGTTTGGTTCCAGTCTAATAATGATTGGGAAATTGAAAATGGGTTAAGAATGTGGTTGCTAAGGCACTAAAATTGTTGAACGAAGCTTGTGGTAACTCAATATACCATTTTGTTTCTCTATCATTTAATGTCTACTAGAAAATCTGTAGAAAGATTGAATCATCGTGTAAAGACTTCAAACAACACCATAAATGATACATCATGACATGCATAGAAGGATCATCTCCATGGTTTCCATTGAACTTTGGCATATCATTCGAATGTTTCATAAGAATGACTGGCCATCAAGGAGATTGAAAAATGGGATCATTTGTAAGCTGGGTTAGATTTACAAATTCAAGGGTTTCCACAAATGGAAGCTTCATATTAATTTCTATTCAACGATATCCTAGGTGAGATTGAATAGCTTGACATCATGGATCTACACTCCTAGATAAGGAGGATTTTGTTAGCCTAGATAAACATAACCCTGTTTCCCAGACACAAGATATCCTTGAAAGGTTGGAAACAACTGGGTTTGAATTTGCTGACCTTGGTAAGGAATTTGAGGAATACCTTGATATGGTTTCCCAGTTGGATTTTTTATCATCCTTACATAAAGTTGGCTATGTTATTCATATTACATACCATGTATAGTTTGATTCACTTGCATTTGAGGAAAGGCCTTACCAAGAAGTGGAGGTTAAAAGGCACCTTTGAAGAGGCTGGATAAGTAGGACTTGAGAGGTCCTAGATACTGGTGGAATAGGTTGAGTTAGAGTCGTAGCATGTAAAGGTTGACTTATTTGAGATAATTACTTAATATATTGAACAATAGGTTGAAAATTAGGAACTTGAGATGTAGGTGGAATAGGTCGAGAAGGTTGTGTTTGATTCACAATAGAGCCAAGTTGTATAGGAAATGTAGAACGCCAAGGGTTGGTATCCATTCTAGTGAATGGAGGACTCAAATAGGGTAGAGAAATAGCTTTTAGTGTTTGATCAATAGATAGATGAATTCAACTAATAGTTTTCCCCCTTGCCAATAACTAATGCAAATATGGAGGAAATTTCCCTTCTGAAGGAAGGTACCTAGTGTAAGGTGGAGTGGGTTGTTATAAATGTCCATATCTAGTAACATATGGATTAGATCGCTCCTCCATTGAAGGTTAAGATGGAGGAAGATAAGAAGATTGTGTTGCACTCATCAAATAAGTACCATATGGTATTCCAAAAGAGGATGACATGGGAGAAGTCCATGGGCTTGATGCTGCACCCAGAAAAGGCACTAGGTAAGGATTGGTAACTAGGTGGATAGAGGGGTCATCATACAAATGCATTTCTAGTGATGTTATAAACATTGAAGTAGCTATAACAATGACTATCTTGGTTATGGTAGATGAGGGATGAGAAACCGTAGTAGACTCACTCATGTTTGAACTTATTAAAGGTTGTCGAGGGAATCTCGAAGGTGAGTTGAAAATAGAAGAATCAGTTAAAGGAGTTTCTATGGGAGTATAAGGAGGAGGGACATGATAGAGATGAAGGCCTCTTAAATTAACATGGATAGAAGGTTGAGGATATTCTTGAAGAATATCCTCAATACTCACAACACCAGGTGGAATTTTCTCACTGTTGAGTCCAAGATATATGGTTTGTGGTTGAGTTAAAGATAAAGAAAGAGAGGAGGATAGGTTTGAAGTAACATGTGTAGTTATGTGAGGCATCTTAGGTTGTATAACCTCAAGTTGTAATGTTTCTTATTTAGGATACTCAGGTTCAATAACCTCAGGTAATAAAGTCTTAAGTTCTTATTTTTCGATTATGTTTGACTTGGAAGCTAATTGGGAAGTGATCTTGGGATCAATACTCAGACGAAGGGATGATTTTGCTTGGTCAATTTCAGATGTAAGTCTAAAAGGGGTAGATTCCGAAGCACCAAATTTGGTATTTTACGTCTTTTTGTTCTTTTGATGATGACTAGGAGTTTCCTCGGGAGGTAAAGCATCAAATATTTTCATCCTACATGAATTTCGGGGTTGAGGTAGTTGTTCTTCCAAAATGGTTTAAAATTTTTTAGGAATTCCCAACAAAAATAAATAAAAAAAGGGTAACTAGGCATATATGTTTACCAAGCAACAATGAATTGCAATATACAACCTTGGGGAATGAAGGGTTTATGTATAGGAATGAAATCTACCCAAATGTTGTGATTGGTATATCAAGTGTATAAGGATTATAACCTAGTTACCTAAGGCAAGAGAGCAACCTAGTGGGGACCTCCAAAATATACCTAGAGGTACATTGAATCACAATCCATAATACTGTTGTCTAATGCGTAATTGTATGACGAGAGAGTTCCCATATACTTTTCATGCATGGAATTCCATCACATATACCAGAAGGTACATGGGGAAAGATATGATATAGTTATGTACATGGAATGGGATATCACCCCAGAATGCAATGCTGGAAACAAATGACAAATCATATTCTTAATGATGTCGAAACACGTCTCTAGCCTAGACCTCTAGATGTTCGTGTTAATTATCTAAATCCTCTTTAATATTGATTAAATAAATTTTAGAGTTCGCCTTGAATTATGTTTTGATTTCAAGGCTCATGATGAGTTTGACCTTAATAAACTAAAATGAAACATACCATGACAAAAAGAATTTTTTTAATGAAAATCTATGAACAGGAGGGAAGAAACAAAGAGTAATGCAACAAAAAATATTTGTTAAGTAAATTTCCCAAATGCAACTATTCCAATTTCCAATTTTACACAAAACCCATAATGCAATGCAAAATGAAAAACAATGATAATTTTCTTTTTGGTCATCTTAGTCTTCAAATGAAATTAATGCTAGGATGTTTCTAAATCATTGATGAGAGAAGCCACATAGAATGATGACTGTAATATCAATTTATTCAAGAAATCAGTGATCAAGCAAAAGTTTACAAAAGTCCTAATTGACAATAACAAATAAAAATCCAAACAAATTCTTATAAAAGGCTAATAAATCCTAAGCAAAACAAAGTGGAGGATTTTTAGAGAGAAGAACACAAGAAGAGACATAACGAAAATAAGATGGAGCAAAGAAAATTAGAGATCAAGGCAAGAAAAGCAATTTTTTGCATCTTACAAGAATCAACATATCTACAGAACAGTCACCAATGCTTTGTAGCATAGGTACATAGAAGGAGAGGGTGCGCTAAAGGACTTTGTCTCTAGACCAGGGGGAGCACTGAGGCAGATTTGGCGAAAATATGACACACAAAAACAAGAAAGATCAAAGAAGATTTATTCCTAAGGTCAATCATTATTTGAGTCAATCCATCAATGTCACTTGAAGAGGTCAAAAGGGTGCTAAGGTCGAGGAAACCACCAAGGGAAGAATCAATCCCCAGTATGGTTGCCAATTTTTTATGTATAATTTATGATTACGAACAAAGGTAAATTCCCTAGACATAGTGGTTCTGTCTAGAATAACATAAGACAAAAGTCGTGAAGTTTCCCTTAGAGAAATTAGACAATGGGATAGAAGCCTATTTGGAATAAAAAACAAGCTTTCCTTTCCTCATCCCTTGTGTTAGTGTCAGTATTTGCATCGTGCCATCAGTGATCGAAAATCCTCTTTTCATATCATATTAGGGTCCCACTTAGAAATTTTTGTCATTCCACTAGGTAATCATTCAAAATTTTACCCCATAGACCCTACAAAACCTTCCTACATCACTATTAAACCCATCCCTACCCCTACACTACCATTTCCTAGTCCCTAAACCCTTTTCCTAGTCCCTAAACCCTTTTCCCATAAAACCCTACGACCTAGGTTTCCAAAATTCCTAGGCAATCTCCACCATAAACCTGTAATTTAATTATCATTCCCAACTCCCTTGACATTTCACCTCCTATCACCTCCCACAACTCTATAATCCCTCCCCTCATCTCCTTAAGTTTTATAGCACTATCCCTATTCCCTAGTCATATTTCAACATCCAATTCCCACCTACCTTATCCCTAGGGTTTCTTAACCAAACACTATGGAGGAAAGCAGAGACGATGAGGAAGAAGAAAAAATTCCCAGAAAGAGGCCCAGGACTAGAGGGTTGAAAAGAGCTCTAGAACTAGAGAAGTAGAAAGAAGCTCCACTAGCCAAGGAGCTTACCTTAGATGAGCAATTTTCCATAATGATCAATGAAAAAAGGGAGCATTGGTTTGAGATGTGTTAACAACCATCTCGATAATCTCTTGAAGAAATCAAAGAAATACAATGGCATATAGAGGAGGATGGCAAAGTATTATTGCTAAAACAACTAAATAGCAAGGTCAAAACTCAAGAAAGTGAAGTCAAAGATTGAAACACTAAATATGCAAGAGGAGAAGAGAAAACTTGATATCCTTGATGAGGCCTCTTTCCATGCTTGAAATATTTCATCAGTAGTTCATGTATCAATTTTGACAAGTTTTTGTGCATTTTTTGAATTTTGGGGTTTCTGTGCAAACTTTGACAATTTTTGCCCAGTTTGACTGTCCTATGCACAACACCCTAGGCATTGCGCACCTTTCAGAGGCCTATAAATGAAAAACCAAGACTACCATTGGATTCAAAAGGAAGTAAACATGAAATTTTAACTATTGGCACACCAAAATTGGGCAATATGATAGGAAGAAATGGCCAAAGCACCACAAAAATCACATTTTTGCCCTCTTTTTCAGCTAGGCGCTACACACAGGAGCAATATTGGGAGATTTAATTTTTGGAGAGTGGAATATTATCATTTTTTCAAAACAGTACATTTGTGGAAACTAGATCGGACACCCTTTCCAATGATCTATCCTGAACTAAATTTGGACATTGGGAACCCCTTCAAAACTCGGCTGGGTGAAGGTGTTGCACATAGATCACTAGCACTGCACATAGGACCAGAAAATGACATTTTGCTAGTCTTTCACACTTTCTTAGTTACTCGAGGAATTTGCTGAAGTTTTACTGATGTAGTCAATGAATGTAAATATCATGTGGATAAGTTACCCAGGGTAAATACATTGGATAAATGTCATCATGAAGACAAATGAATTAGTTTAATTTTAATTAGGGAGGAGTTTGGACTTCCCTACACTCTAGGTATCACTTCAGATTTTTGTGGATCTCTTCCTCAAATCAGGGATTCGGCCCCTGAGGGTGAGAGAAGGTTATTTTGATGTTTATATCGTTCCCTTATTCACTCTTGGAAGGGATTGGAACCAGTTAGATGTTGTTTTATTGATCAGAGACACTAGTGTAATTAGTATTTGGTAGAAATTTAATGAATGAGTTGTGACTATTTTGATGGAATACTTGTGGTATGGAATTTTGACATAGTTTATTCTTATGTTGCATATGTTTGAATGTTCTTTACTCTCATGCTTCATTTCATTTCTATGATATTTTTATTTTCAATTTGATGAGTAGAATACATCGTACATGCTCTGTTTTGGGGAAATCTTCATAATTTGTCAATTTTCTTCAGTTTAGAAAGAATACATGCTTGTCTTTCTCTTTCTAGCACCTCACTAGTCTAATCCATCTCACTCAAGAACCTTAAATTGTTTGAGAGTATACCTACCTTGCTCCATCAAATGTCCACGATCATACCCTTATTGGCTCTAACCTAGTCTCTTTAAACTAATCCTCATCTAGCAAAAAAATTTCAAATAATCAAACCCTTCTGCACATGATAACTAGAGTAAAACCCTAATTCATCTAGCCCTCTTGGGTGTGATTTTAGGGAGAGAGTCCTCTCCTACTTGGTAGGGCTAGATACCAAGTCAAGAGGTTTTTCTATGTTTACTTTAGTTGGACTCTTCCTTAGACTTGGAGATCTGGAGGAGTGATAACATATTGATGTCGTTGTCAGGGAGCGAAAGCCCCATCTTCCCTGGGAAAGAATGACAATGATTTAGATCTAATTGTTGATGGTAAACAGTAGTTGGACACATATGAAGGCTATACCATTCACCTAGCGACTCCATTGACTAAGAGATCTAGAAAATCAATACTTCATGGCGACTCCACTTTTCAAGAACAAGTAGTTTAAAAACCTTCTTGGTGACTTCATTGTCGTCAAGATGAGTTCTCATGCAAGAATAAATCCCATGTATGCTCCTATGGATCGATCTCAGATCCCTGGATTTCCAAATCCTATGCCTCATTTTGACTGGTTTACAAATCTTCCTATATTTAAAAACGAACAAGAAGTTGATGCTACTTTGCATTTAGGAAGGTTTCATGTACATGTATGTACACTAATAGTTCCATTTCCTGAGGACTATCTCATGAAGTTGTTTATGGCTACCCTTGAAGGTAAAGCTAGGGTATGGTATCAAGGGTTACCAGAAGGAAGCTTATGTTATCTAAAATATTTTCATAATGTGTTCTCCAACCATTATGTGAAGTCTTATATTTCTTTACAAAGTTGTTGTGATTATAGTGAAGGTTTCATTGCATATCTTGAAAGTATTGATGATATCGAATGTATGGATGATGAAGAAATCAATGAAGCCTTTTCTGATTTTTCCCTTCAACAACAATCTGAAGAAGCCAGTCACTTTGATACACAATATCATAGTCAACATAGAGTAGCTTCCTCTTTTCTTGGAGATGAAGGAATTTTGCATCTTGATTGTCAAAAGGAATAAAATGAAATGAATCAACAGTCTGATGAAAATTTATATACTCCTCTGCTTGAAATTAATGAAGATATTCAACATCCTTGTCAAACATTAGGAGGGAATTAAGACAATTGTTGTTTTTCCCAAGGAAAACAAAGGGTACTTCCTCCTTTCGTGGAAGAAGAAATAAATCATATTTTTAATTTGCAAATCCATATTCCATCCATTAAGATTGATGATGTTATTATACAGTCTTGCTAGTTTCCAAGTGATTACGAAGAGGAGAAAAATGATAAAGAAGAAGTTGTTTTAGAGCCCCTTGAAGATAAAAATCTTCCTCAAGGTTCATAAAATGAAAGGTCTGTTGATGAAAAGAAGTTTTCCATGGATCCCATATATATGGACACTTATGCTGTTGAAAATATTATTGAGGATCCTTTTGCTAATTTGTTACAGTGATATGGAAATAATTCTTATTCTTCTCCATTGATTGATTCACAAAAGGTAATGCTTCATAATTTTCAAGATCCCTTGGATAGTCTTTTGCAAGCATTGGAGAAGATGAATGTTGTTTTGTTTATCATCATAAGTCTTGGTTTCAATTTTCATTGTGAGTTGCCTACATGTACATCATTCTATTTGCTTACAGAGGATGTGAGAAAATTTTTAGTGAATGGCCATCTCCTTTTTCGACTTCATTGGAATTTTCACATCACTTGAGTGAGCATGTTATGGATCAATTAGAGTAGATAATGTGTGATGAATAAGCTAAAAATTACAAGCATATTTTTTAGTGTCAATTTCTAGTAGAGTTTGCAGTTGATGGTGTACAATTTAACTTTCTGCAACTATGAAGTAGAGAATCACTAGAGTTTGGAGCGCGAAGTGAAGGCCACGAAGCTTCACTGATTTTCTTCCATTTTTAAAGTTCAGTTTTCAGTTAAGTAAGTCGGTATTGAGTCATTTTTAAGTTAGTTTTTAGTTTGTCAAAATATATTTTATGTCATTTGAGTTTGTAGCATTTATTCATGCTCATTAGTTATTGAGTTTTTGTTCGTATAGCCCAATGGATAGGCATGTTGGTCTACAGTGTTCCTGACACCTCTTTTAGAGCTTTCATCCCCAATAAGGCCAATTTTAGTGTCAGTATTTGCATCCTACCATCAGTGATCAAAAATCCTCTTTTCATATCATATTAGGGTCCCACTCAAAAATTGTTTTCATTCCACTACGTCATCATTCAAAAAATTTCCCCACAGACCCTACAACACCTTCCTAAATCACTATTAAACCCATACCTACACCCATACTTCATGTCCTAGTCCTTAAACCATTTTCCCATAAAACCATAAGAGCTAGGTTTCCAAAATTTCTAGGTAGCCTCTACCATAAACTTGTAATTTAATTATCATTCCCAACTCCCTTGACATTTTCACCTCCTATCACCTCCCACGGCTCCATAATACCTCCCCTCATATCCCAAAATTTTTATAGCCCTATCCCTTTTCACTAGTCCTATTTTAACTTCCGATTCCCACCTACCTTATCCCTAGGGTTTCTTAACGAAACACTATGGAGGGAGACAGAGATGATGAGGAAGAAGAAAAAATGCCAAGAAGGAGGCCTAGGACTAGAGGGCTGAAAAGAGCTCTAGAACCAGAGAAGTAGAAAGAAGTTGAACTAGCTAAGGAGCTTACCTTAGATGAGAAATTTTCCATAACGATCAATGAAAACAGGGAGCATTGGTTTGAGAGAGTTAAAAACCATATTGAGAAGCTCCTAAAGGAATCAAAGAAATACAATGACATACAGAGGAGGATGGCAAAGTATTGTTGCTGAAGAAACCAAATAGCAAGGTCAAAACTCAAGAAAGTGAAGTCAAAGTTTGAAACCCTAAATATGCAAGAGGAGAAGAGAAAACTTGATATCCTTGCTGAGGCCTCTTTCCATGCTTTACATACTTCATCATTAGTTCATGTATCAATTTTGACAAGTTTCTCGGCATTTTTTAAAATTTTTGGGATTTTGTGCAAACTTAGACAATTTCTTCAGAATTTGACTCTCCTATGTGTTGACACCTAATCTTCATGATTGGGGAATCTGTAAATAAATAAATCAGGAATATGAACAGTGATAGGAAGATGAACTGAACAATCACTCCTAATGTATAAAACAATAACCTACCTATGGAATAAACAGACGAATCAGTTTTTTGTGCCTTTGGAGAGTTACTGCCTGGCCTGACATGGTATCAGAGCCAAGCCTTTTTTTAGCTATTGTAACTCCCTATTCTGCTCCTCTGCTCCTCTGCTTTCCATTCAAAAATGCTGCCTTTTCATAAATATGGTAGCCTGCTCCACACTGTCACCTGAGCACTAGTGCCTGACATTTCCTGCGCCCTCTTCTCTCACAATTTTTTTTCATATTCACTGTACGCTGCGCTGCTCATCCTCTGAAATACATTCTGGACATTGTCAGAGGAATTAGAGGATTTGACAATCGTAGGCGTTGGAAGTAGACAGAAGCGAGCATGCATTGGAATGAGTCTATCTACATGCCAAAGGAATGTATGAACGTTGCTCCTTATTTGAATGCTGCTCCTGAGTTGAATGGTAAACCTATATTGAATATGTTGCTCCTGATTTGAATGCACTCTGGAATGCTACTCCGTTCTGAAGAACACTGGTATACATACGTTGAATGTGTTTTGGCTATATGCTGTCATGCTGTGTTAAATGCTGCTTTATATAAATTCCAGAAACGCTGTGTTAAATGCTGCTTTATATAAATTCCAGAAATGTTGTGTTAAAACGCTGTTTTA
Source organism: Pinus tabuliformis (assembly GCA_031772625.1). Lineage (NCBI taxonomy): Eukaryota > Viridiplantae > Streptophyta > Pinopsida > Pinales > Pinaceae > Pinus > Pinus tabuliformis. The sequence goes on along the minus strand of CM062820.1, from coordinate 1,435,730,354 downwards.
TTTAAACACTGCTTTATATAAATTCCAAGATTGAATTTGTAATCACGTGAAAGGTAACCTAAGCAGTAATCCGTGGACATTGAAGAATTGATGCAATCATCTATTAACTGATCACATTTCTGAGCATTTCACAGATTCAGAATTACGGTGAGAGCTAGCTATTTATTCATCTTCATCGTACGAGCTGAATATAAGTCGTATGATCCTTTTTTTGTGGTTGTCATTATATTTGAAATTACCATCTCACGTGGTAATTGAGTTTTTCAAAGGAGACGTATGCCATATGCATATATAATAGTGGTTTTATATAAAACTTATATGAAGTTTATATGAGATTCATATGGTGGATTCATATGAGATATATAAGATTTATAAGGTGGAGTTTTTTAAGATTTATAAGGCAAAGTTTTATGAGATTTATATGATGAAATTATGTAAAACTTATATGAGGTTTATGTGAGGTGAATTTATACAATGATGGATTTATATGAGTCACATTGTGGATTTGAAATACTTTGAGAATGCTTTTTTGAGTACACTGGCAGAAGTATTCTTTTCTATTAGCAATTTTTTTTTTTTACAGAATGCATTCAATCATCTCTATGGTAGGAATAGTTCTCACTGGCAAGGAGAACTATCCTGAATGGTCCCAGATGATAAAACACACCCTCATCTTCAATGAGTTGAGGAAAGGAGTGTGTGTTGGAGAAGCAGACAATGACCCAGTGTAGCCTAAGTCAGACAAAGAGCTTGTCATTTGGGAAAACAAAAACAACAAAGCCTATGCATTAATCACAACATCTGTAAATGAAGAAGTAAGTCGCCATATTTCATCATATTCAACTGCCTTTGAAGCTTTACAAAAGCTGAAAGAACTCTAGGACTCACATTCTGCACTTGAAGTTGTTCAGCTCATGATTAAACTCTTCACTCTTGAACTGAAAAATAATGATCCTCTTGCTCTTGCATCTGAAGTAAATTCTATAATGCATGATATCAAATCCACTAAGGTTGAGCTGGATATCCCTCTTATTGATTTTCTCAAGGCACTCTATCCTACCTACTCCAATTATCTTGAGTCTTTACAAGCAAATGGAAATCTTAAAGATATAACCTTTGACTCTCTTGTGAAAAAGTTTGCTGAAAGAGAGAAAGCCTTTAGAAAGAAGACAGCCCCTAAATCTTCGGAAGAGACTGTGTGCCTTGCTCATAAAAAAAAGCATCCTAATCAAGATTCTACAAGAGGAAGAGGTGGACGAAGAGGAAGAGGAAGATACTTCAGAGGCAGAGGGGGCAGACATTCTTAAGGAGAAAAGGCAGATCTGCATTGCATTCGCTGCAAACGAAATGGATCACATGATTCTTCTACATGCAAGCTACCATGGGACAAAATTGAGCAGAAAAGAAACCAGTAGAAAGGTAAAACTGATGATACAGACAAAGGTAAAGCACCTGAATTGCTCACTATATTGAGGCACAATGTAACATTGGAGTAAATGAACATTTGTTTAATGCTTCAATTGCTTCTTCGAAAAATGATTGGTTTCTTGATTCAGGAGCAACCTGTCATATGACTCATAGAAAATATTTTTTTGAAGATTTCACTGACAATGTTGATGGAGCAGTATACTTTGCAGATCAGTCAAAAATCAAGCCATCAGGGCTTGGCACAGTCAGGCTTAAACTGCCTGGTCTTCCAGACTTTCTTCTGGATCATGTTCTATATCTCCCACAACTCAAGAGAAACTTGTTGTCCTTGGTCCACATCCGCCAGCAAGGTCACTCCATTCATATGTTTGATGGCAAGCTTGAGGTAAGAAAAGCATCTAACCACTCACTTGTCATGAGGGGAATAGAAGAAGAAAGACTTCTCAAACTGCAAGGAACCTCTGCTCATGCACAAAATTTCTCATATATTTCTCATCATGAAGAAGGTACACTTCCATCAAGTTTATTATGGCATGCTAGATTTGGACATTTAAACTATGACAGTCTCCGCTTATTGAAGAAAAATGGTGTCGCTGGTTTGCCTACAATTCCTAGGAAACATAAGCAATGTGATTCTTGCATTCTAGGAAAGCATAGCAAACAGTCTTTTCATGATTCACATTCAAGAGAACATAGGAAGCTTGAACTCATTCATTCAGATTTATGTGGTCCAATGCCTGTTCCTTCTGCAAATGGAAATAAATATATCATGACATTTATTGATGATTACACAAGAATGTGTTGGGTTTATTTATTGAATAACAAATCTGATGCTTTTCAAAGAGTCAAGAATTTTAATAAATGGATTGAAAATGATGCACAATCTCATATTGGGTATATTCGCACTAATAATGGAAAAGAATATACATCAAATGAATTTGAACACTATCTTCGCCAACATGGGATCAAACATCAAACAACTTTGCCTTATAATCCCCAACAAAATGGTGTAGCTGAAAGAATGAATAGAACAATCTTGAATATGGTACGATCTATGCTTTTCTTCAAAAATGTAAAGATAATGTTTTAGGCTGATGCTATTCTATGTGCTGCATATATAAAGAATAGATTTCCATCTAATGCTATAAGAAACAAGACTCCTTATGAATTATGTTATGGACATGTTCCTTGGGTAAAACATCTCAGGATCTTTGGTTCCACCTGTTATGCTTTGATACCAAAGGTACATAGAAACAAACTTGGTGCTAGAAGTCGTAAGTGTATCTCCCTGGGGTATTCAAACACCTCTAAAGCATACCGCCTCTATGATGAAGTAAATAAAAAGTTTGTTGTATCTAGAGATGTCATTTTTCTTGAATCATCCAAATCTGACAATGTTGTTGAGCGTCAACTTGATCGATTGGATAGATTCGCAAAAATGAAATCATTTCAATAATTTGATAATCAAATTCCACATCTTGAAGGGGGGATTCCTATACTAGAACAACATGTTGAATCTTCTTCTGAATAACAATCTCCTCTACATGAAACTCCAACAATAGATGATGCTTTAAGTGATGTAATTGATAGAATTGGGAGACTCAATCTTGATTTAGTCCCAACTCAATCAACAGAGCAGCCTGGACCATCTCAGAAAGGTCCCCCAAAGTGGCTGACAAAGACACTTGAAAGTGTTCATCCTGATGAAATTGGAAAAACAGGAACCAGAAATTCAAACCGACAAGATGGAGGTGATGTAGATGACTCTAATTCACCTGTTGATATGGATGTTACTTATGATTGTGAATTGAACTTGTCTACATATTTTGAACCAACTTCCTTCAAAGAAGCTGCTTCTCATGATGAATGGAAAGAAGCGATGCAAAAGGAGTATGATGTCCTCATAAAGAATGGCACTTGGAATCTGGTTGATCCTCCATTTGGAACCAAACCAATTGGCTGCAAGTGGGTCTACAAGAACAAATACAAAGCTGATGGCTCACTTGACAAGCACAAAGCTAGGCTTGTGGCAAAAGGTTTTTCACAGAAGGAAGGGGTCGATTATGAGGAAACTTTTCCCCCACAACAAAATGGGCCACCATCCGGACACTCTTTGCACTAGCAGCTTAGAACGGTTGGAAAGTCCATCAAATGGATGTAAAAAATGCATTCTTGAATGGAGATCTAAAAGAGAATGTTTTTATGTCCTAGCCTGAAGGATTTGCTGTGAAAGGACATGAACATAAAGTATGCAAACTTGTGAAGTCCTTGTATGGCCTCAAACAAGCACCGCGAGCTTGGTATGAAAAACTAACTGAGCATCTTCTGAAACTCAACTTCAATCATTTTGATCTTGATGATGCAACTTTATTTGTCAAGAAAGTTGGAAAAAAAGTTGTGTATCTTGTGGTATATGTAGATGATCTTTTAATGACAGGGAACAATGAAAGCTACATTACATCCATAAAGAAGGAATTGGGGAAAAGTTTTGAAATGAATGATTTGGGCTATGTTCATTACTATCTTGGCATTGAAGTAACACAACATCCAAAATCCATATTTCTTTCTCAAAAGAAATACATTGGAGATTTGTTAAATAGATTTGGCATGACAGAGTGCAATCCTCTTTCTACTCCAATGGAACAAAACTTAAAGCTCACATCTATTGAAGGAAAGGAATTTGAGGATGCAACAAAGTATAGATAGCTTGTAGGAAGTCTCATCTACCTCACTACCACCAGACCAGACATTTCATTTACTGTTGGAATCCTATCCAGGTTCATGCAAAAGCCTTGTGAGGGACATTGGTCTGCTGCAAAAAGAGTTATAAGGCACTTGAAGGGAACTCAAGACCTTGGAATCAAGTATACACAGGTGGACGACTTTTGCTTGATTGGATACTCTGATTCAGACTTCAATGGAGACAAAGAAACTCGGGTATCTACTTCAGGATATGCTATGAGTCTTGGATCGGGAGCTGTCTCCTGGAGATCACGAAAGCAATCAGTTCCAGCAGATTCCACAACTGAAGCAGAATACGTGGCAGCAGCTAAAGCAACGAAATAAATTGTGTGGCTCAGGAAAATTCTTGAATATTTGTAGGTAAAACAAGTACAATCAACTCCACTCATGATTGATAACACCTCTGCAATAAAGTTGGCCAAGAATCCAAAGTTCCATGATCGAACAAAGCATATCAATACTAAATATCATCTGATTCGACATCATGTTGAGGCCAAAACAATCCATCTCCATCATTGTTCCACAAATGAGCAAATTGCAGACATCTTCACCAAAGCACTTGGAAAGGAAAAGCTTGAACGATTCGGAATGATGCTTGGACTCACCAACATCCCTTCAGATTAAGGGGGGGAATGTTGACACCTAATCTTCATGATTGGGGAATTTGTAAATAAATAAATTAGGAATGTGAACAGTCATCAGAAGATGAACTGAACAATCACTCCTAATGTATAAAACTATAACCTACCTATGGAATAAACAGACGAATCAATTTTTTCTGCCTTTGGAGAGTTACTGCCTGACCTGACACTATGCACAACACCCTAGGCATTACACACATTCTAGAGGCCTCTAAATGAAAAACCAAGAACACCATTAGATTCAGAAGGTAGTAAACATGCAATTTTTATTATTGGCACACCAAAATTGGGCAATATGATAGGAAGAAATGGCCAAAAACACCTCAAACATCACATTTCTACCCTCCTTTTCAGCTAGGCACTGCGCACAAGAGAAGTCTTGGGAGATTGAACTTTTGGAGGAAGAAATATTATATTTTTTTTGGAACCAAGTACATTTGTGAAAACTACACTAGACAACCTTTCCAATGAGCTATCCTGAGCTCAATTTGGACATTGATAACCCATTCAAAACTCAGCTGGAAGAAGGCATTGCACATAGACCACTTGCGTTGCGCATAGGACCAGAAACTCACATTTTGCTACCCTTTCACACTTTCTCACTTACGCAAGGAATTTTATGAAGTTTTACTAATGTAATTATTGAATTTAAATATCATGTTGGTAAGTTACCTAGGGTAAATACGTCAGATAAATGTCATCATGAATTCAAATTAATGAGTTTCATTGTAATTATGGAGGAGTCACTTGGACCTCCCTACACTCTAGGTATCAGTTCATATTTTTGTGGATCGCTTCCTCGACTCGAGGATTCGACCCCTGAGGATAAGAAAAGATTGTTTTGATGTCTATATCATTCCATTCTTCACTCTTGGAAGAGATTGGAATCATTTGGATGTTGTTGTATTAATCAAAGACACTAGTGTAATCAGTATTTGGAAAAAATTTAATGAATGAGTTATACCTATTTTGATGGAATACCTATGGTATGGCATTTTGACATAGTTTCTTCTTATGTTCCATATGTTTGAATGTTTTGTACTCTTGTGTTTCATTTCACTTCTACAATATGTTGATTTTCAAGTCAATGAGCAGAATACATCTTACGTGCTCTGTTTTGGGGAAAACTTCATAATTTGTCCATTTTCTTCAGTTCAGAAAGAATACATGCTTGTCTTGCTCTTTCTAGCACCTGACCGGTCTGATCCATCCCAGTCAAGAACCTTAAAGTGTTTGAGTGTCTACCTAGCTTGCTCCATCTGATGTTTGCAAACATACCCTTATTGGCCCTGACCTAGTCTCTTTGACCTAATCCTCATCCAACAACCCAATTTCAAACAATCCAACCCTTCTGCACATCATAACTAGCCTAAAACCCTAATTCATCCATCCCTCCTGGTTGTGAATTTGTTGAGAGATCCCTCTCCAATGTTGTAGGGCTAGATACCAAGCCAAGAGGTTGGTGTGTGGTTACCTCATCTAGACTCTTCCTTAGCCTTGGAGATCTCGAGGAGTGATAACACGTTGTAAGCTTTAATTCTATCTCCAAGTGCTATAATTAGAAATCTCACACATGAATAAAAAAAACAAATGATTCACAACATCCACATAATATAACATCTCTATTCAATGAATAAACATGGAATTGAAATACATGAGTGAAAAGATAAAACAACAAATGTAGGAAAAAAATATGTTCTTTGTATTGATAAATACAGGGGAGACTTTACAACCATAAATAGCAACTGACATTTTAGATATCCCCCCATGTTGACTTGTCCTTCCTTGTGAGAAACCACACCTCAATATCAACCATAAAGGCATTATCAATATCTGAAAGCCAACCTTCATGTTATGGATGGCCGTAAATTTATAAGAGAAGAGTGGTAATTTAGGATTACCATTATGGGCTTGAGATCCACAAATGATGAAAGAATGAGCTGAAGGGATAAGAGGTGAAGTCTTCAAGATAGGATTAGAGAGGATTCAAGCTCTTTATCCATGGTAAGTAGTTAAAATAACCTTGTAACCTTCTATAAGAGGAAGCTTCAAAATATTTTTTAATTTTCCTGAATGTTATCACCAAAAAAATGATCATCTAGCCTAATTTACTAGATGGATCGAAGTACACCTGTAAAGCCAATTTTACCATAGTAAAATTGTTTTCACTGTAAGAAATTACTTAATAAACCACCTTTGTTAAGTAATTTATAATTAAACCCATGAATAATAATTAAATAAATCACTATTTATTTGATTTTCTTCTAGGAATAATTAATTAAACCATTATTCAATTATTATTCCTTGTCAATTTTCCCTAAATCCCTTAGGAATAATTAAATAAATCATTATTTGTTTATTATTCCTTAACCAATTCCTTGAGATGATAAATATATCATTTATTTATTTATTATTTCTAAAAATAGTTTAAATACTTTTTCCCTCATTATCAAACATAATAGAATATGACAAATGGTTATTCCAAGAATGGGGTTAATAATATTTTATTATTGCTAATTATTCGATGATAACTCAATATTTTGTTATAAATAGGTCTGTTTTCCATTCATTATTCACTTTTGATTATTTTCATTGTTTCACCCATTGTTGTAACTCTGATTATTTACATTCTCCACCGCCATTTTTCTTCCATTTGAGTTCCCATTGAACTCAAACATTTTATTTGTTGGGTTTGTACATTATAGAGGAGAGAGACTATCGAAAATTTGAAGACATTTAAGGATAGCCAAGAACCCATCCCACAAAGGGGGACTAGTAACATATATTTGTTCATTCACATGTGTTATAATAAAATATGTTCTTTGAATATATGGCTTTCATTCGATGATTGGAATTACTACTGTTTCTTTTTGTTGTGCAACTATGATGGTGGCATAGATCAAGACATTGGTAGATTTTGTTCCTATCAGTTGTCGTAGATCTACAATGTTTAGTAGCCATTTATATTGTTGAGACTGTTTTTCATCCACAATCTTAAGTGGGTTGTTTTCATACATATTTGAGAAGAAAACACTACAAAAAATTTGCGACTCCACTTATTCTATACTTCAGACCAAGAAACCTGGGTGACCTTCAGTTTTCAGCTTAGGGTTTCTTATTTTTTTAGTCTCTTAATGTTTCCTACCTTTTTAACCATAGATCTATTAAATTTCTAGCTTACGCAAGTTTTCTGGTCTTTTCTGCAAGTCACAGGAACCGGCTACAAGAGAGATAAAAAAATTTTCTGAGATTTGTCGATCAAGAATCAAGGAGAAGAATTTACATTTTTTAGCCCAAAAAGCGTGATCTAGAGTCCAGAGCACACCTTATAGCCCAAAAGGTGCGATCCCACCTGAGAACAGGTCAGTACCTGTGATTTTAGTGTTTTCAGGTTTTTATCAGATTTGTTTCTGGGTTTTGCCGAGAGCTATCTGCTGGGTTGTTTGACCTCTATCTCATCCCGCTTAGGCCCTAGTCTACTTATATTTACTCGTCGAAGTGCAATTTAGCCCCTTAGGTCTTCTTGTATGCTTCCACCTTTATAGGATGGGTTTAGCTAAGTGAGTAGTCTATGTTTCTGCAGCACTTTCAGCCATATTTTCCAGATCCATACTCTTATGTTTAAGATCTATAAAGATAGGTTGTCACCGCCCATATTTTCACTTTAAAAATTCTTTGGTCATTTTGATCCAAGTGGAAGTTGGTGGCATTCTGCCAAGTCCACCTAGACCCCCACCATTGTTTCTCTCAGCATTTTCAGTTTCCTTAATTGTAGCACAACTTACTATTTTTAGTAGTTTTTCGGGTCCTGAACTTCCGGAGCTGTTTTGAGGCCCTAAACGACGTTTTTTGGGAATGGTTATTCCAAGAATGGGGTTAATAATATTTTATTATTGCTAATTATTCGATGATAACTCAATATTTTGTTATAAATAGGTTGGTTTTCCATTCATTATTCACTTTTGATTATTTTCATTGTTGCACTCACTGCTGTAACTCTGATTATTTACACTCTCCACCACCATTTTTCTTCCATTTGAGTTCCCATTGAACTCAAACATTTTATTTGTTGGGTTTGTACATTATAGAGGAGAGAGGCTATCGAAAATTTGAAGACATTTGAGGATAGCTAAGAACCCATCCCACAGAGGGGGACTAGTAACATCTATTTGTTCCATTCACGTGTTATAATAAAATATGTTCTTTGAATATATGGCTTTCATTGGATGATTGGAGTTACTACTGTTTTTTTTTGTTGTTTAACTATGATGGTGGCATAGATCAAGACTTTGGTAGATTTTGTTCCTATCAGTTGCCGCAGATCTACAATGTTTAGTAGCCGTTTATATTGTTGAGATTGTTTGTCATCCACAGTCTTAAGTGGGTTGTTTTACATATTTGAGAAGAAAACACTACAAAAAATTTGCGACTCCACTTGTTTTATACTTCAGATCAGGAAACCTGGGTGACCTTCAATTTTCAGCTTAGGGTTTCTTATTTTTTTAGTCTCTTAATGTTTCCTACCATTTTAACCGTAGATCTATTAAATTTCTAGCTTACGCAAGTTTTCTGGTCTTTTCTGCAAGTCACAGGAACCGACTACAAGAGAGATGAAATTTTTTCTAATATTTGTCGATCAAGAATCAAGGGGAAGAATCTACATTTTTTAGCCCAAAAAGTGTGATCTAGAGTCCAAAGCACACATTTCAGCCCAAAAAGTGCGATCCCACTTGAGAACAGGTCAGTACTTGTGATTTTAGGGTTTTCAAGTTTTTGTCGGATTTGATTCTGGGTTTTGCCGAGAGCTATCTGCTGGGTTGTTTGACCTCTATCTCATCTCGCTTAGGCCATAGTCTACTTATATTTACATGTTGAAGTGAAATTTAGTCCCTTACGGCTTCTAGTATGCTTCCACCTTTATAGAGTTTAGCTAAGTGAGTAATCTATGTTTCTGCAGCACTTTCAGCCATATTTTCCAGATCCGTACTCTTATGTTTAAGATCTATAAAGATAGGTTGTCACCAGCCATATTTTCACATTAAAAAATCTTTGGTCATTTTGATCCAGGTGGATGTTGGTGGCCACCTACCAAGTCCACCTAGACCCCCACCATTGTTTCTCTCAGCCTTTTTAGTTTCCTTAATTGTAGCAGAACTTACTATTTTTAGCAGTTTTTCGGGTCCTGAAATTCCGGAGCCGTTTTGAGGCCCTAAACGACGTTTTTTTGGGAAATATACTGCCAGTAATTTTTCTATTAAAAAAACGTCTTTTCCATCGTAGTCCTCAGAGAGATCTTTCCAACGGGCTATCATGCACGTCAAACGGAGATAATATGACCAATTCGCGACCCCGGGAAGTTGATGTACCAACTTACCCAAAAACGGGGCCCACAATTTGGCGTTTCATCTTCTAGGGTTAGGTTTTGGAATGTGAAGGGTTTTCCATTGTTTCTCAACAATAAATAGGTCTTCGAGCTGCATTGTAACATAGTTCAGAGGCATGTAGCCACCAGATCTCTTCTCAAAGATAAGCTACCATCGCCCTAGCTGGTTTATTTCCATTGTTGTTTGTAAACATATTTTAGTATTTTATATTAATGAAATGAAGTATTATTTCCGCTGCATATCTGTGTTATGGTTATTTGTTGCGTTCCTGTTTAAATCTGGATCAGTGGTATCAGAGCTGTCTGCTTTTTCTCTGTTTTTCTTTGCATGTCCCCAACGAGGTCGGGATATAAGGAGTTAGGGCTTGAACTGGTCGAACCTTTGTAAGACCAGCCTTGCAAATCCTAACGACCCCCCATGGCAGATGAGAAGAAAGACGAGGGGGCAGGAGATCCTATCGAAATCTTGCTCGAAGAAGCCATTGAGCGACAACGGAACGCGATGATGGACAACTTTGCCCAGATCCTTTAGCTCTACCCAAAGGCGACGCATCGGCTTCCAACAGCTACTCTAGAAATGCCATGCCCTTTAAGTACAAGTTAATTTTGAAATCCCCATATTCGAGGGTCAGATAGATGCAAATGCCATAGATAAATGGTTAAATATGCTAGAGGGTTATTTTTCTGTTCATCAATTTTCGAGTCGGGGAAAGATTGTTTACGCTCTTCTCAAAGCAGCCCCCAACATCAAGGACTGGTGGGAAACCTACTACGAGCAGAAGGATGAAACTATCGGCTCACTATTTTTTGCTACACCCACCTAGAATTCATTCCAGGATGCCATCAAGGAGCAGTACTATCCTGTTGAAAGCTATGAGGATGAATACATAAAGTGGACAATGTTGCGGCAGGGAAGGGACCAAGATGTGCCGGAGTTCACCAATCTTTTCCATACCCTTCGCACAATGTTGGGTATCAAGGATTCAAAGCAGCATTTGATGCTCAAATACCGTGACTGCCTACACAAGTACATCCAGGAAGAAATACAATTCCTGAACATCTCCTCGCTCGACACAGCATACCGATATGCCATCAAGGTCGAGCAGAAGTTTAAACAAAAGAAGCGAGACTTTGGATCTGTGAATCCAAAGCAAGGGAAAGGTGCCCCTAAACCACAGAACAAAGGACAAAGCCAAGGTGGGGTAGCCCAAGACAACTCGTCGAAGCTGCAAGCAAAGAACAACGCCGCGAAGCCGAAAAAGGACACGGGAAAATGGTGTGAATTCCATAAGAGCTCCACTCACAACACAAGTGAGTGTTGGGCCAAGCAGTCACTGGTGGCTGAGCTAAAGGTTTTAGAATCAGATGCATGTTCCAACTCGGAGTCAGAACCTGACAAGGGAAATGGCAAAGGGAAGCAAATCATTGATGCAGATCCCAAAACCACTGTTGCTACCGCCAAGATCCAGAAAAATGAACCCGAAGATCCAGAGGAGGAGGAGCATATCTTCCACTCCGAGATGTGGGTAAAGGGCTCCCCGCTACAGTTCATTTTCGATAGCAGGAGCCAAAATAACCTCATTTCGACAGAGGTCGTGAAGCGGTTGGGCTTACCGACCACAACACATCCACAACTGTACACCATCAGGTGGCTTCACCAAGGATGGGATCTTCGTGTGAGCCAACACTGTCACCTTGCATACAACATCAAGCCCTTCACGGATGAGGTATTGTGTGACATTGCTCCCCTTGAAGTTTGTAATGTATTATTAGGACAACCATACTTGTGGAAGTGACATTTTGTGTATGAATCAAGGCCCCGTGCTGTTATTATTACATTGGGAAATAAGTTGTACAGGATACCAGAGGTAGCACCGCCTATCGCCATCTCTTCGATTATTGCAAAACAATGCAGTAATCTCATTTCCAAAACTAGGAAATTTGTTTTCCTGATGATGCACCCTCAAAGAAAGAAGAAGATGGTGGCCACGGCCTCCAGACAGGGCCCCTCCACATGACAACTATAGATGGACAAGGTTGTGGAGGAGTACAAGGATATCTTCACCTCCCCTGCAGGGGTTCCTCTACACTATCAGGTCAAGAACTCCATCGATCTGACCCTAGGTGCGTCACTACCCAATGGACCAATTTATCGGTGCTCCGTTCTGGAGAATGATGAAATCAAGAGGCAGATTTAGGAGCTCCTGTAGAAAGGTCACATCTGTCCAAGTTCATCACCTTGTGGGAGCTCGATCATGTTGGTACAGAAGAAGGATGGGACTTGGAGACTCTGTATTGACTATCAGGCGCTGAAAAAGATCACTGTCTGTAATAGGTACCTGATTCCAAGGATTGATGAACTCCTAGAACAACTAAAGGGGGTGAAATATTTCAGCAAGATCGATTTGAAGTCAAGATATCACCAGGTACCAATCGAACCCTCTGATGTGTGGAAGATTGCCTTCAAAGCCAAGGAGGGCCTTTTCAAATGGTTGGTTATGCCTTTCGGATTGATGAATGCTGCTACAACCTTCATAAGGCTAATGGATAACATCTTGCGGCCATTCACCAACTCATTTGTAGTGTTATACTTGGATGACATTCTGATTTTCAACCAGAGTTGGGAAGAGCACCTCCACCACATCTGACAGGTTCTCCAAACACTGCGGCAACACAAGCTATGTGTCAATTCGGAGAAATGCACTTTAGGCATGACCCAGGTTCAGTATCTGGGATACATTATTGATGAACAGGGGGTGCATGTGGATCCAGCCAAGATCCAAGTCATTCGAGATTGGCCATCTCCAACCACTCTGATAGAGCTCCGTAGCTTTCTAGGTCTTGCCAACTTCTATCGCAGGTTCGTGTTGGGTTTTTCTCATATAACTTGGCCCTTGAGTCAAGTCACCAAGGGAAGAGCGAAAGAAAAATTCTTTTGGTCTGAATCTCAACAGAAGGCATTCATAGAGTTGAAAGATCGCCTCTACATGGCACCAATGCTCACGTTACCAGATTTACAACAACCATTTGAGGTTGAGACAGATGCCTCTAACTATGCTATTGGGGTAGTCCTCACTCAACATGGGCATGTAGTGGCATATCACAGTGAAACACTTTCAGACACAGTCCGGAAGTATCCCACTTATGATAAAGAGATGTATTCCATTGTGCAAGCCTTTTGACAATGGAAGCATTACATTCAGGGAAGGAAATGGTCATCCACACAGACCACCGACCCCTGCAGTTCATACAGACCCAAGGGAAATTGCGGAATGATCGCCATCAAAAGTGGTCTACATACCTATAACAGTTCCATTTTAATATCAAGTATAAGAAGGGCAGCACCAATAATGTTGCAGATCGCCTCAGTCGACCATCGATCATGGCATTAACCACTGTGCTCAACTCTTGTGGGCACGAGACTTCTGATTGGCCACTTCTCTACAAAAGCGACCCAAAATTTGGCCACACATACCAGACACTCTTGGAGGGTTGGCATGTTGCAGATTTTCACCTCCACGGTGCCCTGTTATGCCACCTGGGTCACCTTTGTGTTACTTCAAGCGAGCGTGCCAAGATGATTTGGAAAGAACACTACAGTCGAGCTGCTAAGCATTTTGGGGTCGAGAAAACGGTGCAGTACTGCAAAATTATTTCTCTTGGCCGAATCTTCGACAGGATGTTGGGAAGTACATTAGATCATGTACTGCTTGTGCCATTGCCAAACCGACCATCAAGAAGCAAGGCCTCTATGCCCCGCTTCCTACCCCTCGTCGACCTTGGGAATCCATATCCATGGATTACATGTCAGGCCTTCCTTCCACTAAGCATGGAAATAACTTTGTTTTTGTGGTTGTCGATAGGTTCTCAAAGATGGCCATTATGGCGGCCTGCAAGAAGAATATCACAACAAGAGCCACTGCTAAACTCTTCTTTGAACGAGTGTGGGTGCACTATGGCATCCCAAAGTCTATCATCTCAGATCGGGACAGTCGATTCCTCAATACATTTTGGTCCAGTCTCTGGTCAATGCTGGACACCAAACTCATGAAGTCCACAGCCTTCCATCCTCAAACTGATGGCCAAACAGAGGTTGTCAATAAGATGATTGTGCACATCCCACGCATGTACAACTCAAAGCATCCACGCACATGGGACAAGAGCCTCCCCTTTGTTCAGCACAGCTACAACTGAGCTCTTCACAGCTTGACTAGCCATAACCCTTTTCAAGTGGGCTTGGGATTCCAGCCACTATGCCCCATTGATGTGGCCATACCACTTGAAGCTACTCACATAGATTCGGCTCATGTCCAGTCTGAAATAGATAAGGCAACCAGCTTCATTGAGCACATCCAACATATTCACTAGTAGGTCCATGACATCCTATAGAAATCAAATGCCAGGTACAAGCAGCGACATGATCAGCATCGGGTGCCACACAAGTTTCAGGTGGGCGACAAAGTCTGGTTGCATTTGCAAAAGGAACGTCTTACTGGAGCCTATCGAAAACTGAGACCACTCTGATATGGTCCTTACACCATTACTAAGGCTGTGGGAGATAATTCATTTCAGCTCAGCATTCCCCCGTCCTTTGGCCTGCACCCAGTGTTCAATGTGGACCGCCTTTGGCCATACTTTCCACCATTGCTAGACACATACGAAATTGCAGAACAGCTCACACCCACAGAATTAAACCCAGATTACATGGAACAAGTTGAAACTGATCGAATCATGGACACACAGATCAAGAACACTTGCCAACAGAATATCCAACTGTATCGAGTTGTCAAAGTAGGCCAACTCCTTCACCAAGGCAAGTGGCTCACGAGGGACCAAGTTCAGCAAAAGTTTCCTCATCTCATGGTGGAACTCAATGCAACGGGGACCATTGCTTCCTAAGGGGGGACGAATGATCCAGGTGGATGTTGGTGACCACCCGCCAAGTCCACCTAGACCCCCACCATTGTTTCTCTTTGCATTTTCAGTTTCCTTAATTGTAGCAGAACTTACTATTTTTAGCAGTTTTACGGGTCTTGAACTTCTGGAGTCGTTTTGAGGCCCTAAACGACATCTTTTGGGAAATCTATCGCCAGTGATTTTTCTGTCAAAAAAATCATCTTTTTCGTCGTAGTACTCGGAGAGATCTTTCGAATGGGCTATCATGCACGTCAAATAGAGTTAATATGACCAATTCGCGACCTTGGGTAGTTGATGTACCAACTTACCTAGAAACGGGGCCCACAATTTGGTGTTTCATCTTCTAGGGTTAGGTTTTGGAATGTTAAGGGTTTTCCATTGTTTCTCAACAATAAATAGGCCTTCGAGCCTCATTGTAACACAGTTCAGAGGCATGTAGCCACCACATCTCTTCTCAAAGATAAGCTACCATCGCCCTCATTGGTTTATTTCCGTTGCTGTTTGTAAACATAGTTCAGTATTTTGTATTAATGAAATGAAGTATTATTTCCACTACATATCTGTGTTATGGTTATCTCTGTAATTTGTTGCATTCTTGTTTAAATCCAGATCACATTTTCCTTAGGGTCCCATCGGCTTCCTTATGTTTTTCACCCATCTCCCTATATTTTTGCAGTGATCTTCCTCTCTGGTTTTTTGTTGTCAGTGCACCACTTACCAGCAACCTAGTGTCATTTGATCCTAGTCACACTGAAAATTAGATCTCTTGACCTCTTTACTGTGTTTTTTGTCGATTCAGCCACCAACCAGCATAGTGTTTGCAAACCCAGTTTGGGTGGGGTTTAGTTAATTGTTTTCTTAGTCATTTTTTGTTGTTAAATTCAATTTATTTTTCAGCAAGCTTTTTTCTTTTTTATAAACATGATCTCAACTTAGTCAATAAATACACTTGCACACACAAGGACATCTTAAGCGAAGGGATATTTGTTTACATCGCTAATACAAGACTTAACATAATAAATTTATCTTCCGTCATTGAGACAAAGGCATATTGTTGATCTCCCTTCACAATTTCTTTGACATGTGTTTCTTACCACCATTGCATCACCAAGTTGTTTGTCATGGACACTATTAGGCCTTCATCTCAAGTTTCTTCTTTAGCATATTACTCCTCCCAACCAGATCCGAGTTCATAGCCCTTTGAGTACCCATATCGACTCTTCTCCTGGTTCAACCGACTCCTCATTTGATTCAGAGCCTCTTTCACCCCATATCGCCACGATGTCTGGACCCACAACTGGTGTAGGAACCCAACCTGGTGTTGGCTCCAGTTCTATCCTAGTGGTCACATCTAGCGGAACGGTATCCATAAGCGTTCTAGTAGCCCCCATGCTCCCTTCTATGGTTGGGTTAATTCTACCAAATTTTATCCAGTTGATAAATGAACCTATACACCATGATGCTGGTTGGACTGCTATGTAGATTAAGCTTTCCTCAAACATCCCAAATTTTGAAGGAAATGCTCGAGAGGATTTGACAAACCATGTCTTCTCCTTCCACATGTGGTATTTTTCCAACTCCATTACCGATGAGTTCATTCATCTCTACCTTTTCCAGCACATGCTCACTGGAGATGCTACAAAATAGTATGTGGACCATCCCACCACCTCTCATTTCATTTTCATGATACTTCCTAAAGTGTTCCTTTCCTATATCCAGTTACCTCTCCTGTACGACATTGGTATGGAGCTATTAACCTCATTCCATCAATCCTCTGCCCCTCGCCTTTCTGACCATGTCCAAGAATGGTGTAGGAGGCAAAGCACATGCCATGCCCTACCCTTGGAAAACATGTCATGTCCCATTTTCCTCAGACAGATGAAGCAGCTCTCCAAACAGCTTTGAGATATGACCTGATTTATGCATAGTCCGGTTATGTCTATACTGTCATTCCATACCTTCCCCATCTTGGATGTGCTAATGCACTAGGGGAATCTCACACCACTAATGACATCGTTGGAACCCTTTCACACCCTTCACCATATACACAACAAAGTTATGGCTATCCATAGGGGGGAACTAGTTCCTCCAACACTTATGCCCATCCTGCTAGAAACATGTTTTTGGGGCCCCAACTTGTCTACCAAACATTGCTCCTCCTTATGCTTAGCCAAGAGCCCTAGCCTCCCAATCATCCTCAACCCCAGCAGCCACTGCCCCCTCACGGTCAAGTTTCTGCACAGCAAGGTGCGACCAATCCCCAAAATTCAATGAAAAAGAATAAGGGAAAAGTTAACAAGGGTAACTAGTGTAATCAAGGTAATCACCTAGTGAACCCCAGGGGAACTAGCCTAACACCAACAACCAGCCCAAGCAAAACAAGGCTATTCCTAATAATAAGCCTTGTGCATGTTGTTGTGTACACAACCATTATACACATTAGTGTCCTCTCTTACACCAGATGTGCCAAATGTGGGAATCGCAAGCAACTTCTAGAGGAAAACAATCACCTCAGAATCTTGTGCCAACTCAACTTGTAATGCTTACAAATCCTTTCCCTTAGCAGGGATTCATTGCTACTCAACCTCAACTTGGTCAAGCCACCCATCCCCCCAAATCTTTTGGACCTAGTGACTACTAGATCATTATGATGATTTCTGAAGAGGTTAGCACCTCTGATATCAACTTGCAAACTCAGTCGTCTCAATATGGCAAGCCATCGACTTCTTTCTCCACTAATTCAAAAACCAAAGTAGCTATTGAACTTCTTACGAAACCAAATGGTCAATTAGAGATCCCTCAACCTAACGTTGAGGCCATTCCCAAGATCCAAAAGGGACCATTATTTTGTAATGCGGCTTCTAATCGAGCTTCCCATACATAAAGTATAGTAGACGACTTGGCACAATGAACAGCCACCATGTCGATGCTTAAGTACTCCAGTCATGCCCATCTCAAAAGAAAGCTCTACTAACTACTTTGGTCATAGTAGATCTTTCTAGCAATTGTTTGTTTGTCTTCCCAATTGATACATCAGAACATCCCCCATTGCCTTCATATGCTTCTTTCCAGATACCATTCTGAGTGTGTAATGCCATCATCTCATAATGCATTATTGATGAAGGTGCATCCACCTATGTGATGTTCTCGGCCTTTTGGAAGCAAATTAAGTCACCCAATATGTCCCCCTCCACCATCACTTTGTGTTCTTGGGATGGACACTCCTCCCAGCCTCTTGGCATGTACCACATTTGTCCAGTGACCCTTGCCGGCACGACTGTCCATTTCGACATTGAGGTCATTGATGCCCCTTTGGATTACAACATTATCTTAGCTTGTTGTTACACATATGCCATGTCACCCATCGCATATATGGATTTCTACAAGATGTGCTTCCCCCATGAAGGGAAGATTGATACCATCGATCTATTCACTTACTACGAGTCGAAATTTGTGATGTCCCCCAAGTCCATTATCTCATCAGTGTCAGATAAGAAGTCCTCACCTCCTCTCACCAATGTATCAACTAGATTCTGTAAAGATTCCTCATTTTTGGGTTCTTTCCTTAGTCCTCCCCCTCCCATATCAGAGCCTAATTCTACGAGTGTTTGCATGTTTCAATTGTTAGGGGTTGATCTCAAGCAGTCGGGTACATGCGATCAACAATCAGCTCTTCAGCGGCCCATTTTTTCCATCCCAAGTGAGCCCTATGGAATTACCCCTCTAGGACCTCATCCATTTGTGGGTTCCTCTCCTATGTTTACGCCAAGAATTGTTCCTCCAGGTCTCAACAATATAGGAGTTATTCTGCTGGGACATTACCCTACAGGCCAGATACATTTATTATGCCCCCCTCTGGGAGTATTTTTTGTCCCTGTCATGGCTTCAATGGTCCTTCATAACATGAATTTGGGGATTGCAGTATGGTACATAGATTCGTCTACAAGAATTATTCCTGGTCAGCTAAGACCTTACATGATTTAACCCCATTCAAGTAGTCCCTATGGCCCCTGCATCTGTTTCAGTTCCATCAAAACCTCAAAAGGAACGCACTCCTATTGTGCAAGCTTTTAGAAAGTGGAGAAAATCTAAGAGGAAAGAACCTAAGGAAAAGGCTCCCCAAGATCCTCGAGCCCCTAAGGCCCCTAAGCCATCACCTACATGCGCTTTGTGTAAAGTTGTTGGGAATGCCATCAATAATTGTCCCAAGTTTCCTCATCTTAAACCTTTGGTTCATGAAACATTCCTTGAGTCAAATATACTTGAATTCTATACTAACTTTCCAGGTCCAACCAAGAAACTCAGAACATTATGCACAAATCACCCTTGTTCCTTGTGTGATCATCATGGTCATTATTCCCATTGTTTCTGTCATCTCAATGAATTTCTCGATTGCCTTGAAGCAGTTCACGAATACGATGCCACTCGTAGTGGAACACCTACTCATCTACCCATGGATTCTGGTACCAATATTAGACCAGAACAGGGAAACTCTGGTCCCACTATTGTGATCCCTCCCTTTGATGTCTAGATGACGAACACCACAGGCCATATCCTTTAGCTATCGTCATCCTTGAGTTCCTCACAGGAAAACCTTTCTGAGATTTCTGCATGCACTTCTATTGAACCTCTTTTGACAGAATCCCAAGTCTCAACATCTTTAGATACTCCATCTACCAGCTTGTCATCTACCATTCAAGACGATGCATATGTGAACCTTCATTCTCAGATTGCTGCACAATGTACTACCACCACATCATGTAGTCAGCATTCCTCCCATCTGCTCATCTTCCATTCTAACGAGAACATCATGGAAGCTATGTCTACCCCTGATTACCCTTGCACTTAGGCAAGGGAGAATATTTTTGGAGGATTCTAAAGGCCACCTCCTTCCTAATTCTCCCAGTGGACTCTACCTCAAGGAGTGTCACTCATAGCATATCCCTTTGATTTCCGTGTCTTTATTTATGCCATGAAGTTAGGTATATTTCATCATCTCATCCATTGTCTTGTGTGTATTTTAGATGGATCCATCATCCACACCGTATATCGGTCATGCCGATGGTGCGTGTTTCTTCTCTAGGAAGCTAGCCTCGGCAGCTTGGGCCATTTTTACCCCCTTGCATACATTAGTCCTTCCGAATGGTGTGTGCATTGGATTTGCCACCAATAACCAGGCTGAATATGACGCAATGATAAGTGTGTTAGTCGATTCCTTTGCTCATTGCATCCTTCATCTTCATGTTCATTTAGATCCTTGCTACTTGTCATGCAATTGAATGGTGTGTATCATGTTTATAAACAAGTCCTATTTAGAAAATATCTATGAGTTAAGTTGTGGTACGTGAATTTCAAACCATTACGTTCAGTCATGTTCCTAGAGCCCAAAAGAACTATGTAGATTCCATTGCAAATAACATTCTAGATTTGAATTTATCACATGTATACCACAAAATACAACCATAAACAAAACACATGGTGAAGCATCAACGTCATATAAAAATGCGTAATCATATTATGTATCATATAAGTGTTTGGAGCCCATAACTCTAAATACATCAGACATGCCCATAACATGTTACACAAATCAAAACAAAAGGGACCCACATGTCCCGATGTTTAGTCACCATCTGGTGGATCCCGTGGCAAAGGCTCGGCTCCACCTACATGTAGATCACGTACTGCCTAACTAACCATCGCCACACACTGCATGATGCCTCACCACTTTGAGGGTAGGCAAATAAACTCACTTTTGTATTGATCATCTAACTCATTCCATCCACGCTCTAAAACTCCGGTCAAGAGTACCTCAAATATAAGATGTAGACTGGTGAGTAGCACATTATCCTCTGTACCCTGACGTGACGATGATGTCCCCTGATCTATAACCTGTGGCTTGTCCTATATATCTTGTCTGTTTTATTGATGTTATGTATGCATACCACATATTTTTACATTGAGTACCATATACATGTGATAGAAATATGAAATGCACCATAAAAATAGCAACTTATCACTTACTGTCTAGTCCCCATGCTCGCACGGGTGGAAGTGGCAAGTTAGGATCTCCATGGTATTTCATCCTGCTATAAGGATAATCATCAATATAGAGGGGAATTTGATCCCAACGTGTGAACAATTTTGGTTGGAACACCCATTTGACTCCCCCTCCTCCTCCTCTCCATAGTAACTACCCCCAGCAGTGCATCCTAGACTCCTGTGGGCCCCCATCTCGGATCTGCACATGAGGACGAATGGTGGGTATCTTCTCAAAGAAGAATTCACATAGTATTATACCAAAAGCACAGTCGTAGTTCAAGTACCTCCTACATAGAATTAACTATTATTTCACCAACAATAGCATCATCTTGGCTCACCCATAGTAGGTCCCAGCCAAAAAGCTCTTAAATAACATCATCTTCCCACAAGTGATGTGGTGGAGCACGTGGATGCCTAGGACCCATAACACAACTGTGGAAACAACCTGTGTCCCTAGCCTCTCTAGATCACCAATTTGGATAGTTGTGCCCTTGGCATGAACATCCCATGGATAATGGCATTCCACAAACTCAGTAATGTTTCTCCCACGAGGTAACACCAGATGAATATCCCCCACCACTACGAGCGGAGGCAGTCCAGTCAAGAAATAAATATCCCACAGTGTGAGCTCAATCTTGTGCCCCTGTATGACAAATACCTCCTGTTCTAGATCCCAATATATCACAATTCTTGATAGAAAGGTGTCACCTACCCTCATCAATGAGTCCTCTACCAGCTTGAGAACCCCATAGTGGGCCAATGCCCCTCGAACCCCCGGATCCCTATGAATCTCAGATCGAAGGGTATCCAAGTCTCACTCATGCCAGTTGATTTTCAGCTCTTCCATGCCTACAAAACACCACATGTTTTGTTAGTTCAGAGAAGAAAACACTAGTATACACTAATCAACCTATATCCCCCACCAATCGAGAAGACAACCCGTCTTTTCAACCCCAAATTACAGTTTTCTACCCAAAAAGCATGAGCTTATAGGTTTTCACCTATTTCTTGCAAGCTAGATCACACTTCTAGGCCCAAAACGTGCAATGCGACCATGAAGAGGAGAAGGGGTCTCTTATGGAGTTGCCAGTTGCCAAAATTCAGGAAATAAACCACTAAAATTGAAGAGATGAGTAAGGCCACCTACCTGAAAGTCACAGATCATTATTCTAATGGTCATTTTGTTCACTATGATCTCCACAAGACTTAGGGACTTTTCCTCCTCACCAAATTCACCACAACTCACTTAGTAAATGAATTCAAATTGGAGGGAAAATTTTATTTCATAGAAAAATCCACAATTATGCTCTTGCCCATTGCAAACAAACCATTGCTCAATTTGATGAACTGTCAGCACTGTTGGAAATCTCTCATTGATTACTATAATGGGTCTTCCTTAGTTTTTGATGATTTAACAGTTCACCAAGAAGTCATTTTCCCAGGAAGGGTCACTTCGTTGCCTGTCAAAATTGAATTTATTCATAAAGAGATACTTGTATTTTGAGGTCCAACTCCTCTTAACACTTTTCGTACCACGTGTCAATTATCATCATGAGTAACCATCATTCACTCATGTTTTTAAGGTCCCCAGTAGGCCTATTCTATGTGGCAGCATCACCGAGTCACCCTTGTTCAGAGCATCCATGATGAGTCACCCTTACATCCATGGAGTTTCTTCCACCCTCAGTCAACCATGCACTTTATGCAGTAACAAGGGAAGTCATCTATCTGTCCCTCAATCCCACATTTTCCATTATCCCTCGTGTCAGTCCATCAGTCACATTACTATTTTCCCTCATGCCTTAGTTGAGAATCCTCATTGCCTTATCTATCACGGGACCTATTCTATCTTCATTAGCTCATTTATTCTATAATAATTGCATAGAGGGCAGTGTATCTTGGTTCCAAATTCCATTCTTGTTTGACACCTTGGATCGAGTAGAGGGACTCATGATTACCCTTTAACTTGGTTGTTTCATGTTTGTAATTCATATACTTGATGGTCCAGTGATGCAGCAGATTGTACCATTGATTCCTAGGTGTGTGTCAAATGTTTCAAACCTCATGAGGGGATGGCCCTTTAGGTAGCACCCCACATGCCTGTATGCTTTCATATTATGCTACAGCCTCAGATGCAGTTCTGTAGATTTTATGGGTTCAGTTCCTACTGATCACAGTGTTCATAGCATGCACGTCTCCTTCAGATGATCCATTAAGTTTTGCATAGCCCTTCCCTATTTACTAGGGCTTCTTAGATTTTTCTACTCTCCTTCCCACCCATTTTTTTAGGGAAGGGCCATTATATCTCATGTACTAAGATATTATTGCATTCAGTGCAGGCTCATGTTTTTCCAACTACATTATGTATATGGGACACATTGTATTATTTTCTAGCTCTCCTATGCCAACATGTCATGTACCATTCAACATGTACTTCATTATTGCTCAATTTTATGTTTCTGGGTGCACCATTATTTTTGTACTAAGTTATCTCAGCAGGTATGGGTATGCTTCCCCTGCCTCATTGAGGTCTGGTACCGCAACATAAAAGGATACTTGCATTAGTCTCACCCCCTCTATCCCTATCCTCTTTCACTTCAGCTTTATTGGTCTCTCTCTCTCTCTCTCTCTCTCTCTCTCTCTCTCACTACATTGTGTTTTCTAGTTATTGTGACTTTACATCGTACTTTGGTCATATGTTTTGCTCCTAACACTCGTACATTGGGGGGAAATATGTTATGACCAAAAAATTAATCATCTAGCCTAATTTACTAGATGGATCGATGTACACCATGTAAAGCCAATTTTACCATATTAAAATTTCTTTCACTGTGTCAAATTACTTAGTAAACCACCTTTCTTAAGTAATTTATAATTAAACCCATGAAGAAAAATTAAATAAATCACTATTTATTTGACTTTATTCCAGGAATAATTAATTAAGCCACTGTTCAATTATTATTCCTTCTCATATTTGACTCAATTATGAAAAATCAAAAGATAAATTACTAATTATCTTATTTTTCTCTAGGAATACTTAATTAATCACTAGTTAATTATTATTCCTTGTCAAATTTGACTAAATCGCTTAGGAAAAAAATTAAATAAATCATATTTGTTTATTATTCCTTAACCAATTCCTTCAGATGATAAATAAATCATTTATTTATTTATTATTTCTAAATAAAACTTTAAATAGTTTTTCCCTCGTAACCAAATATAATAAAATGTTACAAGTGGTTATTTCAAGAATGAGGTTAATAATATTTTATTATTGTTCATTATTCGAGGATAGCTCAATATTTTGTTACAAATAGGATGGTTTTCCATTCACTTTTCACTTTTGATTATTTTCATTGTTGCACTCACTGTTGTAACTCTGATTATTTTCATTGTTGCACTCACTACTGTAACTATGATTATTTTCATTGTCCACCACCCTTTTTCTTCCCTTTGAGTTCCCATTGAGCTCAAACATTTTATTTGTTGGGTTTATACATTATAGAGGAAAAAGACTCTATCAAGAGTTGAAGACGTTTGAGGATAGCCAAGAACCCATCCCATAGAGGGGGACTAGCAACATCTATTTCTTCCCTTCACAGGTGTTATAATAAAATCTATTCTTTGTATATCTAGTTTTCATTGGATGATTGGAGTTATTGTTGATTCTTTTTTCTTTTTAACTATGATGGTGGCATAGATCAGGATTTGGCAGGTTTTGTTTTTATCAGTTGTTGCAGATCTACAATGTTTAGCAGTCATTTATATTTTTTAGATTATTTATCATCCATAGTCTTCAGTGGGTTCTTTTCATACATCTTTGAGAAGAAAACACTACAACACTGAATTTCTAGAATCACCGTACTTGTAGGAGGGAGAAACACGTGCTCAACAACACAGGTGAAGAGGGATGCAACTAGCACTAAACGGACGTGGCTAAAGAGGAAAGTTGCGTTGGGGCTAAAAACAATGGTTTGGAGAAATCTGTCCCAGAAACTTAGAATTTTTGGGGAGGTCATGCTTATAGATTTGTGAAGGGATGATGAAAACATGTTCATGCATATTGATTGATCTAGCTTTCAGGCCTAGTTACTAGATGTGATGAAATTTCCTATAACATTATCTCTCTAGATATCTCTTTTAATATGAAGAATGTGCCAAGGAGCAGAGCATGGCTTCTTAGACATAAAGGCAGAATGCCCACAAGGAGTAGCACCGAAGTGATCATCTATTGTATCCTTAGAAATGGTTGAGAGTGAGAAAGCATTAGTCATGGAACCTAATAGGGAGAGGGTTTCTAAGAGAGTTACCAAGTAATGGTGTTTCCATCAATGCCAAAGTGGGATATTATTAGACAAGTTGTTTTTTGATCAAGTTGGTATTGGTGGTTTGGTGGTTTCATTGATTTAAAATCTTGTTATTGATGTCAAGTTTATGAATATCTTGAAAATATATTACAATATCCTTAGTCAAATAATACTCTTGGAAACCTTTCAAAAAGTATATGACATGGTATAACTCCTAAGGGTTAAGGAGTTATTAGACATTGAAGGTTCAATAGGGTTCCAACTCCTACATTTTCTAGCATGATATTAATTCACTTGGTGATTAGTCTGATCAAGAGTTACCATGAACTAACACAAGATTAGAGTTAATCTACAACCCTATGGCCCTGTGACCCCACCTAGTTTGTGAATTTAGCTAAATGATTGCATTTTGGGTCCTATAATCATAATCAATAATATGGGGAAAGGTAATGTGGATGAGGTGGTGATGGGAGTTGAATATTGTAGGAAAAGGATGACATGGATGTAGACCCCCATAAATGTATAGGCATGTATTAGTGACAAGTCGCATGGTGTTTGTTTGAATGATGTGTGAGCCCAAGTGTTTTTGAAGTTTGATTGTCAGTGTGGCCGAGGACTAGGGGGTAATGATGAAATGACTTAGTATATGTCATTGTAGGATGACATAAAGTATACATGGTAGTGACATGTCATGATTCATAGGAACAGTCTTAAATCACCCAATGATTAATCTAATTATGGGTTATCCTAAACTAATCAAGGATTAGCTTTAATCCTCAATTTCGTGGCTCAAGATGTTGTTGAAAGGTTGGATAAATAGAGTCACCCTGCAACCCAAGAATTTGAGGATGTTGCATAGCAGGTGATGTTTTGTCACACAGGAATGGGCAACATATAAAAAATCCTAGGACACTATCCTCTCATTAACTATTGGAGATATATCGGGCCCTTGAGTGAATCTGATCCATAGATCCAATTTTCACTAAAGACAAGCCTTGGAGCATCATGGATGTGTGCGGTTGGGTAATTTGTTTGGTGCTAACTTCTTAAAGGCCTAAGAGTGTAGTTTTGGGATATGGTCACATGTGATTTGGAGCCAACCATTAAGAACTATAAAATGAAGCTTGGAGTTTTGTCATCGAAGTCAATTAAGAAAATTAAATCCCATAGGCTAATGAGATAACATGTAGTAGATATAAATAATAGATACGTTGACATGAAGATATGGGTATATGATACAAAAAGGTGGACAAAGCTATAGTTGATGTGAATAATATTCATTTGAATGCACTATTGTAGTTTTTAAATATTGATGCAAAGACTAATTGAGAAAAGTGTTGTTAAGGTAGAGTATAACACCTTCTTTGATGAATATGAGGAGAAGGAGGTAATAGAGATGGTAGATATGTAAATGAGGTTTTTGATCACACAATCAAAGAAAAAGAATGAATAATTGTAGCACACAGTAGAGAGTTTAGATAATTATCAAATTGTGGTATACCTAGGGGGGATAATATGGGGTACAAAGGGAGGTACCCAAGGGAATAATGTAATAATGGGATGGGCCATAGTAATAAATAATGTGGTTAACGAGTATCATGTAAGGGACCACAAGTAGTTAGTAATAATGTAATGGGCCCATGGTATTACATAGATGGTATTGAGGGAACCATGGTAATGACCCATGATATTGTATGTATGAGGCCTATATAGAGGCTAGAGACTCCCCATTTAGATATGTCAAGGATTATTGTATGAACAAGCATATGGCTTGTGGAGTGTTCTCCTTCCTTAAGGAGTGAATGTATGGTGTTGCCTTACCTTAAGGGTTTGATATGAATAAATTGAAGCATTTCTATCTATTTCTATCTTATTATTTTTGGGTATATTTGTATTATCTTGTATTTTTGGTTCAAATGTATAACAAGTGGTATCAGAGCACTTTCTTGGGCAAAGAAGAGAATTTTTTTTTAATTTTTTGCAGGAAATTTTCGGGCGGTGAGTTTTCAGATCAAATTTGTAAGCTTTGGTGTAAAATCTACAAAATTTAATTGCAGATCTGGATGGGTTGTGGAAAAGTACCCAATTTCAAAAAAAAAATGGCCGAATCGGAGTCCGGATGAAGGAGATATTGTTGATCTAAAAAATCAGTGGTGTTGCAGACATTTTTTCAGGGCACTGAGGTTGTGGCGAAGATCTATACATTTTGGTGCAAAATTTGTAGAATCTAATTGCAAATCTAGATTGTTTGTGAAAAAATACCCAAGTTCAAAAAAAAAATAGTTGAATCGGAGTCCGAATGAGGGAGATATCGCTAATTTAAAATCAACGTTTTTTTTCAGGATTTTTTGTGACGGCAGCACAGTTGCAGCGCGGATCTAAAATTATAGTGCCTAGATCGGGATTTCTACCACATGGGAAGATATAGAATGGTTGTTCCATTTCCGAAAACATGTCATAATAGGGATTCTGAACAATATTGATGGAATTGTGGCCATTTAAAATTTTCGCCAAGTGAGTTTTCCCCAAATCCTCTTCATGGAGATGTTATATTTTACAGGAAATGATGATTTCCCTACTATTGAAGAATTCATATAGAGACAAAATTTCAAATATGGGAAATTTTTGAGGGCTATGGTACCGCTTAATTTCCAATATGAGGCGTCCAAATGGTTTCACTCATTTGACAAGAAGCAATGGACCAAACTGTGAGATGAATAATTTGAAAGAGTCCTTTTAGAAAAATAGTCTCATGCTAGAGAATAAAAGGATGAGACATGTAAGGGGTTATTTTCTATAGGTATATCATTATTGCAGGTTCATGGATTCATTCAAAAGGAGAAGATCATTGTTTCTATAAATCCTAGTTGTCAGCATAATTTTATCAATGCTAATTTGGCAAAAAAAATTGCAAGTTCCAGCAAAACACATTGAAAACAAACATGTTGATGATGAGGATGTTCAAGTTTATAAGGATTTGAATATTTCTATGGACAAGTATGTATTGCATGGTGATTTTTATACTTCACATCTGGATAACATGGATGTGGTTTTGGGATATTCTTGGATGGAATTCTTGGGTACTATCAATATTAATGTACTGAAGAAATTCCTGAAGCTCTGGTATAAAAAGAAGAAAATTACATTACAGAATATTTACATCAATAAATAGGTAGAGTCCATAAAGGCTGAAGCAGAAGATGTTCCAGGGACTGACATATCAGATGATGAGCCATTGATGGTCGACAACCACACACAAACATCAAACCAGGTACCAGAAAAACAGGTAGAGGCTGAAGCAGAAAATGTTACATCAGAGGGGGACTCAGTGGTTGAAGTAATATTGAAAGATAAGAAACAACAATAGGCACCACAACAGGTACCAGATACCCATCAGGCTCCATTAGGTGGTGAATTAAAGAAAGATACATCGTTGGTTAACACTTCAACATATCACCACCCACATCACCCCGCAAGAAAACAACCAACAAGATGGCAACAAATTAGCCACAAGGACCACAACCCCCACATGAAAGATGGAAAGGAGCGAAGATCCACCTACTACACATCAACAGAGAAGAGCTGCCAAGGTCAACTTCCATCTCAAGCGAGCGAGGCACCAGCAAGATCGAGGGTTCACCTTTCTCTTGGATGGCTAGATGCATGTGCATGGTACCAGTGGACTATCTTTTGAGTAAATCTTATTATTTGTGTTCTTCCCATGTTTTTGGGATGAAACATATTAAGGGGGGTGGAATGTAGTATACCTAGGAGGGACAATATGGGGTACAAAGTGAGGTACCCAACGGAATAATGTAATAATGGAATGGACCATAGTAATAAATAAGGTGGTTAACCCATATCATGTAAGGGACCACAAGTAGTTAGTAATAATGTAATGGGCCCATGGTATTAGATAGATGGTATTGAGGGAACCATGGTAATGACCCATGGTATTGTATGTATAAGGCCTATATAGAGGCTAGAGACTCCCCATTTAGAGATGTCAAGGATTATTGTATGAACAAGCATATGGCTTGTGGAGTATTCTCCTTCCTTTAGGAGTGAATGTATGGTGCTGCCCTACCTTAAGGGTTTGATATCAATAAAGTGAAGCATTTCTATCTATTTCTATCTTATTATTTCTGGGTATATTTGCATTATCTTATATATTTGGATCAAATCTATAACACAAATTCTTCAAGAATACTTTAATGCTAGAGATATCAATATGAAAAAGAATGGAATATAGATTTGATTTGTTGTTGGAGGTTGGTGGCAATAAATATTAGAGGTTGGTGCCCCTAGTGAGTTTGGTCTTACAAATATGAGGTGGTTGGTTCCTCTTGTGGGTTTCTATTGTATGCGTTTCCATGTTATTTCCTATGTTCAAAATTTTGTGTGATTTGTGATTCTAATTATTGTTGAGTGTATTTTCTTGATTTATTAAAGAAATAAGTGAAACATATTGTAGAATATGGATTCAACCCCCCCATTAAGAACCATTGATTCCTATGGAAATCCACTAAAGTAAATAATATTATAGTTGGAAATACTGAGAGGGGGCTGAAAAAATAGTTTCTTTAGTTTGTATATTTTTAACTTTATTGATCATTAATTAGCATTGTCATTAGATGTAACATAAATCAATAGTAAATTACACCATTCAACAATGTGCAAACATCAAGACAATGGAGAGAAAATTTTTGGGTGGAAACCCTTCCGGGAGAAAAACTATTGAACCCTTATTATTATTTGTCCTCAATAAAATTTACATCAATATTTTCAGCTCGAACTGAAGGAGGCTCCAACCTGAAGTATGTTGCAATGCCCTGCTTTAACAATTATAACTAGGAGGATACTCCAAAGCCCTAGTTTACGAGCTGCATTGTGAAGGATGCTTCAACACCTTGTCTACACGCTGAAATTGATAGGATGCTTCGACGCCCTCTGCAGGATCCAACCTACCCTAGCACCACCCTGTCACCTTGAAGTGTTATTAGGCTACAACTTGAAGGAGACTCTGCTCTCGTTCCCTGCACCACCCTGCCGCCCTCATCAACCAATGGACTATGTTTTACAATTTTGAAATTATATCCACCTATGCACAATATCATTAGAAAATAAACCGTGACACAATTGTTTCTCAATGGTTAAATACCAAACAAATTCTCAACTATCTCTCTCCAATGCAAAGTCAATTATCTTGACTACTCAATAGATCATGCTCTCTCTGCATGTCAAGATACCAACCATAACTTTGCAATAGAAGCTTAAAATCAATGAAATTACCAAAACCATGGTCACATCCAATCTCTGCTCAGCAAAATATGCTTTTGTATATAAAAGCATAGCTTCATTCAAATCTTCTTCTGTTTGTTATCAAAATATCAACACATCATCAAACATTTGGCCTGATTCATGCAAGCACTGAATAACACTGCTCAAGAATGTAACAATTATAAACACTTCCATTGTTCATGGATCTTTTCATAAATAATCAAGCCAATGCTAACATATTGATTTATTTACTCTTCTCAACAAAACAAGATGTAAGTAAAGGATAATCAACAATGACACTGCAGAAGCATTGTTGTTGTTGTTACTTAGAGCCCTCATCATGAAGGTTCTTTCATAATCCAATTTGGATGAAAAAGATATTTTATCCTAATTTTTCTACCAAATTCCCATTTTAGAGCATGTTCTACAAATTCCCACTTCCCACTAATAGTATGACAAATTGTGCGTAGTAAGCTCCTTATTCATTTGTTAATATGGAAAGCATGATTAAAAATAAAAGTTTCTAAAAAAATGAATTATTTGAACTCAAATGTGAGACCTATAGTTCATCTTTATTAAAAGGGGTGAGAGGAGAAACCTCCATTTCATACCAAGTATACATTATATGAATAGATTTGTATGTAGCAAAGATTGAAAGGGAAGAAGGGCCCAATATGTATGTAATATAATTATAAAAATTATGCCCAAAATACATTATGTGTCCCTTCAAATCAACAAATGAATCTAATTTATTCAAATTGGCGGGATGAGAGAAACCTTCGTGGGACACATGGATATATCCAAACCATTCCTGAATTTTTTATTTTCAATGTGAATTATTTCAATTTGTTTCAGTTGAAGTCTAGCTTGACATATTTAGTTCGTGTTACCAAGATCGTGTTGTACGAATAAATTCAAACGTTTTGTATATAGAACACATTTGATATTGACGTCGGTTGCAAAAGAGTGATGCTAGTGTAACACAAGCCAGAAAATCTCAAAACAATTTAATTCATATCCTGCCAATGAGAAATCATGCTTGTTAAATTATTCTATGATGATATATTATACAATGTACTCTAAGATGACTTATAAATGTGAGAGGTGATGTTCTATGCCTTAAATATTCGAATGGAAATCATACTAGGATGATTTTATTTTTATTTTTGGACTTTGATTGTAGATCAAATAGTGGATATTCCTCCAATGATAACCTCTAAGATTATTCCTTCAAGAAGAATAAAGTAACAAGGTTGTAGCATCCACTATAGTTCACGCTGTCAATATGTATATTATATTGTTCTTGGCATAGAAGACTACCCTAACCAAGGGATGAAACACACCTCAACCAACCCATAGATGTATGAGCACATAAGTGCATCGCATATGTAAAAAAAACATATAATAGGATAATGATACATGCATTTGGCTCCTGATTTTAATTTGTGCTAACGTTCTATCCCCTAATAGGAAGAAGAGCCTATAATTAAATCGCATTATCCCAACCAAATTAAATGAACCCTACATATTCTTTATATATGTGGTTGAATGCTTCAAGTGTACCCAAGGAAGGGTCAGAACTATCCTCTAAATATTTCTCTGGAAGTATGCTTCAAAACGGGTGATACATATGCCTCATATGAGGCCCAAAAACTAGTAAAACCCTATGCCAAAGACAAACCACATAAAAAAATAAAAAATAAAAAAAACATAAATGATCCATGAATGTCCTCCTATTCCTTCAACAAAATTATGATCATAAAATAGAGTAATAAGTCCCAATACTCTTGCAATTTAGGGACACCTTTGTGATAAAACATTATTCCATAAGGCCAAATTAGAATTTCAAAGCTAAGTCACTCAATGTATGTGCATTAAATCCATGCCTAATAGGTGCAATGAGGTGCTCTTTCATAGATATTGGATAGTTCAAATTAGGGTAATCGACATGATGTTGAGAGACATAAATTTGAAATTTCAATTTGGAGCCATACATTGTTGGAGGCCGACTTTCCTTTGACTTAATTTAAAATTTTAATACCCTTAATGAAATCTTGGGCTACAAAAAAAATTAATTTGACTTTTAAAGAAAGGTCCTCTTTCCATATTGATTATACCAACTAATGATGTTTTTCCACATCATCTAGCTTATGGGGATATTGGCCATAATAAGGGGGATTCATCCTTGAATAAACATATCTCCCAAACCGTGATGGCTCTTGTGACATGCCATATACCATTGAAATCATATCAATGAGGAGCACGCAATTGAGGTGATTATAGGATAAACCCGACTAATATTCATCCTCAAGAAGTCAAACAAGTGTAGGGCCTATATGGTTTTCTAAGGCTTCTTCCTTTAGAGTGATCCAGAGATCAAAATCTAGCTCAAAAATGAAAGTCCGTAGAATATTTCAAAATCAATGTCAAGTCGTACTGTTCATCGTTATGATTTCAATGACACTTGTTTCACCTCAATATTATGTCGTATGAGAACATTAGGA
The DNA here is from genome assembly GCA_031772625.1 of Pinus tabuliformis. Classification (NCBI taxonomy): domain Eukaryota; kingdom Viridiplantae; phylum Streptophyta; class Pinopsida; order Pinales; family Pinaceae; genus Pinus; species Pinus tabuliformis. Next base: position 1,435,697,113 of record CM062820.1, on the reverse strand, counting down.
TGTTCTAAAGTTTTTGGCCAACAATAAGAAATTTTGTACATAGGAAGGTTGGGTTGCTGACTAGGAGGTCTGTATTGCTATTGTCATGATGACAGCAGCATGCCAATTAGGTGTACAATGGACCAGTCATAGATCACCAAGTGTCCGTTCATATAGGTGTAGGTCTTCAGAATTTGATTGGTTAAATTGTTGATTGGGTGGCCTAATAGAAGGTTCCCACATGGCCCAACCACAGGCCACCATGTGGTGCCTCATTATTGGTTAAAAATTTTGTTTTGGACATGGAGGCCTCAATGGGGATCCAATCGGAGACCTGCCAAAACAAAATCTAGAGCTCCACCATTATGCCACAGGTTGTTTCTTAACCCATATGTCTATTTCATATATTGATTGGCTATGTACTAGAACATTCAGAGAAGGGGCCTGACAGTGAGCCCCGACCCCCAGTCATGTTAACCACCATACAACCGTAGCACGAGAATAAAGTTAGAGGGGGTGCAGATGAACCCAAGCCCCTGGTCACAGTGTTGACAATATTTCCATGGCAGAAAGTTCAATGGAGCACTGATAAGGGGCCAACACTTAGTCACAGGTCAGTCCACATGATGACCAATGTAGGCTTGAGGGCTCGATAGAGGGGGAAGAGTTGTAGGACCTAACCTCGGGTTCCAATGTAGCCCATATGACCATGCAGCAGAGGCCTAAGACGAGGGCATGGGTGGATAAGCTCTAACCCTTAGTCTCTTTACTTCTATGAGACTGTTACTGAGAGGTCTAGTAATGGGGGTAGGCAGTTAGCCTTGACCCCCAGCGACATCACCCACCATATGGCCATTTTCCAATAGAGATTGTGCCAGCGCCAATAGGGGCAGACTGTTGGCCCAACCCTGGGCCTTATATCTTACCCTTGTGTCCCTCGATTAGCACATAAGGAGTTATTGGGATAATTAAAGAAGGGATAATTTGCACCATATGTGGGCGAAATTTTCACCTCTTGAGAGGGTTTGTGGAAAAATTTATCACTCAGTTAGCAGGTTGATCAAATTTGGAGGAGTAATACTACTAGAAGGTTGAGAGAGCCATAAATTGATGAGATTTTTCCTTTTGTACATCAAGAAGAGTCCAAATATGGGTTTTTAGACATTACAGATCCAATGGAAGCCCTTGTTTGTTGATTGGAGAACATATGAAGACATTTTTTGCAAGTTTGAGTCCATGGGTGTTAGGATCAATTAGTTTTTTAGAACAGTTATTGAAATATTTTTAACATTGAGAGGATTTTGTAGGGGTTTTGTAGCCTTCATACATTATCTACAGTAGCTGTAACATCATGGTACAACTCATGTTTCTCTCTTATCATTAGCTATTTTTTAGGGAAGATATCTTTTAGTACTTCAATGTGGAGTTGTTGTACATGTATTCTCATTTTCAGATGGAGTACATGGTCTTGATGTGTGAGACCTTTTCTTGTTTACTATTTCATTACTGATTGTAGGTTGTCATGATTTTTAGGGTGAGATTTCTTTCTAGGAGAATGTTTCCTTTTAGGGGAAAGCATCCACTCTTTTTGTCAACACACTTTATGTACTCTTTATGACCAAAATTATATGGAGTATTCTAGCTATGTCATTTGGCCCAAAGATGTAGCCCAGGAGGAGTGAACTCTGTCACAAAATTATTTGTTTCATTTCTTCATGTTTTCCTTTATGAGTTAAATGATGAGATGTTGTTTGTTTAAAGTTCACATGGAAAATAACTCATTAACCTTCAAGATAGCATAAAATGTTTCCTTACATAAGACCCATTTTTAGTTTCAAAGTGTCAGAGGATAGTCAATTTTTAGGAAGAATAAGTTCTCCTCTAATTCCTGATCAATTGATATGAGAGCTGGCTCTGACCAAATTGCAGGTATGTGGAATAAGTTGGAAGGTCTCTAGGAGCTAGAGGAGATGAACTTGTTTGTTCAAATGGAGAATCTTGAACTGAGGATAATTCATGAAGTTGTTGAAGAGGAGAAGGGACATATGCAACTTCAGTTGTAGTAAGTGATTGAGGAACAAGTTCGTGAGAGTTCCCCTCCAGTGACAACAAAGGATACCTCTGAAGTATGGCCAATATGTGGGCATGGTCCAAACAATATTTATGTACCATATGTGGAGAATGATCCATTTGCATTTTGTCAACATCTCAAATATTCTAATTATATTCTTGTTATTAAAAGTGGATGGCTTGAGTCATCTTCAAATTCTTCATTAACATCTAAGGTAAAAATTATGGGTGGCAAGTTCAAGGAGGTAATTAGCATCTCTAGTTCAAATTCTTCACTTTATGTTAATAACTCATCTTTTACATCCTTTGAACAAAATACTAAAGGTATTCATATGAAGTTGCTAGTTTGGATGGGTTATGAAGGAGGAGGCATAAGAATCAATGGGCAAGGAATCATTGATCCTATCATGGTGAAAGAGAGACAAACATATGAAGGATTAGGATATGGTCAGAGCGATTTTTGAGAGTGTTCTAAACTATTAGAGGCAAAGAAATCACTAGAGAATGATATGTCACACCAAGATGGTAGTGATAATGTCAATTTGTCTCCTAAGAGATATGAATGCTTCAAAGGACCTTGTTGTCATCGTCCAGTACACATCGTAAAATTTACATCCCAAGGGACATGTATAAATGTCATTAGATTTTTCCAATTGTTGGTAATTTTGATTATTTGTGGGACATGTATCCTTGCAATCTTTTTGATTCACTTGACCTGTGTTTCTAATTGTGAGAAACACAATGTGATGGTCAAAATAATGGAACAAATTATTGGCATTAAGCATGAAGAACCTCCTTCAAATTTTAAGACTTCCTTTTTAGTGCGAAAGTGATAGTACTTTTGTACCCATTCCAACATGCATGGGCATGGGATTCAAAGATTTTGGAAACTACATCGAGAACTTTGTCACGAGAAGGATAAATAGGTTATGCAAATGAATTGAAGGAGCACAACTAGTGGTAAAGAGGTGACTAGCATAGTTCCTTAGGAAACCTCCAAAGCAGAATAGATGCAAAAAGAAAACCTATAAGTATAGGGCAGGAAAATATTGGGTAGATTGTCTGTATAGTTTGTTGCTTTGTAAATTTTAAATTCTTGTTGTTGTCGTTAGTTGTTTTGGATACTTTTTAAAGTGAAAAAGGTTAATCACTATTTGCAACAAGTATATTTTTCTTTAACATGCTATGTTGTTGGCTTGTTTATATTTCCAAATGTTTGACAAGTTTTAGGGTGAACAATGTTTATTGTCCAGTTTGCCTATAGTTGCGCCATGTAATCATCGATACAAGTGTTCAAGATCAAGCTTGTTGTGAAATAAATATTTGATAAATATTCCACAAGAAATGACCATATTTTTATGGATGAAGCTAAATGTGTCATTGGAATATTTTCACCAAGGTACTTTTTTGTACAATCTCAGTTTGAGGATAGTAAAGAAAAGTTTGAATCAATGCATGGTAGGCATTGAATTTCTTTTGATTTCCAAGATGGAAAGTCAAGTTGGTATTCAACAATGGAACTTCAAGTTGAAGTTGTTTGAGGCATGAAATATGGGTTTAAAGAGAAATTTTAGATTCCATCCATAAATATATTTGTTCATGCATGGCGATAAGAATTGTGTCTCGATTCTTGGCAAGACGATGTGGTCTTCACACAAATGATAGGTGGAGTACCTTGGTTGGAGCTGGAAGGAATGAATCAAAAAAAAAAAATATTAAGGATTGAGTTGGGGAAATGTTTGAGTTTTTTACTCATTTTTTTTACTAGAAGAAGCTAAAGTTTTGGAGACCAAAATTTCCTAGTGGCGAGGTATGATCTGGATATCAAAATTTGGCCCAAAAATGAAATTACCCAGAATCTTTTTAAACTAGTGTCAAGTTGTAGTGTTCTTCATTTTGACTCCAACGACACTTCTTCCAAGTAAATATGATGTTTTATGTTCTGAAGTTTATTTCCAACAACAAAACAATTTGTAGGTAGGTTGACTATGTTATTGACTGGGAAGTCCTTAATGTTTATTTCATGATGATGTCAACATGCCAATTAGGCATACGGTGGACCAATCATAGATCACCAAGCGTCAGGCTTGTATATGTGCAGGTTGGCACAATTTCATTAGTCAAAGTGTTGATTGGGTGGCCCAATAGAAGGTTGCCACATGGCTCAACTAGAGTTTACCACGTGGCACCTTGTTATTGGTCAAAATTTTTATTTTGGGCTTGGAGGCCTTCGTAGCGATCGAACTGGCTACCTGCCACAACACTGTCTAGAGCTCTAAAACTATGTCACGAGTTGTTTCTTAACCCATATGTTCGCTACATATATTTATTGGATTTGTATTAGCACGTTGGGAGGAGGGACCAAGCGATGAGACCCGACCGCTAGTCATGTTAACCACCATACAGCCTTGGCAGAGGAGTAAAGCTGGAGGGGTTGGGAACTAGTCCCAACCCCTAGTCATGGTGTTGACCATATGTCCATGGTAGAAATTTAAATGGAGCACTAATGGGGGACTAGCCCCTAGTCATAAGCAATTCCACAAGACCACCTGCATAAGGTTGATGACTTGGTGGAGAGGGAAGGGCTGTAAGACCTAGCCCTGGGTTCCATTGTAGCCCACATTACCATGCAATGGAGGCCTAGGTGGAGGGCATGAGAAGATATCCTTCAGCCCTTGGTCTCTTTACTTCCATGAGATCATTACCAAGAGATTTGGTGATGGGGGCAGGTGGTTATCCCTGGCTCCCATTCCCATCACCCTCCATATGACCATATTCTGACAGAAAAGGAGCTAGTGCTGACAGTGGTCGACCATTGGCCTAGTCCTTAGCCTTATGGCATGCCCATGTGGCCCTGGATTAGTGCATAAGGAGTTATTAGGCAAATTAGAGAAGTGGCATTTTGCACCAGATGCAAGTGAAATTGTCACCTCATGAGCGAATGTAAGGATGAATTTGTCACTCAATTAGCAGGTTGATCCAATTCGAGGATACATATAGCAATAGGTTGAGAGAGTTGTAACTTGATGCATTTTTTTCTTTTTGGAGCTCAACAAGAATCCGGATAGGGGATTTCTAACATTTTGGATCCAATGGAAGCCTTTGTTTTCTAATTGGAGCACATATGAAAATATTTCTTTTAGTTTTGACACCATCGATGTCAGGATCAATCATTGTTTTGGAGCAATTATTAGAGGCTCTGTATCATGAAAGGGACCTTCTAAGGGTTTTCTAGCCTTCAGAATTTTTCTACAACATTTGTAATATCATGGTGCAATGCATGTTTCCCTTTTCTCATTATGTGTTTTTGAGGAAAGATCTCTTTTAGTACTTCAAATTTGAGTTTTTGTACATTATGCTCTTTTTCAGATGGAGTATAGGGTCTTGATGTGAGAGCCTTTTTCTTGTTGATTGTTTCATGACTGACTGTAGGCTGTCATGCTTTTTAGAGTGAGAGTTATCTGAAGGAGAATGTTTCCTTTAAGGGGAAAGTAGCCACTCTTTTTTTCAATACACTTTATATACTCTTTATCACTGAAATCTAGAAGGAGAATGTTTCCTTTAAGGGGAAAGTAGCCACTCTTTTTTTCAATACACTTTATGTACTCTTTATCACTGAAACCATTGTAGGTTGTCATGCTTTTTAGAGTGAGAGTTATCTGAGGGAGAATGTTTCCTTTAAGTTGAAAGTAGCCCCTCTTTTTTTCAATACACTTTATGTACTCGTTATCACTGAAATCTATGGAGGGTCTAGTTGTGTTATCATTCCTAGAGATGTAGCCAAGGTGGGGTCAACTCTGTGACAAAATTCTGTGTTTTCTCTCTTCATGTTTGCCTTCATGAGTTAAATGATATTATGTTTCTTTTTTAAGTTTACATGAAAGCTAACTCAGTATCCCTGAAGAGACCATAAAAATTGTGTTTACATAAGACCCAGTTTTACTTGCAAAGAGTCAGAGGATGGTCATTTTTTAGGAAGGAGAAGTTATCCTCCAATTGCAGATCATGGATCTTCCAACTGAGGACAAATATTAAGAGAACTCAATCACTAATGTTGACATCAATGGAAACACCATTCAATAATCTCCCCCTTTGTCATTGATGGAAACAAATACTCCTCATGCAATCACAACTCCTCCTAATTGCATTGCTTTGATCTAGTTTTAATGATTTCTCTCCTCCTTTGATGTTAATAGAAAAAAGTGACTCTCATTAACAATATGCCTCCTTTTATTTTTCTATAGTATACCATATCTCCGTTAACAAAATTCCTTCTATTTATTTCCTACATGGGACCTGACAACCTATCTACACCTGAGATGTTATTCTTTACAGGGATTTCCATAGTTCATTCTACCTGCCAATATGTATCAACAACATGGGTCCTTTAAATATTTTATCCTTAACTTTCCCTTCCAAACTACTACTCTAATTAAATTATTAAATCTTCCCATAATATTGAATGTTGTTTTGAAAACCTCTTCATATCCTCCATCTATCACACTGTCAATAATATATATTAAAAAATAAAACCATTGCTAGAAAGACTCCCCCTCTTCAATCATTCACAAGAGAGGGAGTCATCATGTTAGATTCTTTATATTAATGTATGAGCCATATCTTCAGTTGGATCATCCTGAACCATCCCTAAAACCAATGTACCTGTTTATTCATCATGATTGATCTCTTTTATAAAACTTGAAAGCATGATTGCAGAGACTTTTTTGTTCACTTGATATTCATGCATTCGATTTATTCTCTAGGCCTTCCTATACCTTGTGTTAGGGCTGAAAGATTACATCTTGAACCTACAATCATGAGCTATATGCCCATAGTTATGGCATTTGTAACATTCCATGCTGGTCCTGAATGATTGAACTACTCAAACAAACTTTCCACTAGAAAAAAATGTTTGAAACGTGTCCTGTAATTCTGCAAACCTACTTCTAGGGCTTTCAAAATTCCTTTGATATTCAACACTATCATACATTCTGCAATCCCTATCCATATTACCAAAGGTAGAACATGGAAAACAATAACCACTAAATCTTCAAGGATACATGGATGAGATGTCCTACCTTGATTATCCTTTATATATGTTCTTTCTTTTAGGTGGTAAAGCCTTTCGTTGATCCTTGTCTGTGAATCATTAACAATTTCTTCTTGGAGCCATAAAATATTTAACCATATTCTCTACTTCATTTTGGTTTGGCTTCTGAGGCATCCTACTATCAATATTTCTTTTTGGGTACTTTGAGCATATGCCTTCATCACATGTATATCCTCATGCCCCTTTTTCCTTCATCTTCAATTTACCATGTCCTTTTTCCTCCTTTCATCGTCCAATAATTTTTGCTTCCCGATCTTGTCTATTTCAGTGAGGGAAGCATCAAGTTATTTTTTCTTTTGAGCAATATTTTCCTAAAACCGAATTTTCAAGACTATTATTCTTTCTTTTTCCTCCTCTACTTGGAACTTTAGAATAGTGACCTTTTATGTTACTCTATTTAAATCTTGTATTTGTTCCTTCTCTCTTTATTTTGCTTTATGATCCTTCTGATTTTTGTTGTAGATGCATCTAGTTCATTCTATTTTTCATAAGCTTCGGTCACATACTTCTCACCAAATTCCTCTTATTGGCTTGCTAAGCCTTTCTCTTTCATTCCTGCTTCCTATACTTGTATTTTTAGAAGGGAAACTTCCTCTTTGAGTACCTATTATCACTGCTATAATACTCTCCAGAATTTTGGCCTACATCGAAATTTTTGAGACTACTTGCACTTTTCATGTTGTCATTTCTAGTAGTAAGAGCCTTTCCATGTGTTTTCTCTAAGTTCTAAAGTCCCTTTTGGAGGAAAACCAAAGTGTTGTCTTTTGGTATGGGAGTTCTCGCATATCTCATAAGTGTAGTTATGGTTCATTTCAATGGGTAGCTTTGGTACTAATGGTTGATTCTTATCATGTTGACATGTATTACACTCATTCCCAAAGTTTCATGCATTGTCGCACAAGTGTTGTCATTGTCATTGCAACGTGTAACTTTAGTGCCACACTTGGAGGAAGTTGTCACAATTTTTTCAAATTGAGTGTATCATTATGTTCAAGTGCTCTGAGTGATCAATGTTATGTCAACAATTTTTCTGATTGTGTGATCATGTTCAAGTCTTGTCCTTATTCACTTTGACCTAACTTATCTCGCACTTAGCTAAAGCCTGAAAAGTTCCTACCTGAGAAGCTTGCCTTCACTCAACCTTCCTAGAATTGTGCATTGCATAGTATCAACCCTTACTGCATTACATAGTATCAACCCTCAATCTCATCCCTTGGCTCTTGGAACGACATAATTCATAGTTCATGCCTCCTAGAAATGTGCATTGCGCAATCTTAGTGCTCAAGCGTCACCCCTTGAGCTCTGAAACTATGCAAATCAAACTCTAGTTAGCCTTCTTATATGAAATACATAGTTTCAAGCCTCAAGCTTCCATATTGACTCCTTGAACTACACAATTTTGTAAGTCGTAGGCCTCTCTCCCTCAAAAGCTAGGTATTGTGCGACCTCAAGCCTTAAGCCCCAATCTTTCGTCTTTGAGCCCCTCCAGTGGGTAATCACCATGACCTGGCCTTCTTGAATCATTCATTGTGCAATATAAAGCCTTAGTGCTAGCCTGTGACCTCTGGAGCTGCACAATTGTGTAATCATTGAGCCGGTATCTCTATCCATCACCCAGTTCTAACTGCATTAGTGATTTTTATGAAGTATGTTAGACTAGAGATTTTCGAGCCGATGTCATATTGTCATGAGTGGATTTCAGTTGCAGCTGTTATATCTTGTTATGATATGATTATGATGAAGGAGATGAAGAAGGAGACCTTTTATAAAAGACACCTTGTAGCTGTAAAGTTAAGCTGATCATTGAAAAAGAAGAAGGACACCAGATTGCAACAAGAGCTAGAGAGCACGATCATAATGAAGACTTTGTACCATCAAGCCTTATGGATGAGGAAGAAGAAGAACATGTACCATCTTTCAAGAAGACATAAATATAGTAGCCAATATAATGGATTGACATTCCAATATCATCATTTAGTCCATGTCATCAATGTCATGTCATGTCTTATCAAGGTATCATGTCAAGATGTTATATGAGTCATCATGTGTGGACATGATTATGTAATTTTTAACATGTTAGAAATGTAATGTAAAGTGGAAATCCAAGAGTCATCTATAGAATGTGAAAAGTTATGAAGGAGCTGAAAGGTAATATGGAAGTGAAACAATCATGAGGGTAGTCCAAGAGTCACAAGGGAGGTGAAGAGTCACCCCATTTGTTATATATACATGCTCATATCTCATGCAAAGGAATTTTCACCTTGGCTTCTTCTACTAGGAATTAAATGGGAAGATAATTCTTTTGGAGAACCAAGTGGTTACTCTAAGGCTCCACTATTGGAGCTAGTGGCATTCATTATACTCATGTATCTTGGAAATTTTTCTTAATACTCAAATCTCGTTGAGCTTACACACTTTCATGCATATTTCATAAATGTTGTAAGACTATTCTTTGAATGTTTTCCATATATGTTGTTTTCATATCTGCTAAAGAAATTGAACTATTTAAGTGGCTTTAGTGGTTATATTATTGAAGGTGTCTTGTATTTGTTTTAACGATCGTTGCTTCAAGGTGAATTATTTCGCTATTTTTTCAATGATTCATTCATATATATATATATATATATATATATATATATATATATAGATATATATATATGATAATGTGTCTTTACTAGATTAGTACTATTATTCCTCTTTTCAAGGCTCAATTTTATTTCCCCTCTAGTAGAATAAGCTTGATACATTCTACAACTCATAATTACACAAGGCATATCGACTTGTTCACCCAAAAGTACATGTACATTACTGTCTTGTATTGACCATTATAGCTAACGAAAATCTCTAACAACATATGACAACCGGGCCTTATTTCTGGGAGGCCTCCCACACCAAATGGTGTGATGTCTAATTATGAATTTTCATCACAGAGACCCCCTTACATGTTGATATGATCCAACACCATTAACATTCTGGTGCTAGAAGGAGGGAAGCCACCCTTATATGGATGAAATGTCACCACATCCTAACAAACAAAATTCTCAACAAGGCAGTAAATTTCCCATTTACACTCTCACTCATACTTCTGAAAATAATGAAATTGTTTAGTATAGTCTTGGAAAGGCCTTTGAGATTACTTACAATCAACTACAAACTATCTCACCCATCACTCGTCAGTTTGTGAGAGCTTTTGGTTTACACCCTTTTGATTCTATTCTACCTCATAAGCCTGTAAGGAAAGAAGTAACTCACAGTGGCGTATTGGTTTCTTCAATAGAAGATTTGGTTATCGCAACCCTTGAGAAGTTGGTTGATTCTACATAAAATCAAGTGAAACTTCCACCCAATGAACAAAATCAAGGTAGTGAAGGAGAAAAATTTCACTTTTCTGACGAGGAGCAACCTGATGAGGAGAGAGATCCCAACAATGAAGGAAAAGTTTCTTTAGATTCAAAAGAAGAGGAGGGGGACATAGGTGAAGATATGGTTGATGCAAATTAGGATTGGATGGCCCAAGGGAGACTTGCTGAGTCTGGCAAATATTTAGAATGTTATCACTTAGGTTTTCCTTAAGCTCCGGAAAAGGATATGGCCAAGGTAACCACAGACCAACTTTGGACTGCAGGTTCTAGCCAACCTGCAATCAGAGAGGGCTCTCTTTTACATTTAGCTTTGTTGAAAAGTATCTTAGGTTAGGTTTTGAGTTTAGAGGGTTTTTGTTTTGTTTTTGGTGGGAAAATTGATGTCTTCAGACAGAGAGGCAATGCATAGGCTGGGAGTTTCAAACCATTGGGCGTGGAGTCGAGGAGGAGGACTGCTGGTGCACTTCTTCAGTCATAGGAGAGGGAAAGTGGAGCTAGATAGCTGCGCATGAAATAGTATTTCAGGTTTAAGTGATGGAAATAATGCTAAGTAATGAGAGGCAGTTAAGAATCTCTCAATCAGCTTAACAAATGGGGGTAACAGAGCTCTACCTAGGGACAATAAAGAATCCCTAGATAATTGGCTAGCACAGGTGAAATGGGGTAAATATGAGCCCGGGGGAATTCACATTCACAACTAATTCATTCAGAGGAAAACATAAAGAAACAACAGAAATTGAGCATAGAGTGTACATAAACAAATTCTAAGCTATTCTTTCATTCTGCTATTTAGATGGTGGTAAACAATAAACAGAGGTAAGATGCACTTATTGCTTCAGACTGCAGCACAAGAATTCCATCTTCATATTTCCAAAAACATTCATTTACAACAAACAGTTTGCTCTCCAAGCTTTCAGCTATCTTTGATTATAGAAAAACCCAGGTATACAAGGCGAGTCTCTAGTGAAAATTCTCAATTGTCCAACCCTTGTAACAATGTAGAGGGCGGTATATATATGGAAAAAATATCTACAACTGCTTTTATTACAACTTGACCTAAACAGGTCTGAAAGAAGGATGATTACTTGACCTAATCCTATCCAGAAATAAATGCAAAAAATATCTTGGGCTGTGCTTAGGGCTGCCTTATCAAAACTGAGTAAATGATCTAGTCCTTGGCGGCTTGGTGCAGTGTTTTGTGCAATAAATGTGTATGGGTTTCTGCTTCTTTGCTGTCGATCTGCATTTAAAGCTTTAACTGTGATTTGAGGGCAAGGATGGGCTTACGCCTCTTGATTTGACTTTTTGGGGGGCTCATCAATGTTCAGGTGCTTTGAGCCCCTAAAAAATCTTGACTAATACTCTTTGGCTATTCTTCTTCCTCTGATACTCTTTGACAATAAACTGCACCATTGTTTTCCTTTGTTGTGGGTCTAATCACAAATTAATGGCCGCTGTTTGGCCTCTGCTTCCTCTAGAACTGTCTTCTGCTCCTTCCAGCAAGCTTCACGAAGAAAAATGGGTCATTCGGTGCCTTTCAGGCTTCATGGGGGCTGCAAAATGAAAACATTCCCTAAAGATTCCCCATTTTGGCCTAAAAAATCCAACGATGAGCAAATAATCGCTCATCAAAAACTGCCTCAGAAATTGATTCCGAGGCTCCGAAGTGTGATTTTTTGCTCCTTCGCACCAAAAAGTGATGATGACGTTAGCATGAAGTTAGCGATGGGACCTCGTACGACGGGTGACGTCAATGATGACGTCAGCATGATGACGTGGCAGGATGACGTCAGCATGATGACGCCATCACGTATGGACGGTGACATGGCAGGTACGGCGGCTCTGACGATGTGGTAAGACACGTGGCAGGTGACTCAGCGGTACAGTGGTAGGAGGCCATGTAGGCGAATGACGTGTCATGTTGACTGGGCAGGGAGGTGACGCAGGCAGGTGACGTCACAAGGGAAATGGCGGTAAGCGGTTTTGGGCCCACCGCCTTAGCGCTTGGGTGGTTTTGGAGGGAGGGGCTTCGCCACACCCGAGAGCTTGATGCGTGGCGGGAGTATGGCGGTAATAGCGCCCATCTCCCAGATGCTAAGCTTCGGGCGGTTCGGTGATGGGAGGGCCCGTCAGCCGTAGATCTGCGGAGCGGACGATCCAACTGCTGGCGGCGATGGTGAGGTGGCGGAGGTATATAGGCGGGGAATATCCAGGAATATTCCAATTTTAATATTTGCGCGCGGGGGTTTGGACTTAGGGAAAGGGGTTTTATGGGTTTAAAATGAGCGCGGTTAATATTTTATGTACAAACTTTGGGTTAGTGGTGGAATAGAAGGATTTTTTAGGGTTTTAGGGCTAGGGAAGAGGTTGTTAGCATGACCAGGTGTCATCTAACCCCTGTTATGACTCGGATGGGCTAAAAATAGCCCCAGGTGGACCATTTTTTCCCGGACTTATAAAAATATGGCTATATTGCCAGGGAGGGGATATTTTACATAGGGGGATTTTTATATACAAAGTTTTAGTAGGGGAAGGGGGAAAACTGATAGGGAGTTATTTAGTAGAATTAGTGGTTAATATGGTGATGATAAGCAGGCGCCAAGGTCAGGGACCTTGGGCTAATTTTGGGGAAAAGAATTTGAAAAGAGATAAAATCCTTGAGTGAAGCAGATCTTCACCAAGGCAATCTGATGCGGAGGATGATGGAACTAAGAGGAATCAAGCAGATCTTGACCTCTTTGGGGAAATTAGTAAGTGACTTAGGGAATTAGAAGAAGGGGGAGTTAGTGATGTCCACCTTTGAGCTCCTTTGAATGAAAACTACCTGCAGTGTGATCCGGAAAAATATACACTTAGTAACACAAAATTGATCATAAGTCATCTTTCTGCAACCTCTCAGCTACCTACCCAGCCTACTCACCTAACATTTTTTCTTCTTTTTTTGGTTTGGGTGCACTTAGACTTGTAGACCCAGATTTACAATTTTTCTTTTTAATGTTTCCTATCTAGCTCTACACTTATTTCTGCCAGGGCCCAGATTAAACAGTTGGGTCCCTTTGATTCTCTACCTATCTACAAATCTGCCAAGATTAAACTGTTTGGACAGACACATTTCTCTATATTCTAAAACAGGAAATTGAAACCTAGGAAGGCCAAGATTAGACTGTTTGGACCTTCCTTAAATGAAAACTCTTCAAAACTGGAACAACTCATCAACATTGGAATTAGCAGTGGCATTCGGACTAGCACACTTCATGGCTTTCTTCTTTTGCTTCTTCTGGAAATATAGAACACTGCAGCTTGCAAAGTATGACATATTTGGCATGTAAAAATGTCAATCATGAAAGATGAAACCCTGTTGCAACAGGAGGCTAATAGTGGCTCCAATTGGGGATGGATTTTCCTTGTGAAAAGCCAAGAACAGCAGGTCAGACTGCCTTGATCTTCTATTTGTTGCTGTAGACTAGAAACATTTGTTCTGGCTGCAAAAAATATAAACTTTGAACTATGAACAACCTCCTCCTGAAGTGAATTACTGTGAACTATACAACATCGCCTGCTTTCTTTTGCATGCTTGATAATTATGCACAATGACTGCAAATAGTTCTTTTCTACCGTGCATTGCTTGTAATACGACAGTCTTCCTTTTGCTGTTTTGCTGAAATTGGTGCAGAGATAGAGGCTTTAAAACTGGAACACTTGTTTTGGCTATGCCTTCCCAAATTTACTACTGTTTTTTAAACAATCGGCCTGCTTATACAAAATAAAAACAGAGTGGTGATATATACAAGTAAGACTGTACAAAGATATATACAAAACTGCATTGTGTCCCTTTAAAAGGGATCATGGTACGGCCATTGACAGGTCCTTCTTCAGCAGAACAATCCTCTACAGATTTGAGAAAATAAGTGTTATTCCCCTGAACAACAGAAATAACCAATGGACCTCTCCATAGAAAATCAAACTTGGCATGTTTGCCCTTGTCTTCCTTTCTTGAGTCCCATCTTAGAACTTTGTCACCAACATTGAAATCCTCAGCCTTAACTCTCTTATCAAACATCTTTTTAAGCTTTTCCTGCAAAATTTGTGTTCTGTCATAAACCTGTTCCCTGGTTTGCTGAAGATGAATGGTCTGATTGATTCTTCTTTGAATGTCATTTGGTTCAGCCTGAATCTCTTGTAACAGTTTTATAGTAGGAATGCCCAGGGATGAAGGAAATCTAGCCTCCATGCCGTATACTAACTCATAAGGGCTCATCCCAATTGATCTTCTGCTTGAAAGTTTTTCTGCCCATAGGGCATTTACCAGTTTTTTGTGCCAGTTCTTCTTGTTTTCTTCCAACACTTTCTTTATGATGTTGATGAGGCTTTTGTTAGATGATTCGGCCAAGCCATTACCTTGAGGGTAATAGGTTGTGGAGTGACCCAAGGTAATATGAAATCTGTGGCAGAAATTGATCATTTTTTTGGACTTAAAGGCAACGGCATTGTCAGTGATGATTTTATCAGTGCAGCCAAATCAGGAAAGGATATTGCACTCAAGGAATTGGAGAATGATGGTGTCATTGGCTTGTCTATAGGGAATGGCTTCAACCCACTTAGTGAAATAGTCAGTGGCTGTTAGGATCCATTTGTGCTGGCCTGAGGAAGAGGGATGGATTTCTCCAATGAAGTCAAGACCCCATTGTTGAAAAGGTTGTTGGGTTGAGATGGGTTTAAGGGGCAGGGGTAACAGCTTTCTCTTGCCCTCAAAAATTTGGCATTTGTGACATGACATGGCAAACTTCTTTACATCTGCAAAAAGAGAGGGCCAATAGAAACCAGCCCTTAAAATTTTATCAGCAGTGGACTTCCAATATAGATGTCCTCCACAGTCACCTGCATGGAATTCTTTCATGACATTGTTAGTTTCATTCATGGTTAAGCAATTAAGCAATATACCTTCATGATTTCTCCAAAATAATGCACCATCTATAACACAAAACTTTAAAGCCTTCAATTTAAAAAATCTTTTCTTGGTTCTGGAAAATCCTGGGGGAGCACACAGGTTTAAGAATACAAAGCATATATCAGCGTACCATGGGGATTGTAAAAAGATTTCACTGATCTGTGGAGTCGCCAGCTCCGGTTCATTGTCCAACTGGTTAATGTCTAAGGCTTAGAAGTTTGTTTCGGACATTAGTTTAGCTAAACCTTGTACTTTTATCAGCTTGGTTGGTTTTATTGCTATGTCATATTCAAGGATGTTCGCAATCCACTTGCCTCTTTTGCCTTCTAATCCCTCTTGAGTCAATATTTCCTTTACAACAGCATGTGGGACATAGGCAATCACATGTGAATATAAAATGTACACTCTGAAATCCTTGATGGCCTTAACAAGTGCGTAGGCCTACTTTTCCATTATTGGGTACTTCAAAGGAGTGTCTCTTAAGGCTCGACTGAAAAAAGGGATTGGTTTTTCAGCTCCTTGTTCATCCTTTTGTAGCAAGACAGCTGCTATTGTGTGGTCAGATGCAAATGAAAATATGATAAAATCTTTGTCAAATTGTGGGCTAGTTAGGATAGGGGTTTGTGTTAAGGCTGATTTGATACTCTCAAATGCTTGCCTGGTTTCAAGAGACCATTTTACCTTGGCATCCTTCTTTAACATATTGCTTAAAAATCTTATCATCTCAGCTATATTTGGAATAAATCTTCTTAAGAAGTTGATTTTCCCAAGGAATGCTTGCAGCTCTTTAATGTTTCTTGGAAATGGGATTTGGAGGATGGCTTGTATTCTTTCCGGATCAATTCTGATCCCATCCTTTGATATGATGTGGCCAAGTAATTTACCTTCATCAAGGCTAGACAAAGACTTCTTGGGGTTCAAGGAAATGCCATATTTCCTACATGTCATGAAAATTTGCCTGAGATGCTTGAGGTGTTCTTCATCAGATTTGGAAAATGGGGTTAAGTCATCAAGGTAGACAACTAGGAAGTCATCTATTTCATTGGCGAAAGCAATATCCATTGCACATTGAAAGGTAGCACCAACGTTTTTAAGACCAAATGGCTTCTTTACATACTTAAATGTTCCCCAGGGTGTGGGAAAATTTGTTTTGTCTTGGTCGTCTGGGTGAACAAGTATTTGGTTGAAACCCGAAAAACCATCTAGCAAGGAGATTCTAGATGATCCCACTACCCTTTGTAGGATGTGGTCCATTTTAGGGAAAGGGTAATGGTATTTTAGGGAAACTTGGTTTAAATTTCTGAGATCTACACAAAGTCTAATTTCACCTGTCTTTTTTCTCATAGGAACAAGATTGGACACCCATTCAGAAAATCTGATGGGTGCTATGATGCCTACTTCAAACATCCTCTTTAATTCCTTCTCAATCGGGGGAAGAAGCATAGGGTTAATTCTTCTAAGTTTCTGCTTGAAGGGTTTCTGGTTTGGTTTTAAAGGAATGGTGTGTTGGATCACCGAGGTGTCATAGGATTTCAGATCCTCATAGCTCCAAGCAAATACATCTTGGAACTCTTTGAATAGGTCAATGTACTTGGGCTTTTGATCAGGTGGTAAATTTTTGGACAGTTTGATCATTTTATGCTTTTCTGCTGTCCCAATGTTGTGTTCCTCTATATCAGTGTTTATGGGCTGCAATTTTGGCTTTCTTGGCACGTCATTAGCATCAAACATGTCTTCTAATGGGGTTAGGCCAGCAGGCAGAAAATTATCCTTTAAGTCAATGATCTCTGCCTCTGTTTTGGCTATATCTTCCAAGTGTATTTGTTTCAGTTGTTCTATGTTTTCTTTGTCAAAAATAGTTGGTTTCAGGATTTGCTTGACTGTTGCACCTGTTACATCTTGCTGATTTTCAGTTGTTTGGTGTTCTGGATCTGTCATAGCATCCATGTCAATGTTAATATTCGAAAACTCATGCTCAAGGGTGAGGAAATTGTTAATCTGGGCATCGTTTTCGAATACTTGCCAGTCTCTAATGTTATTTGGGACTGCGGGCCTATGTTTTATTTCAGCTGTGAAGTGATGGTTTGGGTCAAAAGGAAGTTTGCATGTACTAGCAAAGGTGGGTAGGCTGTGTGAATGAATGTTGTGATTTCTAGAAATCTTGTCAAGCTTGAATTCAGTGAATGCCTGGAGTATATTAGTAGCAGCGGTCCTATAGGCTCTCATTCTGTTGTCATTGGTTACAAAATTGCCTTTCATCTTTTGTATGATTAAATCAGAGTCTCCTAAAATAGACACTTTTGCAGCTCCTAGAGCTTTGAGGAGTTTAAGGCCTAGCTGCAGAGCCTCATACTCTGCGATGTTATTTGTGCATTTGAAATTAAGTTTGTAGGCATGACCTTCTGCATGGTTGTTATATGTATTGTGAATCCAGACACCTGCCCCTGCTCCTAACTTGTTAACAGAGCCATCAAACTCTAAATACCAAGTGATTTCTCGCTTATGGTCAGTATCAAGAGATTGATTTGTTTTAGGATTGGGCAGTTTTAAAATTTCTGTTTAGGGAATTTCTGTTGGTAGGCGGGTTGCATTAACTGCTGTGACAGTTTCGTGGGTATGTGCAACCGACTCTTCGTTGATGTGTGCTTGTTGCTCTAGAGCGAAGGGCTCATTATCAATTGAAACATTTGTATCATCATTAAACAAAATAAAGGAATCCATATCAGAGTGGATTGAGTAAATGGGAAAATTTTCAGGCTTGCTCTCACTACTTACCACATATTTCATGAGCGTTTCTCTATACAGTCTCTTTGGTTGCCCGAAGACTGAAATGGTGGCATAGGAAAGGTCTAATTGAAGGGATCCTTGGAGCTTTGCTCCCCATGATCTTGACAGGAGCATACCGTACTTTGGTGGAATGTCAGCAACCACTACATCCATGAGGATGGTCTTGTTGGGATATTGGACTAAGGAGACACACAAGTCTTTGATGAGGCCTAGACATTTCACTTGACTTGAGTCAAATGAGTATAAATCTTTGTAAGGCCTTGTAACATCAAGATTCAGTTTTTCCATAACTGATTTGGGCATAAGATTGTGCGATGCCCCTAAGTCAAACATAGCATTGTGCAAAACTTTGTCATGTATATGCAAACTGACATAAAAGGGTGGGACAGGTCCATGTGTTGATTTTCCATTAACTTCTGGGCCAAACAGCAGCTCTGGGGTGTCATCTAAAACATTTACATCATCCTTAACCTCTGGCATTTGAAGTGATCTTTGAATTTGTTGCCTATATACATCGTGTTTGGCGAGTTCTGAGAGGGGAATGGATATCTTCAACTTAGCTATTTCTGCCTCCAAATTAAATGGTTTTTCCAATGGAGTTTTGGTGTTGATAATGGCAGTTTTTTTTGTTTCATTTGAATTGTCTATGTTTCGCTCTTATTTATCACTGCTAGGGAAAGTTTTAGCTTACGGTTTTTCAACTTCAGGAGTGTTTTTGGGAACCCTGTTCAAGCTTTCTTTCGAGGAAGGAGGTGGCAAAGGCTGATCTTTGGAAGACTTTATTTTTGTTATGTCTTCTACCGTCACTTGATGCAGGTTTGGAATAGGTATATCAACTGGTTCTATTATGACAGCCTTGCCTTTGATCTTGTTGGGTTGTTTGCCATCCTTTGTTTTGCTGCGTTCGGAAATGTCAATGGTCCTAGTTCTCAGCTTATATTTTTTTTTTTTTACTTCATACACAGCAGTATCATAACCCTGTTTAAAATCAAAAGACTCACTAGATTTAGTCTGAAACTGATTGTAATCGGGTTCATTTTGGTCTTCTTGGGACAGGATAGTTTGATCCTCGCCCTTTAGATCCATTAAGTTCATGTGAGTGTCCTCTATGGGTTCACCAGAAGTAGATCCTTCAACATAGTTATCTTGAAAAGGGGGTCTTATATCATGGTCTTGGGTGCGTCTACCAGCACTTGTGTTCTATGTTTTCCTAAAATTTGGGTTCCTTATGGTATTGGACTACTGTCCTTCCCATGATGCTTTTCTCTCGACATTTTCTACTCTTTCTCCCAGCCTTTGCAGGCCACTGATGATAGCATCAAGCTTTTGATCAAAAGCCGAGGGTTCTTCCTTAAAGGTGGTTCTTCTTTCCATTCTAGCTCTGTTTCTTTTGGCAATTAAATTGGCTTCTATGCTAACAGCAACATTTTGCATGTCCGCAAGGGTTTGAGGAGCTTTTTCTTTTAACTAGTATGCCATATCCGGGTGGAATCCATCAGGAAATTTGTACAAGGCAAGGTCAGGTGGAGGCCTTAAGTTCTATGGTATTGCGTTATATACATTATTGAATCTTGCACAGTACTCCAAAACAGTCTCTTGAGGACCTCGTTTGATCGTATCATATTCAGCTAGTATGTGCAAGGGGTCTTTCTTTTTCTCCCATCTATTGGTAAAGGATTGGTAAAGCTCATCTGGGGTGGTTATGGAATTTGTAGCAAGTGATCTTAACCAAGTTCTTACATCACTTGTTAAACTCTGAACAAAAATTCTCATTCTTACACTATCATCATCTATCTCGTAGTTTTCAAAATAATCTTGCATCTTTTTGGTATGCTGAATGGCTGTGAAAGGACCGGTGCTGTCAACATATGTGATTTTAAATTGGTACTCTTGAGGTAAAGCCCCAGAATTAGCAGGTAATTGCAAGGGGGCATATCTATTAGCCATATTGGCAGGTATAAGTGGAACAACAGGGATAAATGGAACAACTGGAGTAACGGGGATCACAGGAGTAACTGGAATGCTGGAAACAACAGTAGTGTTAGTATGTGCAGTGAATGAAGGTGTGGAAGAAGTACTACGGGATGTAGATGATGAACTAAGGGAAATAGGGGTTGACCGGAACAAAACCTTGACAGGAGTCAGAATACAGCTAGGGTAAGCTGTTTCAGGGCTCAAATCAACAAAATTTTCTGGTCTTTCTTGCTTTCTAAGGATTTTTGAGATTAGGTTAGGGTTTTCAAAAACAGTTGGAGGGTTGGGATCTGGATTTGACCTTGTATATCGTGGATTTTTCTTAGGAGCCAGCTTCCGAATTATTTTTTGGGTATTTTTCCTGGGAATGTTTTTGTAATCAACAAGGGACTAATTAAAATTTGGGACAGCTTATTTGTAACTTAAAACTAGCATGAAGATTGACTGAAGCAATATTCATTTACTCCTGTTAATGCAAAGAAAAAAATAGTTTCAAAGGCTTCCTGGCTGACATTCAGGCTTCATCTATAGTTTTAAGAGATAAATAGCAATTGGAAAGTTTGATTTATGGTCTCAATGGAGCTTTCTTACCTTCTTCGTGAAACTATCTAAGGAAGGTCCCTAGTGGAGTCGCCATTATGTTATCACTCAGGTTTTCCTTAAGCTCCGGAAAAGGATACGACCGAGGTAACCACCGACCAACTTTGGACTGCAGGTTCTAGCCAACCTGCAATCAAAGAGGGCTCTCTCTTCTATATTTATCTTTGTTGAAAAGGATTTTAGGCTAGGTTTTGAGTTCAGAGGGTTTTTGTTTTGTTTTTGTTGGGAAAATTGATGTCTTCAGACAGAGAGGCAAGGCATAGGCTGGGAGTTTCAAACCATTGGGCGTGGAGTCGAGGAGGAGGACTACTGGTGCACTTCTTCAGTCACAAGAGAGGGAAGGTGGAGCTAGATAGCTACGCATGAAATAGTATTTCAGGTTTAAGTGATGGAAATAATGCTAAATAATGAGAGGCAGTTAAGAATCTCTCAATCAGCTTAACAGATGGGGGTAATAGAGCTATACCTAGGGGCAGTAAAGAATCCCTAGATAATTGGCTAGCACAGGTGAATCGGGGTAAATATGAGTCCGGGGAAATTCACATTCATAACCAATTCATTCAGAGGAAAACATAAAGAAACAACAGAAATTGAGCATAGAGTGTACGTAAACAAATTCTAAGCTATTCTTTCTTTTTGCTATTTACATAGTGGTAAGCAATAAACAAAGGTAAGATGCACTTATTGATTCAGGCTGCAGCACAAGAATTCCATCTTCATATTTCCAAAAACATTCATTTACAACAGACAGTTTTCTCTCCAAGCTTTCAGCAATCTTTGATTATAGAAAAACCCTGGTATACAAGGCGAGTCTCTAGTGAAAATTCTCAATTGTCCAATGCTTGTAACAATGTAGAGGGTGGTATATATAGGGAAAAAATCTCTACAACTGCTTTTATTACAGCTTGACCTAAACAGGTCTGAAAGAAGGATGATTACTTGACCTAATCCTATCCAGAAATAAATGCAAAAACTATCTCGGGCTGCGCTCAGGGCTGCCTTATCAAAACTGAGTAAATGATGTAGTCCTTGGCGGCTTGGTGCAGTGTTTTGTCCAATAAATGTGTATGGGTTTCTGCTTCTTTGCTGTCGGTCTGCATTTAAAGCTTTAACTGTGATTTGAGGGCAAGGATGGGCTTACGCCTCTTGATTTGACTTTTTCGGGGGCTCATCAATGTTCAGGTGCTTCGAGCCCCTAAAAAATCTTGACTGATACTCTTTGGCTCTTCTTCTTCCTCTGATACCCTTTGACAATAAATTGCATCGTTGTTTTCCTTTGCTGTGGGTCTAATCACAAATTAATGGCCGTTGTTCGGCCTCTGCTTCCTCTAGAACTGTCTTCTGCTCCTTCCGGCAAGCTTCGCGAAGAAAAATGGGTCATTCGGCGCCTTTTGGGCTTCCTGGGGGCTGCAAAATGAAAAGTTTCCCTAAAGATTCCCCATTTTGGCCTAAAAAATCCAGCGATGAGTGATTTGCGCTAGGCGCAAATCGCTCATCAAAAACTGCCTTAGAAACTAATTCCAGGGCTTCGAAGTGCGATTTTTTGCTCCTTCGCGCCAAAAAGTGATGATGACATTAGCATGACGTCAGCAATGGGACCTCATATGGTGGGTGACGTCAGTGATGACATCAGCATGATGACATGGTGGGATGACGTCAGCATGATGATGTCATCATGTATGGACGGTGACGTGGCAGGTATGGCGGCTCTGAAAATGTGGCAGGACACGTGGCAGGTGACTCGGTGGTACAGTGGCAGGAGGCCACGCAGGCAGATGACATGTCATGTTGACTGGGCAGGGAGGTGACGCAGGTGGGTGACGTCACAAGGGTAATGGCGGTAAGCGGTTTTGGGCTCACCGCCTTAGCGCCTTTGGTGGTTTTGGAGGGAGGGGCTCCGCCACACCCGAGAGCTTGACACGTGGCAGGAGTACGGCGGTAATACCGCCCATCTCCCGGACGCTAAGCTTCGGGCGGTTCGGGGATGGGAGGGCCCGTCAGCCGTAGATCTACAGGGCGGACGATCCAACGGCTGGCGGCGATGGTAAGGCAGCAAAGGTATACGGGCGGGGAATATCCACGAATATTTCGATTTTAATATTTGCGCGCAGGGGTTTAGACATAGGGAAAGGGGTTTTATGGGTTTAAAATGAGAGCGGTTAATATTTTATGTACAAACTTTGGGTTAGGGGTGGAATAGAGGGATTTTTGAGGGTTTTAGGGCTAGGGAAGAGGCTGTTAGCATGATCAGGTGTCATCTAACCCCTGTTATCACTCAGATGGGCTAAAAACAGCCCCAGGTGGACCATTTTTTCCCGGACTTATAAAAATATGGCTATATTGCCAGGGAGGGGATATTTTACATAGGGGGATTTTTATATATAGATTTTTAGTAGGGGAAGGTGGGAAACTGATAGGGAGTTATTTAGTAGAATTAGTGGTTAATATGGTGATGATAAGCAGGCGCCAAGGTCAGGGACCTTGGGCTAATTTTGGGGAAAATAATTTGAAAAGAGATAAAATCCTTGAGTGAAGCAGATCTTCACCAAGGCAATCTGATGCGTAGGATGATGGAACTAAGAGGAATCAAGCAGATCTTGACCTCTTTGGGGAAATTAGTAAGTGACTTAGGGAATTAGAAGAAGGGGGAGTTAGTGATGTCCACCTTTGATCTCCTTTGAATGAAAACTGCCTGCACTGTGATCCAGAAAAATATACACTTAGTAACACAAAATTGATCATAAGTCATCTTTTTGCAACCTCTCAGCTACCTACCCAGCCTACTCACCTAACATTTTTTCTTCTTTTTCTGGTTTGGGTGCACTTAGACTTGAAGACCCAGATTTGCAATTTTTCTTTTTAATGTTTCCTATCTAGCTCTACACTTATTTCTGCCAGGGCCCAGATTAAACAGTTGGGTCCCTTTTATTCTCTACCTATCTACAAATCTGCCAAGATTAAACTGTTTGGACAGACACATTTCTCTATATTCTAAAATAGGAAATTGAAACCTAGCAAGGCCAAGATTAGACTGTTTGGACCTTCCTTAAATGAAAACTCTTCAAAACTGGAACAACTCATCAACATTGGAATCAGCAGTGGCATTTGGACTAGCACTCTTCATGGCTTTCTTCTTTGTCTTTTTCTGGAAATATGGAACACTGCAGCTTGCAAAGTATGACATATTTGGCATGTAAAAATGTCAATCATGAAAGATGAAACCCTGTTGCAGTAGGAGGCTAACACAGAAGATGTGGAAACATCTGGAAAATTTGTTGTCAAATTTTTATCCCGATAACAAGACCAAAGATGAAGTCTATCTATATGAATTCCACATGCATTTACAAATTCTTGAGGTACGTTTCAACGATGTTTCTTGTAGACACTTTCCACACAATTTAGAAGGTAGAGCATATGTATGGTATCATAGTCTTCCATCCAATTCAATCCATAGCTAGATGGCATTTAAGAAGCTATTTCTGGAAAGAATTGTTGATGAAAAAACTCCCACCATGTTATTAAAAGAACTAGAGAACCTAAAAATGGGTCGCAAAGAAATATTTAAATAATTTAACCAGAGATTTAATCATTTTAAAACAAGTTCCCCATTGATGTACAACCTCATGATGACATCACTAAGGATTATTATACATATTCCTTGCCAAATAACATTTTTGTATTCATAAAAAGAGAAAACATTGGCCTTAAACATTGGAGAAGCTCTTGCTGTTGAAAAATATTTGTGGTTTATTGAAGTCATTGAGGACATCGATGATCCTTAGGACTCCACGAAACTTGGTTATAAAATCAAAGCCTCTTCTAGTAGAGCTAAATGCAAAGACTCTTTTGACATGGAAATCTTGAACAAATCTGTCAAGATGATTACTAATGAAGTATCAAAGTTGAAGAGAAGGTCATTTGAGGCATCTACCGCCAACATCAAGTCTTCCAGGCTACCATACTTTAAAAAGAACAACAACTCTGAATAGATCAAATCTCCTCAATGTTCTAACATAGTGTTCAGTGTTGAAATCTAGGGCATGGATAATTTATGCACTTTTCATCAGGAGAAACATCCAAAAAATATGTTTCCACAGTGGTGTTATCACTCGAATTTTCCTTGAAGTTGTTAGAAGAAGGAAAGGGGTCCGAGGTAACCACAAACCAATCTTTTAAGTATGGAATCTAGCCAATCTGTACTTAGAGAGGGCTCTCTATTTGTGATTTAGCTTTGTTTTGTGAGATATTAGGCTAGTTATGAAAGCTTGGGGGGTTTCGATTTTGTTTGGGGGTGGAATTTGAGAGTAGATGGATAGAACAAGGTATTTCAGGCCATTGGTATATGGAGTCAACTGAAGGATGGTTACTAGATCAGGTTGATTTAACAAAGGAGAAATTTCATAGGGCGAGATAGCCAAACAAAAGACAAATGATAGTTTCAAATGGGTGATATGGTCTTGAATAGGGAGGAAGGGCAACTAAGAATCCTTCAACATGGTCCAAGATGAGAGAAAGAGGGTGCTCATTAACAAAAAGAAATTAAGAATTCTTTGTTAAGTGGTCACAGTGATAAACTATGAAAGCGGGGAGCAATTAAGAATTCCCTACCTATAATAGCCTGGAAGAAAACATTAAGTATATAAACAATTTTAAAGACAGAATGTAGTAACGCTCTTTATGAAATATAACTTTTGGTTCTTCATTCAGATATGAAACACATATGAATATTTATTAAACCAGAAAAACTATAAAAACACAAGATATAGAATACTTATTTGTTTCTCATTTGACACAGGTATCCTGTAAAAGTCCTTTGCTTTATTACTTTGTTCCAGCCAGACATACAAAAGTTGTTCAACAACACTTCAATTCCAAGAATAAATTGTCTATAGAAATGTCTAAGAATCCATCTTCAGTACTTTGAATAAGGAAGTACTTATAAAAAATTAACATCAAAATATCTCCTAACTAAAAGAGATATATTCTTGGAAAACTAAATATCTTTTACATGAATATAGAGACAGATGGTCTCGAAAGTAGAAATTGAATGTGAACTGCTTGTTGCTGTCCCTGTTTTTGTTGAAGTGGCTGGAGGCAGGTCCTATGAATATGCATCTTGTTGTCTTGCTCGTAATTCTATGATGGATGATTGATTTTAGTTTTTCACTAGTAATTTTTTACCTGTGACTAATACTCTTTACCTGTTTTACGATCATTCATCCCTCTTTACCAAAATTGACTATGGTAAATAGTTCAATTTACTTCACTTTTTACCATGGTAAATCATAAGATGTTTGTCATGCTGGTCCACCAATCATCTTTCAGTATTCTTGTCCCTGTCAATTTTCTGTATATTTCATCTGCTTCTGTACATTTTACAAAACTTGGTTGCACTGGAAATAAGTGCTTCACTTCATGCTCAATGTAAAAAAGGTTCTCCAAACTATCATAGAGAACTCTCCCTGTGGGCAATGCCTTGACTGCAGATGAAATGGCCTGAGTGTTAGCTTGCTGATGTAATTTGTTGACATAATCATTCTAAAACATCAGCTTGTCATTGATGACTAAAGGACTTGGAAGGCCTTTACTTTGTAAGATGCAAAATTTCTCCATAAACCCGTCTATGTCTTCCTGAATATTTTGATATTTGCATTCCAGGCCTTTCATTAGACTCCTTTTGGTCAATACTTTATTTATTTCGAGGATGGTAGCAATCCTATCCTCAATGTTTAATTGTTCCAACTGATGCCTATTTCTACTGTTTAGAAATTTTATTATGATAGCTTCTTCAGGCTTCCTTCCTAGTTCTTCCTTGATTCTTTCAATCTCTTGAAGAGAAACTTTCACTAAGTCAATTTGTTCAAAAATGATTTGAATTGATGACCAAATATCATTGATTGGATCAATGATATTGGTCCACAATATCTTTTTGATATTAGTCAAAGGCTTTTCAAATGTAAGATCTCTTTCCAGTGTTTTAATCTGTTGAGTCAATCCTTTGGTTCTTCTCATCTCTTCGGCAAAATTGAATTTTGATAGATCATATTTTTTCTCTAAAGTAATGAATTTCTCTTTCAATTTTTTCAGTTCAGTGACTTGGAGATTCATTTACTCCATGGACTTGATCAATTCTTACATGCTCTGATTTGAGGTTCCTGCTTGTGATTTACCTGTACCTATTACTTCTATAGTTGTAGCTATTGCCAAAGGGACATTTGGTGCTAAAGCAGTTGCCAATGTAGAAGGGACTGTTGTAGAAACCACTGGCACTACATTTTGAGGCTATGTGGTCAACTCACTCTACCTTCTTTGTATTGTTTCTCTAATTCTTGCTCTGTCTCTTTTAGTTTCTAATTTAGCTTAAGGACAAAATCCGTAAGGTCTTCTTCATTTTTCTTCTCAATCACTTCAACAGTCTGAGGGTGAATGAGTTGTGGCAATTTCAACTGCTTTCTCAGTGCAGCTATATATTCATTCTTTTTCTTTATTAGGCTCTCTACTACCATGATATCCTTTGGGTTATGGCCTAACTCAATAATCAACTCCTCCAATGATTTGATTGTGTTGTCCTTTGCCTGTGAGGAGGCCTTCTCTAGTTGCAATTGGGAAGTAGTGTTGTCCAATGAATTTTGCAACCTATGTGCCATCATTGCGTTGCTTGTCAATGTAGAATAAACCATCTCCCATGTTTTCTTATGAAGTTTTATCTGATCTATGGGAGGATATCTTTAGCTAAGACCTCAAAATCAGTCTTGAGGTAGTCTGCAAATGGCTTGGGTTGCTATACCGTGGGCTTTAGAGATCTTATATGCATTTTGCCTTCTTTGATGTCATAAGATGACATCAATTTGGTTTGATTTGTAGGGGCCATCTTCAAGTATTGAGCATAGGTTTGGGCCTTCAGCTACTCATTCTTGGTCTTTATCTCCTTGAATTTTCCTTTTATGTCTATGATCTTCTCAAATGAAGATCTGAAAGATAAAACTTCGGCACTCTGTTGTCTTTCAAGCTCTTGTCTTTTTGAACTGGAAGGTGTCCCACCTATTGGGAATGTATGTAGACTGTCTCCACCTTCTTTCCTCAAACTCTATGTTGTTTCCTCAAAGAATTCTTCCTCTAAATATGGATTTAGCCTATGCCCCTTAGCACCAGGTTGGTCTGACGGACCACTGGCAAGGGTAGATACTTCCCTGTCTCTTTTCAAGTTCTTTTCCTCATTCAGAGGTGTCTGCATAACCGAGGGATTTCCCATATTAACTTGAGCTGGATGAGTTTGTGGTGGAGCTTGTTCTTCAAATATTTCAAGCTGCTCTAACAAATCTGGCTGTTTTGATGTTTGTGGCTATCTTGATGCTGGAGGACTTGTTCCCTGGTCTTGTTCCTATGGTGGTTCTACTGGGGGAGCACTAGTTTCCTGTGTGTGCCTTTGAGTAGATTCAACTGGTACCTATTGAAAAGAGTCTAGGTCATGTCTCTTTTCTAAGCCTTTCATCACATTCTCTACCTCAACTTGATCACTATCCATTTCAAATAGAGTTCGTTCCATCCATTCATCCATATTTGCATATTGTTCTATCTCAGGGATTTTGTGATGGATATAGGGTGACAACTTATGCTTCATTCTCCTATCACAAATGAAACCTTATGGATCATATCTCCAAGCAAAGATTTTCTTTAGTCTGATTGTTGTTTCTATGATTTCTTTTTCTCTTTTCCTTACTTCTCTATTGTTGCACACAAATGGGCCTAAGTGGTCTTTAATACTTAATGGGATTTCTTCTTTGCCTTGGTGAAATGAATTTGATCAGAGTTTAACATTTGCTTATAATATTCCAGGGAAAACAATCTCATAGGAACATACTTAGGTAGTTTGAAAGGAGGGAGTTCACAACCATAGATTCGGATCTCAATGTGATTCTAGTACAAGTACCATTCACATATCTTGTACTGCTTTGACAGTTGAATGATTCTCTTGATTTCATCACTAATCCTAGGAGGAGGACTTCCTATCAGCATGGTGGTCACAGGGTGGAAAAACTGGTCAATAAATTCATTGTATGAATAGGGACAAGTATTAAAATAGTGGAAGATGGAAGTCCAAAAAATGACTGATTTGGGATTATGTTTTGTATCAAGATTATTTATAGAGAATGGGAACTTGTTAGACTGATAGTAAAGGAAAAGGTGATATATGACTGTAGAATACTTGAACACCTTTTCATTTTCTAGCCTCACGAACTGGTCATGGATTTTCTTAGCAATGAAAGCAGCATAGTTATATTTGACCACAGGAGGCTGACCAAGGGTAAAAATGGACATTAAAACTAGAGTCAATTCATCCACATACTCACTAGTGTTGAAACCCATGACTACAGCTATCATATTGAGTATATTTTTGCCTATATCTATGAAGAAAGATGCCACATAGGAAGGAGGATCTTTGGATTGATGTTCTTTATCCATAAAAGTCTGGAAAACGCGACTGAGTTCAGACTGGGAAATTTGATATGCTTTATCTAGTAATTCCCCAAGGGAAATGGGGGTGAGGTCTTGACTGGGCTGAAATTGTAGCATTTCATTATGCATTAATTGTGAAGAGACCAGTTTGATTAGGGGACATTATTGCTATGAGGGTGGGATTATAATTGGCTTGACATTGATGGATAATGTCAGGGAAAATGCGCATAAAGGGGAGCATGTACCTTAGGAGATTTGATTCCTAAAGTCCTACGGTATCAAAGTCATTCATGTAATTGTCGGAATTGACAAAATACTTTCAAGGAGCTTTTATCAGTTTCAAGTTCTTTTATTTGAAAATCTTTATCTGTTAAAGACAGATAATCCAAATCTATATGAGGAGTAGTGATAGGAGGTATATTAAGGGCCACCTGGGTTTCCATTTCTGGTTCTTGTGGATTCAGATAGGAAAATGTGGTTTTTAAGTAGATTTGGTGAAAACACAGGATCTTGGGAGTCTTTAACTCTAAATTTCGCAACTAAATTGTAATGAATTTTGGGTTTTTCAAAGTAATCATAGAGGAAATCAAGTATTTACGGGGTTTCTGGAAGGAAACTGGTAAATACCTATTTTTAAGTGATGGTCAATGGATTGCAGGTTCACTGGCTGCAAATGGTGGACTAGAGTGGCATCAAACTGCAAATTTCAGGGTGGCTGACAATTAGAGTACGAGCTGGTCGACTTCTATGTTCTGGTTGCATGCATGAGTTTTCAGAATAAGGACAGAAAACTGTTTTAACTTTGTTTTTATGCAAAGTCAAAGGTGTTGGCAGGTTCATGATATGGACAAGTGGCGTCAGCGGGGAGGTGAATTAACATTTTGTCTTTAGTGGGAGGCAGTAAGTGGGTTTGATCGCACCTCTAGTGGAGGGTAAGTGGTATTTGGGTAGGACCACACGATTCCATACGCTGCTTGACACGTAGCAATAGTACAATTCATGAAACCGCTCACCATCACACGCTAAAAGTAAACCAAAAGGATCATGCGATATGTGTGATAGCCATCGGATCTTAGGGATCCGGTCGGATGGTGGTCGCGATGCTGAAGTGACTAATGGATTACGGAGGGCAGGCCCAATATTAATTAAAGGAGTTAATCATATTGGGGATGATTTGATTGGTCACTGAGTTATTAATTAATCGTGATGATTAATTAATTCTCATTTAGTATGGTGGGGTTTCAGGTTCTTAATTAACCACATATTGGTTAATTAATCTCGTATATGAGTGTTATTAAGGTTATTTCACAACCGAGGAGCGGGATATATAATGATTTGGGGTTTTGTATAATAATATAATACAGGTGTGGGTAATTTTGTTTTATAGGGGAATTATATAATAAACATTAGTGGTTAATATGAAAAAAGTGAATGGGAAAGCACTAAGTCCAATGTTTTCCAAAAGTGTTTCATCGTATAACATATTACTTAGGCTAAAGTGTACAAAAGGGTTTTTGTGTAGATTTGTTTCAATTTCCCTAAGTAAAATAGGATTTTACTTAGGAAAAGTTTTATCAAAGGAATGAGTGCTCTTATGAGGGGGGGAACATTGATGAAAGGGACTTGAGTACCTTAGGCATTTCCAATTATTGGGCCGAGGGTCTGATCCCTCGAAAAGTCAGAGAAATGCTTCGAGCCCCTCTAACTTTGGTAATTACCTTTAGTACTTAGGTAATTAGTGATGATTTTTAGGGGAATGTGTAGGGAAGTTAATTATTTTGACTTTGAATATTGATGTGCCTTTCCATGTGATACATGCCTTTGCCTAGTGATGAAAGTAAAAGATTTAAACATTTAAACTTATCATTCACCACATATTTATCCTACAATCATCATGTACTTAGCATTTTCACTTCTTTATTAGGGTGCACTTAGACTAGAAAACCCTTATCAAACTTTATTTTTTCTCTTTTTACATGGTGATGCTTATCTCAGTCTACACTTATTGTATCCAAGGGCTCAAATTAAACTGTTGAGCTCCTTTTATTCACTCTACCTATCTACTTATCTGCCAAGATTAAACTGTTTGGTCAGATCTTTATTCTCTACTTCTAAAACATGAAATTGAAAACATGAAATAAACAAGTTTAAAATGTTTGGTTACCATGGATTGTGGCATAGGTAAAAACTTGCACAGAATCATTATTGTAAAAATGTAAAAAAGTAGTCGCATTTGGTCCTACACACTTTCCTAATATTTTATTTTTGTTGGGGTTCATTTTCTTTCATTTTTTTGACCTCTTTTTTATTCTTTTCACCCTTTTATTCTATTTCTAGGGTATACCCTCTTTAAATATTTTTTTTTTTTGATTTTTTTTTTTTTCAAATGTGGAAAACCTTTGCAACAGGTAAAGGTATGAACATATTTCAAAGCTAAACCAAGTCAATCATGACATATGACACCTATTGTTATAGGGACATAACAAGTGGAATGAAAATATGAACATTGTGATGTCTAATCTAGATGGTACTCTATTAGTGGAAGAACAATATAATAAAAATGAATAAATGAATGAACCTATCATGACTAATGAAATTTCAAGTGCCACACATTCAGTGAATTATTCAGTGTTATTCACAATGTTGAAAAATAGCATGTTGATCAACCTGTAGAAAGTGAAGCTCCTCCCAAGAAGTCAACTGGATCTTAGAACTTGAGGAGCAAGTGACTTTTTGGTAAGAAAGAAATTAAGAAGTAGTTATTGTGTAGGACTCTACTAACTTTCAATCCAACTCAGAATTCAAAGAAAAGTTATGGAATTTCTCCTTCTTCCAATAACACTTCCACCTATATGAGAACAACTCCAACCCTCCAGAAACGACGGATAAAGCTACACCATCTGATTCATCAACACAGTCAGTTAAGATAGAAAGAATTGAATACAACATTATGGAAGTGTTGATCGTGTTGTACCCATCAACATTCAGGGGATCTCCCTGGTATGAAGTCCCAACTAGAACTCACACCATTTGGTATAGGAGTCTCATCTGGTATGATGGCCCAGTTGGCATTATCTTAAAGATGAGCCTTAGCTCTTGCTTGTAAACACTTGAGAGTGGTCTTATTTGTCTTCGAACATCGAGGTCCATGTGCCTGGTGAGTGCTAGTGTTACTTGTATCAAGGTTCTTCCACTGCAAATTAAGAAGGTGGAAGTGAGTATCTAGTAAAAAGGGAAAATTCCCAACAGTGTCAGAGGCACACAACATAATAGGACATGTGCAACTTCTGGCGAAGAAGTCCACACGGATACGAAAGTCACACACAAAGAAGGAATAACACATACAACACTCAACGGAGTAGTTCGTGCGAGTGTGACAATAGTTATAACAAGTTTATGGCAAAGGTTCTATCTAATGGCCAATGAGGAAGCCCACACAGTAAAGACATCGTTGATAAATTACAAAACACATTTTCATAAACTTATGTATTAGAACAACTGAAAAAATTTGAATTTTTTAACACAAGTTAAAGAAACATGCATTATAAATGTTCTAAGATCAGTCTTACAAACAATTACAATACATGTTTGAAAACATGTTGGCATATTATGAGGCTTTTGAATTAAGCACAAGTTCCAAGACATATCGGTACACCATACATCACTAAACCCATAAGAGGGGCATTGGACCAACTGCTAACTCCTCAAAGAAAAGCTTACACACACTCAAGGCTATGTGGGAGGAGCCAAGGTGAAAACTCCTTTGAATGTACAAATGAGGGGTATTTATAGACAAGGGTAAAACTTGCCCTTATGACTGTTCAACTTCCCTCATGACATGTCGACTTTCCTGACTTTTCAGATTACATGAATCTTCAGATTACATGTGGGTCTCTTGGACTTCCATGTTACATCTCATTGATTTACAATAGTATGGCCCACATTAGTGATGTGGCCAACATGACTCATGACATGACTCAACATGACAGTGCTGGTATGTTCATGTTGCTGGCGGTGTCCATGTCGAGCTGCAGTGTTGCTGAGTGTTGGATATCCTCTCTGTGTATTATAGCTTCACCTCCACATGGAAAGATGTCTTAAGTCTTTCATGGTCTTGCTATTTGCTTGATGTTGTATGTATACGTCACTTCTTTGCTTTTAATTTTGCATGCTTTACATTTTTGTTTATTCATGAAGAAATATCTTCACATGTTCGTCCGTTCATGAAAAAATATCCTAACATGAATCTTCCATTCATGAAAAAATGTCCTCACATGCATCGTGCGTTCATGATAAAATCTCCTCGCATGCATCATTTGTTCTTCTTTTCATGAACAAATCTCCTTCCATGTGCTCCCCTTGTTCATCTCGTCCATCACTATGTCATGCCTTATCCATGTACTTGTATTTGAAACCACTGATGAAGAGACACCATAAAATCCATAAACATCCTAGTCTACCATGATGCATTTCCATTCACTTTTGGATGCAGGTGATTGGGAGAGAGGAAAAGGCTATGAAACTGCACAAGGTAGATTTCAAGTTTGGATGTCGGCTTCGGGCATTGACAGTGAAAATTGTGCAAAAGTCACTGGGAGGCTCATATTGAGAATTTAGACCAACAATGGCTATCTACGGGATCTGGTTCGGCTAGCGGGCATATCTATGCACTTTTTTTGTGGAAACAGTGTAGGCAGCAGAGGGGCTTGGCAACAAAAGCTATGCAATTCCTCCAGTGAGCTGACAGAGGGCTATAGGAGGCTTGCTAGGAAAAAATGACATATTTTTAAAGTGGTTGGTAGCATGATACATGAGTGTTGCTGGTGAAAACTATGTAAATGTTGGGAGGTTGGCCTACTTGACATCCCATTGCAGTTTTTAAGATGAGGAGGATGCTGGGTTGTTGCACATCCCATCACAGTTTTTGTGTTGAGCGGGATGCTAGGCTACTATTTGTCTACTCACGAAAACTACGTAGTTTTTTGGATGAGTAGTAGGTCAGCTGACTGGTGACTGGCTTGAAATGTTCGGTGTAGAGCCTGATTATCATCTTTATTCATAGGTATCGCCACATTGGACCCCAGTTCATAATGTGGTGACAATGCCGCTCGTAAATATGCGCTGCCAAGGGGGTCCAAGGGGAGGTGGCGGCTAAAAATAGATGTAAAATTGTGTGTAAAATGTTGTAATTTTGTATTTAATCTGGGCCATTCATTAGGTAGAAATATGATGGTAGAAGTTATGTTTAATTTAGGGTTTTTTTCCTTAGTAGGCAACCCCTTGCTATATATGAGGGAATTATATTGCATCTATGTAGATCTATATTCTAAGTGAGAAAGAGAGAGGAGATTGTGTGAGAGAGAAGAGGGAATTACAACAGATCTACTATAGGTTGTATCTCTTCATTTTTCTAGATAATATAAAAGGAAGGACTCGTTGTTTCTCCGTGGACATAGCCAAAATTGGGTGAACCACGTATATCTATGTCTCTCTTGTTTTATGCATTTTCTGTGTTTATATTTTTGAAATATATTTTATGTGTTCCATTTATCTGTAATATATAATTTTCTAACAACTAGTATTAGAGCTAAAGGTCTATTTTGATGATAAAATCGAACTAGAGAAGGGTTCCTAGTTCAAGTGGGAGCAATGGAAGAGGATGGTATGTTTAGGATCGAAAAATTTGATGGCCAGAACTACCAGCTGTGGAAGATTCATATGGAAGATTACTTGTATCCAAAATATCTGTACCTAACATTGAGCAGAAAGATAAAGAAGTCGATGACTATGACAAATAGAATGGGATATTGTTGAAAAAAAGGCACTTGGAATAATACGGGTCTACCTAGTGGTGTCGGCAGCCTTTAGTATTTCAAAAGAAATGACAAGAGAGGGTTTAATGTCGGAATTGGCCAAAATATATGAAAAACCCTCGGCCTCAAATAAGGTATTTGTTATGAAGTGTTGATATAATATGAAGATGTCAGAAGGCAAATCTGTTGCTGATCATTTAAATGAATTTAATACAGTTACCAGTTGGTTAAGTTCTGTAAGGGTAGCTTTCGATGATGAAGTTAGGGATTTTTTATTTCTATGATCATTTCCAAAAACTTGGAATGGTTTAGTTATGGCTGATAGTAACTCTTTCTTTGGTTCTAGTACTTTAAAGTTTGATGATGTTGTCGGTGCAATCCATAGCGAGGAAATGTGGTGGAAAATATACGGTGAGACATTAGGTAATGCTTTGACTACATAGATTAGGGGAAGAAAAATGGAAAGAGGAAAGATCATAGGATATCACAATAATTCAAGGAAAGGCATATCAAAGTCCATATCAGGGATGGTGTGCTAGAAATGCTGGAAGAAAGGACACGTGAAGAAAGACTGCAAGTCTCAGAAGGGAAAAGAAGGAGATGTGCAACAAGAAAACAATTATGAAGTGAATGTGACAGGTGATGTGTTACAATATGTTTTGATTCTATCATTAGGAAATATTATTAATGCCTGGGTAGTAGTTTTAGGGTGCTTATTCCATGCCACACCTGATAGGGAACATTTTCATGATTATGTTCAAGGAGATTTTGGACAGGTTCGATTGGGTGATGATAAACACTGTAAAATAATTAGAATGGGTACAATTTTCATAAAACAATAGAATGGAAATGAATGGTTGTTGAAAGAGGTAAGCCATGTTCTAGATTTGAAGAAAAATCTGATTTCAACAGGGCAGATGGGAGGTGAAGGCCGTGTAACTACTTTTACAGATAAAACCTGGAAGGTCACTAAATGATCCGTAGTAATAGAAAAATCAGAAAAGGTTGGTACATTGTATTTATGCAACGATATTTCTAATTTTGTTAATTCTTTAACCTCTATAGGAGAAGATACGACATTTTGGCATCATAGGCTCAAACACATTAGTGACAAAGGGGATGTAGATTCTTCACTCAAGAAATTTGTGGCCAGGTTTGAAGCATGCTGATTTGGAATTCTGTGAGAATTGTGTTTTTGAAAAACAAAAGAGGGTCAGATTCCTTAGAGTTGGGAAAGAAAAGAAGAGCAAAAAGTTAGAGCTTGTGTATAAATATGTATGGGGACCTTCTTAGGTATAATCTCTCAGTGGCTCTCATTATTTGTTACTTTTATTGATGATTCAACCAGAAAAACTTGGATTTATTGTGTTCAAAATAAATTTGACGTATTTGATACTTTCAATAAATGGAAATATTTGGTTGAAAATGAGATACGAAAAAGGTTAAAGTGTATTAGATAAGAAAATGGAGGTGAATATTACAACAGAGAGTTTGATAGGTACTTTTTAGAGAATTGAATTCATAGAGAGAAGGCAGTTCCTAGAACACCAGAAGAAAATTGACTGTCGGAAATGATGAATAGGATAATCATACAACGTGCAAGGTGCATGAGATTGCATGTAGGATTGCCTTTAAAATTTTCGACAGATGCAATAGATACTATTGTTTATCTAATTAACAGAGGGCCTTCAAGTTCCTTGGATGGTGGTATTCCAGAGGAGGCATGGACAGATAAAAAGGTAAACTACTCATTTTTAAAGACTTTTTGTTGTGAAGCCTTCGTGCACATTAATAAATAAAATAGAACAAAGGTTGAGGAAAAATCAAAGAAATGTAGCTTTATTGGATATGTTGTTAATGATTTTGATTATCGATTTTATGATTATGAGAAACACAAAATCATTATGAGTAGAGATGTCATATTCAATGAAAGGTTTTGTATAAGGATCAGATGCAGGAAAATAATTAGGAAAAAGAAAACAAAGAATACATAGTGCTTGATGGGATCACAGAAAATGTGAAGGTGCCTGAAAATCATAATGATCAACAGCTAGAACAACAACATCAACCACAGCAGCACGAGTAGCTCAAACACCTGAAAGTGGTGTTAGAAGATCTACCAGGATAACTAGACCCCATGAACGATACTCTCCTTCATTATATTATGTATTGTTGGCCGATTCTAGTGAACTAGTGTGTTATGAAGAAGCAGTGGAGTTAGAAACTAGGAAGAAGTGGGAGCAAGCCATGAAGGAAGAGATGGAATCCTTAGCACATAACTAGACTTGGGACTTAGTCAGGTTTCCTACAGGAAAAACAACATTGTAGAACAAATGGGATTACAGGTTGAAGGAAGAAGATTGAGGTAGAAAAAGGTATAAAGCTGGACTTGTGGTGAAATTGTTTCCATAGAAAAACATATAGACGTGGATGAGATATTTTCTCCTGTTGCTAAAATGACTTCATTTAGAACTATTTTATGTCTAGTAGCAGGTGAATATTTTCATCTTGAGCAGTTAGATGTAAAGATGGCCTTTCTCCATGGGGATTTGGAGGAAGACAGATATATATAGCAACCACATGGATATGAGGTCAAAGGGAAGGAGAAACTAGTGTGCATGATGAAGAAGAACTTGTACAGCTTAAAATAGGCTCAAAGGTAGTGGTATCTAAAACTTGACAGGTTTATGTCTGAACAAGGTTATACTGAAAGTGACTCTGATAATTGTGTTTATCTCAAAAGGAACATTGATGGAAATTATATTATATTGTTATTGTATGTGGATGACATGCTTGTTGCAGATTCTAACATGCAAGAAATAAATGTGCTCAAAAGAAAATTGGTGAACATGATTTGCAATGCAGGATTTGGGTGCTTCAAAAAAAATCCTTGTATGAGAATAACTAGAGACAAGAAGAATAAAAAATCAACATTGTCTCATAATGAATACATAGAAAATGTGTTGAAAATATTTAATATGCAGAATGAAAAACCAGTTAGTGTATCTTTGGCTAGTCATTTCAAACTAAGTAAGCAGGTGTGTCCCAAGACTCGGGAAGAAATGACTTATATATCTAAAGTTCCATATGCATAAGTATCTCAAATCTTAATGTATGCAATGGTCTGCACCAGGCCTGATATTGCACATGCAGTGGGAGTTGTAAGCAAGTACATGAACAATCCAGGAAAAGAACATTGGATGGCAGTGAAGTTGATTCTAAAGTATTTGAGAGGTACAACAAATCAAGAATTACACTTTGGTGGTTCAAACATTTCTCTACAGGGACATGTTGATGCAGATATGGCGGGTGATAGAGATAACAAGATGAGCACCATAGGGTATGTGTTTACTATAAGTAGAACAACTCTCATTTGGGTTTCAAAACTGCAAAGTGTTTTTGCGCTCTCAATGACGGAATCAGAGTATGTTCCTGCTACTGAGGCTAGAAAAGAAATGATCTGGTTACAAAGGTTTTTGGATGAATTGGGTAAGAAGTAAGAGTTAGGTAGGTTATATAGTGACAGTGAGAGTGTCATACATCTTTCAAAGGACTCTACATTTCATTCCAAAACTAAACATATACAACTTAAGTACCATTTCATATGATCAGTGTTGGAAGATGGTCAGTTGAAGCTGGAAAAGATAAACGCTAGCCAGAATCCTGCAGATATGTTAACAAAAGTTGTAACCAGGGAGAAACTGAGATTCTTCTCAGTTTGAATTGTTCTTCAAGTATGATGATGAAGATGAGAAGCAGTTAGGTCCAACTTGAAGTCATTGTTCAGCAAATGAAGCAGCAGTGGAGTTGCGATTGTAAGTTGCCAAGTGGGATATTGTTGGGCGTGGAGCTTGATTACATTATTTATCCAGAGGTATCACCACATTGGACTCTAGTTCATAATGTGGTGACAATGCCACCCATAAATGTGGATGGCCATGGTGGTCCAGGGGGGGCGACGACTAAAAATAGATGTAAAATTTCCTTGTAAAATGTTGTAATTTCCTAGTCAATCTGGGTTGTTTATTAGGAAGAAATGTGATGGTAGAAGTTATGTTTAATTTAGTAATTTTTTCCCTAGAAGGCAACCCCTCACTATATATGAGGGAATTTTATTGCGGCTATGTAGATTTGTATTCTGAGCGATAAAGAGAAAGGAGATTGTGTGAGAGTGAAGAATAAATTACAATGGATCTGTTGTAGGTTGTATATCTTCATTTTGTTGGATAATATAAAAGGAAGGACTAGTTGTTTCTCTGTGGACATAGCCCAAATTGGGTGAACCATGTATATTTGTGTCTCTCTTGTTTTATTCATTTTCTATGTTTATATTTCTACAATATATTTTATGTGTTCCATCGATTTGTAATATATAATTTTCTAACATGAAAACTGCGCAATTTTTTTAGGAAAGTATGGATAGACACAAGGTTTATGTCTAGCTTGTCAGTGCAATTTCTTCAGTCAGCGGAGCAGACAAGGTTTACAACTTTTGTGGAATTTTTTGGGGTACTGAGCCCCAGTGTCACTTCTTGGTAAAACTCTCCAGTTGACTAGCTGCAGGGTTGGTTGATTTGCTTGCGGGAAACACAATTTGAGATGGCTTGTTGATAAAATTTAATGCTATTCTAGGTGACCTTCGGTTTGGTCGATTCTAGGATTGTACAACACAAGCTACCTGAGAGACATCCTTAAGATCTTCACTATTCTGGACAGTAGTACATGTTCACTGAGCGTTGACACTGCGCAATGTAGTTCAACAAGGGTTTGGCTGTTGGAGGGTGATCCGATCATAAAAACTTCATCAAAATTAGTAAGTGTGGGATTGAGTGAACTTGTGCATATGCGATCTTACGAAAACATAATAAACATGACTCAATGACAAGACACCTCAAACCATCAAGACAATATATACTTAGTGTGACTGACCGATGATGTGATCCACAAGTGCGACACTTGTGATAGATTGTCGAACAACCACGACAGTGCATACAATGTAATGTGTGAGTGAGACATATGTTTACATGCCGAATACAACTTGCACACATGAACCGAGACCTTGTGCATGAACAGGACGTGGTTGCAAGCATGACATTATGACCAACGTGGAAAAAGATGTTCGTTGAACGGTCAAGCGAGGAGGGTGCAAAGACTCAACACGAGCTCATGGGGTCAGCCCGAGTACTTGCAAAAAACATGCAAAAACCTAAGGGAGTCTTCGAAATTGGATGAAGGCCAAAATTTTAGAGGGTTTTGTAGTCGCTACAACACTTGGCGACACACTGGTTGAACTCTAGCTTCTCTATTTTAGTCCATTGATATCACATGGTCTTGGTCTTCATGGAGTATTGAATTGATATGTGGGTTACTTCGACCTCCAAATTTACCCCATGGATAGACACAGTTCACCTTTCACCAAATCAATCAAACAAAACAACAAGTTTCAGCTTGATCATAATGTATCGAAATTGGGAATGGTAGTTTGGCTCGGGAGTTAAAAATTTTAAGACTAAGTTTTCATCTCTATTGTCGTTCCACTACGAACAAGCCTGGACAGTACCCCCGAAGGAGTCACGCAGGAACACACACATTACTCCACTGCCAACGAGCCTGGTCAGTACCCAAGTGGAGTTGCATGCTTCACCTCTGTGCACATGAAGCCTTTCTCTTCCT
Organism: Pinus tabuliformis; assembly: GCA_031772625.1. Taxonomy (NCBI): domain Eukaryota; kingdom Viridiplantae; phylum Streptophyta; class Pinopsida; order Pinales; family Pinaceae; genus Pinus; species Pinus tabuliformis. Next base: position 1,435,656,340 of record CM062820.1, on the reverse strand, counting down.
TCGCCATTGTATTTTTTTTAAATAGGATTGTGCATAGGAACTTATTTATTTTTTGGGTAGAAGAGGGATCTTGACATATTGAGAGTAGAGGAGGTTTTTCATTTAGAGAAGCATGTAATACCTCTGACATAGGTTTTCTCATTTAGATTTTTTCCTTCCCCATTTCTACTAGTTGGATGACCTTGAACACACAGAGTAGAAGGTTGAGGATAGTCATGTGGTTTCCTAGTGTTGAAACAACTTCATGGTTGGACCCAACCTTCCCTTGGAGATGGCTCCTATTTTACGTCAAGATTTCATCAGCTGAAGGCTATACCCAAGCATAAAGAAGGCGAACGCAGGACATGCCAAGTGCTATAGTGTCACAAGACTCCTTAGATCCCATCCAAATACTTAATCAAAAGCTGGAACTCAGTAAAGGGAAGTAGTCATTTACAAAAACCAAAAATATCATTATAGTAAGTGAACAAAAAAAATGAAACAAAAATAGTAAGCAAAGAAAACAAAACAACAAGCAAGCAAAGTGAGCAAGCAAACAAACCAAACCAAGTCAAGAAGCAAACAAACATGCAAACCAAACAACAAGGACAAGAAAAAAAACAAACACTACTCATACTCCTACGCTAATAGCGCATGGGCTTACCCACGTGAAGTGATATTTCCAATGCAGCCACTGATGCATTGGCTGGCCCATGTTGGTGAAGGCATGGTTTGTGAGAATCACAGTGAGGTGAACCAAAAAACATAAATATATAACAATGAAAACCAACACACTCCATGTTTAAAGGCATTCATATAAAAGAAAAGAGTGAAAGTGCAAGATAAACCCTTTGTGGACTTGCCATGGTGTTGTGACACATTGCATATAGATGATAAACTTATGCACTCTCTTGACTATGGCAGACAAGCAAACATGAGAAAAAGAGACAATTTGTGCCTTGCAAGTGTATTTGATGCAAATGATTCCTCCAATGTGTAGGCAATGAGATCATGTGATTCTGATGGAGGAAGTGAAATCTATGTGTTGGATTAATCTTCAGCGAAAACATATGAGTGATGAGGGGCCTCAGGTGTTTCACAAATTTTCTTATCAGAAGTGGAACTAACCTCATGACAGCGAGGGTCTGACACAACCATCAGCTCAAGCTGAATTACCTCGATAGCCTATAGGTTTTCCACTTCGTCAATAATAAATCATCAGAGACTAGTACCTTAGACATATTAACCATGAGTGAATCAACATTGCGACCAGATGAAGAAGTTAAAAGATCACAACAACCATGACCAAAAAATTCAGGATTCTTTTCAAAATCCTCATGATTTGATGAATCATATAGAGGGTTATATGAGAAGCAAGAATTTTCACCCTCTGTATTTCCGGAAAAAGTAGATGAAAGATTAAGTGGATTTTTAATGAATGATTTGTCCTCTCCATTATCTAATGATGGAATGATTTAGGTGTGTTCTACAAATGATTGGAAGAAGATGCATCTATGGATGGATTAACACAAAGACATTGGGGATAACAGAATCACCAATGATGTCAAGAAAAGGCGAAGGAGGCACGGATAGAAGGATGTCATCCTTCACCATGAGTTGATGCTCATATGTTCGGTCATATTCTTCATCAATGATAATGAAAGTTGGTTGTGTGACATCGACTGTGTCAATGGCTTGATCCTCGTTCCTAACAAGTGTAGAGTCCAGAATGGAAGAACACAACAGAGTGTAATCTGGAGGAATAGTAGAACATCGAGACGGAGGTTGATGTAACAAGTGTGTATGACAACCCATGGGCTTCCCAACCAAATTTCTCTAGATATTGAGAGTAGTGAGGGTGGTAGTATGTGACAGTTGAACAAACATGTGAACATGTTCTCCCACATCACTCTTTGATGGTTCAGCTGTTTGATGAGGGGAAGGCAGACAATCACTTGTGACAGTGACTGTGTCTGATTGTCATTGCACAACTCCATCACTGAAGTATGCTGAGTGAGGTTTGAACTCCAACTTTATCTTGGGATAGATTGATTTGGCAAGGCAATATTCAAATCTATCCATGAGATATTGGAATTTCGTTTGAATTTTCGTAGTTTCAAACATGAATAGACAGAAGCATTGCGGAAAATCCATGGGCGATTCATGCAAGGCCTTCCATTGTTTTAACAGTTTTTTATCAAGTGCTTCAAGATCAAAATGGTGAAAAATAGATTCAATTAGATCACTAAACTACTTGAATCAGTACACAGAGTTATGAGGCAGTATGCTACATCATCACAAAGGGTCGTCGCGAAGTGTGTGTGCGAGCAAAAAACAAACCTGTATTTCATTAAAACCTTCCACATTCTCCATGAGCACATGGAAGTAATCTAAGTGCTCATGCCAGACCACTTCACCTTCACCATCATATGTTATTTGTGACAAGTCATCCTTGATCTCCCTCTCGATGTGAAAGATATGTCTGGTGGACATAAATTTTGAAGGGTGAACTATAAAGAACTCCATGATAGATGTCTGAAGATTAATCACAGATTGTGAGGACGTAGGTTGTCATCTAGCCCTCCTTCTAGAGAAAAATTTTGATGTTATTGGACCCCCCAACATTCAGGGGATCTCCCTGGTATGAAGTCCCAACTAGATCTCACACCATTTGTTGTAGGAGTCCCATTTGACATGACGGCCCAATTTCTATTATCTTAAAGATATGCCTTAGCTCTTACTTGTAATCATGTGAGAGTGGTCTTATTTATCTTTGAACAATGAGGTTCATGTGCATGGTGAGTGCTAGAGTTAGTTGTGTCAAGGTTCCTTCACCGCAGAGGGAGAAGGTGGAAGTGAGTCTCTAGTTGAAAGGGAAAAGTCCCAACTCTGTCAGAGACACACAACACAACAGGATATGCCAGCTTCTAGTGGATCAATTCACATGGATTCGATAGTCACACACACAAGAAGGAATAACACATGCAACACTCAATGCAGTAGTCCATGCAAGTGCGATGGTCATTATAACAAGTTTATGGGAAAGGTTTTGTCTGATGTCCGGAAACGCAACCCACATGGGCAAGGAAGCATTAAAAACTTATACAACACATTTTCATTAACATAATTATTAGAACAACTGAAAGAGTTCAACTATTTTAACAAAAGCTAAAGAAACATGCATTACAAGTGTTCCAAGATCATTCTTACAAACAATCACAATACATTTGTGAAAACGTTCTCGCATGTTATCAGGCTTTTGAATTAAGTGAAAGTTCCAAGACACATCGGTACACCATACATCAATACCTCGTAAGAGGGGCACTGGAGCCACTGCTTGCTCCTCAAAGAAAATATTATAGACTCTGAAGGCTATGTGGGAGGAGCCAAGCTGAAAATTCCTTTGCGTGTACATTTGATAGGTATCTATAGCCAATGGTAAAGGTAGCCCCTGTGACTATTCAACTTCCCTCATGACTGTTTGTCTTTAATGAATTTTTAAATTACATGTGGGTCTCTTGGACTTCCACATTACATTACATCGATTTACAACAATATGGCCCATAGCAGTAATTTGGCCAACATGACTCATGACCTGACACGACACGACAATGCTAGTATGTTCAAGTTGGTGGCGGTGTCCATGTCGAGCTGTAATGCTACCGAGTGACGAATTTTCGCTTAGTGTATCATAGCTTCAGCTCCACATGGCAAGATGAGCAGAGTACTGAATGGTCTTAGTGTTCGCTTGATGATTTATGTCCACGTCACTTCTTTTCTTGTAGTTTGGCATGCTTTACAGTTTTGTCCATTCATGAAAAAATATCCTCACATGTTCATCTATTCGCAAAAAAATATCCTAGCATGCATCATCTGTTCACGAGAAAATCTCATCACGTGCATCTTTCGTTCATCCGTTCGCGAACAAATCTCCTTGCATGTTCTCTCCTTTTTCATCTCGTCCTTCATCGTGTCATGTCTTATCCATTTACCTGCATCTGTAATCATTCACGACGAGACAACATAAAATCCATAAACCTCCTAGTCTACCATGATGCATTGTCGTTCGTTTTCGGATGCAGGTGACTGGGAGAGAGGACAAGGCTACGAAATTGTCCAAGGAAGATTTCAAGCTAGGATGCAGGCTTGAGGAACTACTGGTGAAAATTGCACAGAACTCACTGGGAGAGTGAGATGGACAATCTGGATCAGCAATGGCTATCCGTGGGATCTAGCTCGGCTGGCGAGCAGATCTGTGCAAGCTTTTGGTGGATGCAGTGCAGGAAGCAGAGGGGCTTGATAAAAAAAATGCACAAATCCTCCATGGCACTGGCACCAGGCTCTAGGAGGCTTGCTGGAAACAATGCATATTTTTCTTAGGGGGCTCGTAGTGGGCTATAGGAGTGTTGCTGGTGAAAACTGCGCAAATGATAGGAGGTTGGCCTACATGGCATCCCATCACAGTTTTTCAGTTAAGTGGGATGATGGGCTACCGGACATCCCATCACAATTATTGATCTGAGCAGGATGTTAGGCTACTAGTTGATTTCTCATGAAAACTATGTAGTTTTCCAAGTGAGCAGTGGGCTGACTGACTAGTGACTGGCTGGAAAAAATGCGTAATTTTTTAGGGAAGGAGGGACAAACACAAGGTTTTTGTCTGGAATCTTAGCACAATTTCTTTAGTCGGAAAAGAAGGAAAGGTTTGGAGCTTTTAGGAAATTTTTTGGGGGAGTGAGTCTTGAGGTCACTGCCTGATCGAACTCTCTAATTGACAAGATGAAGGGTTGGTTGATTCACTTGCAGGCAGCGCAGATTGAGATGGTTTCTTGAGAAAACTCTGTGTTTTTCTAGGTGACACTAGGTTCGGTCGATTCCAGGATTGCTCGGTGTAGGCTCCATGGGAGACAAGCTCAAGCTCTGTGGAATTCTATGTAGCAGTACATGTTCATGTTGACACTTTAGAATGTAGCTCAATGAGGGTTTGGTTGTTAGAGGGTGATTTAGCCGTCGTAACTTCAGTAAAATGACTAAATGTGTGAGTGAGTGAACTTGTCCATACGTTATTTTGTGAACACACAATCAACATGATTCGATGGCAAGATGCCTCAAACCATTAAGACAACATATACCCAGTGTGACTAACAGAGGGTGTGAGCGATAAGCACGATGCTTGTGATATGTCATTTAACGACCGCGATGACGGTTGTGTGACAATGCATACAGCTTTTTGTGTGAGTGAGAAATATGTTTACAGAGTGAATAAAACTTGTACACATGAAGAAAGACTTTGTGGATGACCAAAATGTGGCTACAAGCATTACATTGTGACCAAGATTCCAAAGGATGTCCATTGACCGGTCAAGTGAGGAGGGTGCAAAGACCCAACACGAGCTTATGGGGTGAGCCTGAGTGCTTGCAAACATCAATTATAGAACCAAGGGACGCTCTAAAGTTGGATACAGGCCAAAATTTTGGAGGGTGTTGCTGCTGCTACAACAGGAACATATGAAAAAAACTCACACTAACATTTCAATATTCGATCTCGCAAGGATAATGGGCCAACAAGAAATAAGTATCAAGCCACTATCATCACATTCTTTAGTAGATAAGGTGTTTTTTCTTCTCAGGTAATGTCTGGTAACTCTCACAATATCATTGAATATGTTGTTAATGTTGTAACTTTGAGCTATAACACTCTCTGCCCACCATTCTTCTTAACTTTCAAAAAAACTAAATATAACGTCAGTAATTGTTTCCTTGGTTTTAGTGCATACTTGAATGCTATGCCACTATCTATGGCTAAGAAAAAATTCCTAAATGGGAATGGGATAGAAATGATGCATGGATCATACAACTGGGCAGATCATTTGTCTAGGCTACTGGTGAACTTAACAGTGTTATTATTCATTTGTCAGTTGAGCATAGAGTTCACCAGTGCATAAATATTGGAATTATGGACATTCCCAAAGCCCACTATTCATTAGCTTAGTAGATATTGGTCCAACAAATTACAAGGATACTTTTCAACTAAATGGAAAAACTTATGGCTTCAATGCAAGGGAAGAAATAACTATATTCAAGTTGAAATCAAGCCTTATGTGAAGCATATCGTGACACAATATGAGGGAAGAAATGAACCAATGGACTTTGCAGATGTTATTCTTAGAAATTTTTCTCGAAGTAGATCATATATGTTATCTGGTACAACCTTCACCCATCCCACCTGATAGACATTTGGAACCCATTCCTTGAAATCCAATTAGTAGAAATGACCTTTGTACAGTAGATGTAGACAGTAGTATAGGACATAGCCCTAGTATTTCTAACATTTGGATTTTATACATTGATTGTTTGAAAATGTAGGAGCGCTCTGGAGCCAGTGTCAATTTAATAGACTCGCAACATGTTATAGCTCTAATACCCCTTGTTATATATCTAATCCAAAATATATGATAATATAAATAAACCTAGAAATAATAAGATAGAAATAGATAGAAATTCTTCTTTATTGATATCAAACCCTTGAGGTAGGGCAACACCATACAAATACTCCTTAAGGAAGGAGAACACTCCACAAGCCATATGCCTATTCATACAATAATCCTTGACATCTCTCAAAGGGGAGTCTCTAGCCTCTATATAGGCCTCATACATATAGTACCATGGGTCATTACCATGGTTCCCTTAATACCATCTATCTAATTCCATGGGCTTATTACATTATTGCTAACTACTTGTGGTCCCTTACATGATACAGGTTAACCACCTTATTTATTACTATGGCCCATCCCATTATTACATTATTCCCTTCGGTACCTCTCTCTGTACCCCATATTATCCCCTCTAGGTATACTACATTCCACCCCCCTTAACATGTTTCATCCCTGAAACATATGAAGAACACAAATAATAAGATCTACTCAAAAGAGTAGTCCACTGGTACCATGCTTGTGCATCTAGCCATCCCAGAGAAAGGTGAACCCTTGATCCAGCTGGTGTCTCGCTCACTTGAGATGGAAGTTGACCTTGGAATCTCTCTTTTGTAGATGTTTAGTAGGTGAATTGTCGTTCCTCTCTATCTGTCATGTGGGGGTTGTTCTCTTCATGGCTAATTTGTTGCAATATTGTTGGTTGTTTTCTTGCGGGGTGATGTGGGTGGTGATATGGTGAAGTTTTAACCAACGATGTCTTTTTCTTTAATTCATCACCTAATGGAGCCTGATTGATAGCTGGTACATGTTGCGGTCCCTGCTATTGTTACTTATCTTCCAATATTACTTCAACCACTAAGTCCTCGTCTGATGTATCTGTACCTGTAATAGTTTCTACTTCAACCTCCCTGGAATCTACCTGTTTGCCTTGTACCTGGTTTGATGTTTGTATTTGGTGGTCGACCATCAAGGGCTCATCATTTGATGTGTCAGTCCCTGGAACATCTTCTGCTTCAACCTCCTTAGGATCTACCTTTTTATTGATGGAAATATCTTGTAATGTAATTTTCTTCTTTTTATACCAGAGCTTCAAGAATTTATTCTACACATTAATATTAATAGTACCCACCAATTCCATCCAAGGGTATGGCAAAAAAACATTGACATTAGCCATATCTGAGGCATAAAAATCAGAATGCAATACATACTTGTCCATAGAAATCTTCAAATCTTTATAAACTTGCACCGCCTCATTATTAACCTGCGTGTGCTCCATTTGTTTTAGTGCAATTTGCAATTTTTTTGCCAAATTGACATTTATAAGGTTTTGCTTGCAACTAGGATTTATAGACACAATGATATTCTCCTTCTGAATGTATTCGTGAAGCTGTAATAAGCAGATACCAGCAGAAAATAACCCCACATGTTTCTCATTATCTTTTTTTCTAGCATGAGACCATCTGCCTAAAAGTAATTTTTCATAATCTTCATCGAGTAGGTTGGAACACTTCTTCTTGTTAAGTAATTCCCACCATGTGGCCACCTCATCTTCAAAATTAGCCATTAGCCAAAATATCCAATGTTTTTCCCATAATGACTTTTGTGCTTTTACGTTTTCTTCAATAGTAGGACCATTATCTTTCCCAATAAAATATAGAACTGCCATGAAGAGGGTTTGGGAAAAAAAATTCACTTACTTGGCGAAAATTTGGAATTGTCACAATTTGGTCAATATTGCTCAAAATCCATATTATGACCTGTTTTTAGAAATGGAACAACCATTCTGCATCTTCGCATGTGATAGAAATCCTGAGCTAGGCACTTGAATTTCCTATTCGTGCTACAACAATCTTGTTGTCATAATTTTTTTTTGAAAAAATAGCTGATTTTAAATCAACGATATCTCCCTCATTCGGAATCCGATTCGACTGATTTTTTTTTTGAACATGGGTATTTTTTCACAGAAAACCTAGATCTAAAATTAGATTGTGCATATTTTGCACCAGAATGTACAAATCTGATCCGCAAACTCGCTGCCCTGAAAAATGTCTATCACCCAACTGATTTTTATATCAGTAATATCTCCCTCATCCGAACTCTGATTCGGCCGATTTGTTTTTCAAATTGGGTATTTCTTCACCAAAAACCTATATCTACAATTATATTCTACATATTTTGCACCAAAACACACATATATGATCTGCAAACTCACCAGCCTGAAAAAATGTCTGCAACATAGCTGATTTTTAAATCAGCGATATCTCCCTTATTCAAACTCTGATTCGGCTATTTTTTTTTTTCAAATTGGGTATTTTTTCACCAAAAACTCAGATATGCAATTAGATTCTATAGATTTTGAAAAATAATGTATATATACGATCTACAAACTCGCCACCCAAAAAATTCTTGCAAAAAAATTAAAAAAAATACTCCCTTTTTCCCAAGAAACTGCTCTGATACCACCTGTTATAGATCTTATCTAAAAATATATGATAATAGAAATAAACCCAAGAAATAATAAGATCTAAATATAGAAATGTTTCTCTTTATTAATATCAAACCCTTAAGGTATGGCAACACCATATATTCACTCAAGGAAGGAGAACACTCCACAAGCCATATCCTTGTTCATACAATAATCCTTGACATCTCTCAATGGGGAGTCTCTAGCCTTTATATAGGCCTCATACATACAATACCATGGGTCATTACCATGGTTCCCTTAATACCATCTATCTAATACCATGGGCTTATTACATTATTGCTAACTCTTGTGGTCCCTTACGTGATACAAGTTAACCACCTTATTTATTACTATGGCCCATCCCATTATTACATTATTCCCTTGGGTACCTCCCTTTGTACCCCATATTATCACCCCTAGCCATGGACTTATTACATTATTGCTAACTACTTGTGGTCCCTTACATGATACGAGTTAACCACCTTATTTATTACTATGGCCCATCCCATTATTACATTATTCCCTTGGGTACCTCCCTCTGTACCCCATATTATCACCCCTAGCCATGGACTTATTATATTATTGCTAACTACTTCTGGTCCCTTACATGATACGAGTTAACCACCTTATTTATTACTATGTCCCATCCCATTATTACATTATTCCCTTGGATACCTCCCTTTGTACCCCATATTATCCCCCCTAGGTATACTACACAACAAAGAAGACATTTAATCTCTTGGCTCTTGGATTTAATCTCAAAGTTTAGGTGCTTAAGTCAATAGGTGACTCTGAAATCATTGAATGTTAGGTACATAATATGATATAATGTGTGTCGTTCAATCTTAAAAGTTATCAATGAGGGGTATGGAATTTGATTTTGTGATTCCAAGATTTATATTATTTATATTCCTAGAATCCATAACGCTATGGTAGATACATTAGCAAATGTTGTCGCTACATTGTCATTATTAATAGATGGATTTTCTATTGAAATTATCTATAGGTCATCCATTCCTAATAATATTACTATTTTTCACGTTTTCAATGATGACCGACAAATATTGGAATCTATGTCAAACATTCATGTATTTAAAGATGCACCCATTGATGAAGACAATTAGGACAAAGCATTACATGACGCAACTTAGGAAAGTAAAGGAAACCCCATTCCCAAGGATTTGGTGTCATTAGAAAATTTATATGATCTGCATAATAGCTTCAAGGGACCATTCAACAAAAATACCCATAGATCAAACCTCTTGCATGAATAAATAAATCGTAATATAGAAGAAGATCTAATGTTTGTAAATCTTGGTACTTGTTGTAGACCTGAAGAGCAGCAAGGTTTCATGTTCCTCTTTAAGAAGTACCAACATGCTCTCTCATAGACATATGATGAACTTAATACTTATGACACGCAAATAATCCAACATGTTATTGCTACAAAGAAAGTAGCCAATCTTTATTAGCAAAAACTACAAAAATTTCATCCTACTCTCGAGCCCCTGATTCAGTAAGAATTGAGAAAATTGTTGGATACTCAAATTATTCTAAAGTTTTCCATTCAACATGGTTCACAAATATGGTTTTGATAAGGAATAAGTCTAGGAAAATACGTCTATGTGTCAATTTTTGTAATCTGAATCACACCTTAGACAAAGAAAATTATCCAACTTCATTGATGGAATAGATTTTATAAATAATATTGAGGTCTGAAATGTTTTTGTTCTTGGATGGTTTTTCAGGATACAACCAGGTTCTGGTGTCAGAACTTCATAGGGACAAGACATATTTTAGAACCAAGTTGGGTACATTTAATTTTAAAATAATTCCTTTTGTACTTATCAACGCATGTGCTACTTTTTAATGTGTGAAGGACATTGCATTTCCAAGTTTAAGCATTATGGTTTACTTATATGACATGACAATTTTTTCAAAAAGAAAATCTAATCAGTTACATCATATAAGGAAGATTTTCGAGTGATGTCACAAATACGGGATATCTCGTAATCCCACGAAGAGTTGAATTTTCTTAGTTTTCGAGGGAAATGTATTAGGATATATCATCGGAAAGAGATGGATTATGGTGGACCTTGAATATGTCATAACTAGTAATCACATTCACTTCCAAGTATAAAAGAGAGCTATGCAGTCCTTCTTAGGGAAACTTAATTTCCTTCATAAATTCATCTCTAATTACACATAGATAGTGAAACCATTTCAATAGATGATAAATAAGGATGAATCCTATAAATGGGATAAAAGGGAAACGAATACGTTCACTCGTATTAAGTAAGAAATTGTAGAGGCACCAACATTATAGAATCCAAACTTTAGCAAAGATTTCCTATTATACACCTTCATTTATGATATTTCTCCCACTGTCATTCTTATGCAAAAGGGTGATCAAGAAAATGTACAACCTATATCATTCATGAGTGTTGGCTTGCAAGGACCTAAACTAAATTATCCCTCCATTGATAAACAAGCTTCCACATTATACAAGGAAGTAAAATACTTTAGACCCGATCTTTTGAAGAATCATGTTATTATTATTTTTATCACACCCAAAGTTTAGATCATTTTTTGTTCAACAAGAGCTAGGCAAAAGAAAAGTGAAATGGATGACCAAATTGAAAAAATACAACCTTGATTTCATGCTAGTTCACATGATCAAAGGCCATGGTATATGATAGCTAGCAGCAGAAACAAGTAGTTCACGAGAAGAGGACTCTTCCGGATGGGAGCAGGAAATGGAAATGTATATTATTGAACTAACTACCAATTGATGCATCCACCTATTGGTATGAAGATCTCCAATGGTATCTTGAGCATGGTAACTTACCCTCTCATTTATTATCTAGATATAATAGGGCTACCATACTGAAATCTCTATCTTGTCAATTGGTACACAGAGTGCTTTTTAGGAAGCATCATAACAGGGTTCTCATTAGATGCTTGGAAGCACCAGGTTTTGAAATGGTATTGCTTGATCTACACGACAGGCCATCCGGAGGACACCCCATTGGTGACACTACTATGCATAAGATTATGCAGGTCACCTACTATTGGCCCACACTTTTCAAAAATGCTCATAATTATTCTTGCAAATTTCCAGCTTATCAGGAATGCACTAGCTGAGAAAAGAAGTTAGTTGCCCCATTGCAAGCCATCTCTATAGAAGGACCATTCAAATAATTGAGATTATATGTTGTTGATGAGATCTTTCCACACTCATCGAAGCATCACTGCTATATTCTCACTGCTACAAATTACTTCACGCAATGGACAAAAGTTGTTCTTCTTGGGCAAGTGAATGATCGGGAAGCCATCAATTTCCTCAAACAGAACATTATTACCAGTTTCACATTATGACATCACTTGATTTTGATAATATAACATATTTCTCATTGCTTAAACATTACGATTTTGCATTAGAAAATGTTATTGTATTAAGACGTCCAGCTAACTATTATCCACATAGTAATGGCCATATCGAATCAACCAATAAGAAACTTATTCACATTATCAAAAAGACTATTTATTCTGAACCAACGAACCGGTACAATGCTTTAATGAATGCGCTATGGGCTCACTGTGTGATTCCAATCCTTCTCTGAGAACCTCTCTTACTTGTATGGAAAAGAAGCCATCCTACCTACAAACATATTCAGTCCTTCTCTTCAACTTTCACAAGAGTCTCAATCTAAGCCTTTTCTTTTGGTTCATAGTATGATAGACACACTCTTGAAGCTAAAGGAAGAAAGAAGGAAAAAAAACAAAAAAATTACCTTCATCAAAATCGTATCAAGAGATGGTTTAATAAGAAGTCTATAGATGTTGGGCATGGAATCCCCCCAAGGCATTTTTTGGGGCTCAAAGCCAAAATTTAGACTTGATATGGTTGTAAAGACTCTGCAAATTTTAGGCATGGAGCAAGAAATGTATGTTAGAGTCATAGGGATGTCCACCCTAAGTTTTGAATGTAATGTTGGCCTACCCATGGTCCGCGGACCATGGGATTGTATAAATAGGGCGAGGCTTTAAGTTGTAAATAGAGATAGAAGGAATGGAATGTAATAGATAGCAAGTAGAAGCATAGAGCAAGTGTCTAAGTGTGTCTTGGGTCATAGAGTGGGAAAAAGGCTCTGCAGTTGAGTGCGCAGAGGCCTAGTTGTCTGCAGTTGAGTGCGTTGACCCCTACAGCTGAGTGCGCAGGGAGGAGTCGAGTCTCTAATCGAAGAAGAGATTAATAAAGAAAGGTTTTGTTACCAATTTTGTGTATCTGTTCTGAGTTATTACATGTTTGATATCAGTTGTGAATATATTGTTTCTTTACTGTGTGCAGTTGTATGAATTGTAAATATTGTTAAGTATAACTGAAAGCATACAAATAAGCTAAGTTAATAAACTAATATCAGATTACTAGTAAGGAGTAGCACTTCAGGCTGCGACGAACAGGTAAGTTCCCATAACAATGTGCACGTAGACTCAAACCGTGTACCACTTTAACTCATCACAAATCTCCATGGTGATAAAACCTAGTTCTAGCACCCTCCCATACTACTTTGGAATGAGACCTCAGTCCTGCTCTGCGGATTGTTCCCGAAAGGGGTACTAATACCTAGATTTTTTCAGCTAAATCACCTTTGAACATAGGTTAGACCCCAACAAGCCAAAAAATGGTTTCGTTGTTGGGACAAAGATTTATAGAAGGGATGTCTAATGTCATGTCACTGGAATCCGATGAAGAAATAAATTGAAGGGTGGTTGGACAGAAAGATTCACGAGTTTGTGGCATAGGAAAATACGAATCTGCGAGTATTATGTTGTGTGTGGAGCATGATTGTTCAGAGGTATTTGTTTCAGCCAGGTGTATACCCCAGGAAGTTTGTACACCCCTCCACGCGGGGGACTTGTCCCCCCCGGTTGGGGGGTTCTGGGGCCAGCGGTCCCTCGGCGGGGGCTCGGGGGCAGCGCCTCCGAAGCCAAAAATAAATGTAAAATTGGCTTGTAAAAGTATAGTAATTTCTAGTCAATTTGGGCCGTTTATTAGGCGGATGATCTGATGATAGAACTTATGTTTGTTTAGGGTTTTTTTCCCTAGAAGGCAACCCCTCTCTTTGTATGAGGGTATTGTATTTGAGGCTGTGTGATAGATTTGTATTCAGTGTGAGCGAGAAACAGAGAGGTGAGATTGTGAGAGAAAACAGAGGATATTACAGCAGATTTGCTGTAGGTTGTGTCTCTTCATTTTGCTAGATAATAGAAAGGAAGGACTGGCTGTTCGGGGTGGACGTAGCCCAAACTGGGTGAACCACGTATATCTTTGTCTCTCTTGTTTTGTGCATTTTCTGTGTTTATATTTCTGCAATATTTTATGTGTTCCATTTCTCCGTAATATATAATTTTCTAACAACTGGTATCAGAGCCGAAGGTCTATTTAGCTGATAAACTCGCAGGAAAGAAGGGTTCCTGGTTCGAGTGGGAGCAATGGTAGAAGATGGTATGTTTAGTGTCGAAAAATTTAACGGCCAAAACTTCTCGTTGTGGAAGATGCAGATGGAAAATTATCTATATCAGAAAGATCTATACCTACCATTAGGCGGAAAAACAAAGATGTCGATGGGTATGAAAGACGAAGAATGGAACCTTCTCGATAGAAAGGCACTCGGAACAATACGGTTGTGCCTTGCTGCGTCAGTCGCCTTCAACATTTCGAAGGAAACCAAGACAGAGGGTTTGATGCAAGCGTTGTCGAAACTATATGAAAAACCCTCAGCCTCAAACAAGGTATTTCTTATGAAACGGTTATTTAATATGAATATGTCAGAAGGTGGATCTGTTGCAAACCATTTAAATGATTTTAATACAGTTACAAGTCAGTTAAGTTATGTAGGGGTAAAATTTGATGATGAAGTTAGAGCTTTGTTATTCTTGTGCTCATTACCAGAAAGTTGGAATGGTTTGGTAATGGCCATTAGTAACTGTGTTTCTGGATCTAGTACTTTAAATTTTGATGATGTTGTCGGTGCTATCCTTATCGAGGAAATGCGACGGAAAAGCTCCGGTGAGACATCGGGAAATGCTTTGAGTGCAGAGTCTAGAGGAAGAAAAATTGAAAGAGGAAAGAGCTCAGGATATCGCAGTAAATAAAGGAAAGGTAGATTGAAGTCCAGATCCGGAATATTGTGCTGGAAATGTGGAAAGAAAGGACACCTAAAGAAAGATTGTAGATCTCGGAAGGGAAAAGAAGGAGATGCACAACAAGAAAACAATCATGAAGAAAATGTGACAGGTGAGGTGTTACAAGATGCTTTGATTCTTTCTTTCGAAAATATTACTGATTCCTGGGTGGTAGATTCAGGGGCTTCATTCCATGCCACACTTGATAAGAAATACTTTCATGACTATGTTCAAGGAGATTTTGGACAAGTTCGTCTGGGTGATGATAAACCCTGTAAAATCGTTGGAATGGGTAAGGTTCTTGTAAAACAGAAGAATGGAAACCAATGGCTATTAAAGGAGGTAAGGCATGTTCCAAATCTAAAGAAAAATCTGATTTCAACAGGGCAGTTAGGCGGTGAAGGTTGTGTGACAACTTTCACAGATAAAGCTTGGAAGGTCACCAAAGGAGCCTTGGTAATAGCAAAAGGGGAAAAGGTTGGTACATTGTATTTATGCAATGGTATTTCTAACTCTGTTAATGCTTTAACTTCCAAAGGAGCAGATGCAGCATTATGGCATCATAGGCTCAGACACATGAGTGAAAATGGGATGAAGATTCTTCACTCAAGGAATTTGTTGCCGAGTTTGAAGAATGTTGATTTGGACTTTTGTGAGAACTGCATTTATGGAAAACAGAAGAGAGTCAGATTTCTCAGAGTTGGGAAAGAAAAGAAGAATGAAAAATTAGAGCTTGTGCATACAGACGTATGGGGACCTGCTCAGGTATCATCTCTTGGTGGCTCTCATTATTATGTTACCTTTATTGATGATGCAACTAGAAAAACTTGGATTTATTGTATTAAGAATAAATCTGATGTATTTGATACTTTCAAGAAATGGAAAGCTTTGGTTGAGATTGAGACAGGAAAGAAATTGAAGTGTCTTAGATCAGACAATGGAGGTGAATATTGCAGCAAAGAGTTTGATAGGTACTGTTCAGAGCATGGAATTCGCAGAGAGAAGACAGTTCCAAGAACACCACAAGAAAATGGTGTGTCAGAAAGGATGAACAGAACAATCATGGAGCGTGCAAGGTGCATGAGATTGCATGCAGGATTTCCTTTACAGTTTTGGGCAGATGCTGTAGATACTGCTGTTTATGTAATAAACAGAGGGCCTTCAAGTTCCTTGGATGGTGGTGTTCCGAAGGAAGCATGGACAGGTAAAAAGGTAAACTACTCTTTTTTAAAGCCTTTTGGTTGTGAGGCCTCTGTCCATATTGATAAAGAAAATAGAACAAAGCTTGAGGCAAAGTCAAAGAAATGTACCTTTATTGGATATGGTGTTAATGATTTTGGCTATCGCTTATATGATTATGAAAATCACAAAATCATTAGGAGTAGAGATGTAATATTCAATGAAAAGGTCTTGTATAAGAATTAGTTGCAGGAAAAGAAGAAAGAAAACGAAAACAAGGAATACACAGTTCTTGATGACATCATTGAAAAGGTAAAGGTGCCTGAAAATAATAATAATCAACAACAACAACCACCACAACAGCAACAGGCACCCCAAACACCTGAAAGTGGTGTTAGAAGATCTACCAGGATAAGTAGACCCACTGAACGATACTCTCCTTCATTATATTATTTATTGTTGACTGATTTTGGTGAACCCGAATGTTATGAAGAAGTAATGCATGTTGAAAGCAGGAAAAAGTGGGAGGTAGCCATGGAAGAAGAGATGGACTCCTTAATGCATAACCAGACTTGGGATTTAGTCAGGTTTCCTGCAGGAAAAGCTACATTGAAGAATAAATGGGTTTACGGGTTGAAGGAAGAAGATGGAGGAAAACAGAGGTATAAAGCTAGACTTGTGGTGAAGGGGTTTGCACAGAAGAAAGGTATTGATTTTGATGAAATATTTTCTCCTGTTGTTAAAATGACTTCAATCAGAACTATTTTAAGTCTTGTAGTAGCTGAGGATTTGCATCTTGAGCAGTTAGATGTAAAGACAACCTTTCTCCATGGGGATTTGGAGGAAGAGATATATATGCAGCAGCCACAAGGATATGAGGTGAAAGGGAAGGAGAAACTAGTGTGCAGGTTGGAGAAGAGCTGGTATGGCTTAAAACACGCTCCAAGGCAGTGGTATCTAAAATTTGACAAGTTTATGTCTGAACAAGGTTATACTAGATGTCACTCTGATCATTGTGTTTATTTGAAAAAGCAAAATGATGGCAGCTATATTATATTGTTATTGTATGTAGATGACATGCTTGTTGCAGGATCTAACATGCAGGAAATAAATGTGCTCAAAAGAAAATTGGCAAATTCATTTGCAATGAAGGATTTGGGAGCTACAAAACAAATCCTTGGTATGAGAATAACTAGAGACAGGAAAAATCGTAAATTAACATTGTCTCAGAATGAGTACATACAAAAGGTGTTGAAAATATTTAACATGCACAATGCAAAACCAGTTAGTACACCTTTTGCTAGCCATTTCAAACTTAGCAAGGAAATGTGCCGAAAGACCCAAGAAGACATGGATTATATGTCTAAAGTTCCATATGCATCAGCAGTTGGAAGCTTAATGTATGCAATGGTCTGCACAAGGCCTGATATTGCACATGCAGTGGGAGTTGTAAGCAGGTACATGAACAATCTAGGAAAGGAACATTGGATGGCAGTGAAATGGATTCTCAGATATTTGAAAGGTACCACAAATCAAGCATTATGCTTGGGTGGTTCAAACATATCCCTACAAGGATATGTTGATGCAGATATGGCAGGTGACAGAGATAACAGGAGGAGCACTACAGGATATGTATTTACTGTTGGAGGAACAACTGTCAGTTGGGTTTCAAAAATCCAAAGTGTTGTTGCACTTTCAAAAACAGAAGCAGAGTATGTTGTTGCGACAGAGGCTAGTAAAGAAATGATTTGGTTACAAAGGTTTATGGGTGAGTTGGGTAAGAAGCATGACATGGGCACCTTATACAGTGATAGCCAAAGTGCCATTCATCTTGCAAAGAACTCAGCATTTCATTCCAGGACTAAACACATACAGCTCAAGTTTCATTTCATACGATCAGTGTTGGAAGATGGAGAGTTGAAGCTAGAAAAGATACACACTAGCCAGAATCCTGCAGATATGCCAACAAAAGTTGTAACCAGGGAGAAACTAGGAATATGCTCAGTTTCAATTGGTATTCAAGGATGACGATGAAGATGAGGAATAGCCAGGTCCAAAGAGGAGTCATTGTCCAGCAAATGAAGCAGCAGTGGAGTTTCTACAATCATTCTCCAAGTGGGAGATTGTTCTGTGTGGAGCATGATTGTTTAGAGGTCTTTGTTTCAGCTGGATGTATACCACATGAAGTTTGTACACCCCTCCACGCGGGGGACTTGTCCCCCCTGTGGGGGTCCGGTGGGGCCCATCCCCCCCGACTGGGGGGTTCGGGGGCTCGGGGGCAGCGCCCCCGAAGCCAAAAATAAATGTAAAATTGCCTTGTAAAAGTATAGTAATTTCTAGTCAATCTGGGCCGTTTATTAGGCGGATGATCTGACGGTAGAACTTATGTTTGTTTAGGGTTTTTTGCCCTAGAAGGCAACCCCTCTCTTTGTATGAGGGTATTGTATTTGAGGCTGTGTGATAGATGTGTATTCAGTGTGAGCGAGAAACAGAGAGGTGAGATTGTGAGAGAAAACAGAGGATATTACAGCAGATTTGCTATAGGTTGTGTCTCTTCATTTTGCTAGATAATAGAAAGGAAGGACTGGCTGTTCGGAGTGGACGTAGCCCAAACTGGGTGAACCACGTATATCTGTGTCTCTCTTGTTTTGTGCGTTTTCTGTGTTTATATTTCTGCAATATTTTATGTGTTACATTGCTTCGTAATATATAATTTTCTAACATATTAAAGGAACAACGATTAGAGCGCTCCTTATATACAGAACTCAATGAAATTTTCTTTGCATCCTTCCCCTCTGAGTTGGACGAGTGGATCGTGAAGCTAGCAAATAGTCAAGAAAGGTGCAGGCTTGACAAACTGATTTTGTGGACTCCATATTGGTGCGCAGACTAGAAGCATTGGAAGATAAGATTCTGCGTGTTGTGGACCATTGGCTTGATCAAATTATAGGAGGGTTTATCACTGAGTTCATAGTAGATACCTTAGTCAACTACAGCAAGGTGGAACAATGCTTCCTCAAAGGACTGTGAGGTAAGTACATTAAATCTTTGAACACTTGGATTAATATGCTATTGTGTGAAAAGTGGGTTATGCAAATAAATTGATGTTTGGGGCTACGGGAAGTGGGAGGATCTATAGAAACAAGGATAGTGCAGAGATAGAAACTAGCCCCTTGATTTGGCCTCGGCGAGAAAGAAAGGAAGAGCTCGTGAAAGTTTCACCAAGAAGTGCGATTAGTATGATAAGGTAGTGAATTCCGTGCATAACACCTCCACCTACACCACCACCAGTCTCACCATCTTCACCTCCATCTATGCCCACACCACCTCCGCCACCACCATAGTTCAATATCGCAAGCACGATAAAATTGCTAGTATTCAGAGGAGTAGGGAATGAAGATCCAGACCAATTTTGGTTTGTGGTAAAAGCTGTATTGGAAGCATAAGGAGTCGTAGATGACAATATAAATAAGGCAACACTGGTAAGCGCATTACAGGATCACGCACTAACATGGTACATTAAGCACTCCAGTGACAATCCAAATGCAGGGATTGCAGATATCCAAGCTACACTGAATAGGGAATTTAGTAGGCCAAAATCAGAGACATGGTCGATTATCAGGTTTAAGGAAATGGAAATGCTTCCAAGCAAGACGCTATGGGAACTAGATCAAAGACTGAAGGGCACGATTCATGAAGCCAACATGACCTTGACATATGGGCAACACTGACCATGGTTTGTAGCATCACGAACGCCACATCTAAGGACGGCGTTGTCGCAGCATAAGTCATCCAGCCAGGCTAAAGCTTTGGAGATTGCAATGAGACTACACACAACCCCAATACAAGATCCTAGCCTGGGAGTCCAACAAATCCACGCACAACTGAAAAATTTATGTCTGGAAGTGATGAGTTTGAAACATGATAGGGCAACTTGCCCAGAGGCATGCGAGGAGGTATGGTTCATAAAGTGCAAGGGATAGGGACATGACAAGGATGATTGTCTAGTCTTCAAAAACTACTTGGTGGGAGGAGGGTTCATGCCATTAAGACCAAAGGCACAACCAGGACTGAGCACGGTGCCTTCATTATGGTGCAGGATTTATTAGATACAAGGAAAACATGCTACAGATAATTTTCATCTATTACAAAAGTATACGCATGTCCCAACAATTGTTCTGTAATTTCTACAGGTTGGTAGGCCATGATGAGCACACCTACAGAAGTTATGAGCTGATGATGGATCGGGCCCCTACCTATAGGGCGTAGACTGAAATGCGAGCCCTCAATACAAATGCAGGTATGGCATGCACCATATTTTATGGATGCAGATGAGACCGAGGGGGAATGGGGATAGGAAGGGGTCGCGGACAACTGATTTGATATAATTGCGGAGAGCCAGGGCATTATGCTCGTGATTGTACAAATCCAATGATAGCATCATGTCTATACTATACTTAGTTTGATCATGAGATGGAGGACTTCCCTACACTGATAGCGAGTTTGTGCAGTAAAGGAATACTCTAGCCTCCCCCAACTCAAAACCTACAACTAATGAGGTCTAAGTTACACGAAGAGGGACCAAATGTAAACATCGTGCTTTGAAGCAGTATCACAAAAAGAGATGACAAGGGAAAGTAGCCTGAAGAAAGTGGGTGGGTTTGCAAGGCTCCTACAAAGGAACCAGAGTTCAATTTGGAGCATGCAAATGAGACATTGATGGAAGCTAAGAAGAGCTTCATGGAGGCCTCCACTTCAGGTGGTAAAGACAAACTAGAACCCAAGATGGACCCATCAATGCTTACTACCTTTCTAGAGACATACATGAAGCTACTGCACGATAGCAAGGCTGTGAAGGGACTGCAGGAACTCATCACCAGGTGCGTTGGGTCAGGAGAACCATGTGTAGTTCGGAAGCTCGAGAAGCACACAACGCGAATAGGAAGTGAGATGAGATTGATTACGCAAATCGGGGAATATGAAATGGATCAAGTGATTCTGGATTTAGGATCGGGCGCGAACATACTACCAGAGAAGACATGGGAGCACATGGGTAGGCCCACGTTGCAATGGTCCCCTATTTAATTGCGAATGGCGAACCAGCAGAAGATCCTACCAATAGGAAGATTGTAGGGAATAACGATAGATATCGAAGGTGCAAGTGTGCTTGCAGATTTCGAAGTGATAGAGACTCTCGATGACAACAATCCCTATCCCACACCATTGGGAATATATTGGGCCACTTATATGAATGGAGTGATATATCTAAAGAAGTGCAAAATGATTTTTGAGAAAACGTCACTACGCATAGTGGTTAGACCCTGCGGAAGGATCGGGATACACAAAGCCAATGCATGATGATGAGAGCGACAATGAGCCAAAATGTATCTACAAGATCACCACTCAGGAATAGGATTGGGTAAATCCTATAGTGGATGGAAATATTTCGTCGGAGCACGAAAGCTCCTGCACATCAGATTCGAATGAGGAAACACAACGATGGCAGAACCAATTACACGAGTTAACCACACTCAATTTTAACATGATGGTAAGATCACTGCGCTGCGTGACAATAGAGGTAAGGGATCTACTACATATGATGGGTTCAAAATAGTGGATGAATTCCTGAACAAATTTGAAATAGATGTGCCAGAACAGTAGCGTTTTGACGCTCCAAAACAGGCACTACGAGCTTCGCCTGCAAGATGGTGGGGTGCTCATCAAAGCAGTTTTGAGAACTAGCGCAAGTGCAGAACGGTGATGCTTATACAGTTTGGAAAGCCTCAGTTGTGGATGGAATCCAGGTATGATGGACAAAACATCTTGTGTGCCCACCTCTCCAGATGGGTACAGGCGTATAGTACACAACCTGCACGAACGCATAGCATCCTCACGATAAAAAATAGGAACAACAAGTAGGATTGGGCATGACGAGGGCACGGACGATGAAGTATGATAAAACCAAGCACACTGAAGATTATACATGTGTAATCCTTTGAGAAGATGTGCGAAGTGCTAAACACGGTCCACCATGTGAGACGTACTGACTGGGACTTGCGCGTACCATCAGTTCTATGGGCTTATAGGACCATGTGAAAAACCTTGACTGTATGAGCACTTCTGAAGGTGAAGTATGAAGTAGGGGCTATAATCCCTATGAAGCATGCAAAGCCTAGTCCGTGGATAGCAACACCCATAGATATGACATCCCGCGAAGCCCATAACAAAGGAATCACACAGTCGCAAGAAACAGAACACATAAGACTTGAGGAAGAAATCCAACAGGGAAACCTTAGACTTCACGAACTTGAAAAAGACCGGGTACAGCTAAGGGAGAGAAGCCTTTTAATGGACATGAAGGTCAAGAAGCTGGAAAACGAAAAAAAGGAAGCATTTCTCATTGAAAATTTGAGGATGGTAAGGCAAGGCGCATACGATCATACCGACAAGCTCGAAAACTATCGTCGTGAACTTGCTAGTCTGCTGCCTTCACTTGGACTGCATATCGCCAAACATAGTGACGAAGGTAGCACATTGCAAATAGTGGAGTGCATGATGCCGACCACAATAGTGGAAGATGGGGATTCTCCATGAAACATTGTGGATGACAAGATGGAGCCCCACATGGGTGGTGCAACCACTTGACTAGCTGCAGGAAGGACAGTCTTAACACTTCAGGTAGTTGAAAGGAAGCGCGGGACTATAAACTATTCTACCCAGAAGCTGCGCGATATTGGGGATTCGCACAGGAGCAGAGCATTGCAGGGTCTGCGACCATGTATGGAGGGCTACACTACCATGCAGATTGGGTGGGAAGTGACCATTGGTGTCATTATTCATGATGGGATTTTCAATTTAAGGCCAAATGGAGTAGGCAGTGGGCATGTACAATGTGATTTATGGGCCATATTTGGGAAAATATTTCGCTAAGAAAGAATTAATGCCCCGAATTAGGGGGAATGGTCAATTCAAATTGAAAAGGCACTATAAAACACAAAGGGCTGGCAAGCGAACAACACTTGGTCATTTTGAGAATTGAGCACTTGTGTAGAGCACTAAGGAGTGATAGCCAATTGATATTTGAGCCCCTAAGTTTGCAAGTGATAGAATACAACCTAGCTACACTAAGAGACCCCAATGGTGGAGGATGTTCCACAAGGTGTTGGGGTTGTGGCAGAAATCCCTAAATCACCATGAATGCCGAGGCCCATGAAAGATAAACAAGCAATGGCCCACGTACACATGTTCTCGAGGAACCCATTAGGCAGTAAGCTATGAATGGCCGCTAAGGAAAAGTTGTCAGAGTCGACACAGATGATAAAGAAGAAGATTTACAGGGGCCTTATCATCATAACGGAAAAAGATGAAGATATGAAGGAAGATATTCAACCTATATGCTCTACAATAGAAATGCCTGCGTATGTCTTTCCACGGAAAGGGAAAACTAAAGTGCTGAAGGACCTAGATGGAACCAAGAGTTCACTCTAGACCTTACTCCTCCTAGATGGCATTGTGTTTGAGGGCATGCACCAAGGCTGCATGGCAACCATGACGTTTCAATACTGGGACCTCGTTGACCGCAAGAAGCTCCCACACCTAGAGACTGAGAACCTAATGAACAAAAATACTGAGGGAGCAGTGATAATGTTAAAGCCATGGAAATGGTTGTGTGGTGTGGAAAAGGTCCAGTTGCTGCACTTATTATGGATACCACATTTCCACCTCGCACCCATCACCATTTTTTTCATCAGGTAGCTGCTCTGCCTAGTGCATGATGGATATCTATGGCTAGAGGAGCCTATTCCCATCATGATAGACCTCATTCACTATATTTCTCTATGCCCCTGTAAAGGAAAGAACACCACGACAATCGCCGAAGGAAAGGGCAGTGATTTGGCCAGTGCAGAAGCCATGAAGACAAAATACGAGTTGGAGAAGAAGAAGATGGGCTACACCATCTCCACCGTCAAGGACAAAGTGGTACACATAGGAACCCAACTCTTGGCCAGAAAAATTATGAGGAAGTATCGCACCGATGAGGTACTAGTGCTGGTGGTCATGTTGGCCAAGTAGTGCAAGGAAGGGGTCCAGTTCAACTGGTCTGAATTCCTCTGTAAGGAATTTTTGAAAAACTATCATGAAGCCCAGGAGTAGGGTAAAACCTTCGAACACGCGTGGCTATTGTTATCCATAATACTCGTAGCAGGGAAACTACCAGAAGACAGCCAATTCCCCAACATTGACAAAGAGTTACCGAAGACCGCAAAGTACGCTTCGCACTGGGCCACAAAGGATGCAAAACAGATTAACGACACCAAAATTTTATGGGTGCTTATGGAGATGAGCATCTAGATTTGGATCAATCAGAGGTTATGCCTATCACCTATGGTGTACAATATTATGCAGAGTTTTGGAGAGTTTAAAGCTGATAAGCATAATGTCTACATCAGGGCGCACAAGGATACAACGAAGCAGTGGATGATGCTCCCATTTATAGCCCCCGATGACACCATCATCACTATATTGGAGACATGGCCTCCAGAATGGCACGCCCCAGATCTGGAAGAACTAGAAAAGGCAGAAGCACATAAGAAAAAGGATGATGCCAATTTGCACATCACCCAATTGGGCACAAAAAAGTGGTAGGAAACAACAGTAGCTAAGGAAAAGGCAACGCGGTAAGCGACACAGAAAGCCACAGAGCATAAAAAGGCTGTAGAAGCAACGAAAAAACATGTTGTAGAGGAAGAAATAGCAAATGCGGATGAGGACCAAGCAATGTCCTCATAGGTGTAGGAGGCAGAAGAAGTAGAAATAATATAAGGGAGCGTGGACCCAGGGGCTATGACCACACAATTAAGCAGCCACACATCGCAAAGAGAGAAGGACCAAGGAAGAAGGTTAAGGCCTCAAAGTTGGCCATTGACACGATCACCTTAATTGAAGGTGATCTCCATGACATCGGTGAGGCGGTCCATGATGTCACAAGTGAAGCACTTCAGGATTTTATGCAGGAGCACCAGAATGTGTTCGAGGCCCTGTTGAGGGCCCCGAAATCGGGTCAACAACAAGGGGGATACCCACCCGGTCCGAAACCTGGTTGGTGGCTCCTTGCCCGTTTGGTGTAGTGGGTCCGACTGGGGATAATGGGACCAGCTTCCCAATCTAAAGGATGTGTGTGTGTGTGTAGATTTTGACGATGCTAATTTAGAGGTAATTTTTAAGCTAATTTAATTCTAAACTCTAAACTGACTCTATACTACTGTAATCTAACAAAAACAACACATCTAATCTATACTAACCCGGGGTAGAATTCTTTCATTATGTGATCTAAAAAGATTTCATACAATAACTGGTAATAAAGATCATTCAGCTATCATAAGAATATAAATCAATTAAGATAAACCATTTTGCATAAGAAGTTAGGCAAAACAGTTGTGAACAGCATATCACATAACAGTTTATTCATATGTCAAGCACAAACAAATGACTCCACCGTACAAAAGTGCCAAATGGTAACCCACATATTCATACATTAACATATAAACAACTCAGCTGTATATCACTCTAAGAATATGAGCAGAAATTAATCAAGAGATAAAAGTACCATTTATGACTGATTTCACTCACAAACTTCAAGCAATAACGATTTATCTCTACTTACTTCTAACATCTACTAAGAGTAAAGAAGTGCAACATCAGTAGCAGACATTAAAATGCAAACATAAATAAATCTCGATCCATCCATTCATCAAAAAACCCCTCCGAGGGTGCAAAAGTGCATGTTCTGAGGACAAGTTTTTTGACAAATTTCCAGACCCTTCTCCAAATGCCATGAGAAGGGTTAAATACTACTAACTAACTAATCTTAATTACACAAATTTAGGAAACGGTTTCAAATGACCGCCCTTTTACTAAAACAAATTTATTTCTAAAAATTGAATCTAATTTCTAACCGTTTCTGTATCTGCTCCTTAGTGCTGTAAGCAATGCAAGGCTCGCCTGGAAAGAGTCGGCTGGTTGTCTTTTTCTTTTGCTCGAGCGATAAAAGTAGAAATAACAAAAGCTGGCACCTCTTTCTGACAAACTAGAAGATATTTTTGAAAATCTTCCTCTGGCTGGGTGTATTTGCTGTGTGTATACTTAGTATAACCCAGATTTCTTTCAAACTGATTGTGTTGTTGCTATTTCGGTTTCCGGCCGTGTGAATGACTCAATGAGTTAGGGATTTCATTGCCTGAACAATCTTCCGTTCTTTGTTCCAGGCTTTTCTGGAGCGTCCTCCCTCTTTAGCATTTTTCTTTTTGCTTTACCCAGTCTGAGCTTCAGGATCTTTTGCAAACATGCTGCCTTTGTGCGCCTTTGACTCTGAGTCTTGGATAGTCTATTTTCATCAGTGTCTGTTGAGTGATACTCTGGAATCCGCGGCCCTACTGCATGCGGCATCCATCTGCGAAGGCATCTCCTCTCTTTTCTTCTAGTATTGGTGCTTTCCCCTTTTCCTTAGATGTTTCCTGCATATAGATTTATATTAGTTGCTGCCTTGCAGTTTACGCAAAGGAAAAGAGAAATGACGAAAAGATTGACATGAAAGCTTTAAGTTCTAATGAATGCATAACCATGACATTCATAATGACTTGAATCTTCGAAAAATGCAACACGATCATCCTTGGATACTCAGGCGTGCAATCATTAATTTCCCTTAAGGTGCGCGCTCAATTTTGGGTTTACAGATCATGCTGAAGAAACATTGCGATGAGTGGTTTCTACGATTCGCATCGCAGCAATTAATAGTCTCATTCATCGCAGATCGTAAATCGCAAAATCGCAGGTCGTAATATCGCAGATTGCAGATCGCAATATCGCATTTTTCATTTGATCACTGTGCACTGCTTATGCGACGTTGCGATATGCGACGTCGCATATCGGCCATCGGCGATTCCTTTTTGTTTTCTTTTAAGGGCGCTTTCAAAATATGCGATGCGATGAATTTCGCATCGCTTCTTTGCAGCTTATTTATGCACATAGGGAAACACTTCACTCTCTCTTTGCGATGCGATATAGGTTTTAGGGAGTTAAATACAAAAATTTTGATAAAAATATTTTTGGGATTTTTTGTTAAGGGTCCCCCTTTGCTTGATGTTATTGCTAATATCAAACAAAGAGGGGGGTTGTTGGTGACCACAAAAATGGCGATTCACTGTGAAGAACCAGTTATCTCTGCTTTTCTATTGACATTTCCACTTCCGAAACAGAAAAATTTTCATATGTCTAAATTTTGTTATGGATAGATAGAGTAGATTACCCCTTATCCTGTCAATGATACTTTGTCTCAACCTTTCTCTTATTCCAATTGTCTGCTTCCTTAGGCTTAGTTCTTGCCTTTATACCAGACATTACTCGGTCCTTTTTAAAGATAAAATAAAATCTTCTTTGCGTACTGGCTTTAAAATATGCTCATTCGTCGTAGGTAGAGCCTCTGCTTCCCGCAAGTGTCCATAGCCTCGACAGGGTTACCATGTTATCCAGCGATGATCCTTTTTCCTGCTTGAGGTTATTTACAACATTTCAGAGAAAAATCCTTTTTGACACTTTTTCCTTTTTTTTATTCTCTAAAGAACAATGTCTTGGTATGGTGGTCAAATTATGACACAGTCATTCACTTGATTTACACTTTTGCTGAACAAGCTGGCTCGTGATGAGACCCCTTGTCTTTTGATTGCAACAATCTTTGAGTCGTTGCCCTGTTTTGATAGACAGTATTGGCAAAGTCAGCAAGTTATAATATATGTGATCATGATAAGCCGGCTCGTGATGAGACCTCTTATTCTTTGAGATATAGTGTTTTCTCAGATTGTTCCTCTAAATGCTGCGGTTTCCTTTAGCAGGGAGGAAGTCATTTTTTTTCCTTAAGAAAGCTCTGGACGACAATAATAGAGTTTGAAAACAACAGCTTTACAGAGAATATTTATTTTATTATTGATGATACCTTTCATTATGCTGACATAAAACAATTTTTTACCAAAGGTTGCTTTCATCAAAGTTTTTTGAGAGGTTGAAACTAATATCATATTCAGGTTAAAGTTAACTCTATTTGTCAATAATAAAAATCAGATTTTTCGAAAAGTTTTGTTATTTGTACAAGTGAAATCAAAATCTGATAGAGAGTTGGTGTGCTCTTTCATGAATCCTTTTCAATGATCATTTACAACTGGTTTTATTTATAAGAAAGAGAAAAACAAAATAAAAGAAACTAAAACTATCCTACAAAAAATAGAAGAATGATCTTCTATGGAAAATACATTTTAAGAATCTGTCCATTCATAGGCAAAGAATCTCTTCTACCTGCCAAATCCTGCAACACAAATGTTGATGGGCCTATGACTTCTACAATCTGAAAAGGACCAAGCCACAACTTCTGAAATTTCGTATGTTTGCCCTTTTCTTCATGAGCCTTATCCCATTTCAAAACTAAATCTCCCATCTGAAAGTTC
This sequence comes from Pinus tabuliformis, assembly GCA_031772625.1. Taxonomy (NCBI): domain Eukaryota; kingdom Viridiplantae; phylum Streptophyta; class Pinopsida; order Pinales; family Pinaceae; genus Pinus; species Pinus tabuliformis. The sequence continues at coordinate 1,435,627,601 of CM062820.1, read as the reverse complement.
TTTCTGGTCATGATGTTTGAGTCAAAAGAGGATTTTATTAGCACTTGGTGATGAGAATGGGTTTTCTTAGCTTGTTCTCGTCGTTCTTCTAGTTTGATTATCTCCATTTGTCTCAATTGTAAGGAGGAAGTAGATACTTCATCGATGTGTTGTACTAAAGACAAAGAGGGAATGACTAAGTGAGTTGGAAGAACCACTTCTTTCCCATAAACTAAATTAAAGGGAGAAGTGCCGATTGAAGCTTTCTTCGTAATCCTATCGGCCCATAAAGCATTTACCAGCGCTTTGTGCCAATTCTTTTGGTTTTGGTCGACTGTTCTTTTAATAATCCTGATTAGGTTTTTGTTTGTTGATTCAGCCAACCCATTACCTTGCGGATAGTAATTGGTAGAATATTTCAGTTTGAATCCTCTTTTAAATGCAAACTCAGTCATTGCATTTCCAGAAAAGTATGATGCATTATCAAACATTAAGGCCGTTGGAAATCCAAACCTAGTGATGATAAATTGATCAATGAATTCAATAATGTTTTCAGAATTAACTGTCTTGAGAGGAAATGCTTCTACCCATTTAGTAAAATAATCTGTTGCCGTGAGGATATACCTATGTTGCTTAGAAGAGTGAGGAACGATCTCACCTATTATGTCCAAGCCCCATTGGCTGAATGGTTGCTCGATGTTAACCGGCTGTAGTGGCATGGACGATTTCCTTTGCTTCCCTGCAGCAGTCTGGCAGATTTGGCATTTCCTTACATAATTGTATGAGTCTTTGAACAGCGTGGGCCAATAATGTCCTGCACGTAATATCTTATGCGCAGTAGCTTCTCCGGCATAGTGTCCACCTGCTGGTCCATCGTGGAGTTCCTGCAAAACCTTTTCGGCTTCAGTTTTCTCAAGACACCTAAGAAGTATAGAATCGTAATTCCTTTTAAACAGAACATCATTTATGAGCTGGTATTGTTTAGCTTTCAATCTCAGAGCTCTTTTCTTGGTGTGATCCAGATGTGATGGAGCATACCCATTCTTAAGATAATAAATGGTGTCTGCATATAATGATTCTGCATCGTTTAGGCTTACCTCATATGTATGTACCTCTTCAGATGAGTTCTCAGGAATTTGCGATGCTCCAACTAACATTTTGCAGAAGCCTTGACCTCTTACGATGTTTGCTGGATTGATCTCAAGATCGTATTCTTGTAAAGTGGTAATCCAATTTTCTCTCTTTTCGCCCACATCCTTCTGTACTAACAGGTTTCTTACCGCTGGAAACGGTACTACAACTTTGGTATGGGCCTTAATTAAGAAAGGTCTGAAATATTTGATTGCTTTGAAAACAGCATATGCTTGTTTCTCCACGTCTGAATAATTGAGTTCAGCGCCTTGTAAGTTCGAGCTAAAGAATGCGATTGGAGCTTCCGCCTTCTCTTGATTTGTTTGAGTTAAAATCGCGGCATAAGATTTCTCTGAGGCAAAAGTGTATAAAATAAAATATTCTGAAAACTTTGGGGTAGCTAAAGATGGAGCGTTGATGATAGCTTGTTAGATCAAGTTGAATGCTTCGTGCTCATCTTGACCCCATTTAAAATTTGAATTCTTTTTTATCATATTTTGTAAAGGAGAAATAATACGTGAAAAATCCGGGACAAACCTTTTTACAAAATTGATTTGTCCAAGGAAAGATTGCATGGCCTTTTTGTTATGGGGCATGGATATTTCGGAAATTTCTTTGATTCTGTCAGGTTCAATGTGAATACCAGATTTCAACACTATGAATCCAAGCAATTTCCCTTCACTTAATGCGAAAAAAGATTTCTTTGGGTTAAGTGAAATCCCATACCTTAAGCATCTTTGAAAGGTCTGTTTCAAATCTTTGAGATGGTCGCTTCGCTTCTTGGAGTACACTGTTATATCATCCAGGTAAATCACTACCGATTTATTGACTAAACCTTTAAACGCGATGTCCATGGCTCTCTAAAAGGTAGCGTCGGCATTGATCAGACCAAATGGCATCTTCTGATATGCGTATGTGCCCCATTTGGTTCGGAATGTGGTTTTCAACTGATCATCGGGATGTACCAACACTTGATTGTATCCTGAAAATCCATCCAGGAAAGACATTAATTCTGAGCCCGCTACTGCCTGTAATATTTGCTCCATAGGTGGGAGGGGAAAATTATCTTTCTCACAGGCTTTCTTGAGATTCCGGAAATCAATACAGATCCTGATATCTCCGTTTTTCTTTCTAACGGGCACCATATTGGATACCCATTTGGAGTGTCTGACGGGGAAAATTATTCTCGCTCTCAAAAATTTATTTAGCTCAGTCTTTATCTGATTTTCTAAGTTGGGGTGGATTTTTCTGAGCTTCTGCTGGACAGGTTTTTCATTGTCAATCATAGGGATAGTGTGTTGAATGATAGAAGTGTTGTATGTCTTCAGCTCATCGTAATTCCATGTAAAAACGTTTTTGTATTGTCTCAGAAGACGGATATATGCTGATTTTTCTTCAGGGGCTAGGTCGTGGCCTAGATTAACATTTTGCGGCTTCTGATCGGTTCCTAGGTTCACTAATTCATAGTTCAGAGTTGAACTGCAGAGTTTAGAATTGGCAGACCTTTTAAACTGACTTTACAAATCATACAAATCTTCTAACTTAACCACCGATTTAGGTATAGCATTATCAGTGCTATTTTGCCAAATTTGGTGATCATGATGGTCTTCGTCAATTATTTGATTTGAGTAGGAGCCTTCAGAAGTGAGGAAATTTACAATGTCTGGATCGTTGTTGAATACTCTCCAGTTGGTGATGTTGTCAGGGATGGATGGTCTAAAGATTAATTCTATTGAAAACCTATCTGGAATGAAATCTTCGGAGGGAATAAGTCTAGAGGCTACGTTAGCTAACAGGTCTGCGCTCGCATTTTGGAGTCTTGGGATTGACGAAATATTGAATGCTATGAAATGTGAAGTCAGATCTTGAACTAAAGATTGATAGTGCTTTAAATGACTTGACAAGAAATGTATGGTGTTACGTACCTGCTTGACAACAATTTCAGAATCTCCAAAGACTTGAAGATACTTAACATTCAACCCGATTGCTTTTTATAGGCCTTGCACCAAGGCTTCGTACTCCGCTGTATTGTTTGTGCAATCGAACTCAAGTCTGCATGTAAGCATGATCTTGTTTCCGTCTGGGCTAATCAGAACGCATCCTGCTCCTGCTCCCTCATTAGATTTAGAGCCATCAAAATATAATTTCCAAAATAAAGACGTATTTATAGAGTTATCTAAAAAATTAAAACACTTTGAATCATCAGTTTGGGAAAAATTTTCCACTTGGGACAAAACTGAATTTTCTAAGTAAGGCGAGGTGTGAGAATTGAAATTTCCGAGGAAAGAATCTACCGAGTAATTGCCTATGATACTGCTGTTGTATGCTATTGCTTCGTTCTCTCCTTCCAATTCTGTCACTATGTACTTTTGGTGCAACTCTCGTTCAACCTTTATTTGATTCGGTTTATCGTTGTAGGGTAACCACATGTGCAACCAGTAGGTTGAGAAATATCCGTGGAGTTTTTCGGACCAATCCCTGCTAAGAATTAAACCATAAAATTCAGGGATATCAGCTACTAGAATGTCGATAACCTGGCATACTTTCGGGTTAGACGACAATCTTATGGTCACCTGGTTAAGTTCACCAATCACTTCGACTTGAGATCGATCAAGTTGAACTATGCGCACTGCGGATTTTTGTGGCTGAACATTCAATTTAGCACATATTGATCTGGGTAGAATATTCGTTGAAGCACCAAAATCACCCAAGCAATTGTGCACCTTTTTATTGAAAATTTCATAAGTGAGAAGAAAAGGAGGAGTATGGGATATTGACCTTCCTCCAATCAAGGCAATGTCATTCGAATCAATCTTATTGATCATGTTGGTTGGAGGTCTTCCCATGTTGTGGGAAGCTACAGCTGTAGGTAAAGATGTAGTAGGCACGGCATGTAATTCTTTCATCATTATTTTCTGTTGATGTTTCAATTTTCTTAATTCGTAAAGAGTAATATTAGCCCTAGTCTTTTTCATGTCATCGATAATGTTATACTCCATTTCATCTGACACTATCAGTGTTCTTGATGGAGGTGCTTGATCTGATTGGACTGGGCTAAATTGGGTTGCTCTAGCAGTTGTTTTCTTTGATGCGACCTTATCTTTTGTTGCAGGGCTTGCACCCTTTTGTTTAGGGGTAGTTTGGGGAGGATCAAGTTGATTTTTGCTTCGTGTGCTAACCGGAAATGCTTCTTGATCTTCTTCTTGTGGGAGGATGAAATCCTACATTCCTTGTAGTTCCGCAACTTCTTCATCATCGGTCTTCCCTTCAATGGTATTCTCTTCTTCTTCTTCTTCTTCTTCATATTCGACGTTTGAGACAGCATTGGGTGGTTTCACCTCCATGGGAGGATTTCTTTTAAAATATCTGTAGGGCTTTTTTGAAGAAGTTTCTGCTACTTGTTTTCTTATGTCAATCATCTATTTGGACATGGACTTTAACACCTTTTGTAATCCTTCCATATCGAAAGGATCTTTCATTTGCTTCTTCTTGGTGTCTTCTTTGAAAGATATTTTCTTAGATTTGCATTCTTCTATTGCAGATCTCTTTTCTAGGGCAACTACGCGTTTTTCTACTGCTAACGCCTCAGTTAAGTTTTCAACTAAGGTCGTCTTGTTTGCCCTATCTACGAAGATAGCCAAGTTTGATGATAAGGCCGTGATGTACCATTCACATCTTACTTCCTCGCTGGGTTGAGAAGCAGCGGGAATTTTGTTGAGGATCTTATTGAACCGTAAATTGAAATCTTTAATGGGTTCTCTAGCCTCAACTTTAAGATTAGATAGGTCATTGATCAATGTCATTGTTGATCTATCATCACCAAACTTGGTGAGGAATTGACTTTGAAAAGTGTCCCAACTTGTGATGGACCCGAGAGGTAACGAAAAGTACCATGACCCGGCTATTCCTTGCATTGTATAAGGGAAAAGCCAGACGACAGCATCCTCATTGGTAACTCCGTTGAGATTAACAGAAAGCATGAAATTATTGATATGCTCTTCAGCTAGCATGCCTGTTTCTGGATTGAACTTAGGTAGCCATTTCTCAGGATGGGCCGGTATTGGGCTCAGGGGTGGAGGCATTAAAACCGCCCCAGGATTGTTCCATGGAGATTGGGCCATTGTTGAGCCGCTGGTTAATGAGAGTGCAGAAGACGGTCCCTGATGCTGAGAAGATGAAGGTATTATGATCTTTGATGATTGAAGAGGAAGTGTTGTGGAAGATGGATGAGTGATTTGGGATGAGGATGTGGGTGGTTGACTTCGCGGTGAGGGTGCTGAAATGGACGAAGTAGATGAAAGAGTCTCACGGTCAGACTCTGGTGGTGTTTTCCTTGCTCTTTTCCCAGTAGGGAGAGGGAGTTGACTTGGTTGAATACCAACTTTCTCACTCTTCAATATGGTTAGGGGATGAGCAGGATTGTACTGCGAAGTCACGCTGCTGTGAGATTTATCAGACTTCTGAGAAAAAATAGAGAATCCCTGGAGTTTACGAATCAAAGTTTGAATTTCCGGGGGTTCAATGATAAGTTGGTCTGATATATTAGGGTAGGTAGCAGCGGTGGATACTCGAGCGACTCCTAACTCCGGGTTTAACCGTACTGGAGAAGTCGGGGGAGTTGATGAGGGTGATTTACTCTCAGAATGGCATTTAGATTTTGACTTAGTTGCCATTCATAGTTCGTGCCCTCCTTCTAGCGCCAAATATGTTGAGGGCCCCGAAATCGGGTCAACAACAAGGGGGATACCCACCCGGTCCGGAACCTGGTTGGCGGCTCCTTGCCCGTTTGGTGTAGCGGGTCCGACTGGGGATAATGGGACCAGCTTCCCAATCTAAAGGATGTGTGTGTGTGTAGATTTTGACGATGCTAATTTAGAGGTAATTTTTAAGCTAATTTAATTCTAAACTCTAAACTGACTCTATACTACTGTAATCTAACAAAAACAGCACATCTAATCTATACTAACCCGGGGTAGAATTCTTTCATTATGCGATCTAAAAAGATTTCATACAATAACTGGTAATAAAGATCATTCAGCTATCATAAGAATATAAATCAATTAAGATAAACCATTCTGCATAAGAAGTTAGGCAAAACAGTTGTGAACAGCATATCGCATAATAGTTTATTCATATGTCAAGCACAAACAAATGACTCCACCGTACAAAAGTGCCAAATGGTAACCCACATATTCATACATTAACATATAAACAACTCAGCTGTATATCACTCTAAGAATATGAGCAGAAATTAATCAAGAGATAAAAGTACCATTTATGACTGATTTCACTCACAAACTTCAAGAAATAATGATTTATCTCTACTTACTTCTAACATCTACTAAGAGTACAGAAGTGCAACATTAGTAGGAGACATTAAAATGCAAACATAAATAAATATCGATCCATCCATTCATCAAAAACCCCCTCCGAGGGTGCAAAAGTGCATGTTCTGAGGACAAGTTTTTTGACAAATTTCCGGACCCTTCTCCAAATGCCATGAGAAGGGTTAAATACTACTAACTAACTAATTTTAATTACACAAATTTAGGAAACGGCTTCAAATGACCGCCCTTTTACTAAAACAAATTTATATTTAAAATTGAATCTAATTTCTAACCGTTTCTGTATCTGCTCCTTAGTGCTGTAAGCAATGCAAGGTTCGCCTGGAAAGAGTCGGCTGGTTGTCCTTTTCTTTTGCTCGAGCAATAAAAGTAGAAATAACAAAAGCTGGCACCTCTTTCTGACAAACTAGAAGATATTTTTGAAAATCTTCCTCTGGCTGGGTGTATTTGCTGTGTGTATACTTAATATAACCCAGATTTCTTTCAAACTGATTGTGCTGTTGCTATTTCGGTTTCCGGCCGTGTGAATGACTTTGTTAACACCCAGGTTGTTCCCTTTGACTCCCAAGGGAATACGGCCGGGGTAACCACTAACCAAGCTTTGGATTACAGATCCTAGCCAAACTGTAATCAGAGAGGGCTCTCTCTTTAAGATTTATCTCTATTTTGTGAAGATTTTAGGCTAGTTATGAGTTCAGTTTTTGTTTGACGTTTTGGTTGTGAACTGTTGATTGAGAAGGGCATGAAATGCTTGAGGGATTTCTAGTCCATTGGGCTTATGGAGTCAGAAATTGAGTAGGTCCTGATGTCTGTGATGGAGAAGGATTTACTGTAGAGCTAGACAGCTATTCATGATACAAATTTTGGTTGATAAATGAAACAGAGTGAAATGGAAACTTATATATAGTGTGACTGTACGTTGAGGAAGGGCAGAATGTGTTCAGTAGCATCTAAGAATTACTGCACATATACTGTCAAAGATTTATAGTAATTTGGAGCATTTAAGAATTCCAATTTAACAGATAAACCTGAAGAAAACATTTGTAACAATGAAAGATTGAATTCAGGGTGCCTCCATGGACAAATCCTGAGTTATTATTCTACTTTCTTGTTAAGATTTGATCACATACATGAGAAATGAAATACAAAAATTACACATAGACAGAGATAGAGAAACTTATTGTGTCAAGCTATAGCACTAGAATTCTGCAGCATTCAATGGTTCCAACACAGTATACACCAGAAAAGATAATCTCTGAAATTCCAAAAGCTCCTTTGTATTATCTCTCCAAAAATACAGTCGAGTTCTCTTTCTGAACCAGTAACAACAACCCCTGCAAGCTTATGTGAGGGGGAATATATACAATCGGTTCTACAAATATCTGAACCGCTGAGTCATTTTGATAATTAAATACGCTCACCAACTTTACAAAATAGCAGATAAAGAAGTTATTACTGCTCTTAAATACAAAATGAATGCTCTTTAATTCTGTCAGAAGTCCTTTTTGACCTTTGGAGGCCACTGAGTCGGTTGAGCGTTCTGCATAAGTGCTGAATTATGTGTCTTTATGCTCTGTCATGCTGTAGCTTTCTCGGCCCTGTCATCTGTAACTGTCAGTGCTGCTGTAGTGGCCGAATCTTTTTGCTGAGTTGGCTCAGTCCATCTTTCTTCAATCATACTGACTGTATCAAATTTTCCTGTACATGATGACTTATGTTTTTGATGAAAAAATTTGATGAAAGGCTTTTGATTACAGTATCAACTGTATCATTTTGGTCCACCATTCTTGTGAGGGCAATTGATGTCTCAAAATTTCATCCAAGGTCTCATCTGCCTCTATATATTTGTAGAAGTTTGGAGGCACTTCAAAGAAATGCTTGATCTCATTCATAATAAAAAATAAATTCTCTACTCTATCATAGAGATTTTGCCCAGATGCTGGCCCTGTTTCTTCTGAAGTACTTGGTATTACAGTGATCTGATTTGAAGCAAATGTGTTGACCCTCTTTGCATAGTTCTCATGCGAAAGTAGCCTACCTTCGCTGTTCAGTAAGCCAGGAAGACCTCTGCCTTGTAGTACTGCAAATTTGTCCATGAACCTGTTTACTTCTGTCTGCATGTCCTGGCTTCTTCTTTCCAGTGTTTTCACTAGGCTTCTTAATGTAAGGACCCTCTTTATTAGCAAAATGGTTTCAGTTCTGCTGGGAATTCCCATTGCTGCCAGCTGAGGACCTGTATGGTTATTGAGCACATTAATCATTCTATTGGCTACCTCAGGCATGTTGCCTAGAGATGCCCTTGCTCTCTGGATTTCTCTGTGTGCTTTTCCTATGAGTTCTATTTGCTCATGAATGGTCTCGATGTATTGCCACTGATCTGTGATTGATTGGCCAATGTTGGCCCATAAAACTGTCTTGAGCTGAGCCACCACTTTGTCCAGGGTGAGCTCTTTTTCCAGCTCCTTTATCTTCTCTTTGAGAGCCTTTATCTCTCTTCCTTTCTTAGCTACGCTTTGTTTTGACTTGTCATATTTCTCATTTAGCTTAGCTAGACTCTCCCTGGCCTCATTTAGTTCTGCCATTTGGGCTTCCAGGGCTTGGATTTCACTCTTCAGCTTCTGCATGTCCAGGCTTTGAGCCTGCTCTGTCGTTGGTGCTGGTGCTGATGTAGATGGTGCTGTCTGTTCTGTGGGAGGAGCAGTAGTTTGAGGAGGTTCCTCAAGATTGATTATCTGTGGAGGGGGCTGAGAAGTTTGGCCTCCTTCCTTTTGTTGTAATGCTTCTTGCAGTGCAGCCTCTGATTCTCCCAATTTCTCCTCATTTTGGATCAGCTGTTTATATAATGAGATCAGCATAGCTGATGCATCCTGGTCATGTCTTAGCTGGGCAACCTCTTCTGTTTGGGGATGAAGAGTTGCTGGAATCTTGATCATTTTCCTCAATGCTGCCATGTCTGCATCCCTTAGTTTCAATAGCGCTTGAACAGCCTTGATGTCCTTGGGATCATGCCCAAGCTCTATGATGATGTCCTCCAGCGCTTTGATTCGGTTGTCCTTTGCCTGGGAGGAAGCCTTTTCCAACTCAAGTTGGGCAGCTGTATTATTTAGGCTATTTTCCAGCCTGTAGTTCACCAATGTCTTGTCTGCCAAGGTGGCATACACCATCTCACCCGTTTGCTTATGCAATTCAATTTGATCCATTGGGTGGATGTCCTTGGAAAGGACCTCAAGGTTGGTCCTTATGTAGTCGGCAGCTGACTGAGGCTGCAGCATGGTTGGCATGAAATGACTCATTATCATTTTGCCCTCATGCACATCGTATGCAGACATCAACCTCTGTTGATTTGTAGGGGCCATCTTCAACAAGTGATTGTAGAGCTGTATCTTAAGTGGCTCATTCCTCTTTTTGATATCAATAAACTGCTGTTTGATGCCTGCCTCAGCTCCCCTTTGCTGGCTTGAAGAGCTGACTTCTCCTCCAACTGTTCTTTCTTGTTCCTGCTGAAAGGAACTTGCAGATGCTTCCATGCTTGGAGGGCCCATGCCTAAAGATTTCCCTATAGGCATTTCTTCCTCTGAAAGGGGATTCATTCTGTGCCTTTTTTCTCTGTGAGTTGTGGAGGTGGTGAGGGGAGTCTCCTGCTCTCTATCCCTCTTTTTTCCCTTTTCTTCTTGTTGTGGAGTCTGTAGTACTGAGGCCTCCACTGTCTTTTCTTGCCTAGGGGGCACATTTTCTTGAGCCTGTTGCTCAGTGGATATTGGGGCTTCTAAAGTTTGTTCTTGCTGCCCTGATTGCTCTTTTTCTTGCTGTTGTACTTCCTATTGTTGCTGGTCCTCTGTAGGAGGTGCCTATTCTGGATCCATTTGTTTCTCTTTGCCTTTGCTTGAAGCCTGATAAGTGGTCCTGGCTTCTTGCTGATGTGCTGTGGAGGAAAAGGCAGCTGCTCCTATTTGCTTTTGATGTGAAGAGGAAACCTGTCCACAAGTTTCCAAGTCAGCTTCTTTTTCAATATTTTTTGCTTCTCTCTACAGCATTTTCTCTCTAGAAATTACTTCTTCTAGGGTGCCCTCTTTCCAACTCAATAAGTTGGCATACTTCTCAATGTGAGGCAATCTTACATGGGGATAGCCACCCAATTTGTGTTTTACCCTCCTAAGAGAAATGAAATGATTAGGGTCATAAGGCACCCAGCGGAAACTGGTTTCTAAATGGAGGCTCCCTAGGATTCTATCTGCTTCCTTCCACCCCTCCTCTCTTATGTTGTACAGGAATGGGCCTAATTGGTTCCTGACCTTCAGTTGCACTTTCTTGTTCTTACTATGGAAATGGATCTGATCTGCATTTCCAAACTGCCTGAAGTATTCCAAGGCAAATAGTCTCATGGGGACATATCTTGGCAGCCTGTAAGGGTCCAGCTCACAGCCATAAACTCTGATTACTGTGTAGTGTTGGTAAAAGTACCAATCACCAATGCTGTAGGTCTTAGAGAGATGAAGTATTATTTGCATTTCATCAGTCAATCTTCGGGGAGGGACACCAAATAACAAAGTCATAGTGGGATGAATAAAAAGGTCAATGAATTCATAGTAAGTGTATGGTAAATAGGAGACATGATGGAAAACTGAACTCCAAAACACAACAAACCTTGGTTTTCCCTGGGCATCAAGTTTCTTGAGAGGAATAGGGAAACCATCAGGTTGATAAAATAGGAACAGATGATATATGTATGAGGTGTATCTAAACACCCTTTCCCTTTCTAGGTTCATGAATTGCTCATGAATCTTATTTGCAACATATTCAACATAGTCATAGTGCACAGCAGGAGGCTTCCCAGGATAAAATATGGACAGCATGGCCATGATGGTGTCATCAACATCCTCAATCCCCTTGTACCCCAGGACATAGCTGATCAGGTCTACAAGCATTTTTCCCAAGTCATTCAAATATGGATTTCCAATAGGAGGCAGTCTTACAGCTTCAAAGCTGGGCTGGACAAATAACTGATTTATTTTGATAACCTGGGCACTGGACAACTTGCCCCCCTTCTTCAATAAGTCCATCATGGATAGAGTAGTCAATGGCCTTGCAGAATGAAAGTTTAGCATCTGATTTATGGCCTCAGGGGTGATATGGAACAGTACTGCACCTGAGGAATTAAGGACAGCTCTCTGACAGGGATCATAGTTCTCACAACATTTATGGATCAAGTCTGGAAGTATTTTGACTTGAGGGAGGTTGTAGATGGGCAAGTTGGAGTCCCAAATTCCCAAAATGTCAGCTCCACTGAGGTGTTGAGCTTTTAATTCATTGAGCATATGAAGGTTAAATTTGGAACCCATTTGGAAGGTGTCTATCATCTGATAATCCCTATCCCCCATGGCCTTCCATTCCAATTCTCTTTGTGGAGCATTCAGAGGTTGAATATTCAGGGCTACTGGTGTCTCCATGGTTACTTTGGAACTCTGCTTTGTACTAGAACTGGTTTCAGTGAACATACCAACACAGAGGAGTATTTCTTGGCACAGAGAGGTGAATTGCACGGAAAATGGGGTAAACTGCAGTGACAACAATTGAAATACTGCACAGAGGACTGATAGAGCAAATGCTCGGCCTGAAAAACTCTATTTATGGTGAATTAGAGCAGTTCGATTTTAAGTCCACGAATGCACGGACAGACTGCAGGTTTGGTGAAAACTTGGATAAACAAGGCTCTGCAGGTGAATTTTGATTCAACAGTTGAACATGAAGGCCAACCACCGGGGATTTACTGGTAAATTCAGTGCTTTCTTACTCTTTTAAGCTATCTTTGGACATTTATGGACAAAACCAGGCGCAGGGGGAATAATTCGGATAAATACCTCGTGAATTGCTGGCAATGGTCACGAATGTAGGTGGAATTGGCGCGCCAACGGTCTTCGGGTCGATTTCGTCAGGTTGGCGACAGATTGGTCGTAAAATGCATACAGAGGTGAGCAACAGTCGTTTTAACAAAAGTTATAAAAAACACGATTTTCGGCCAAAATATGGACTTTTTGGGATTTTTGACACTTTTTTTGGATGACGTCAGCATGACATCATCAGGTGGGGTCAGGGTCGGATGACGTCATCGAGTGACGTGGCGGCCTGTGAGTGGTCCACGGGGATGGTGAGGTGGCGGACAGGTCAGGGCAATGACGGGCCGGGCGATGATGCGGCGGTGAGGAGGCAATGACATGGGCATCTCGTGGCAATGATGTGGGCGTGGCGGGACCGGCCTAAAACCACAAGCGGTAAGTGGATTTTCTCGGACCGCCCTTAATACGAAAGTTGTTTTGTCAGAGGGCGACCCGAGAACATGTGGGGGTGACGCGTGGCAGAGGCCTGACGTCACCCTCTGACAGTTTCTTGGGTGCTATCTCACGGACGTCGGGTCCGACCCGATATGGATCTGGGTTGTCTGATGAAAAGACCCAGATCCGACGGTTGACGGATTGCTAAGGTGCCAGGAGAATACGGAAGAGGGTGGGGAATTAAATAATATTTTTCTTTGAAGTGCGCGCCCGGCGGGGACTTTGGATTTTGGTGAATTTATATGGTTTTTCCAATGCATTTTTATGAAAGTATGCATTGCGCCAAACCTTGGATAAAGCAGAAGAGTCGGTTTTTAGTGCATTTTTGCAAATAATGCGGGTTAGGGGCAATAGTGGCCTTTTACAAGGGCTTTTTGCAAATGAAGTGGGTAAGGGATCTTCAAAGGTTTCTAAAGGGAAACGAGGGGTGAGGCTTAGGTTGTCAAACTGACCAGAGGTCAATTTAATCCCTGAATTTGAACATATGGCTATAATGCCAAGGTGGGGGGAATATTTATAGAATGCTTGGGGTTTATACACCATAGTGTTTATAATAGTAAGGGAAAAGGGGAACATAGGGATTTAGATAATAAGAAGTTAGGGGTTAATATGAGTGGAAAAGGTGAATGAGGAGTGATAACACTAAGTTTATATGAAAACAACTTAGCTTAGGAACTAGATCAAAATGAAAAGAATTTTACACAAGAAATGTGGCTTTTAGAGAAACAAGAACCAACATAAAGCCTTGAATTCTTTCAGGAACACAACTGGTGATGGGATTGTTAGCAATGAATGTGAATAGGGGGAAACAGGAAGTTAGACATGCTCCTTTGTTTTACTGCAAAATGATGGAGAAGGGGACCTTCTCTATCCACTGATGTTCCTTTATAAAATGTTACCAAACACTCAATTGAAAGGAATGATATTTCTGCAACCCCATCTGCCTACCCATCTACTTGCCTAGCATTTTTTGTTTCTTCATGGAGGGTGCACTTAGACTTGCAGACCCTTATGTGCCTTTTTCTTTTCTTTTGGCTTTTTGTTTTGATTTTCTATCTAGAACTACCCTTATTGCTTCCAAGGTCCCAGATTAAGCAGTTGGGAACCTTAATTCTCTACCTAACTTCTGGTCTGCCAAGATTAAACAGTTTGGACAGACATCTTTCTCTATTCTACAACAGAAAATTGAAACATGGCATGATCCAGATTAGGATGTTGTACCATCCATCCAAAATTGAGTCATCATCAAGTTATGTACACACATTGTCTTCCCTTGAAAATATGGGATCTTTGCATCACCAAAGCAGAGCATATTAGGAACTTTCTTTGCCAATCATGAAATATGAAACCTATTGGTATAGGTAGCTAATAGTGGTTCCACATGGGGATGGTTTTTCTTCTTGAAAGACCAAGAACAGCAGGTCAGAATGCCTTGGCCCTTTGACTTCTCTTTACCAAAACTTGGAGTTTTTCTTCCTTGAAATCTCAAAATTGGAATCTGTCATACTTGTGGAGCTTGCTGAACTAAAGCCTTTTCCTGTTTCTGGAAGACCTTTCAAACTGAGCTATTCACATGCTGAAAGAGAACGTTATATACAATATATTATGTACAGGGGAACAGCCATGCTATGTTCATGGAAAGTAGTCAAAATAGTGCTTCAACATCCTGCCATTCACAGGACCTTCATCCAAATCAGTCTCATCAAGACCTTTAAGAAAGTAAGTGTTGTTTCCTTGCACTGCTTGGATGACAAATGGTCCTCTCCAAAGGGAATCAAATTTTCCATGTTTTTCTTTATCTTCCCTTCTTGAATCCCACTTGAGGACTTTGTCTCCAATGTTAAAGTCTTCAGCCTTAGTCCTTCGGTAAAAAGCTTTCTTTAATTTTTCTTGAAAAACTTGAACTCTGTTATAGACTTGGTCTCTAGTTTGCTGCAAGCATACGATTTGATTGATCCTTCTTTGTATGTCATTGGGCTCAGCCTGACTTTCTTGAAGTAGTTTCATAACAGGGATCCCTAGTGATGAAGGAAATTTGGCTTCTAATCCATAGAATAACTCATATGGGCTGACCCCAATAGATCTCTTGGTTGTTAGTCTGTCTGCCCATAAGGCATTGACGAGCTTCTTATGCCAGTTCTTCTTATTTTCTTCCAACATCTTCTTTATGATGTTTATAAGACTTTTACTTGGTGATTCAGCTAGGCCATTTCCTTGAGGGTAGTATGCAGTAGAATGGCCCAAAGTAATGTGGAACTTGTGACAAAAATTGACCATATTCTTGGATCTAAAGGCAGCAGCATTGTCTGTTATGATCTTATCAGGACAACCAAATCTAGACAATATGTTATTCTCCAAAAACTGAATGATTGTTGAATCATTTTCCTGTCTACATGGGATGGCCTCAATCCATTTGGTGAAGTAGTCTGTGGCTGTGAGGATCCATCTATGTTGGCCTGAGGATGAGGGGTGAATTTCCCCAATGAAATCCAAGCCCCGTTGTTGAAAAGGTCTTTCTGTTGCAATAGGCCTCAAAGGAAGTGGCAGTAGCTTTCTCTTTCCCTCAAACACTTGGCATTTATGACGTGAAGTGGTAAATTTTTTGACATCAGAGAAAGCAATGGGCCAATAATAACCTGCCCTCAATATCTTATCCACAGTGGACTTCCAGTACAAATGTCCACCACAATCACCTGCATGGAATTCTTTCATGACATTGTCAGTCTCGTTCTCAATTAAGCAGTTTAACAATATACCCTCATGGTATTTCCAAAGAAAATTTCCATCCATGAAACAAAATCTTGAAGCTTTCATTTTTAAGAACCTACATTTAGTTCTGGACAATCCTGGGGGAGCATACAGGTTTTGTAACACATAACATATATCAGAATACCAAGAGGATTGTTCAAAGGCTGCATTGATCTTTGGAGTCGCCAGCTCCGGTTCATTGTCGAGTTGGTTAATGTCTAAGGCTTGAAAGTTTGCTTCTGTCATTAGTTTGGCCAAACCTTGCCCTTTTATCATTTTTGTAGGTTTTATTTCAATATTGAATTCCAATATGTTGGCAATCCATTTGCCTCTTCTGCCCTCTAGGTTTTCTTGGGTGAGTATGTCTTTCACAATGGGACTTGGCACATAAGCTATAACATGGGAGTATAGGATGTAAATCCTAAAGTCTTTAATGGCCTTGACCAAAGCATAAGCTTGCTTCTCCATGATCTGATATTTCAGGGTTGCATCTCTAAGAGCTCTACTAAAGAAAGCGATGGGTTTTTCATTTCCTTGGTCATCTTTCTGTAATAAGACAGTAGCAATGGTATGCTGGGAGGCAAAGGAGAAAATGATAAATTCTCTGTCAAATTGAGGATTTGTTAAGACTGGTGTTTAGGTAAGGGCCAACTTTATGCCTTCAAAAGCTTGATTTGCTTCTACTGTCCATTTCACTTTTGAATCCTTCTTAAGCATGTTATTTAGTAATCTGATCAATTCTGCTAGGTTTGGGATAAACCTCCTTAAGAAGTTAATTTTTCCCAAGAAAGCTTGTAATTCTTTGATGTTTTTTGGGTGGGGCATTTGTAAGATAGCTTGTATCCTGTCTGGGTCAATTCTAATGCCATCCTTTGAAATGACGTGACCTAACAGTTTACCTTCTTCCAAACGAAACAGGGATTTTTTGGGATTTAAGGAAATTCCATATTTCCTACAAGTTGTGAATATTTGTCTCAAATGCTTCAAGTGTTCTTGGTCAGATTTTGAGAATGGTGTGAGGTCATCTAAATAAATGACAAGGAAGTCATGAATCTCTTTGGCAAAAGCAATATCCATTGCTCTTTGAAATGTAGCCCCTGCATTTTT
Organism: Pinus tabuliformis; assembly: GCA_031772625.1. Taxonomy (NCBI): domain Eukaryota; kingdom Viridiplantae; phylum Streptophyta; class Pinopsida; order Pinales; family Pinaceae; genus Pinus; species Pinus tabuliformis. Next base: position 1,435,610,962 of record CM062820.1, on the reverse strand, counting down.
TAACCCAAAAGGCATTTTTACATATTTGAAGGTTCCCCATGGGGTTGTGAATGTGGTTTTGTCTTGATCATCAGGGTGTACTAGGATCTGATTAAAACCTGAGAATCCATCAAGTAAAGAAATTCTTGAGGCCCCCACTACTCTTTGCAAGATGTGATCCATCTTGGGTAAGGGGTAATTATCTTTCAAGGACACTTGATTCAAGTTCCTTAGATCTACAAAAAGCCTTATTTCACCAGTTTTCTTTCTGGTAGGAACCAAATTTGAAACCCAATCAGAAAATTTGATTGGTGCTATGATGCCAGCCTTAAACATTTTTTGTACCTCTTGCTCCATTGCTGGGAGAAGCATATGATTGATTCTCCTCAATTTTTGCTTAAAGGGTTTTTGATTTGGCTTGAGAGGGATAGTGTGTTGAATAACAGAGGTGTCATAGGATTTTAAATCCTCATAACTCCATGCAAAGACATCTTGGAATTCTTTAAAGAGGTCAATGTATTTAGGCTTCTGATCAGGTGGTAAAGATGCAGACAATTTAATTATCTTGGGTTGTTCTGCAGTTCCAATGTTACACTCTTCTATGGTAGTATTGAGGGGCTGCAATTTTGGCTTCCTGAGAATATCATTTGAGTCGAAAATGTCTTCCAAGGGAGTGAGGCCTGTTGGGAGGAAATTGTCTTTCAGTTGTATAATTTCAGCTTCATTATCAGCTATCTCCTCACAATTGATTTGTTTAAGTTCTTGTAGGTTTTCTTTGTTAAAAATGGTTGGATGTAACATTTGGTTTGCTGCTTTGGGTGAAATACTTGTTAGGTGTTGTTCACCTGGTGTTTGTGAATCACTTGCAGCCTCCATATCAATGTTTAGCCCTGAAAATTCTTGCTGCAAAGTCAAAAATTGATTTATATGGGTATCATCCTCAAACACTTGCCAGTCCTTGACATTGTTTGGGACAGAAGGTCTGTGTTTTACCTCGGCTGTAAAGAAATGCTGGGGTTCAAAAGGAAGTTTACAAGTGCTTGCAAATGTAGCCAAACTATGAGCATGCAGGTTATGGGTTCTAGGAATTTTGGTAATTTGAAATTCAGTGAAGGACTTTAGTAGTTCAGCAGCAGCAAATCTATAAGATCTCAGTCTTTTGTCATTGGTGACAAAATTACCCTTTACTTGTTGGATAACTAGGTCTGAGTCTCCTAGGATTGAAACCTTTATGGCTTGTAAGGATTTTACTAGCTTGAGGCCTAGTAAGAGGGCTTCATATTCTGCCATATTGTTGGTGCACCTAAAGTTTAACCTATAGGCTCGGCCTTCTACATCACTATTTTGTTTATTATGTATCCAAACCCCTACTCCTTCCCCTAATTTGTTGACTAACCCATCGAATTCAAGAAACCAGAGGACTTCTTGGTTAAGGGAAGAATTGTCAACTGTTATGGGAGTTGGCATCAACAACTTGAGATCTTGGCTTACATTTGGTTCTCCTTCTTGAACAGTTTTGTTAATTGATTTCTCAATCATTATTTTTTGAACAGCAGTTTCTTCATTTATATGCTGATCTTGTTTGAGTGTCTGGTTTTCTTCATCATTTGTGGGACCTGTATTATCATTGAAGAGAATATAGGAGTCTATGTCAGAATGGACAGCATATATGGGAAAGTTTTGAGGTTTTTCTTCACTGCTGGCCATGTATTTCATAAATGACTCTCTATATAACCTCTTGGGTTGACCAAAGACTGATATGGTGGCATATGACATGTCCAATTGTAGGGAACCTTGGAGTTTAGCCCCCCAAGATCTTGATAACAGCATCCCATATTTGGGTGGGATATCAGCAACTACAACATCCATTAGAATTGTTTTATTTGGGTACTGAACAAGGGACACACATAAGTCTTTTATTAAGCCTAAACACTTAACTTGGCTGGAGTCAAATGAGAATAGGTCCTTATATGGTCTTGTAATATCTAGATTCAATCTTTCCATGACTGATTTAGGCATAAAGTTGTGAGAGGCACCTGAGTCAAACATTGCATTGTGTAGTATCTTATCATGAACATGCAGGCTGACATAGAAAGGTAAGATCCCTGTAACTATTGTCTTTCCATCAACCTCTGGACCAAAAAGCAATTCTGGGGTGTCATCCAACACATTGACATTATCTTTATTACGAGTAAGTTGAAGGGACTTCTTGATTTGTTGTTTATAAATGTCATGCTTGGCTAGTTCTGAAAGAGGAATAGCTAACCTTAATTTGCCAATTTCAGCTTCTAAGTCAAAGGGTCTTTCAGATTGGATCTTGGTGTTGTGGGTGACAACCTTTTCCTTGTTCACTAAGTTTTCTTCTTGATTCCTATCTTGATCTTGGGGCTTGTCCTTTTTACTCACCTCTTGAGGAGTGTTACTTGGATTAGGCTGCAAGGGTGATGTAGCCATAGGCTATTGTTTCAAGGGCAATGGTTCAGTGACTTCTTGAACGGTTACTTCATTTGTAACTGAATCAGTTGTGTCATTTGGCTCTGTGACTATGGCTCTTTTGGGCTGCTGGCTATCCTTTGTTTTTTCAGGCTGTGTTACATTTATAGTTCTGCTTCTTAGCTTGTATTGCTTATGAACTTCATAAACAACTGTGTCATAGCCTTGTTTAAAGTCAAATGACTCACTTGACCTAGTTTGGAATGGCTGAATGTCATCATCCTTATGATCTTCTTGACTCAGAAAAACTTGTTGCTCATCATTCAAGCCCATCAGGTTCATGTGGGTGTCATCTGTTTGCTCATTCGAAGTGGATGCCTCAGTATAGTTTTCCTGGAACGGAGGTCTTATGTCTGGATCAGAACCGACCTTGCCAACGTTTGGGTTTTGATTTCTCCTAAAATTGGGATTCCTGATAGGGTTATTTTGTGGTGCTTCCCATGATGACTTTCTCTCAACTGATTCTACTCTATCACCCAATTTCTTCATACCAGTGAGTATTGCATCCAGTTTTTGATCAAAGGCTGAGGGTTCTTCTTTGAAGGTGGTTCTCTTTTCCAATATTGCCCTGTTTCTTTTGGCAATCAGGTTAGCCTCTACTGTGACAACAACCTTTTGGGCATCTTCAAGGGTTTTAGGGGCTCTTTCCTTCAATTGATATGCCATATCAGGGTCAAAACCATCAGGAAATTTGTACAAGGCTAAATCGGGAGGAGGTCTTAAATTCTGTGGTATTGCGTTATATACATTGTTGAATCTTGCACAATACTCCAAAACGGTCTCTTGAGGACCTCATTTGATTGTATCATATTCACCAAGTATGTGCAGGGGATCTTTCTTTTTCTCCCATCTGTTAGTAAAGGCTTGACAAAGCTCATCAGAAGTTGTGATGGTATTTACAGCCAGTGATCTAAACCAAGTTCTTACATCCCCTGTCAGGCTCTGAATGAAGATTCTCATTCTCACACTGTCATCATCTATTTCATAGTTCTCAAAATGGTCTTGTATCCTTTTGGCATGCTGAATTGCTGTGAAAGGGCCAGTGGAGTCAAAATATGAGATCTTGGATTGGTAGTCCTGAGGTAGAGCTGCAGCATTAGCAGGCAACTGCAGGGGAGCATATCTATTGGCCATATTTGCAGGATTTACAGGATTGACAGGGATAACTGGGATAACATGAACGACTGGTACAACAGGGGTAATGGGAACGGTAGAAACTAGAGTGTTGGTCAAGGAAATATGTGCAGTGGATGGAGGTGTGAAAGGAGGGCTTTGAGATGTGGATGGTGAACTGGGGGAATCAGGGGTAGACCGAAATAGAACCTTGATTGGAGTTGGAAGAGGGTTTGGGTAAGCTATCTCAGGACTCAAATTAGCAAGAGTTTCCTGTCCTTGCTGCTTCCTAATGGTTTTAGGGATTGTATTAGGATTTTCAAATATAGTTGGTGGATTGGGGTCAGGATTTGACCTTGTATGTCGCGGATTCTTCTTGGGAGCCAACTTCTGAACTTGTTTTTTGAGTATGTTTTTGGAATATTTTTGTGTCTACAAGGGCCAGACAAGATTTTGGAATAGTTGTGTATATCTTAAAGCTGGCATGAAGATTGACATGAAGTAGCTTTTATCAGAAACTGTTAATGTAAAACAAAAGATAGTTTTGAAGGCTTCACTAGCTGACATTCAATGTTCATCTGCAGCTTTAAGAAATATACAGAATTAGAAAATCCTGAGGAGGTCCCCAGTGGAGTCGCCAATTATGTTAACACCCAGGTTGTTCCCTTTGACTCCCAAGGGAATACGGCCGGGGTAACCACTAACCAAGCTTTGGATTACAGATCCTAGCCAAACTGTAATCAGAGAGGGCTCTCTCTTTAAGATTTATCTCTATTTTGTGAAGATTTTAGGCTAGTTATGAGTTCAGTTTTTGTTTGAGGTTTTGGTTTGCGAACTGTTGATTGAGAAGGGCATGAAATGCTTGAGGGATTTCTAGTCCATTGGGCTTATGGAGTCAGAAATTGAGTAGGTCCTGATGTCTGTGATGGAGAAGGATTTACTGTAGAGCTAGGCAGCTATTCATGATACAAATTTTGGTTGATAAATGAAACAGAGTGAAATGGAAACTTATATATAGTGTGACTGTACGTTGAGGAAGGGCAGAATGTGTTCAGTAGCATCTAAGAATTACTGCACATATACTGTCAAAGATTTATAGTAATTTGGAGCATTTAAGAATTCTAATTTAACAGATAAACCTGAAGAAAACATTTGTAACAATGAAAGATTGAATTCAGGGTGCCTCCATGGACAAATCCTGAGTTATTCTTCTACTTTCTTGTTAAGATTTGATCACATACATGAGAAATGAAATACAAAAATAACACATAGACAGAGATAGAGAAACTTATTGTATCAAGCTATAGCACTAGAATTCTGCAGCATTCAATGGTTCCAACACAGTATACACCAGAAAAGATAATCTCTGAAATTCCAAAAGCTCCTTTGTATTATCTCTCCAAAAAGACAGCCGAGTTCTCTTTCTGAACCAGTAACAACAACTCCTCCAAGCTTATGCGAGGGGGAATATATACAATAGGTTCTACAAATATCTAAAACCGCTGAGTCATTTTGATAATTAAATACGCTCACCAACTTTACAAAATAGCAGATAAAGAAGTTATTACTGCTCTTAAATACAAAATGAATGCTCTTTAATTATGTCAGAAGTCCTTTTTGACCTTTGGAGGCCACTGAGTCGGTTGAGCGTTCTGCATAAATGTTGAATGATGTGTCTTTATGCTCTGTCATGCTGTAGCTTTCTCGGCCCTGTCATCTGTAACTGTCAGTGCTGCTGTAGTGGCTGAATCTTTCTGCTGAGTTGGCTCAGTCCATCTTTCTTCAATCATACTGACTGTATCAAATTTTCCTGTACATGATGACTTATGTTTTTGATGAAAAAATTTGATGAAAGGCTTTTGATTACAGTATCAACTGTATCATTTTGGTCCACCATTCTTGTGAGGGCAATTGATGTCTCAAAATTGCATCCAAGGTCTCATCTACCTCTGTATATTTGTAGAAGTTTGGAGGCACTTCAAACAAATGCTTGATCTCATTCATATTAAAAAATAAATTCTCTACTCTATCATAGAGATTTTGCCCAGATGCTGGCCTTGTTTCTTCTGAAGTACTTGGTATTACAGTGATCTGATTTGAAGCAAATGTATTGACGCTCTTTGCATAGTTCTCATGCGAAAGTAGCCTACCTGCGCTGTTCAGTAAGCCAGGAAGACCTCTGCCTTGTAGTACTACAAATTTGTCCATGAACCTGTTTACTTCTGTCTGCATGTCCTGGCTTCTTCTTTCCAGTGTTTGTACCAGGCTTCTTAATGTAAGGACCCTCTTTATCAGCAAAATGGTTTCAGTTCTGCTGGGAATTCCCATTGCTTCCAGCTGAGGACCTGTACGGTTATTGAGCACATTAATCATTCTATTGGCTACCTCAGGCGTGTTGCCTAGAGATGCCCTTGCTCTCTGGATTTCTCTGTGTGCTTTTCCTATGAGTTCTATTTGCTCATGAATGGTCTTGATGTATTGCCATTGATCTGTGATTGACTGGCCAATGTTGGCCCATAAAACTGTCTTGAGCTGAGCCACCACTTTGTCCAGGGTGAGCTCTTTTTCCAGCTCCTTTATCTTCTCTTTGAGAGCCTTTATCTCTCTTCCTTTCTCAGCTACGCTTTGTTTTGACTTGTCATATTTCTCAATTAGCTTAGCTAGACTCTCCCTGGCCTCATTTAGTTTTGCCATTTGGGCTTCCAGGGCTTGGATTTCACTCTTTAGCTTCTGCATGTCCAGGCTTCGAGCTTGCTCCGTTGTTGGTGCTGGTGCTGATGTAGATGGTGCTGTCTGTTCTGTGGGAGGAGTAGTAGTTTAAGGAGGTTCCTCAAGATTGATTATCTCTGTAGGGGGCTGAGAAGTTTGGCCTCCTTCCTTTTGTTGTAATGCTGCTTGCAGTGCAGCCTCTGATTCTCCCAATTTCTCCTCAGTTTGGATCAGCTGTTTATATAATGAGATCAGCATAGCTGATGCATCCTGGTCATGTCTTAGCTGGGCAACCTCTTCTGTTTGTGGATGAAGAGTTGCTGGAATCTTGATCATTTTCCTCAATGCTGCCATGTCTGCATCCCTTAGTTTCAATAGCGCTTGAACAACCTTGATGTCATTGGGGTCATGCCCAAGCTCTATGATGATGTCCTCCAGCACTTTGATTCGGTTGTCCTTTGCCTGGGAGGAAGCCTTTTCCAACTCAAGTTGGGAAGCTCTATTACTTAGGCCATTTTCCAGCCTATAGTTCACCAATGTCTTAACTGCCAAGGTGGCATACACCATCTCACCCGTTTGCTTATGCAATTCAATTTGATCCATTGGGTGGATATCCTTGGAAAGGACCTCAAGGTTGGTCCTTATGTAGTCGGCAGCTGACTGTGGATGTAGCACGGTTGGCATGAAATGACTAATTATCATTTTTCCCTCATGCACATCGTATGCAGACATCAACCTCTGTTGATTTGTAGGGGCTGTTAACACCCAGGTTGTTGCCTATGACTCCCAAGGGAATACGGCCGGGGTAACCACTAAGCAATCTTTGGATTACAGTTTCTAGCCAAACTGTAATCAGAGAGGGCTCTCTCTATATGATTTGTCTATGTTCTGATAGTTTTTGAGGCTAGCTATGATGTTCAAACTTTTGTTTTTGTATTTGGTTGGAGAATGTTTCAGTCAAGATATGTATGCTCTCACTGGAATGTTATATGTCATTGGGCAATGGAGTCAGTGGTCCTTTAGTTGTTTGAGGTGTTGTATGATACTGTAGTGATGCTGCAGAGCCAGATTAGTGTCTGAGGAACAACGTTCATAATAGTGATTGGAGTGGGGTGTATCCAGTTTATGCAAGGAAATTAAGAATCTTGCAGTGAACTGCTAAAGAAATACAGTGAGAATATTATTCTAGAAGCAATGAAGAATTTCTAGGTAACATTCATACATATAGAATTAATAGACACATGAGCAATTAAGAATTCATGTCCATAGTAATCCTGAAGACAAACATTTACAGCAGCAAAAATTGAGTACAAGGTGTGATAAAACAAATCCCGCACTATTCTTTTTCTTTACTGCTAGTTTAGTGCAACATGAGTATGATTTGATACACATAATAAAACAAGAAAAGAGTTTGAGAAAAACTTGTTATTTCATCAGACATCACAGGAATTCTACATCAGCACATGTAGCTTCATCCAGACATCAAATATTTCAGGAAATCACTGAGCTAATCCAGCCCTTTGTATTAGATAATTCTGAAAATGTACAATACATTTGCCTTAGAGTGAAAATTACCAACCCCTTATGCATTACTAAGGGGAGTATTTATACAAAATTTACATGTAAAAAGATCAAGAAAAGGAGTTAATGGCTCATAAATGTTATGCCAACTCCTGGAGCTTGGTAGTTGAGAAAGTAAAAGCTGCAGTAACTTTTTATTGCTTTTAGCTGTCAAAAATAGTCAGAAATTGATGACTTGGTGGGTGTCGAAGTCGGCTGAGGCTAAGCTGTCCAAATATGCGCATTTGCTTATCCTTTAGGCTAGCTATCATTGTTCTTGTGCTGAGTCACCCTTTCAGCTGCCTTTATTACTGACTTTGTCATGCTGTTTGCTTTGTAGTGACCTGGAGCTGGCAGTGGCCGAACAACTGAGGCTACCGTGGCAAAATTTGAAGCATCGCTTGCCACCAATCCGCCTTAGGCATTTGATGTCTCCGAATTTTAATCAAGGTCTCATCGGCCTCTGTATACCTGTATAAAAGTTAGGAGGAGTTTCAAACAGATGATTGACCTCATTTTCAATGAAAAACATGCCTTCAAGTTTGTCATACAAGCTATGTCCTGTGGGGGGCCCTGTTTGCTCAGATGAACTGCCAGATGCGGTGATCTGATTTTCAATATAGGTTGCCATTCTGTTGGAAAATTGATCTCGGGAGATCAATCTTCCTGCACCGCTCAGGAGTCTGGGCAGGCCTTTTGCTTGCAGCACTGCCATCTTAACTTTATATTCCTCCACATCTGCTTGTATCTCATAGCACTTCCTCTCCACAGTTTGTACATAGTTCCTGAGAGTTAGTACCTTCTTGGCAGTGAGGACGGCCTCTGTTCTGTTGGGAATGCCTATAGCTGCCAATTCCTCCTTCTCTTGCCTGTTCAAGAAGTCTATCATTCTGTTGGCCTGTTCAGGTCTGTCTCCCAGTAATGTTTTGGCCTTATGGATATCTGCTTGTGCTTGGCCCAATAAGTCCATCTGCTCATGTATTGTTTTTATTGACCTCCATTGTTGAGTGATGGATTGGCCAATTTTGGCCCATAGAATCCTCTTTATGTTGGCCATGGCAGTCTCTAGATTCAACTCTTTCTCTAAGGCCTTTATCTTTTCTTTTAGGGCCCTTATCTCTCTGCTTTGCTCTGCTACAGTTACTTTTGACTTGTCATATTTGGCATCCAGTTCTGCCAATTTTTCCTTGGCCTTCTTTATTTCATTGGCCTGGAGCTCCATTTCCTTGATGGCCTTAGTCAATTCTTTTACACTTGCGCTGGCATCTGGAGCTACTGTTGTTCCTGCTGCTTCTGTAGTTGGTGCTGTTGTTGAAGTAGTTGGAGGAGCTTGGGATGTGGATTCTCCCTGTTTGTCTTGTAATGTCCCTTCAAGCTCTTTCTCCAAGTCAAGGACCCTCTAGTTTAGCTGCATTACGAGGTCCAGCTGGTCATCGATCTGCTTTTCTTCCTGTAGCTTTGCTGTCTGAGGATGCTCTGTAGGCTGCAGCTTTAACCTCTTTTTTTAAGGCATTGAGGTCATCCTCCTTTTTCTTCATAAGGGCCCTTACACCCTTTGGATCCTTAGGATCATGCCCTAGGTCAACAATAATGTCCTCAAGTGACTTTATTCTGTTATCTTTGGCTAGGGAGGACATTCTCTCAAAATCCAACTGAGTGTTGGTATTTTTGAGTGACTCTTTCAGTTCATGGGCCATGGTTGCCTTCTCCACCAAGGTTGCATAGAGCATTTCTCCAGTCTGTTTGTGGAGTTCAATCTGGTCCATGGGATGTATGTCTCTGGCTAGGACCTCCACCCTTGTCTTCACAAAATCTGTAGCTGATTTTGGATGGGGCACTTTAGGCTTGAAATGGCTGAGGAGCATTTTCTCCTCTTGAATGTCATATACTGACATTAGCCTTTCTTGCTTGGCTGGTGTTGCATCTAGAAATTGTTTATAGACCTCTACCCTCAGCAGGTCATTCTGAGCCTTTATTTGTTTGAAAGAAGCCTTAGTGCTCTTGGGCTTCTTGCTCTGCTGGGAAGAGGAGGACACCTCCAAACCAAGTTGTAGACCTTGCTCCTGCTGAAAGGAGCTTGTACCTGTGTGCTGACTACCCTCCCTGTCTCTTCTTGCTCTGTCCAAGACATCTTCAGTGATGTCTTCTACCTCTGGAGAGTCTGCCCTTTGCCTTTTGGCTTCCGGCTACTGGGAGGATCCATTGAGAGGAGCGGACTCTTCTCTATCTCTTTTTGTACCCCTTTCCTCATGTGCTGGGGTCTGTAAAATTGGGGAAGTCAATGGCTCAGTTTGTGGGGGTGGAATTTGCATTGCTAGAGCTGCTGGTAGCTCAGTCTGTGGAAGGACAGTTTGCCCTTGCCGCTGTTCTTGTTGCTGCTCTAGTTGCTGCCCTGGTTGCTACCCTGGTTGCTGCCCACCTGAAGGGGCAGGCTTTTCTTTCACAGTTTCTTCATTAGCACCCGTTATGCCTTTCCCTTTATCTGTAGCTAGTGCTGCTGTGGAGGGTGCCTGTGTGGCAGGACACGGTGGCGGGTGGATAGGTGGCAGGGCTACGTGGAGGGCCACGCGGCGCGGGGGCGGGAGATGGTGCTACGTCATGATGACGTATGGATGACATAAGGGGGAGGTGGTAACGAGGAGGGTGGTAAGAGGTTTCCCCGCACCACCTTTGGGCAAAGGCGGTATCGGGGAGGGGGGCTCCGAACAACCCCGCCGCCTGCCACGCGTCCCATGTACGGGCGGAAAACCATGGTTCCCTGGACGCTAAAGGTTGGCAGCTCCAGATCTAAAAATACCCACCCACCGTTGGATCGTGGGCGGCAGACGATCGACAGCTGGCGGGCCTTCCGACGGATCGCGCAGGTTGGGGTGGGGTCCCGCCAGCGTATTAAAATATTCGATTTAATAATCTGGGCGGAGAACCTTAGGTTTAGGGTTATTTGTGGGTTTTTTGGTGGTAGGGGTTAATATGCGGGGGGAAATAGGGTTAATAAGTGGATTTTAAGCAGAGGGAAGGGGTTTTTGTGGAATTACTTGGGCAGAGGTGAGGGGATGGCTTAGGGGGTGGTTATTACTTCAACCTGAGGTCAGAGCAATCCCATGACAGGGTTGACCATAGTCCCTGGTGGACTAATGTCTCCCTTAACAAACTTATTTAGCTATAGTGCTAAAGGGAGGGTATTTATACAATGCTGGGGATTTATACACCATGGTGTTATAATAGTAGGGGGAGGGGAAAAATAAGGGATTTAGATAATAGAAGTTAGGGATTAATATGGATGGAAGAAGTGCATGAGGAGTGAAATCACTAAGTTTATGTGAAGATAACTTAGCTTAGGGAGTAGATCAAAATGAAAAGAATTTTAGACAAGAAATGTGGCTTATAAGGGAATAAGAACCATCATAAAACCTCAGATTCTTCCATGAATCTCAACTGATGAAGGGATGTTAGTAATGAATCTGAAAGGGGAAAAATGGGACGTTAGACATGCTCCTTTGCTTCGCTGAAGCCTGATGGAGAAGAGGACCTTCTCAATCCATTGATATTCCTCTGCAACTATGCTATCAAACACTCAACTAGAAAGGAATGATACTTCTGCAACCCCAACTGCCTACCCATCTATTTGCCTAGCATTTTTTGTTTCTTCATGGAGGGTGCACTTAGACTTGCAGACCCTTATTTGCCTTTTCTTTTCTTTGGCTTTTTCCCTTTTGATCCTCTATCTAAGGGTATCTTTACTGCTTCCAAGGTCCCAGATTAAGCAGTTGGGAACCTTATTTCTCTACCTAGCTACTTTGTCTGCCAAGATTAAACAGTTTGGACAGACTTCTTTCTCTATTCTACAACAGAAAATTGAAACATGGCATGATCCAGATTAGGCTGTTGGACCATCCATCAAAATTGGGACAACATCAAGCTATATACACACATTGTCTTCTCTTGGAAATATGGGATCTTTGCATCACCAAAGCAGAGCATATTTGGACCTTTCTTTGCCAATCATGAAATATGAAACCTATTGATATAGGTAGCTAACAGTGGCTCCACATGGGGATGGTTTTTCATTTGAAAGACCAAGAACAGCAGGTCAGAATGCCTTGGCCTTTGATCTGTTGTTACCAAAATTTTGAAAATTCTCTCTTTGAAAACCAAAACTTGTGCTCTTACCCTCTTGGTAAAACTTTGAACTTATTTGCCTTTTGCTGATAACTTTAAAAAGACTTGAGAAACTGCATTTTTATATGTGAACAGAAAGTAATATATACACCTGGATATGTACAAGGGAAACTCAGGCTGCACTTATGGGTAGTAGTCAAAATAGTGCTTCAGCATCCTGCCATTCACAGGACCTTCATCCAAATCAGTTTCATTAAGACTTTTAAGGAAATAGGTATTGTTTCCTTGTACTGCTTGAACAACAAATGGTCCTCTCCAAAGGGAATCAAATTTTCCATGTTTTCCTTTATCTTCCCTTCTTGAATCCCACTTGAGGACTTTGTCACCAATGTTGAAATCTTCTGCCTTGGTTCTTCTATCAAAAGCTTTCTTTAATTTTTCTTGTAAAACTTGAACTCTGCTGAAAACTTGGTCTCTAGTTTGCTGCAAACATATTATTTGATTGATCCTTCTTTGCATATCATTGGGCTCAGCTTGACTTTCTTGAAGCAGTTTCATAACCGGAATGCCTAGTGCTGAAGGGAATTTGGCTTCTAATCCATAGACTAACTCATATGGGCTGACCCCAATTGATCTCTTGGTTGTTAGTCTATCTGCCCATAAGGCATTCACAAGTTTCTTATGCCAATTCTTCTTATTTTCTTCCAGCACTTTCTTTATGATGTTTACCAGGCTTTTATTTGATGATTCAGCAAGGCCATTACCTTGGGGATAATATGCAGTAGAATGGCCCAAGGTTATGTGAAATTTGTGGAAAAAATTCACCATCTTCTTAGATCTGAAAGCAGCAGCATTATCTGTTATTATTTTGTCAGGACAGCCAAATCTAGACAATATGTTATTCTCCAAAAACTGAATGATTGTGGAATCATTTGCTTGTCTGCATGGAACAGCTTCAATCCACTTGGTGAAGTAGTCTGTAGCTGTTAGGATCCATCTGTGTTGGCCTGAGGATGAGGGATGAATTTCCCCAATGAAATCCAAGCCCCATTGTTGAAAAGGTCTCTCTGTTGCAATAGGCCTCAAAGGAAGTGGTAGTAACTTTCTTTTACCCTCAAACACTTGACATTGATGACATGATGTAGTAAACTTTTTAACATCAGAGAACAAGGTGGGCCAATAGTAACCAGCCCTCAGTATTTTATCCACAGTGGACTTCCAATACAAGTGTCCACCACAGTCACCTGCATGAAATTCTTTCATGATATTGTTAGTCTCATTCTCAATTAAGCAGTTTAGCAATATCCCTTCATGGTTTTTCCAAAGCAAATTGCCTTCCATGACACAAAATCTTGAAGCTTTCATTTTTAAGAACCTACATTTAGTTCTGGACAATCCTGGGGGAGCACACAGGTTTTGCAATACATAACATATATCAGAGTACCAGGGGGATTGTTCAAAGGCTACATTGATCTTTGGAGTCGCCAGCTCCGGTTCATTGTCCAGCTGATTTATGTCTAAGGCTTGGAAGTTTGCTTCTGTCATTAATTTGGCCAAGCCTTGCCCTTTTATTAGTTTTGTAGGTTTTATCTCAATATCAAATTCCAAAATGTTGGCAATCCACTTTCCTCTTCTACCCTCTAAGTTTTCTTGGGTGAGAATGTCTTTCACTATGGGACTTGGTACATAAGCTATAACATGTGAATAGAGGATGTAAATCCTAAAGTCTTTGATAGCTTTGACCAAAGCATAAGCTTGTTTCTCCATGATTTGGTATTTTAGGGGAGCGTCTCTAAGAGCTCTGCTAAAGAAAGCAATTGGCTTTTCATTTCCTTGGTTCATCTTTCTATAATAAAACAACAGCAATTGTGTGTTGGGAAGCAAAGGAAAATATGATAAATTCCCTGTCAAATTGAGGATTTGTTAGGAATGGGGTTTGGGTAAGGGCCAATTTTATACCTTCAAAGGCTTGATTTTCCTCAACCGTCCATTTCACTTTTGAATCCTTCTTTAGCATGTTATTTAATAATCTGATCAGTTCTGCTAAGTTTGGGATAAACCGTCTCAAGAAGTTGATCTTCCCCAAGAATGCTTGCAATTCTTTGATATTTCTTGGGTGAGGCATTTGTAAGATAGCTTGTATTCTATCTGGGTCAATTCTTATGCCATCCTTTGAAATGATATGTCCTAACAGCTTACCTTCTTCCAAACCAAACAGGGACTTCTTGGGATTCAAGGAAATTCCATATTTCCTGCATGTTAAGAATATCTGCCTTAGATGTTTCAAGTGTTCTTGGTCAGACTTTGAGAAAGGTGTCAGGTCATCCAAATAAATGACAAGAAAGTCATGAATCTCCTTGGCAAAAGCAATATCCATTGCTCTTTGAAATGTTGCCCCTGCATTTTTCAATCCAAAAGGCATCTTCACATATTTGAAAGTTCCCCATGGGGTTGTAAATGCAGTTTTGTCCTGATCATCAGGGTGTACTAGGATTTGATTAAAGCCTGAGAATCCATCAAGTAGTGAGATCCTTGAGGCACCTACCACTCTTTGGAGAATGTGATCCATCTTGGGTAAGGGATAGTTATCTTTTAGGGACACTTGATTTAGATTTCTGAGATCAACACAAAGTCTTATCTCACCAGTTTTCTTTCTCGTAGGTACCAAATTAGAAATCCAATCAGAGAACCTGATTGGTGCTATGATGCCAGCTTTAAACATTTTTTGCAGCTCTTTTTCAATTGAAGGGAGAAGCATGGGATTGATCCTTCTCAATTTCTGTTTGAATGGCTTTTGATTAGGCTTGAGAGGGATAGTATGCTGGATAACAGAGGTGTCATAGGATTTTAAATCCTCATAACCCCATGCAAAGACATCTTGAAATTCTTTGAAGAGGTCAATGTATTTGGGTTTTTGATCAGGAGGTAAGGATGCAGACAATTTTATTATTTTGGGCTTCTCAACAGTTCCAATGTTGCATTCTTCAATGGCGGAGTTAAGGGGCTGCATTTTTGGTTTTCTAGGGATGTCATTTGAGTCAAAGATATCCTCTAATGGAGTTAGGCCTGTTGGAAGAAAATTGTCTTTCAGCTCTATGATTTCAGCCTCTGTGGCAACTATTTCTTCATAACTTATTTGTTGAATTTGTTGTATGTTCTCCTTGTTGAAAATGGTTGGATTTAGCATTTGTTTTGCTGTTTTGGGTGATATTGGGTAATTAGTCTGTTCAAACTGTATTTGTGATTGACTTTCTCTTTCAGGTATTTGTGATTGACTTGCTCTTTCAAGTATTTGTGATTGACTTGCTCTTTCAGGTATTTGTGATTG
Organism: Pinus tabuliformis; assembly: GCA_031772625.1. Classification (NCBI taxonomy): domain Eukaryota; kingdom Viridiplantae; phylum Streptophyta; class Pinopsida; order Pinales; family Pinaceae; genus Pinus; species Pinus tabuliformis. Next base: position 1,435,595,661 of record CM062820.1, on the reverse strand, counting down.
ACTTTCTCTTTCAGTGTCAATATTTAGTCCTGCAAATTCTTGTTGCAAGGTCAAGAAATTGTTTATTTGTGCATCATCTTCAAATACTTGCCAGTCCTTGACATTGTTTGGGACAGAAGGTCTATGTTTTACCTCAGCCATGAAGCAATCATGGGGCTCAAAAGGCAGCTTGCAGGTACTTGCAAATGTGGCCAAACTGTGAGCATGAAGATTATGGGTTCTGGGAATCTTGGTAATCTGAAATTCAGTGAAGGACTGTAATAGTTCAGCAGCAACAGATCTATAAGATCTCAGTCTTTTGTCATTAGTAATGAAATTTCCCTTTACTTGTTGGATAACTAGGTCTGAGTCTCCTAGAATTGACACTTTTATGGCTTGTAAAGATTTTACTAGTTTGAGACCTAGTAAGAGAGCTTCATATTCTGCGATGTTGTTGGTACACTTGAAATTCAGTCTATAGGCTCGGCCTTCTGCATGACTATCTTGTTTATTATGTATCCAAACTCCAGCTCCTACCCCTAATTTGTTGACTGACCCATCAAATTCAAGGAACCATAGGATCTCTTGTCCTAAGGGAGACTTAATGACCTCTTTGTGAGCTGGCAATGCAAGTTGAAGTTCTGATTTTTCATCTGGTTTGTCTTTTAAGACAGTTTTATCACTTGATTGAATCAATCTGACTTCTAGAGCAGCAGCTTGTCTTAATGATGGTTGAACCATTGTTTCTTGGGTAGCAGTTTGTTCATTGGTGCCCTGCTCTTGTTTGGATGTCTTGGTTTCAACATCATTATTTGAGAGACCTGTATTATTGAAGAGAATGTATGAGTCTATGTCTGAATGGACAGCATATATGGGAAAGTTTTGAGGCTTTTCTTCACTGCTGACCATGCATTTCATTAGTGTTTCTCTGTATAGTCTTTTTGGTTGCCCAAAGACAGAGATGGTTGCATATGACATGTCTAGTTGTAGGGAACCTTGGAGTTTAGCCCCCCATGATCTTGATAACAGCATCCCATATTTAGGTGGGATATCAGCAACTACCACATCCATTAGAATTGTTTTATTTTGGTACTGGACAAGGGACACACATAAGTCTTTTATGAGACCTAAACACTTAACTTGGCTGGAGTCAAATGAGAATAGGTCCTTATATGGTCTTGTAATATCCAGATTTAGTCTTTCCATGATTGATTTGGGCATCAGGTTGTGAGAGGCACCTGAGTCAAACATTGCATTGTGTAATATTTTGTCATGAATATGCAGGCTGACATAGAAAGGTAAAATGCCTACAACTGTTGTCTTTCCATCCACCTCTGGGCCGAAAAGTAGCTCTGGGGTATCATCTAACACATTAACATCATCTTTGTTGCTAGTGAGTTGGAGGGACTTCCTGATTTGTTGTTTGTAGATGCTGTGTTTGGCCAATTCCGAGAGAGGAATTGCTATCTTTAATTTCCCAATTTCAGCCTCTAAGTCAAAAGGTTTATCAGGTTAAGTCTTTGTGTTGTGGATGACAGGCTTTTCCTTGTTCACTAGGTCTTCTTCTTGATTGTTGTCTTGATCTTGAGCCTGAGACCTGTCCTTGTTGCTTATCTCTTGGGGAATAATACTTGGATTAGGCTGCAAGGATGATGTGGCCATAGGCTGCTGTTTTGAAGAAACTGGTTCAGTGATTTCTTCAATGGTTACTTCTTTTGCAAGTGAATCGGTTGTGTCACTTGGCTGTGTAACTATGGCTCTTTTGGGGTGCTGATTATCTTTTATCTTTTCAGGCTGTGTTACGTTTACAGTTCTGCTCCTTAGCTTGTATTGTTTATGGACTTCATAAATAGTTGTGTCATAGCCTTGTTTGAAGTCAAATGACTCACCTGATTTGGTTGGGAACAGCTTGATTACATCATCCTCATGGTCTTCTTGTGTTAAAAAGACTTGACTTTCACCATCCAGACCCATTAAATTAATGTGAGAATCTTCATTGGGTTCACTTGATGTGGAAGTTTCAGCATAGTTTTCTTGGAAAGGGGGTCTTATGTCTTGGTCAGCACTGGCCTTGCCAACGTTTGGGTTTTGAGTTCTCCTAAATTTGGATTCCTAGGAGGGTTGTTTTTTGGTGCTTCCCATGATGAATTTCTCTCCACAGATTCCACTCTATCACCCAATCTCTTCATACCAGTGAGTATTGCATCCAATTTTTGATCAAAAGCTGAGGGTTCTTCTTTGAAGGTGGTTCTCTTTTCCAATCTTGCCCTGTTTCTTTTGGTAATCAGGTTAGCCTCTACTGTGAAAGAAACCTTTTGAGCCTCTTCAAGGGTTTCAGGGGCTCTTTCTTTCAATTGATATGCCATGTCAGGGTCAAAACCATCAGGGAATTTGTACAATCCTAAATCAGGAGGGGGTCTTAAATTTTGTGGGATTGTGTTATATACATTGTTGAATCTAGCACAATACTCCAGAACGGTCTCTTGAGGGCCTCTTTTGATTGTATCATATTCACCAAGTATGTGCAAGGGATCTTTCTTCTTCTCCCATCTATTAGTAAAGGCTTGATAAAGCTCATCAGGAGTTGTGATGGTATTTACAGTCAGGGATCTAAACCAAGTTCTTACATCCCCAGTCAAGCTTTGAACAAAAATCCTCATTCTCACACTGTCATCATCGATTTCATAGTTCTCAAAATGGTCTTGCATCCTTTTGGCATGCTGAATAGCTGTGAAAGGGCCAGTGGAGTCAAAATATAAGATCTTGGATTGATAGTCTTGAGGTAAAGCTGGAGCATTAGCAGGTAACTGCAAGGGTGCATACCTATTGGCCATGTTTGCAGGGTTTATGGGATTGATAGGGACAAATGGGAAAACAGGGACGATGGGTACAACAGGGGTAGTGGGAAAGGTGGACACTAGAGTATTGGTCAAGGGAATATGTGCAGTGGATGAAGGTGTGAAAGGAGGGGTTTGAGATGTAGATGGTGAACTAGGGGAGACAGGGGTAGACCTAAATAGAACCTTGATTGGGGTTGGAACTGTTTCAGGGTGGGCTATCTCAAGAGTCAAATCAGTAGGATTTTCCTGCCTTTGCTGCTTCCTAATGATTTTAGGGATTGTATTAGGATTTTCAAAAATAGCTGGTGGATTTGGGTCAGGATTTGACCTAGTGTGTCTAGTTTCCTTTTTAGGAGCCAGCTTTTGAACTTCTTTTTGTATTTTTTAGGATAATTTTAGGATTGTTTTTAGGGACTGTTTAAGCCTTTAGAACTACTCCCTATGGATAGACAATCAGTTGAAAAATATGCTTTTGTCCCTAGCTGAGTCGCCAATTATGTTAACACCCAGGTTGTTCCCTATGACTCCCAAGGGAATACGGCCGGGGTAACCACTAACCAATCTTTGGATTACAGTTTCTAGCCAAACTGTAATCAGAGAGGGCTCTCTCTATATGATTTGTCTCTGTTCTGATAGTTTTTTAGGCTAGCTATGATGTTCAAACTTTTGTTTTTGTATTTGGTTGGAGAATGTTTCAGTCAAGATATGTATGCTCTCACTGGAATGTTATATGTCATTGGGAAATGGAGTCAGTGGTACTTTAGTTGTTTGAGGTGATGTATGATACTGTAGTGATGCTGCAGAGCCAGATTAGTGTCTAAGGAACAACGTTCATAATAGTGATTGGAGTGGGGTGTATCCAGTTTATGCAAGGCAATTACGAATCTTGCAGTGAACTGCTAAAGAAATACAGTGAGAATATTTTTCTAGAAGCAATGAAGAATTTCTAGGTAACATTCATACATATAGAATTAATAGACACATGAGCAATTAAGAATTCATGTCCATAGTAATCCTGAAGACAAACATTTACAGCAACAAAAATTGAGTACAAGGTGTGATAAAACAAATCCTGCATTATTCTTTTTCTTTACTGCTAGTTTAGTGCAACATGAGTATGATTTGATACACATAAGAAAACAAGAAAAGAGTTTGAGAAAAACTTGTTATTTCATCAGACATCACAGGAATTCTGCATCAGCACATGTAGCTTCATCCAGACATCAAATATTTCAGGAAATCACTGAGCTAATCCAGACCTTTGTATTAGATAATTCTGAAAATGTACAATACATTTGCCTTAGAGTGAAAATTACCAACCCCTTATGCATTACTAAGGGGAGTATTTATACAAAATTTACATGTAAAAAGATCAAAAAAAGGAGTTAATGGCTCATAAATGTTATGCCAACTCTTGGAGCTTGGTAGTTGAGAAAGTAAAAGCTGCAATAACTTTTTATTGCTTTTAGCTGTCAAAAATAGTCAGAAATTGATGACTTGGTGGGTGTCGAAGTCGGCTGAGGCTAAGCTGTCCAAATATGCGCATTTGCTTATCCTTTAAGCTAGCTGTCATTGTCCTTGTGCTGAGTCACCCTTTCAGCTGCCTTTATTACTGACTTTGTCATGCTGTTTATTTTGTAGTGACCTGGAGCTGGCAGTGGCCGAACAACTGAGGCTACCGTGGCAAAATTTGAAGCATCGCTTGCCACCAATCCTCCTTAGGCATTTGATTTCTCCGAATTTTAATCAAGGTCTCATCGGCCTCTGTATACCTATATAAAATTTAGGAGGAGTTTCAAACAGGTGATTTACCTCATTTTCAATGAAAAACAGGCCTTCAAGTTTGTCATACAAGCTCTGTCCTATGGGGGGCCCTGTTTACTCAGATGAACTGCCAGATGCGGTGATCTGATTTTCAATATAGGTTGCCATTCTGTTGGCAAATTGATCTCGGGAGATCAATCTTCCTGCACCGCTCAGGAGGCTGGGCAGGCCTTTTGCTTGTAGCACTGCCATCTTAACTTTATATTCCTCCACATCTGCTTGTATCTCATAGCACTTCCTCTCCACAGTTTGTACATAGTTCCTGAGAGTTAGTACCTTCTTGGCAGTGAGGACGGCCTCTGTTCTGTTGGGAATGCCTATAGCTGCCAATTCCTCCTTCTCTTGTCTGTTCAGGAAGTCTATCATTCTGTTGGCCTGTTCAGCTCTGTCTCCCAGTAATGTTTTGGCCTTATGGATATCCGCTTTTGCTTGGCAGAATAAGTCCATCTGCTCATGTATTGTTTTTATTGACCTCCATTGTTGAATGATGGATTGGCCAATTTTGGCCCATAGAATCCTCTTTATGTCGGCCATGGCAGTCTCTAGATTCAGCTCTTTCTCTAAGGCATTTATCTTTTCTTTTAGGGCCTTTATCTCTCTGCTTTGCTCTGCTACAGTTACTTTTGACTAGTCATATTTGGCATCCAGTTCTGCCAATTTTTCCTTGGCCTTCTTTATTTCATTGGCCTGGAGCTCCATTTCCTTGATGGCCTTAGTCAATTCTTCTACACTTGCGCTGGCATCTGGAGCTGCTGTTGTTCCTGCTGCTTCTGTAGTTGGTGCTGTTGTTGAAGTAGTTGGAGGAGCTTGGGATGTGGATTCTCCCTGTTTGTCTTGTAATGTCCCTTCAAGCTCTTTCTCCAAGTCAAGGACCCTCTAGTTTAGCTGCATTATGAGGTCCAGCTAGTCATCGATCTGCTTTTCTTTCTGTAGCTTTGCTGTCTGAGGATGCTCTATAGGTTGCAGCTTTAACCTCTTTTTTTAAGGCATTGAGGTCATCCTCCTTTTTCTTCATAACGGCCCTTACACCCTTTGGATCCTTAGGATCATGCCCTAGGTCAAAAATAATGTCCTCAAGTGACTTTATTCTATTATCTTTGGCTAGGGAGGACATTCTCTCAAAATCCAACTGAGTGTTGGTATTTTTGAGTGACTCTTTCAGTTCATGGGCCATGGTTGCCTTCTCCACCAAGGTTGCATAGAGCATTTCTCCAGTCTGTTTGTGGAGTTCAATCTGGTCCATGGGATGTATGTCTCTGGCTAGGACCTCCACCCTTGTCTTCACAAAATCTGCAGCTGATTTTGGATGGGGCACTTTAGGCTTGAAATGGCTGAGGAGCATTTTCTCCTCTTAAATGTCATTTACTGACATTAGCCTTTCTTGCTGGGCTGGTGTTGCATCTAAAAATTGTTTATAGACCTCTACCCTCAGCAGGTCATTCTGAGCCTTTATTTGTTTGAAAGAAGCCTTAGTGCTCTTGGGCTTCTTGCTCTGCTGGGAAGAGGAGGACACCTCCAAACCAAGTTTTAGACCTTGCTCCTCCTGAAAGGAGCTTGTACCTCTGTGCTGACTGCCCTCCCTGTCTCTTCTTGCACTGTCCAAGACATCTTTAGTGATGTCTTCTACCTCTGGGGAGTCTGCCCTTTGCCTTTTGGCTTCCTGCTGTTGGGAGGATCCACTGAGAGGAGTGGACTCTTCTCTATCTCTTTTTGTACCCCTTTCCTCATGTGCTGGGGTCTGTAAAATTGAGGCAGTTAATGGCTCAGTTTGTTGGGGTGGAATTTGCATTGCTGGAGCTGCTGGTAGCTCAGTCTGTGGAAGGACAGTTTGCCCTTGCTGCTGTTCTTGTTGCTGCTCTAGTTGCTGCCCTGGTTGCTGCCCACCTGAAGGGGCAGGCTTTTCTTTCACGGTTTCTTCATCAGCACCCATTATGCCTTTCCCTTTATCTATAGCTAGTGCTACTGTGGAGGGTGCTTGTGTGGCAGGACACGGTGGCGAGTGGATAGGTGGCAGGGCTACGTGGAGGGCCACGCGGCGCGGGGGCGGGAGATGGTGCTACGTCATGATGACGTATGGATGACATAAGGGGGAGGTGGTAACGGGGAGGGTGGTAAGCGGTTTCCCCGCACCACCTTTGGGCAAAGGCGGTATCAGGGAGGGGGGCTCCGAACAACCCCGCTGCCTGCCACGCGTCCCATGTACGGGCGGAAAACCACGTTCCCCGGATGCTAAAGGTTGGCAGCTCCAGATCTAAAAATACCCGCCCACCGTTGGATCGTGGGTGGCAGACGATCGACGGCTGGTGGGCCTTCCGACGGATCACGCAGGTTGGGGGGGGGGTCCCGCAAGCATATTAAAATATTTGATTTAATAATCTAGGCGGAGAACCTTAGGTTTAGGGTTATTTATGGGCGTTTTGGGGGTAGGGGTTAATATGCGGGGGGAAATAGGGTTAATAAGTGGATTTTAAGCAGAGGGAAATGGTTTTTGTGGAATTACTTGGGCAGAGGTGAGTGGATGGCTTAGGGGGTGGTTATTACTTCAACCCGAGGTCAGAGCAATCCCATGACAGGGTTGACCATAATCCGTGGTGGACTAATGTCTCCCTTAACAAACTTATTTAGCTATAGTGCTAAAGGGAGGGTATTTATACAATGCTGGGGATTTATACACCATGGTGTTATAATAGTGGGGGAAGGGAAAAATAAGGGATTTAGATAATAGAAGTTAGGGGTTAATATGGATGGAAGAAGTGCATGAGGAGCGAAATCACTAAGTTTATGTGAAGATAACTTAGCTTAGGGAGTAGATCAAAATGAAAAGAATTTTAGACAAGAAATGTGGCTTATAAGGGAATAAGAACCATCATAAAACCTCAGATTCTTCGATGAATCTCAACTGATGAAGGGATGTTAGTAATGAATCTAAAAGGGGAAAAATGGGACATTAGACATGCTCCTTTGCTTCGCTGCAACCTGATGGAGAAGAGGACCTTCTCAATCCATTGATATTCCTCTGCAACTATGCTATCAAACACTCAACTAGAAAGGAATGATACTTCTGCAACCCCAACTGCCTACCCATCTATTTGCCTAGCATTTTTTGTTTCTTCATGGAGGGTGCACTTAGACTTGAAGACCCTTATTTGCCTTTTCTTTTCTTTGTCTTTTTCCCTTTTGATCCTCTATCTAAGGCTATCCTTATTGCTTCCAAGGTCCCAGATTAAGCAGTTGGGAACCTTATTTCTCTACCTAGCTACTTTGTCTGCCAAGATTAAACAGTTTGGACAGACTTCTTTCTCTATTCTACAACAGACAATTGAAACATGGCATGATCCAGATTAGGCTGTTGGACCATTCATCAAAATTGGGACAACATCAAGCTATATACACACATTGTCTTCTCTTGGAAATATGGGATCTTTGCATCACCAAAGCAGAGCATATTTGTACCTTTATTTGCCAATAATGAAATATGAAACCTATTGATATAGGTAGCTAACAGGGGCCATCTTCAATAAGTGGTTGTAGAGATGTATCTTAAGTGGCTCATTCCTCTTTTTGATATCAGTAAACTGCTGTTTGATGCCTGCCTCAGCTCCCCTTTGCTGGCTTGAAGAGCTGACTTCTCCTCCAACTGTTCTTTCTTGTTCCTGCTGAAAGGAACTTGCAGATGCTTCCATGCTTGGAGGGCCCATGCCTAAAGATTGCCCTATAGGCATTTATCCCTCTGAAAGGGGATTCATTCTGTGCCTTTTTTCCCCGTGAGTTGTGGAGGTGGTGAGGGGAGTCTCCTGCTCTCTATCCCTCTTTTTTCCCTTTTCTTCTTGTTGTGGAGTCTGTAGTACTGAGGCCTCCACTGTCTTTTCTTGCCTAGGGGGCACATTTTCTTGAGCCTGTTGCTCAGTGGATATTGGGGCTTCTAAAGTTTGTTCTTGCTGCCCTGATTGCTCTTTTTCTTGTTGTTGTACTTCCTGCTGTTGCTGCTCCTCTATAGGAGGTGCCTGTTCTAGATCCATTTGTTTCTCTTTGCCTTTGCTTGAAGCCTGATAAGTGGTCCTGGCTGCTTGCTGATGTGCTGTGGAGGAAGAGGCAGCTGCTCCTATTTGCTTTTGATGTGAAGAGGAAACCTGTCCACAAGTTTCCAAGTCAGCTTCTTTTTCAATATTGCTTCTCTCTACAGCATTTTTCTCTAGAAATTGCTTCTTCTAGGGTGCCCTCTTTCCAACTCAATAAGTTGGCATACTTCTCAATGTGAGGCAATCTTACAAGGGGATAGCCACCCAATTTTTGTTTTACCCTCCTGAGAGAAATGAAATGATTAGGGTCATAAGGCACCCAGCAGAAATTGGTTTCTAAATGGAGGCTCTCTAGGATTCTGTCTGCTTCCTTCCACCCATCCTCTCTTATGTTTTACAGGAATGGGCCTAACTGTTTCCTGACCTTCAGCTGCACTTTCTTGTTCTTACTATGGAAATGGATCTGATCTGCATTTCCAAACTGCCTGAAGTATTCCAAGGCAAATAGTATCATGGGGACATATCTTGGCAGCCTGTAAGGGTCCAGCTCACAGCCATAAACTCTGATTACTTTGTGGTGTTGGTAAAAGTACCAATCACCAATGCTGTAGGTCTTAGAGAGATGAAGTATTCTTTGCATTTCATCAGTCAATCTTGGGGGAGGGACACCAAATAACAAAGTCATAGCGGGATGAATAAAAAGGTCAATGAATTCATAGTAATTGTATGGTGAATAGGAGACATGATGGAGAACTGAACTCCAAAACACAACAGACCTTGGTTTTCCCTGGGCATCAAGTTTCTTGAGAGGAATAGGGAAACCATCAGGTTGATAAAATAGGAACAGATGATATATGTATGAGGTGTATCTAAACACCCTTTCCCTTTCTAGGTTCATGAATTGCACATGAATCTTATTTGCAACATATTCAGCATAGTCATAGTGCACAGCAGGAGGCTTCCCAGGAGAAAATATGGATATCATGGCCATGATGGTGTCATCAACATCCTCAATCCCCTTGTACCCCAGGACATAGCTGATCAGGTCTACAAGCCTTTTGCCCAAGTCATTCAAATATGGATTTCCAATAGGAGGCAGTCTTACAGCTTCAGAGCTGGGCTGGACAAATAACTGATTTATTTTGATAACCTGGGCACTGGATAGCTTTCCCCCCTTCTTCAATAAGTCCATCATGGATAGAGAAGTCAATGGCCTTGCAGAATGAAAGTTTAGCATCTGATTTATGGCCTCAGGGGTGATATGGAACAGGACTGCACCTGAGGAATTAAGGACAGCTCTCTAACAGGGATCATAGTTCACACAACATTTATGGATCAAGTCTGGAAGGATTTTGACTTGAGGGAGGTTGTAGATGGGCAGGTTGGAGTCCCAAATTCCCAAAATGTCAGCTCCACTGAGGTGTTGAGCTTTTAATTCATTGAGCATATGAAGGTTAAATTTGGAACCCATTTGGAAGGTGTCTATCATCTGATAATCCCTATCCCCCATGGCCTTCCATTCCAATTCTCTTTGTGGAGCATTCAGAGGTTGAATATTCAGGGCTACTGGTGTCTCCATGGTTACTTTAGAACTCTGCTTTGTACTAGAACTGGTTTCAGTGAACAGACCAACACAGAGGAGTATTTCTTGGCACATAGAGGTGAATTGCAAGGAAAATGGGGTAAACTGCAGTGACAGCAATTGAAATACTGCACAGAGGACTGATAGAGCAAATGCTCGGCCTGAAAAACTCTCTTTATGGTGAATTAGAGCAGTTCGGGTTTTAAGTCCACGAATGCGCGGACAGACTGCAGGTTTGGTGAAAACTTGGATAAACAAGGCTCTGCAGGTGAATTTTGATTCAACAGTTGAACATGAAGGCCAACCACCGGGGATTTACTGGTAAATTCAGTGCTTTCTTACTCTTTTAAGCTATCTTTGGACATTTATGGATAAAACCAGGCGCAGGGGGAATAATTCAGATAAATACCTCGTGAATTGCCGGCAATGGTCACGAATGTAGGTGGAATTGGCGCGCCAACGGTCTTCGGGTCGATTTGTGCAGGTTGGCGACAGATTGGTCGTAAAATGAATGCAGAGGTGAGCAACAGTCGTTTTAGCAAAAGTTATAAAAAACACGATTTTCGGCCAAAATATGGACTTTTTGGGATTTTTGGCGCTTTTTTTGGATGACGTCAGCATGAAGTCATCAGGTGGGGTCAGGGTCGGATGACGTCAGCATGATGTCATCGAGTGACGTGGCAGCTTGTGAGTGGTCCATAGGGATGGTGAGGTGGCGGACAGGTTAGGGTAATGACGGGCGGGGCGATGATGCGGCAGTGAGGAGGCAGTGACGTGGTCATCTCGTGGCACTGACGTGGGTGTGGCGGGACCGGCCTAAAACCACAAGCGGTAAGTGGATTTTCTCGGACCGCCCTTAATACAGAAGTTGTTTTGTTAGAGGGCGACCCGAGAACCTGTGGGCGTGACGCGTGGCAGAGGCCTGACGTCACCCTCTGAGAGTTTCTTGGGTGCTATCTCACAGACGTCAGGCCCGACCCGATATGGATCTGGGCCGTCTGATGAAAAGACCCAGATCCGACGGTCGACGGATCGCTAAGGTGCCAGGAAAATACGGAAGAGGGTGGGGAATTAAATAATATTTTTCTTTGAAGTGCACGCCCGGCGGGGACTTTGGATTTTGGCGAATTTATATGGTTTTTCCAATGTATTTTTATGAAAGTATGCATTGCGCCAAACCTTGGATAAAGCAGAAGAGTGGGTTTTTAGTGCATTTTTGCAAATAATGCGGGTTAGGGGCAATAATGGCCTTTTACAAGGGCTTTTTGCAAATGAAGTGGGTAAGGGATCTTCAAAGGTTTCTGAAGGGAAACGAGGGGTGAGGCTTAGGTTGTCAAACTGACCAGAGGTCAATTTAATCCCTGACTTTGAACATATGGCTATAATGCCAAGGGGGGGGAATATTTATAGAATGCTTGGGGTTTATACACCATAGTGTTTATAATAGTAAGGGAAAAGGGGAACATAGGGATTTAGATAATAAGAAGTTAGGGGTTAATATGAGTGGAAAAGGTGAATGAGGAGTGATAACACTAAGTTTATATGAAAACAACTTAGCTTAGGAAGTAGATCAAAATGAAAATAATTTTACACAAGAAATGTGGCTTTTATAGAAACAAGAACCAACATAAAGCCTTGAATTCTTTCATGAACACAACTGGTGATGGGATTGTTAGCAATGAATGTGAATAGGGGGAAACAGGAAGTTAGACATGCTCCTTTGTTTTGCTACAAAATGACGGAGAAGGGGACCTTCTCTATCCACTGATGTTCCTTTATAAAAGGTTACCAAACACTCAATTGAAAGGAATGATATTTCTGCAACCCCATCTGCCTACCCATCTACTTGCCTAGCATTTTTTGTTTCTTCATGGAGGGTGCACTTAGACTTGCAGACCCTTATGTGCCTTTTTCTTTTCTTTTGGCTTTTTCTTTTGATTTTCTATCTAGAACTACCCTTATTGCTTCCAAGGTCCCAGATTAAGTAGTTGGGAACCTTAATTCTCTACCTAACTTCTGGTCTGCCAAGATTAAACAGTTTAGACAGACATCTTTCTCTATTCTACAACAGAAAATTGAAACATGGCATGATCCAAATTAGGCTTGTGGACCATCCATCCAAAATTGAGTCATCATCAAGCTATGTACACACATTGTCTACCCTTGAAAATATGGGATCTTTGCATCACCAAAGCAGAGCATATTTGGAACTTTCTTTGCCAATCATGAAATATGAAACCTATTGGTATAGGTAGCTAATAGACTCAATGAGTTAGGGATTTTATTGCCTGAACAATCTTCCGTTCTTTGTTCCAGGCTTTTCTGGAGCATCCTCCCTCTTTAGCGTTTTTCTTTTTGCTTTACCCAGTCTGAGCTTCAGGATCTTTTTCAAACATGCTGCTTTTGTGTGCCTTTGACTCTGAGTCTTGGATAGTCTATTTTCATCAGTGTTTGTTGAGTGATACTCTGGAATCCGCGGCCCTGCTGCATGCGGCATCCATCTGCGAAGGCATCTCCTCTCTGTTCTTCTAGTATTGGCGCTTTCCCCTTTTCCTTAGATGTTTCCTGCATATAGATTTATATTAGTTGCTGCCTTGCAGTTTACGCAAAGGAAAAGAGAAATGACAAAAAGATTGACATGAAAGCTTTAAGTTCTAATGAATGCATAATCATGACATTCATAATGACTTGACTCTTCGAAAAATGCAACACGATCATCCTTGGATACTCAGGCGTGCAATCATTAATTTCCCTTAAGGTGCGCGCTCAATTTTGGGTTTACAGATCATGCTGAAGAAACATTGCGATGAGTGGTTTCTGCAATTCAAATCGCAGCAATTAATAGTCTCATTCATCGCAGATCGCAAATCGCAAAATCGCAGGTCGTAATATCGCAGATCGCAGATCGCAATATCGCATTTTTCATTTGATCACTGTGCGCTGCTTATGCGACGTTGCGATATGCGACGTCGCATATCGGCCATCGGCGATTCCTTTTTGTTTTCTTTTAAGGGCGCTTTCAAAATATGCAATGCGATGAATTTCGCATCGCTTCTTTGCAGCTTATTTATGTGCATAGGGAAACGCTTCACTCTCTCTTTGCGATGCGATATAGCTTTTAGGGAGTTAAATACAAAAATTTTGATAAAAATATTTTTGGGATTTTTTGTTAAGGGTCCCCCTTTGCTTGATGTTATTGCTAATATCAAACAAAGAGGGGAGGGTTTTGGTGACCACAACAGGCCCTTAGGGCGCAGCTGCAGGAGTTATAGGTGCTGCCCCCTCAGGTGGGTACAGTTTCTACCCACCTCATAGCAGGATCCTTGGTAGTAGAGCAGATGTTGTGTGCATGGATGGAAACATGGTAGTGTTGCCAGAAGGAGCCCTAGTGAAAACAAATGTGATCGATAGATTTTCAATTAACATGTTTAAAGGCATTGGAATTAATTTGGCTGCCCTTCATGAGAGATGTTGTATTTGCTATAGGATGGGATAATGGTAGAACTACAAGCTACGGAGAGTCACACCATCCAAGTTCTTAGTGAACATAAGATAAACATGGAATAAATCACCTTGCGACACAACGAATTAGTGTTGTAAAGTCAACACTTGGAGCAGATGGTAGATGACACTTGCAAACGCATCCCGGAGCTGGCCATCCCAACAGATATATCGGTAGAGGTGCAAATCCACCAATTGGCAACCGGAGTCTGCGAGGCCAAGGAAGAAATGACAAAGGTTCAGCTGGAGCTGAATCTTTAGATCATCGAGTTGCAGTTGAAGACACAACCTTGCACTCCCCCAGAAGTCAAAGAACAACGCGCTAACGCTATCGCAGTAGGTGGACGCGGCACAACATAAATAATAAGTTCTCAAAGCACATGTTCCTCCATGGATTGACGAGGCCTTCACAATCAAGAGGGATATCAAAGGAAACTTCGCACACGTATTGGGGATGCACACGCATATACAAGGAAGCACGCCAGACACAAAGGTCTCAGAAGAACATATGCATCAGGTTCAACAAGTAGTATCTTAGTGCGCGAAGGCATCGATACCATTCAACAACAGTTGGATGGACTCCACGCCAAGATTTCCACGCTGACAGAGTGACTCGAAGGTGAGTCATGATGTTTATGTCGGGCGCCTGTTGGCCGTGGAATCCCCCCAAGGCATGTTTTGGGGCTCAAAGCCCAAGTTTTGACTTGATATGGTGGTAAAGACTCTACAAATTGTGGGCGCGGAGTGCGAAATGTATGTTAGAGTCATAGGGTAGTCCGTCCAAAGTTTTGAGTGTAGTGTCAGCCTACCCATGCTCTGTGGACCATGGGATTGTATAAATAGAGTTAGGCTCTAATTTGTGAAGAAAGATAGAAGGAATGGAATCTAATAGATAGTAAGTAGAAGCACAGAGCAAGTGTCTAAGTGTGTCTTGGGTCATAGAGTAGGAAAAAGGCTCTATAGCTAAGTGAGTAAAGGCTTAGTTGTCCGCCAAAGATAAGGTGAAATAACCTAATTTCCAGTCTGTATAAATCTGACCATCTGTTGTTCATGAAAAACTTGGCCACCACACTTATCATCTCCAATATTTTTATGGGAATATGGACTCACTTCCTGTCAATGGACAATATTTAAAGTAGTATTTTAAATTATAGTCTAGGGTTGTGTCCTACCCTATGTAAATAGCCCATTTTCATTGTTTTGTTCATTTGTTTTTCATGTCCATCCTTTTCCACTGTCTTTGCATTTTGTGAATGAGTCTCATATGAAGTATGTGTTTGGTTCCAATGCATATAGAAAGATTGAAAAGGGACTTGTGACACTAAAACGTTTGGCCAACCTTCAATCATTCTTCTTCCTCTTGGTTTACACCTTTTGGTCAATGATGTTTTGATGAAAAACATAATCCTTTTGTAAGGAAGTCTTTGTGTCGAACCATGATATCAATATCTATTATAAGAACCTCATTCCTATACTCAGTTCTTTATGTTTCAATGTTTCCATGCTGATCCAATGAAGTAGAGAAGGACAAGGGGAAAATGTAAATGAGCATACTAATATTACAGTTATATATATATATATATATATATATATATATATATATATATATATATATATATATATATATATATATATATATATATATATATATATATATATATATATATATATATATATATATATATATATATAAAAACTTTTATGAAGAAACAACCTCTTTTTCCCTTGATAATTTAGGATCCCTCTTCTACCCCATGTAATAAATTAGTGTTGAAGCACAATCCTATAAATAAAAATAAGTAAATAATGAAAGAAGAGAAAAGATTCTTAAGTAGAGAGGTGAAGCAAGTAACTTCACCGAGGTACTATCCAGGCTTGCTCACACTAAAGTGATTCTTTTGTTCTTATAGTTACTTTTTCGGGGTACTGTCAAAGAATTTTGGTAGTGGAGCAACAGAACAAATGAACACTAAGACTTTGAATATCTAAAACTCATGAACTACGCCACCCTTCTCCTGGATCAAAGTGATTATGATATGGCCGGCTTTAGTTATGTGTTGAACTAAGAGAGTGATGAAGTAGACTATGTCTATAAACCAGGTAATTGGGGAAGCCAAGGTAATCTGCATGATGAGCCAATACTTCCTAAGATATTATACCTTACAAAAGTATTAGGCCAAGGCATAGGAGTTGGAGTTCAACCAGTATGCTTCCAAGTGTTGTTGTTGTTATTATCACTTAGATTTTCCTTGAAGTTGTTGGAAGAGGAAATAGGTCCGAGGTAACCACAAACCAACTTTTAAATACAGATTCTAGCCAATATGTACTTAGAGAGGGCTCTCTCTTTATGATTTAGCTTGGTTTTAAAAGATATTAGGCTAGTTGTGAAATTTAGGAGTTTTGTTTGAATTTGGGTAGTGAGATTCAATAGCACAGGGGTAAAACTGAGTAGTTCAAGCCATTGGGCTAATGAAGTCAAAGAATATGGCTTAACTAGACTTGGTTTCTTAACAAAGATGGTTTCACAGGGCAAGATGGTCAAACAGGGAACAAATGGCAACTTGAGATAAATGGAATGGGTTTGAAATGGGTGAAGGGCAGTTAAGAATCCTTCAACACATTCACAAAAGTAACTTGAATGATTATTACTAAAGAGTAGTTAAGAATTCTTTAATAAATAATCAAAATAAATGAACTAGAAAACAGGAGCAATTAAGATTTCACTATTTATACTAATTTAGAAGAAAACATGGATAATAATAACGATTGAAAATAGAGTGCAATCAAGCATGTTCTGGATTATTCTTTTTCATTTAGCATTCAGAGGTGAAACATAGATGATATAATAAATAAGGAAAACATTAAGAAAAAAGGTATAGAGGACTTATTGATCTGGTGTTTGCTTCAAGAAATCTATGAAAAGTCCTTTGCTTCAATTCTTTATCCAGTAAGCCATACAAAATTTGGTCCAATCAGCACTTTATTCCAAAATAGTCAATGTTACAACTATGTCTACCAATCCACCCTGAATACTCCAATTGAGGAGGTATTTATACAAAAAATATTTACAAAATATCTCATAACAGAGTGACATATATTCTAGTGATGACTAATTATTTTTACAGAAAAATAGAGACAACTAGTCTCAAAGATAGGAGGAAAGTGAACTGCTGTTGTGTTGTTCCTTTTCTCGATGAATGTGTTGGAGGTAGGCCCTTTTATTCAGCTTGTTGTTGTCCTCTTTAGTAACTATGTGTTCGCTTCCCTGTTTTGACCAATACTTTTCACCTATTCTGATACAGTTCAACCAATTTGACCCCTTTTCATCTTTGTTCATCTTGCTATGGTGAAAGCCCAAAATTTATATTTTACCAAAAGTAAATTTACAAAATTTTCAACATATCTTCCCACCATTTTGGCTCTGGAATGCTGTGTTTTTTAAGTTTCCTTAGAGTTTCATCAGTCTCTGTATATCTGAAAAATTAGGCTGGATTTGGAACAAGTGTTTTACCTCATGCTTAATATAGAAAAATTTCTCCAAGTTGTCATAGAGAACTCGGCTTGTGGGGAGCATTGAGGGCCACAAAATTTAGAGCTACAGGGGTTTCCATATTTGGTTCTGGTGGATTCAAAATGGAATTCAGGCTCTCTGGGAGGAAAATCGACCAAACAACAATTTTGGGGACTGTTTATGGTGACACTGTTATGAAACCAGCTCAAGAAAAGATAGAAAAGATAGATCAACGCCTTAGAATTCCTGCCTCTTCGAGGGGGACACCTCCTTTACATTACATAAATGAACAATTATTGGATGATACAAATGACAAAACCTCCTTTCTAATATAGGAGTCTAAGGAGCCACAATATAATCTAGCCGACCTAACAATAACAATAGAGGGATTCTATGGGGCACAAAAATAACAACATGGGGGTAATAGGGGCACAAAAATTTAAATAAGGGGTATAACTGCAATAGTAATGGGGTAATCACTGGTATTATAGGGACCCAATAGACACAGACTACTCTAGACTTGAATTTTGGCCCTCTCAGGTAGAATTTTCAGTAGAAAACCGAAATTATAGGGTTTCAGTGAAAAATGGATAAATACCTGTGTCAAAGAACTGAATAATGCAATGGCAGGTTGGGCGACCGGTCCCGGGCCGAGTTACTGTGAATTTCTCGAGCTGGTAGCGGTTGGAGAGCTTAGCAGTTGACTTTGGACGATGTTTTGCATGGGAACACAGTTGCAGCGTATTATAATGAAAATGACGTTTTATCCTTTTATTTAACAAAACATGAGGTTGGCGGGGTTTTTTGGTTTTATTGGGCAGATGACGCAAGCGGTGATGTGACATTTTGTCGTTAGCAGAGGGTGGTAAATGGTAAGCACTCGCACCGCTTTTGGGGCTAGGCAGTTTTGGACGGAGGGCGAGCGAACATATGGAGCGGACGACGCGTGGCGGAGGTATGGGCAGAAAACCGCCTGGTGATCGCGAGTTAAAGTGCGGTCACCAGGGGGGACGTGATATCGCTGTCGACCGTCAGATGAAAAGGCAGAGATCGGATGGCGGACGGGCGTTGGAGATGGCGGGGATTTAATACAGCGGGGCCCAACACAATAAAACATATTTTAATCGTATCGGGGGCATAGTGATTGGTCGGGGGATGGTTATTAATTAACCCAGATGGTTAATTAATCCCATTTTTCGTGCGGCAGGGAAGGTTCTTAATGAATCACATATTGATTCATTAATCCTCCTTTAACTGTATTTACGGTTATAATTAACCAGGGGTAGAATATATAGAATTTGGGGTTTTTTATGTATTTAAATAATACGGGGGGTAAATGTTAAGCGGGAATTATATAATATAAGTCAAAGGTTAATATGACAATGAAATGGAAAAAGCGCCAAGTATAAAAACCTTTAATGAGTGTATTTAACTTAGGCTTTAAGTGAGAAAAGGGTTTTCAAGTGATATTATGCATTATTTCTAAGTAAAATAGGATTTTACTTAGAAAAGCTTTACGAAATGAAATGAATGGTTTATGAATGATGTTAAGTACTTAAGCTTTTAAATCATTGGGCAGAGAGTCCGGTCCCTCCAAAAGTCAGAGAAATGCTTTGAGCCACTTTGATCTTCAAATACTTTAATGCTTTTGGGGGAATTAGTGAAATCTTTAGGGAAAAATGTGATGGGAAGTTAATAATTTAACTTTGTTTTGCTTGTACTGCATCAATTAAAATGTCTGCCTTGTACTTGTGATAAAAGAGGAAGTTAACACATTTCATAGACATTATTCATCACAAGTAATTCTGCAATGCCATCTACCTACCCTACCTACTTTAACCTGGCATTTTTTCTTCTTTATTTGGGTGCACTTGGACTGGCAAACCCTTATTACACTTTTTCTTTTACATATGAAAGTCTATCTAAATCTAACCTTTTTACATCCAAGGGCTCAGTTTAAACTGTTGAGCTCCTTTTATTTACTCTACCTATCTACTTATCTGCCAAGATTAAACAGTTTGGTTAGATTTTATTCTCTATCTCTATAGCATGAAATTGAAAAATGAATGAGCCAAGTTTAAACAGTTTGACTCTTCATCAATTGTGGCATAAATTACAAGTTCCAGACAATTTGATTATTACATAAGCGTAAAAAGTAGTGGCATTTAGACTTACACATTTTCCTGGCCTATTTTTGTTTGCGGTTCATTTCTCCTCATTTTTTGACCATTTTATTATTTTCACCCTTTGATTTTTCTTTTAGGGTATACTCTATTTAGATTTTTTAAATTTTTTTATTTTTGGACAATATGGAAAGGTTTGCAACAAGAAAAGGTATGAACATATTATAGAGATCATCAAGTCAATCATGAAATATGACACCTATTGGTATAAGAGCATAACATTGGATCCACTTGGGGATGGCTTTTCTTGGTGGAAAGTCAAGAACAGCAGGTCACATGGCCTTCGAATGATTTTGGCTGAACTATGGAATCTTTTTTTCTTGTTGCTTTATTGCATGTATGACAGTTACACTTCTGAAGCTTAGGGCCTTCTCTTCAGGCTTCAACTCCAACAAGTTAGCATCCAATCAACACCAAACATTTATTCTTCCTCCCTGAATCCCACTTGAGCACCTTGTAACTTAGGTAGGCATCTTCAGTCTTGGTCTTTTTATCAAAAGTCTTTTTAACATTTTCCTACACAACTTGAGATCTGACTTGAAGCTAAAAGGTGTTGCAACCTTCAAACCAAATTAGTAAATCATCAATATCTTACGGCCTTTGGATTGGATTCAAATCTTTAAGGATTTATTTCATAATCTACTGAAAAATGAATTAAATCAAATTGAAATCCTACCTACTTACTCTAATCAGCTTTCTGACTGCTAGTTAGGTAAAATGAAACAACGAAGGAAACCACTCAAGAATCATATACATTGGTGACCTTTGTTTCCTTTGCTTGTTGGCGGTTAAAATTGAGACCTTAAAATCGAATATAGCTTTGTTAACCTTTGAGAAGATAAGAACATTCTTGATTTCCTTTCTTGACTCTAGAAATTGTACAAAAGGATCTTGTAAAATATATACAGTATTCTTGAACTGATTCAAACAATTGTACATCTGTTGTGTATGGCCTGCATGCCATGAAACTGAAATGTCATTTTTACCTTTACCACGCTGCATGTTTTCAACTGATCTTTGTGATGATGTTTCTACTAATGGTAGTGTCTATATGGTGAAACTATTATCATTTTGATTTTGACTCTCATAGTCTATTAACGGAGAGAAATTCTGATTGCATTCATCATCAAACTCATCAGTTATGGGATCATGACAAACTTGGAAGGATTGATGCAACTTATTACATATAGGTTTAACTAGAAATAAGTTTCTACAAGCTGCATACCCTTCTCTTTAGAGATTTTATACCACATTCCCTTTAAAAACTGAAATGATTCAAAATAAAGAGGCAAACAAGCTTCACTTATTTCCAATTTTTCTACATTTTCTTCCTCACTTCCATAGCTGAAATGGACAAGCTGGTCACTATTCTCAAGTTGGTGAAACTGGATTTCCTTATTCCCAATACTAGCCTCTGATTTCTCTGTAAAGTTAGTTTGGATTTGAAGAACATAATTATCACCATACTGATCATATTTGGGAAAATCATCAAAAGAAGTAATGTCATCAAACACACACTTTAGATCAGGATCTTTCTCCTCCACATATTTCTTTATAAATCTATCTTCTTATCTATGGTAGTTGGAATTAGCAAGAATTTTTTTATGATTATTAATCTCTTCTTGTACTGATGGCTGCAATATATTGACCAAAGGATAATGGTAATCCTTCCATATAAGATCTTCTGGATGATTTGTACCAGGAAAACAAACCTCATTCCAAACTGCTGCTTGATTTAAGTGATTGGTCAATTGTTTCTCCTCCTTATTATCCATTATAGCCAAGTGCTCTAAATACTCTTGATCTTCATCAAATATAACAACCTTATCACATACAATAGAAAAATCCTTATCATTATATTTTTAATATAGAAGCTTGCAAGGGAGTTGCAAACTCTCATTAATTTTAGATGAAAGATCATGATTTATCAAAGTATGTTGTCTTTTTTTTTTTTTTTTTTTTTTTTTTTTTTCTACAGTGGAATCGGCAACAGGGGAAGCCTCGCGACTCGTGTTACACGGGGTTGATTATGACCGCTACCTATATAACCACTGGGAGCATGCGCCCGCCCCTCTCCACAGCTCCGTTTTAGTCTGGGGGATTTGAACTCGTGACCTTCAGTGCGGAGTCACCTTTCTAACGACTTCCCGCGATGTGATTACCAACTCGCCTACCCCCATGGGGCTGTATGTTGTCTTATTTCATTTACATGCAAGGAAATAAAATTTGTGGCATGCTTTTCATCAAATAAATTTGACTGGTCTTTAACTTATGAAGAAACCACTACTTGTTGAAATTGGTCTTCTGGTTCAATATTTTTAAGCTCTATCGCCTCTACCTCCAAATTTTCGGATTGTTGTTGGTTTTTCTATTTGAGCAAGTTCAGGGAACTGAATTTCTTCTTTATTCTGATTAGTTTGTTGTGTTGCAAGAATTGTTTCCTATGGGGAAACTTCATGGGTTTCTGAACAACATACATCATCTTTTTCTTTTTGAGGGGAAGATAATTCAAGCAAGGCTTCCACTTTTTGAAAAGGCTTTTCTTCTAAAACCTCTAATATTTCATGATCCATGAATTGATCATCATCATCATAGTAATTTTCAAGATATTGAATAAAAATTTCAAAATTGTCACAGTAGTCTTGAATTAGCAATAGAGATGAATAACTTTCCTTGTATTTGTCATGAAATGCAGCATGAAAATGCTTTAAAGAACATATGCTAGAGGCTGGTAAATTTTCATACCAAGATCTAGATTTTTCTTCTAAAGTTACCATAAATATTTTCATAAGACAATCTTCATGGAATTTGACTTTAAACTTTCGAATGTGCATATGAAATTTTAATAAATGTAAAGTAGCATCATCTCCTATTTCATCTTTAAACAATGGAATATTTTTTGACCAATCAAATTTGGGCAAAGGGTTTGGAAAACCTAGAATCTTTGACCTATCCAAAGGAGCATACCTGCGTTGATTTGTTAAATTCATCTTGAAGACACTTAATGCTAAAATTGAGTCACCATAGGTTCTCAACAATTATGGATTCTTTTAGTAATGGAGTCTTGAGTATTTGAGGCTTCTTGATTGGAAAGTGATCATCATAAGATTCAAAAGGATGATATATATTTACAATTTTCACGGGAAAATAATTAAAAATAATTAATCTAAAATCTTCTCTAAAATAAAATATACATTGGAAAACTCTATCAATTTAGAAAGAACATAATGTCTTCGATAACAATCCATGTTAAAAGCCTGATCTTTTCATACAGTTCTTTCAAGTTTGTTCCTCCAATGGAGTCTTAGTTGTGAAATTGACGTGGAGTCGCGAAGTGGATGATTTTAACCTTTGTGTGTATGATCCCTTTCCACCATCATAGATCAGATCTAAACCTGTAAAACAATTCTGAAGACAAAGTTAGTTCTCTAGGAAACCAAATTTTGAGTATATTATGATTATTTTGCTTTTTTATGAATTTTCAAAACAACTTCTATGATTTCTTAAAGAGGCTTTAGATATGAGATTTAAACTTTCTTAAATATTTATTTGACAAGAGGAACTAATTAAGTGTTTGAAACTAGATGTTCAATCCATAAACTAGACCAGAGATAGACTGAAGCAACATTTATTTACTTGTGCAATTGCAAAGCAAGAGCAGTTCAAAGGCTACCTGGCTAACTTCAGGCTTCGTCTATAGTTTATAAAGTAAACAATAGTAACAAACAAATTAATTAGATCCCCAATGGAGTCACCACTATGTTATCACTCTGATTTTCCTTGAAGTTGTTGGAAGAGGAAAGGGGTCCGAGGTAACCACAAACCAACTTTTAAGTACATATTCTAGTGAATCTATACTTAGAGAGGGCTCTCTATTTATGATTTAGCTTGGTTTTAAAAGATATTAGTCTAGTTGTGAAATTTACGAGTTTTGTTTGAATTTGGGTGGTGAGATTCAGTAGTAGAGGGGTAAAACTGAGTAGTTCAAGCCATTGGGCTAATGGAGTCAAAGAAGATGGCTTAACTCGACTTGGTTTCTTAACAAAAAATGGTTTCACAGGGCAAGATGGTCAAATAAGGAACAAATGGCAACTTGAGATAAATGGAATGGGTTTGAAATGGGTGAAGGGCAGTTAAGAATCCTTCAACACATTCATGGAAGTAACTTGAATGATTATTACTAAAGAGTAGTTAAGAATTCTTTAATAAATAATCAAAATGAATGAACTAGAAAGTAGGAGCAATCAAGATTTTAATGTTTATACTAATTCAGAAGAAAACATGGAGAATAATAATGATTGAAAACAGAGTGCAATCAAGCATGTTCTAGATTATTCTTTTTCGTTTATCATTCAGATGTGAAACATAGATGATATAATAAATAGGGAAAACATTAAAACAGATGGTATATAGAACTTATTGATATGGTGTTTGCTTCAAGAAATCTGTGAAAAGTCCTTTGCTTCAATTCTTTATCCAGTAAGCCATACAAAATTTGTTCTAATGAACATTTTATTTCAAAATAGCCAATGTTAAAACAATGTCTATGAATCCAACCTCAGTACTCCAATTGAGGGGGTATTTATATAGAAAATATTTACAAAAATATCTCATAAGAGAGTGAGATATATTCTAGTGATGACTAATTATTTTTACAGAAAAATAGAGACAACTAGTCTCAAAGATAGGAGGAAAGTGAACTGCTGTTGTGCTGTTCCTATTCTCGTTGAATGTGCTGGAGGCAGGCCCTTTTATTTGGCTTGCTGTTGTCCTCTTTAGTAACTTTGTGCTGGTTGTCCCGTTTTGACCAATACTTTTCACCTGTTCTGATACACTTTGACCTGTTTGACCCCTTTTCATCTTTGTTCATCTTGCTATGGTAAAAGCCCAAAATTTACATTTTACCAAAAGTAAATTTACAAAATTTCCAACATATCTTCCCACCATTTTGGCTCTGGCAATCTGTGTTTTTGAAGTTTCCTCAGAGTTTCATCAGTCTCTGTATATCTGAAAAAATTAGGTTGGATTTGGAACAAGTGTTTTACCTCATGCTCAATATAGAAAAAGTTCTCCAAGCGGTCATAGAGAACTTGGCCTGTGGGGAGCATTGAGGGGCGCGACATTTAGAGATACATGGGTTTCCATATTTGGTCCCTGTGGATTCAAAATGGAATTCGAGATTTCTGGGGGGAAAATTGACCAAACTTAAAGTTTGGGGACTGTTTATGGCGACACAAACTACTCTAGACTTGAATATTTGGCCCTCTCAGGTAGAATTTCAGTAGAAAACCAAAATTACAGGGTTTTAGTGAAAAATGGATAAATACCTCTATCAAAGAACTGAATAATGCAATGGCAGGTTGGGCGACCGGTCCTGGGCATAGTTATTGTGAATTTCTCAAGCTGGTAGCAGTTGGAGAGCTTAGCAGTTGACTTTGGACGATGTTTTGCATGGGAACGCATTTGCAGTGTATTATAATGAAAATGATGTTTTATCTTTTTATTTAACAAAACATGAGGTTGGTGGGGTTTTCTTTGTGTTATTGGGTGGATGACATAAGCGGCGATGTGAAGTTTTCTCATTAGCAGAGGGTGGTAAACGGTAAGCACTCACACTACTTTTGGGGTAGGTGGTTTTGTACGGAGGGCGAGCGAACATATGGAACAAACGACGTGTGGTTGAGGTACGCTCAGAAAACTGCCTGCTGATCGCATATTGCCATATATCGTTGTCGACCTTTGGATGAAAAGGCAGAGATCGGATGGTGGATGGGTGTTGGATATGGTAGGGATTTAATGTAGTGGGGCCCCTCACAATAAAACATATTTTAATCGTATCTGGGGCATATTGATTGGTCGGTGGATGGTTATTAATTAACCCAAATGGTTAATTAATTCCATTTTTCGTGTGGCAAGGAAGGTTCTTAATGATTCATTAATCCTCCTTTAACTGTATTTACGGTTATAATTAACCAGGGGTGGAATATATAGAATTTGGGTTTTTGTTATGTATTTAAATAATACAGGGGGGTAAATGTTAGGTAGGAATTATATAATATAAGTCAAAGGTTAATATGACAATGAAATGGAAAAAGTGCCAAGTATAAAAACCTTTAATGAGTGTATCTAACTTAGGCTTTAAGTGAGAAAAGGGCTTTCAAGTGATATTATGCATTATTTCTAAGTAAAATAGGATTTTACTTAGAAAATATTTACTAAATTAAATGAGTGGTTTATGAATGATGTTAAGTACTTAAGCTTTTAAATCATTGGGCCGAGGGTCCGGTCCCTACAAAAGTCAGAGAAATTCTCTGAGCCCCTTTGATTTTCAAAGAATTTAATACTTTAGGGGGAATTAGTGAAATATTTAGGGAAAAATGTGATGGGAAGTTAATAATTTAACCTTATTTTTCTTGTACTGCATCAAGTAAAATGTCTGCCTTGTACTTTCGATAAAAGAGGAAATTAACACATTTCAGAGACATTATTCATCACAAGTAATTTTGTAACGCCATCTACCTGCCCTACCTACTTTAACCTGGCCTTTTTTCTTCTTTATTTGGGTGCACTTGGACTAGCAAACCCTTATGACAATTTTTCTTTTATATATGGAAGTCTATCTAAATCTAACCTTATTACATCCAAGGGCTTAGTTTAAACTGTTGAGCTCTTTTTACTTACTCTACCTATCTACTTATTTGCCAAGATTAAACAGTTTGGTCAGATTTTATTCTCTATATCTATAGCATGAAATTGAAAAATGAATGAGCCAAGTTTAAACAGTTTGCCTCTTCATCGATTATGGCATAAATTACAAGTTGCACACAATTTGATTATTACATAAGAGTAAAAAGTAGTGTCATTTATACTTGCACACTTTCCTGGCCTGATTTTGTTTGGGGTTCATTTCTCCTCATTTTTTGACGATTTTATTCTTTTCACCCTTTGATTTTTCTTTTAGGGTATACCCTCTTTAATTTTTTTTAATTTTTTGATTTTTCGACAAGATGGAAACCTTTGCAACAAGAAAATGTATGAACATATTATAGAGCTCATCAAGTCAATCATGAAATATGACACTTATTGGTATAGGAGCATAACAGTTGCTACAACACCCTCCACAATTTTTGCCTACATCTAAATTTGAGAGCCTAATTTGAATTTCGATGCTATCGTTTCTAGTAGTAGGAGTCTTTCCATGTGTTTTCTCTAAGTCCTAAATTCCCTTTTGGAGGAAAATAAATGTGTCCTATTTTGCGATGGGAGTTGTCACATGTCACATAAGTGTAGTTATGGCTCACTTCAAGGGGTAACTTTTATGAAAATGAGTCATAGTTATCATGTAGACATGTACTATACTCATTCCAAAATTTCCATTTGTCAGACAAGTGTCATCACTGCCATCATAAAGTGTATATTTAACATCGCACTTCCAGGAAGTTATTGCATTGCCATCACATTGAGGGTATCATTTTGTTCACTTTTTCTAAGTGATAATGTCGTGTCATCGATTTTTTTTAGTGTGTGATCATGTAAAGCCTTGTCCTTGTTCAATTTGACCTCATTGATCTCGCACTTAGAAAAATTGTGAAAAGTTGTTACCTGAGCAACTTAGCTTCACTCAGTTGTCCTGAACTACATAATGTGAACTTTCATCCCTAAATCTCAATGCTTTCCTCTGGAAGTGTATAATATGTATTTTATTCCTCCAAGAATTGTGCACTGCACCAGTCTCAATGCTCATCCATGACCCCTTGAGCTATGAAACTACACAAAATACCCTCTAGTTATCTTTCTTCTTTACACTGTGTAGTGTCAAGCCTCAAGCTTCCATCTTGACTCCTTGAACTATGCAATTGTCCAACCCCTAGGCCACTCACCCTCCATAACTATGCAGTGGCAACTTCAAATATGAAGCCTCAGGCTTACCTCCTTGAGCTCCTCAACTGCGCAACCACCCTACCCTGGCCTTCTTGAATTGCACACAACACAATCTCAAGCCGCATTCCTTTCCCTTAACCTCTTGAGTTCTGCAACTGCGTAATCCCTGAGCTAACCTCTCAGTCCAAAACCTAGTTCCATCTTAGTTAGTGATTTTCATGAAATATGTTAGACTAGGGGCTTTTGGACTAATGTTGTCTTTTCATGAGTGGATTTCAGTTGTATGTATTATATATTTCTATATTGACAACATAATGATGAAGTGGATGAAGAAGGAAAACCTACTAAAGGAGACCCTGTAGCTGCAAAGGTAAGTTGATCATTGAACAAGAAGATGAAGGGACACCTTATTGTGATAATAGCTAGAGAATAGGATCATAATGAAGACACCCTACCTTCAAGTCTTATGGAGAAGTAAGAAGGAGAACATGTATCATCTTTCAAGAAGACACTAAGGTATCAGTAGAAAGAATGGATTGAAATTTAAAATATCATCAGTCAATCCCTGTCATTATTTTCATGCCATGTCTTCTCAATTTGTCATGTGAAGATGTTATATAAGTCATCATTTTTTACATCATGTGTGGGAATGATTATTGAATTTTGAATATATGATAAATGTAGTGTAAAGTGGAAGTCCAAGAGTCATCTATATAATGTGAAAAGTCATGAATGAGCCAAAAGATCATATTGGAATCAAACAATCATGAGGGTAGTCCAAGAGTCACAAGGGAGGTGAATACTCACCCCATTTGTTATGTATACAACCTCAAATCTCATGAAAAGGACTTTTATCCTTGGCTCCTCCTACTAGGTATTAGAGAGGAAGATAGTTCTTTTGGAGGATAAAATGGTTTCTCTATTTCTCTACTATTGGAGATAATGGTGTTCATTATACTAATGTATATTGGAACTTTTTCTTAATACTCGAAGCTATTTGAGCCAACACATTTTTATGCTTATGTCATAAATGTCGTAAGACTATTCTTTGAATGTTTATGATATATGTTGTTTTCATCTATACTAAAGAGATCCAACTATTTTAGTGGCTTGGGTTCTTATCCTATTGAAGGTGTGTTGTATACATTGTTTCAACAATCATGACTTATAGGTGAACTGCTTTGATAGTTGATCGACGAATCATTCATATATATATTCTCGTGTGTCTTTACTAGATCAACACTATCACTTCTATTTTAGAGGCTCACTTTTCATTCCCCTCTGGTAGAAGAACCTTGATACATTCTACAAATGGACATTCCACAAGGCATACTCACTTGTTCATCCAAAATTACATGGACATTACTCTCTTTTGTTGACCATCATAGCTAAGGAAAATCGATACGAACATATGACAATCGAGCCTTATTTATGGAAGGGCTCCCACACCGAAAGGTGTGAAGTCTAATTGGGTCTTCTCATCGGGGAGACCCCCTTGCATGTTGGTAGGATTGAGAACTATCAACAATACCTTACTTCACTTTCTATCATTTCTAAGGTCGTATAAGGCGATGAGAAATTTGGCTTCCAGTTCTACTAATTGATGATTGTCTTCTTCATCTACCTCATTGATCCAAAATGGAGCCAGTTTTACCTCCAGATCAAAGTCTTAAAATCCATATGAAAGTCAGATTAACTCAAAGTGATCATCTATATGATTCCAATGGTGTGAACGGTGCATAAATCTGAGTCTGGATGAAGAAGTTAGATCCAGTCAAAGTTTTCAGAAAATTAGGGAAATACCAAAGGTCAATAGTCAATGGTCAACGGTCGATGCCTACATCAGCAGGGACACGTGTCAACCTAGGAATGAACCACAAGTCTTGGATGATGTCAGTAGAGGAGGTGACATGGAAGATTGTCATTGGTTCATATGGGCCAATTCGGTGCTTACACGTGGCAGCCTAGATTTTGCCCAATGTGGCTTATTTCCAAAAATTTGGGGATCATGGAGGAACGAACCCTTGATCTCCTAGAATGGCTACGTTTTCACTAGAACCAGCTCACCAGATGAGTTACCACATGTCTTGGTAACGAGAGCGAATAGGTTGTATTCATTGTGTATCAGGTTTTTCATCGGAAAAAGGCTGGACGGTCAGGGTCAACCCCGCAATTGTTAGACCTTTGATAATTATCATTATCATATAGTTTGAAACACATTGAAATATCCCACATTCACCGCAAGTCAAACAATAGGTGGTATATTCATACCATATGATTAATGTTTAAACCAATGGATATATCATATATCACCACGAAATGAACCATATATGTTGTAACAACATAAAAAAATGGTGGAATGCTCAG
This sequence comes from Pinus tabuliformis, assembly GCA_031772625.1. Classification (NCBI taxonomy): domain Eukaryota; kingdom Viridiplantae; phylum Streptophyta; class Pinopsida; order Pinales; family Pinaceae; genus Pinus; species Pinus tabuliformis. The sequence goes on along the minus strand of CM062820.1, from coordinate 1,435,565,974 downwards.
GCGGGGGTTTCGAACCCTTGACTTACCAAAACCATATATATATGCAACACTTTAACACACCTCTGCTAACCAAGATGTTAAGGGGTGGGACTTTGTTAACCAATCCACCAATAGTTTATGTAAACAGTTGTGGGTACTGAACCCGCCATACCACCAATACGCAGACCGAGGTAGTTTGGAGCAGGCCGAGGTGGTTTTGTGTTAGCAGAGAGTGGTTTTGCAGGGACAAAGGTGGGTTTTGACAATTCTAGGGGGTCTAGAGGTCACAGTGGCCAAATAAGGTCGAGTTTATACTCATTTGACTTGAAATTTCAAGTTGAATGCAACGGTGAGGTCCACTTTCTTATTTGACATTCTGTTTTTGAGCTCATAACTTTAACAAAATTTTGAAGGCAAAATAAAGAGGTCAGCGCTAGACGCTAAAGGACCAGGAGACATAGCCAAGAAGTCTGGTGAGCTCCTTTATTAAATTTTGATGTGTTGATGTGTTTGAATGTGTTTTCAACTTGTTTATGTGTTTATTTATTTGCAATATTTTCGATCCGCTGCACTAAGTAACATAAGAAACTTCACGTGAAGTTTATAATGCCTTTTTCATAATCGGATCAAGTGGTATCAGAGCAGCAAGGTTTTTAAGGTTTGAGAAGTTTTGTGTGAAGATTTGAATTCTTACTAGGTTGAGGCTCGGACGAGGTGAAGGTGAACTTGTTGAGGTGAATCCGGATATTGAAAGGGTCTTTTCACAAAGAAGAATGGCAGATGAAACTCCACTTGGGTCAGAATCCCAATTCTTGGATAGTTCTTGATGATACATGAAATGGTGGAACAGAGGTATCATGAGTTTAAGAAGAACAAAGATGAAGGCACTTCATGACCTAAAGATCAAGAAGATAAGGGAAAGGGAGGAATGCTTCCTCCACCATCTCCTCCATCATAAATAGCATCGTCATCATCATCCTCTTCTTCCCATCAATCTAGTACTTCTAAGAAGAAAAATAAGAAATCCTCTTTGATCAAATTAGATGTAAAATTTTATTTGCCAATTTATGATGGAGAACTTAACGCTGAAAAGCTTGATAATTGGATAAGACAAATTGAAGTGTATTACTAGGTGTAGAAATTTGTTTTAGAAAGGAAGAAGATCTAGCTTGCTAGCCTTTGACTTGGAGGAACCGCAATTGTATGGTGGGAAGGTAAGACACAAGTAGATCTCCAAAATCATGGTAAAATCATTTCAACTTGGAATGAATTTGTTTCTGCCATTAAAAAGAAATTTTATCCTTTAGCTTATATGCAACAAGCAATGATAAGTTGGCAAACACTACATCAATAAAAAGGTAAAAGTTTTCAAAGTTATACTCAGGAATTTCATGAGAGAGCTTTAACACTAGGCATATCATTGGACTCACCAAAGACATTGTTGCAATACATAGGTGGTCTTCATATTTATTTGAGGCATACCACACTTATGTTTAATCCAACCAGCCTAGATTATGTATCAGTTTAAGAAACTCATCTAGAATCTAGAGGCAAAAATGTAACCCATGATGTTGGGAAATCATCCAAACCTATTGAAAGCAAGAATAAAGGCAAGAAGAAACTTAAATGGAAGGAGAAGAAAATAAACACTGTGAAGAAAGATAAGCCTTCATGCACTCATTGTAAGAAGGAAACGATGAGGCACACTATTGGTCATTGCATTTGGAACTAAAGCCTAAGAAATTTTGGAGTAAAAAGCGGAAGAATGTTGCTGCTATTCAAAATGACTTGGGATTAGATTCAGGTGATGAGATAGTGGTTACAACTACAAGTATAAAAGGTAAAGATTCTAAAGAATCTATAGGTACTTCTTCACATTCTATTGATAATGATAATGATGAGAGGAAAAGAAATGAGATATTTCACATTAGAGTCATTTCCAAGCGTACTAAAATTGATACTTTATTCGATAGTGGGTCACAAGTTAATTTGATTTCTGAAGCAATTGTAAAGAAGTTGGGTCTAGAAACAAAACCTCATAAAAAGCCATATCCATTAGGTTCAATGTGTGATAAAACTAAGCTAAAAGTTACAAAAAAATGTTAACTTTGTTTTTTTATTGCGTCAAAGTTTGTAGATGAGGCTGAGTTAGACATTGTCCCACTGGACATATGTGGAATTGTATTAGGAAGTCCATACTTGTACAATAGAAATGCTCTCTTCTATTGAACTAAAAATAAGTATCAACTCGCTAAGGATGGAATTGAATATATTGTAAGGGCCCATAATCTCAAAGATAATTTCTCTCTCATAAATTTAGGACAGATGAAAAGGATTGTAAATTCAAGAAAACTACTTTTAGTTATGATTGTAAAAGGAAAGGATATTGATGAATCCGATTCCTTCCAAGGCTGTAATCCTAAATAGAAATCAGATCTAGTTAAACTTGTTTCCAATTATGATATTCTATTTCAAGAGTCACTAAAGGGCTTCCACCCAAGTGAGAGATAGAACATGAGATTTATTTGCAGCAAGATGCTCCACTACCTAACATTGGAATGTACAGGTTATCAACACTAGAGAATGAAGATATAAAGAAACATGTACATGACTTGCTCGATCAAGGGCTTATTCGACCAAGCACATCACTGTGTGGATCACCTATTGTGTTAGTGTGAAAGAAATACTATTCATGGAGAATTTGCATTGATTTTAGAGCATTAAATAAAATCACAATAAAGAATCATTATCCTCTTCCTCATATTGATGATTTATTAGATCAGCTAGAAGCTCCAGTTTACTTCTCTAAATTAGACTTGTGAAGTGGCTACCATTAGATTAGAGTTGCAGAACAGGATGTATGGAAGACTTCTTTCAAAACAAGGAAAGGACTCTATGAATGGATGGTTATGCCTTTTGGCTTAACTAATGCTCTAGCTACATTCATGTGAGTCATGAATGATGTATTTAGGCCATTCATTGATGATTTTGTAATAGTCAATTTAGATGATATTCTTGTTTTCAGTAGAACATGGAATGAATATGTAAAGCATGTAAAGCAGGTTTTAGATGTTTTGAAAAGAGAAAATCTCTATGTAAAACTATCAAAATGTGAATTTGGCAGAATTTCTTTGAACTATTTGGGTTATCTTGTAGGGAGTGGTGAATTCAAGATAGATCCCTCTAAGGTCGAAGTCATTGTAAATTGGCCGATGCCCAATACTGCTACAAAAGTTAGAAGTTTCTTAAGGGTGGCACAATATTGGAGAAATTTTATTGCTAACTTTTCTTTGATTGCAGCTCCTTTACATGCTTTGACAAGTGTGAAACAGGTGTTTTAGTGGGGAGACAAACAACAAAAATCCTTTGACACATTCAAAGAAAGGATCAGTACAACGCCAGTACTAGCACTACCAGATCTTCATCAACGATTTGAGATCGAAATAGATACAAGTGAATATGCCATGGGGGCAGTGTCGATGCACCACAAAATGCCTATATGCTCTCATTCTCATACATTCACATCATCAATAGTTAACTATCGTACATACGATAAGGAATTATATGCATTAGTTCAAAGTGTTAAAAAGTGGAAACATTACATAATGGGTAAAGAAACAATCATACACAAAGATAATCAACAACTTCAATAGTTTCACTCACAAACTAAATTGCAACAATCACGACATTACAAGTGGATGGGTTTTCTACAACAATTTCATCTTGTTATCAGATATAAGAAAGGCATACATAATAAGGTTGTAGATATGTTATCTAGATCAATTATACATGTATCCAAAATACTTAAGCATAATTTAGTAATTCATGAAATTTACGTTGAACAATATGCTCAAGACACATTTTAAGGATGTATATGAAACTTTAAGTAATTATAAGCAGGTAGAAGAATTGGATTATTTCATAAAGGACAAAATCTTATATTATTTGGGAAATTTATGCATCCCACAAATTGAAAGAGTTAGTATAATTCAAGAAGCACATACTTCTATCATATCAGGTCATTTTGGTGTAAGTGAAACAGTTGCACAATTACAAAGATTCTACTATTGGCCACACATGAATGAGACAGTTTCTAGATATATTAAAGGATAGTTTCCAATTCCTTCTCGTCTTTGGGAAAGTGTTTCCATGGATTTTGTTGGGGGATTGCCAAAGTCTAGAAACAGTCATGATTATTTCTGTGTAGTTGTGGATAGGTTCAGTAAGATGTGTATTTTGACACCATGTAATAAACAGGTCACAACTAAACAAACTGCAAATTTCGTCTTTCAAAATGTATGGGTTCATTTTGGATTACCCACTTCTATTGTATCCAATCAAGTTTCTCGATTTATTGAGAAATTTTGTTCAAGTCTATGGGAGTTAATAGACACAAAGTTAAAGAAGAGCACGGCATTTCATCTGCAAAATGATGCTTAGACAAAAGTGGTCAACAACACAGTGATACAATTGCTTCGAGGATATTGCAGCAAGCATCCCAAACTTTGGGATGAGCATTTGTGTTATGTGAAACATGCTTACAACCATGCAAAACATTCTTCTACTCAAAGATCTCATTTTGAGACTTGTTTTGGTTTTATATCGAAGTCTACCTTGGATTTTGTCTCTGGTAAAGACATAGCAGTTGACGGACACAATGATGTCGACAAAGCAACCAAGTTCATTGAACAAATCCAGGAAATTCACCAGGCAGTACAAAAACAGCTGGAAAGAAGCCAAGAAAAGTATAAGGTGCACATGACAACCATTAAGTTGAGCATAGTTTTCAAGTTGGTGATCAAGTTTGGTTGTACATCAGTAGAGAAAGACTGCAAGGGGAAGGTAAAAAGTTGAAACCAATTAGATATGGTCCTTTCAAAATACTGGACAAAATTGGTGAAAATGCTTTCCGCCTAGATCTACTAGCTTATATGTAGATCTATTCTATCATAAATGTTGAAAACTTGTGATTGTATGAGCCTTCGTTGACCGAAGATCCTGAAGAGCAAGGTCAGCTACCTTCCATTGAAGATATTTTTCCCGAGTATCTCAATAAGCTATAGGAGGATACAGTTCTTGACAGGAGGATAAGGACTTCGTGACGGGGAAATGTTGAGTATCTTGGAGTTGGACTGAAAGGTACAAATCCAAGTAAAGCACGATGGACAGATATTGGAAAAGTGAAGGAAGATTATCCTCACTTAATCGACAGCTGAAACCAACTTTTGGTGGTCCAAAAGCTTCTAGTGGAGAGAAGTGATCCGAAATGGATCCAATTTTACCTCTAGATCAAAGTCTTCAAATGCATAAAATGTGGTATGAAGTCAAAGTGCTCATCGATATGATTCCAACAGTGTGAACGATGCATAAATTCAAGTCCAAATGAAGAATTTAGAGCCAGTCAAAGTTTTTGGAAAATTAGGGAAATCTATCCAAAGTCAAAGGTCAACAGTCAATAATCAATGTTCAATCATTAATGCCTACATTAGCAAGGACATGTGTCAACTCGAGAATGAGCCATGGGTCCTGGACGATGTCAGCAAAGGAGGGGAAATGGTAGATTGTGATTTATTCATATGGTCCAATATGTGTTGTCCTTGATGGAAACTCATATAGATGATAGATCATAATACAACAGGTCATTAGCAAATATTGATGATCAGCCTACAAAGAATAAAGAAAATAAGATGTTTGTAGGTTCGCCAATCAAAATATGTGGTCATCGACAGGTTCTGCAGGCGCATCGTTTAGAAGGTGTGGACATGTTCGCAGGTTCATAGTTCAAAAGGTGCTGACCCCAGTTCACACACTTTCATGCAGAGAAAATCGCGCGCACATGGGAAATCTTACGAGCGGTCCATGAAATTTAGTCCAATGCTTTTGAACCTATGGTTTGGTATCTGGTTTTGCATCTAAAGGTTTGAACCCTGGTTTTGGATCCCTAGTATTGGATCTGTATGGTTTTGGTCCATGGTTTGAGAAAGGCCTAGACTATAAAAAGGGGAAGGAGATCATTTGGATGAAGCACTCATGTGTTGAATATCTTAAGGAGAGAAACATCTGAAATTCTGGTGATCGATTGGTGAGTGATAGCTGGATCTGAATCAATGAGAAACCTGAGCTTTATAAGGTAGATCTACTGATGGTTCGAGATCTCCTTGGCATATGATCAGATCTGTAGAGCTGATAGTCTAGGGTATGAGTAAAGTCTGAAAAATTGATCTATACCTGCAAGACCGTAGGTGCGACATGGTTGCAGGTGCAGAGGATCGCAGACCCCACACAGCTCAGGTGCGGAGGTCTGCAGGTGATTCTTAGCAGTAGGTGCGGAGGTGCACAGGCGATTCTCAGCAATAGGTGTGGAGGTGTGCAGGCGATTCTCAGCAGTAGTGCTGAGGTGCGCAAGTGATTCTCAGCAACATGTGTGGAGGTGCATAGGAAAGACACAACAATAGGTGTGGAGGTGCATAGGAAAGACACAACAATAGGTGTGGAGGTGCACAGGAGAGACATAGGCGTAGGTGTGGAGGTGCGTAGTCAAGCCAGAGACGCAGGTGCGGTGATCTGCGGATCAGACACAGAGAAAGTGCGGATACCCACAGGATTCCTATTGGTCAAGTTGCAGATTTCCCAGAAAATATGTTCTAGCTGATTTTACTGGTGTGTTCAGGGTTTCGAATTAATTTCTGGTTACTGTTATTGTTTTCTGGTTATAACATTCTGAGAAGACTTTGATTGGTTCTATATATTGGGGTTTCATTGATTCAATTTTAATTGATGTAAAGATTGATGTTGGTTGATTATGTGCTTCAATGATATTGATGGGTCCAGTATGAAAATTGGATGAAACGTGGCCTTCAGATTATGTGTTGTGCTTCGGGAGTTTCCAGTATGAAAATGTATGAAACATGGTACCCGGAGGAGAGAATATTGTAGGCTGGCACCTACGTACTAGTATCTTAGCTAGTACAAAAGCTAAGGGGGTGGTAGCTCCTTTCCAATAGCAGTTGGAAATATTTGGAGCATGTCAGCAGGTAGCAGCCTAAGTACTAGTAAATGGATCAGCTAGTACAAGAGCTAAGGGAGTTGTAGCTCCCCTCCAGGAGAGTCTGGAGAACGAGAGAAAGTTGAAGCCTTCTATAGGTAGAAGCATGTGTACTAGTATAAGACTGCGCCAGTACAAAATATTGTAAAAGGAAGTTCCTATTAAAAGAAGATAGAGACAACTTGTAGTAGGTGGTTTTCACCCACATTGGGTTTCCACCTTACATCATGGTGTTCATGTGTGCTTCTTGTGTGTGATGATCTGTTTTGTTTTATTGCTTTAGTTTACTATTGAGATGGTTAAATAATGTTCTAATGCACTCATTAAGGATCAACTAACTGAATCATAAGTTTACTAGATATACAATGGTTGCATTATCATAGTTATGGAAGTAGCATATATGAATCTGAATATGAAAACAAAAAGTTATATTGATTTGATAATATTGATTCACCCCCCCCCCACCCCCTCTCAGTATTATTTCCAATTGTTGGAATCAGAGCAGGTCCTTTGGTAGAAGCTTGATCGCTTGAAGGAGATTCGTAGATCAATGGGAAAGAAGCTTAAGAAGAAAGCACCTAAGAGGAAGAATGCATATCAAAAGAACTATGACAGTGGGAGAATTGACTAGGGATTATGTGGAAGAAGCACTTCAGATTTAGAATCACTTCATGATGAATATGAACAAGCAAATGATCTATCAGGTATGCATTTGTTATCCTCTGGTGATACAGGTATCTATCCATTTGGAAATGATGAAAGTGATAGCGAAACAACTGAATTTTCTCTTATGGGTGAGCAAGAAAGATATAAAATACAGGCAGAATTTAAAAGGCTTACAGACAAAATTATAGATCAACAAGATCTATTGAACAAAGGGGAATGTTCCTTCAAAGAAGAAGCTACCAAACTAAAAGCTCAACTAGAGGAAGGAAACAAGGTAAGGAAGTAATTCAAGGAAAAATATCAAAAGTTGCAAGATGAAGTAACATCACTAAGAGATGAAGTCAATGAAAATAGCACAACAATCAAGAAACTCAGAGATAGATCCAGTTACTATGAAAGTCTTGAAGCTACAATCCTCTCGCTAAAGGAAGATCTTGAAGAATCAAAGAATAAGAATAAAGAACTACTCCAATCTCTTGAAAAATAAGAAAATGAATTTCTCAATCTAAGACATCAGTTGGAAGAAGGAAGAAAAGTTGAAGAAAACATGAAGAAGCGGTATCTTGAAAAGGAAGATCAACATCAGGTTAAGGTAAATATGCTAAAAGATAAGCTAGAAGAAAAATATAAGCTCTTACGATTTCAAGATAGTACTAAGATTTTGGATGATATTCTTAGTCGTCAAAGGTCTCCTGCTATCAAAGCTGGTCTTGCTTTTCATGAATCTAGTAAGACAAGGGACTCTAATGCAAAGCTGAAATGAGAGGTCAACCCCATCAACAGCCAAGAAAATAAATTCTTCAAGGAAAATCTTTTACTCCTTGAATGAATAAGGTTGAATGTTATGTATGTCATAATCTTGGACATGTTGTAGCCAGATGCAGAAGAAGAGTGGTTCAAGACCATCATGCAGAAAGATCATCACATTCTAGGTACTTTAATGGTTATTGCTTTTCTTGCAATATGTTTGGTCACAAAGCTGCTGATTGCTATAGGAGGAATATGAAACATGTAAGATGTTATGCATGTAACAAGCTTGGACATATAGCAAAGGAATGTAGGAGCAAGGTACAGGCATCACACCAAAAGGAGAAAACTTCATCACACTTGAAGATATGGAAGAAGAAGGAAGTACAATCAGGAAGATGTGGCACAACACCATATACAGTCATAACAGACTCAGGGGGAGCTGAAAGTGTAAAACTTCAGTGTCCTAAATCTCATATGCATGTTTCATAAAGGGAAGTCGCATATATATGCGAGTTGGTTACTTCTCAGTCACGAATATGTTAGTTTGAGGAAAAGCAGTGAGATAGACTCAAGAAAAGGGGTTTGATATGATTCATTCCATTATTCGCTCTATTTCATAATGGTTGCAATCTGTTGATGTTGTGTGGGAATGTCTTGACACTTGAATGATTTGATCTTAACTTGTTGATGGCTTGATACTTCTTGCTGATATATGCATGATCAGATCTGATAGTAAACAGATGGCACAAGTTCAGGGGGAGTTTATGCTTTTAATAATGCATTGTTGGCATTATGGTCCTTGGTGATGATGCTTATATATTGTTGTCATATGATTCTTGGGGTGACATAGTTGATCAGATTTATGGTTGATTCTCTGATGATATGGTGTTTACATGGTGACCTTCATAAGGATAAGGAGAAGTACAAAGCTTGAATACACATCTTCATTGCTTGATGATGAGTCACTCATATGCATGAAGATCATATAGTACAGTTATGATGCAGGATTCCTATAGTTATTGGCGCTCATATGGATGAGGATTGTTGATTTTGATGATATAAAGAAGTTTTAACAAATGATCTTGAGCTCAAGATACTTAGTGCTGGATACATGAATGATTACTCAAAGTTGCATTGTTGGAGACATGATGATGATGAGTTCTTACCTATATGATGATAGGTTGATGCTTACATATGTTGATTGATGTAGATGTTCCCAAGTGATGATACTTGGATCATGCAGATCTTTATGTTGATGAGATGGCTATGGTGTCTTTCGTATATGATAATGATCTTATAATGCTCAAGATCAAGAGAATGAATTGATATCTATATGCAGGCATATCTTGTCATAGGATGATGTTATCTACACTAATGGGCATATACAAGAGTGTTGGTCTAGATGCTATTGGCAGATGCTTATGGAGCTGATCATTCACCATGTATGATAGTTGCTGATGACTTTCATGGTCTTATTTAGATGTTTGGTCTCTGTTATAAATGTCATGTAGATCATTCGATGTAAAGATCACATCAAGTCTCATGATGTAATAGTGTGTCTCTAATCTCTTCTGGTCATATCATGTTGAAATATTTCAGTCGTTATCAAGGTCATGTAATGGCCTATTTTGGTTTCCCCACTATGTCTGGGATGGATGATGTTATACTCTTGTGCTATCATGTATCCCCACATGATAGGGTAGATGAGTCAATTTTGGTATATCACCATTTTGGTGGGAGATGGATGAGTCTTTGGTGATAGGAAGGCCATTTATGATGTATAGAGTCATGTTCTTCTTATAGAACATCTTTTTGCAGACCTTGCTTACAGTCAGGGGGAGCATGAACAACACTCTTCAGTAGAGTAGAGACTTCAGCAGTACTCAGAGGGAGCGTGGTCAGATTGGTACACCTTGGCATATACAAAGGGGGAGCTCATTCAGAGATTTCAGCAGATACTCAGGGGGAGTATGGACAGCAAAATGTTTATCAAGGAAAGAGAATATCTTGGTCTGCCCTTTGCCCTTGATGTCAAAGCAGGAGAGTGATTTGGTGTTGTTGCCATCAATTCCAAAGGGGGATATTGTTGGAATTATGATGTATGTGTTGTACTTGATGGAAACCGACTCATAGAAGAACATCTCACTTATATACAATCAGATGAATCTACAGAATAGATATCAGCTGTGACATAATACATGGCATGCAGGACAGCTCAAAGTAATCTAATGACAAGTCTTTAGTATGACAAGTAGCTTTGCCATCAAGTCTAAAGGGGGAGATTGTTGTCATTATGGCTCAAGTGTTGTCTTTGATGGCAACTCATACAGATGACAAATCATAGTGAAACAGGTCAGTAGCAAAGATCAATGATCAGCCTACAAAGAATGAAGAAAAAAAGAAGTTTGCAGGTGCGCCAATCAAAAGATGCGGTCATCGACAAGTTCCATAGTCGCATTGTTTAGAAGGTGTGGACATGTTCTCAAGTTCACATTTCAAAAGGTGCAAACCCCAGTTCACACACTTTCATGTAGAGAAAATAACACATACGTGGGAAATCTTACGGGCGGTCCATGGCATTTAGTCCGACACTTTTGAACCTATGGTTTGGTCCATGGTTTTGCATCTAAAGGTTTGAACCTCAGTTTTGGATCCGTAGTATTGGATCTCTATGGTTTTGGTCCATGGTTTGAGAAAGGCCTAGACTATAAAAAGGGGAAGGAGATCGTTTGGATGAAGCACCCATGTGTTGAATATCTTAAGAAGAGAAAGATCTGAAATTCTGGTGATCGGTTGGTGAGTGATAACTGGATCTGAATAAAGGAGAAACCCAAGCTTTATAAGGTAGATCTACTGATGGGTCAGCATCTCCTTGGTGCATGATTAGATCTATAGAGTTGATAGTATGGGGTATGAGTAAAGTCTGAAAAATTGATCTATACCTGCAGGACCACAAGTACGACACGACTGCAGGTGTGAAGGATCGTACTCTAGACACAACTTAGGTGCGGAGGTCCACAGGTAATTCTTAGCAACAGGTGTGGAAGTGCACAGGAAATTCTCAGCAGCAAGTGCGGAGGTGCGCAGGCAATTCTCAGCAGCAGTGCGAAGGTGTGCAGGTGATTCTCAACAACAGGTGCGGAGGTGCAGAGGAAAGACACAGCAGCAGGTGTGAAGGTGTGTAGGAGAGACACAGGCGCAGGTGCGGAGGTGTGTAGGTAAGCCGGAGATGCAAGTGCTGTGATCCACGGGTCAGACACAGAGAAAGTGCAGATACCCACAGGCTTCCTATTGGTCAATTTTCAGATTTCTCAGAAAATATGTTCTAGCTGATTTTACTGTTGTGTTCAGGGTTCTGAATTAATGTCTAGTTACTGTTACTATTTTTTGGTTATAACATTCTGAGAAGAGTTTGATTGATTCTATATATTAGGGTTTCATTGATTCAATTTTAAGTGATATAAATATTGATGTTAGTTGATTATGTGCTTCAATGATATTGATGGGTCCAGTATGAAAATTGGATGAAACGTGGCCTTCAGATTATGTGTTGTGCTTCGGGAGTATCCAGTATGAAAATGTGTGAAACATGGTACCCAGAGGAGAGAATATTGTAGGCTAGCACCTACGTACTATTATCTTAGCTAGTACAAAAGCGACAAGTGCGACACGGCTGCAGGTGTGAAGGATCGTACTCCAGACACAACTTAGGTGCGGAGGTCCACAGGTAATTCTTAGCAACAGGTGCGGAAGTGCATAGGCAATTCTCAGCAGAAAGTGAGGAGGTGCGTAGGCAATTCTCAACAGCAGTGCGAAGGTGTGCAGGTGATTATCAGGAATAGGTGCGGAGGTGCACAGGAAAGACACAGCAGCAGGTGCGGAGGTCCGTAGGAGAGACACAGGCGCAGGTGCGGAGGTGCGTAGGTAAGCCGAAGATGGAGGTGCGGTGATCCACGGGTCATACACGGAGAAAGTGCAGATACCCACAGGCTTCCTATTGGTCAAGTTTCAGATTTCTCAGAAAATATGTTCTAGCTGATTTTACTCTTGTGTTCAGGGTTCTGAATTAATGTCTAGTTACGGTTACTATTTTCTGGTTATAACATTCTGAGAAGAGTTTGATTGATTCTATATATTAGGGTTTCATTGATTCAATTTTAAGTGATGTAAATATTGATGTTAGTTGATTATGTTCTTCAATGATATTGATGGGTCCAGTATGAAAATTGGATGAAACGTGGCCTTCAGATTATGTGTTGTGCTTCGGGAGTATCTAGTATGAAAATGTATGAAACATGGTACCTGGAGGAGATAATATTGTAGGCTGGCACCTACGTACTATTATCTTAGCTAGTAAAAAAGTGACAAGTGCGACACGGCTGCAGGTGTGAAGGATCGTACTCCAGACACAACTTAGGTGCGGAGGTCCACAGGTAATTCTTAGCAACAGGTGCGGAAGTGCACAGGCAATTCTCAGCAGCAAGTGCAGAGGTGCGCAGTCAATTCTCAGGAGCAGTGCAAAGGTGTGCAGGTGATTCTCAGCAACAGGTGCGGAGGTGCACAGAATAAGACACAACAGGAGGTGCGGAGGTGCGTAGGAGAGACACAGGCGCAGGTGCGGAGGTGCATAGGTAAGCCAGAGATGCAGGTGCGGTGATCCACGGGTCAGACACGGAGAAATTGCAGATACCCACAGGCTTCCTATTGGTCAAGTTTCAGATTTCTCAGAAAATATGTTCTAGCTGATTTTACTGTTGTGTTCAGGGTTCTGAATTAATGTCTAGTTACTGTTACTATTTTCTGGTTATAACATTCTGAGAAGAGTTTGATTGATTCTATATATTAGGGTTTCATTGATTCAATTTTAAGTGATGTAAATATCGATGTTAGTTGATTATGTGCTTCAACGATATTGATGGGTCCAGAATGAAAATTGGATGAAACGTGGCCTTCAGATTATGTGTTGTGCTTCGGGAGTATCCAGTATGAAAATGTATGAAACATGGTACCCGGAGGAGAGAATATTGTAGGCTGGCACCTACGTACCATTATCTTAGCTAGTACAAAAGCTAAGGGTGTGGTAGCTCCCTTCCAGTAGCAGTTGGAAATCTTTGGAACATGTCAGTAGGTAGTAGCCTGCGTACTAGTAAATGGATCGGCTAGTACAAGAGCTAAAGGGGTTGTAGCTCCCTTCCTGGAGAGTTTGGAGAGTGAGAGAAGGTTCAAGCCTTCTACAGGTAGAAGACTATGTACTGGTATAAGACTGCGCTAGTACACAATATTGTAAAAGGAAGTTCGTATTAAAAGAGGATAGAGATGACTTGCAGCAGGTGGTTTTCACCCACATTGGGTTTCGACCTTACATCATGGTGTTCATGTGTGCTTCTGTTGTGTGATGATCTGTTCTGTTTTACTGCTTCGGTTTACTATTCATATGGTTAAATAATGTTCTAATGCACTCATTAAGGATCAATTAACTGAATCATAAGTTTATTGGATATACAATGGTTGCATTATCATAGTTATGGAAGTAGCATATATGAATCTAAATATGGAAAGAAAAAGTTATATTGATTTGATAATACTGATTCAGCCCCCCCCCCCCATTCAGTATTATTTCCAACAGTCAAAGTGCTCATCAATACGATTCCAATAGTGTGAACGATGTGTAAATTCAAGTCCAAATGAAGAATTTAGAGCTAGTCAAAGTTTTCAGAAAATTAGGGAAAAATATCCAAAGTCAAATGTCAACAGTCAATAGTCAATGGTCAATCATTAATGCCTACATCAGCAGGGACATGTGTCAACTCGAGAATGAGCCATGGGTCCTTGATGATGTCAACAAATGAGGGGAAATGGTAGATTGTGATTTGTTCATATGGTCCAATCCGTTGCTAGCATGTGGCAGCCCGAATTTTGCCCAATGTGGCCTTATTTCAAAAATTTTTGGGATCGGGGAGGATCGAACCCCTGACCACCAGAAATGGCTACATTTTCATTGGAACCATCTCACTAGATAAGTGTTGGGCATGGAATCCCCCCGAGGCATGTTTTGGGGCTCAAAGACCATTTTTTAACTGAATGATGTTGTAAAGCCCGTGAATTGCGGGCGCGAAAGTATGTTAGAGTCATAGGATTGTCCGCCCTAGTTTGTAATGTAATGTCGGCCTACCCATGGTCCGCAGACCATGGGATTGTATAAATAGGGAGAGGCTCTAAGTGTAAAAGGTAGTGAAGTATGAGATAACAAAGTAAAAGGGAAGAGCAAGAGTCTAAGTGTCTACGTGTGTCTTGGGTCGTAGGGTAGGAAAAGGCTCTATAAGTTAGTGCGCAGAGGACTACTTGTCTACAGCTAAGTGTGCAGACTCCGGCAACTGAGTTTGCATAGTGGAGTCGAGTCTGTAACCGAGGAAGAGAATAATAAAGAGAAGTTTTATCTTAATTATGTGTATCTATTCTTGGGTAATTACATGTTTAATATAAATTGCAAAGGTACTATTTATTTACTTTGTGCGCATGTATGAATAATTTATATTGCTAAGTATAACTTAACGCATACAATTTAATCAACTAGCAGTGGAATACTAGTAAGGACTTGGGTAATAAAAACATTCGGCCCCGAGTAGGGCTGCGTGAAGACAACATCTTGGGCTGTGAGGTACAGGTAAGGGCACGTAGCAATGTGCATGCAGGGTCGAACCACAGACCACTTGAAACTCATCAGACATCTCTAGGGTGCAAAAACCTGGTTCTAGCACCCTCCCATCCTACTTCGAGTGAGACCTCAATCCACGCTCCACGAACTGTTGCTAAAAGGGCCAGTACTACCATGATTTTTTTGGCTAAATCACCTCTGAACCTGGGTTAGGCCCCATCAAGCCAGCAAATGGTTCTATTGCCAAGATTGGGATCTGCATAAGAGATGTGTGATGTTGTACCACTGGAATCTGACAAAGAAATAAATTGAAGAGTGGTTGGACAGAAAGATTCACGAGTTTGCAGCACAGGAGAATAGGAATCCATGAGTATCAAAGGAACAATGGTCAGAGCGCTACTTATATATGAAAATCCATGAAATTTTATTTTCATCCTTCCCCTCTGAGTTGTACGATTGGATCACAAAGCTAGCAGACAGTCAAGGAAGGTGTAGGCTCGACAAACTGATTGTGTGGGCTCCAGAGTTGGTGCATAGACTAGAAGCCTTAGAAGATAAGAATTCACACGCTGTGGACCATTGTCTCGATCGAATCATAGGAGGGTTTATCACCGAGTTCGAGGTAGATACTTTAGTCAGCTACAACGAGGTCGAATGACATTTCCTCAAAGGACAGCAAGGTAAGTATGTTAAATCTTTGAACACCTGGATTAAAATGCTATTATTTGAAAGGTGGGTTATGCTAATAGACTGATGTTTTGGGCTATGCGAAGTGGGAGGATCTATAGAAATGAAGGTAGCACAGAAATATAAACTAGCCCGTTGATTTCTGTTAAACACACATGGACAGCAAAGACAATATGAAAGATAAAACATGCAATACATTTTTTATTAACATGAGATATACATTTATAGTACAACATATGACTCTTGGGTTTCAGATCCCAAGGTCTCTTGGACTGCTTTGGTCTATTCGGCTTCCACACTAACCCATTTAGGATTAGGTGTCCAACATTCCCCCCCTTAATCCGAAGGGTTATGTATGAGTCCAAGAAGAGAGCTGTAATACAAAAAGTGCAAAAAATGCATGGCAGCACTAGGTTGAATGTGCTCTATGAAATGTTGGTAAAAAGGGCGGTGGTTTAAGGATGACCACCAACACTGGAACGCTTAGTGCAGTTCCTGGAGCTCTTCCAAAACTGGCAAGAAACTGAAGTTTTCTGCTAGAGGAAGTGATCCTATTGTTTTAAAGAGGGAAACCTTCAACCATAAAAGGGAGGTCTCACCCCACATAAAAGGTAAAACTTCAACCTGAAAAGGGAAGTCTCAACTTGTGATGGTTTAAGGATGACCAACAACTCTGGAATGCTTAATGCAATTCCTAGAACTCTTCCAAAACTGGCAAGAAGCTGGAGTCTTCTGCTAGAGGAAGTGTCCCAGATCGCCAACTAAAGGCATGTTCAGGGGCATCTTTGTCTCTAGCTACAACTCTGAAACTGGTGTGGCAGGTTGTGGCTCAGGCTCGCTTGATGTGACTTTGAGGCTTGTAGATGACCATCATTTCCCCCCCTGTCAGATACAAGGTGAGGTGATGGAGAAAACTCAAATGCAAGACTGTTCAATATTCTGGAACAAGTTTTGACATGTGTTTGGAATATCTTCTTGGTTGTTGATGCCCATTGCCAAGAAGCGATCCATCCAAGATGAATCTTTGTTCTTACAGGACGTTTGTTTCTGAAGCATCTGTGTGAAGAATGGCTGGTTTTATGACAGTTAGTACATGGATGAAGATCAAAACAGTGATCCTTCAAATGGCCAACTCGGTCACAGTGTTGGCATTTCATGGTCTGTTGTTTTTGTTGTTGTTGTTGCTGTGGAAGAGGGGCAGAATCTGGAACAGCTGGAGGTGAACTGTCATGAGGAGCAGGTGAACTGTCATGAGGAGCAAGTGAACTGTCATGAATGAATCCGGCACTCTGAAACTGAATATGCTTTGAGTAGTCTGGAATATGAAAGGACAAGTCCTTGTCATATCCAAGACTAGTTCTGTGCTTGTTGTGGACGAGCTGTTCCCAAGGTCTGATGATGGGCTTGGGAAGTGCAGACTGAGTTTCTGCATCTGCATATACAACTGCTGCTTTATTTGAATGAACTGTAACATTATTAACATGCTACTGATGGGTGGTTGTCTCAATGTTCTGAACAAAAACAGGTTCAGAATGGTGTCTATTTTGATGTAGCTCTTCTTGCTGTAGCTGTGATTCAAGCTGCAAAAAATCGATCTTTTCCTGTGCATTTTGTAGACAGACCTGAATGTCTAAAAGAGAGGCTTTTCTAATTTTAACTGTGTTGTCAGTAGTAGAACTGATTAGAGTTTTCAGTAACTCTAATAAGCCATGAATTTTCACCATTATTCAACCAACTCAAGACCTCAAAAAGTGACCACAAATTTACTTGTAAGGGTAGATAGCCAGCAACTTATAATTTTTTTTTTTTTTTTGAATTTAAACCTACAGTTTTGTATTGATCCTTTGTACAATGTTAAATAGTGATGGTATATAAATCACCAACAATTTGCTGGTGCAAGTTTAAGTTTCCCGTAATGAATGCTTTACTAGCCAGCGCCACAATACAAAAACTGACACAAGCTTTTGACAAAGTATATTTCTTCACTGAAGAAAAATACTTTCGTCAAAAAATATCTGTCTAGAAAATACCTGGAAAACAAATGGACTTCTGAACAACCAAAATCTCAAAATACCATATGCTTAATCTTGGAAGGCTTGCAACTTCGCAGCTATCATTTTGTGCTACTTAACACATCACCTTCTTATCTTTTGCTAGCATATGCTCCACCATGAATCAGGAGCACTACGAAACCAATTTAGTATCTACTTCATTCGAAGTGATGTTATTAGTACAGGCAGTTGCTGCATCATGACACCTCTAGATTAGTTCGATCTCTGGCATCCCGTGAAATTTCTTTGGTAACCAAAAAGGTTCCTTTGACCAGTGTACATATATGACTCATGCATACAATGTAGAGGTGTTACCCATAGACGTATTCTTCAATCAGCGTTGTATTTATAATACAATGCTTTTCTTTTTCTTCTCCAGCATCTATCTCTAGAACTACAAGTGACAGTGCAGCTCCACTCTGCAACAAACCCTTCGTTTCCGTCCGCTTAAGAGCAACATCATGGTAAGCACAGTTGTGGACTTGATTTCAGACTCTCTCTTTCAAATCAGTGCCAGAACGGCAGAGACTAGCAGCATTATCTGCATTAGCATCTCCGACAGCTTTCTAAAGTAGATTTTATTCTATTGAATTACTAGGTGACACACTCTGAAGTTTTGGAGACAGATTTCGAGCACTGGGTGATAAGTTTGCACGTGCAGGAGACCTAGCAGGAGGACTAGACTGATCTGCACTTCGCGGCTATGGCAAGACCAACTGTGCCGAACTGGGGAACCACTGTCTACAGAACGACTCCGAGATCTTTTCCTTCTCTTATCATCTCTACTCCGGCTTCTACGACTGTATGAAGGACTTACACTGCGGCTTCGGCTTCAACGGCGATAATCTCGCTCTCTCTCATGATATCTATGATGTTCATATCTATCATGGCAATTAAAAGAGGAACTGCAGCAACATGCCCCAGTGTCAACACATTCGGCAATGTAAAAAATTTGGGCGCCGAAGAAATCGAATTGCAAGGAGTGTGTGGAATCTGATTATCAAAGCGTATGGAGGATATGGAGCTTATGGCAGCATATGGCATGGAATATGGACTAAGCGGTATGTATTACTACTATGGATAGAATAACATAGGCAGTGCAGTGTTAAGATGAACAGCATATGAATCAGCGGGCAATGAATCATAAACTAAATAGACGCCACAGAATAAACTAACAGTCATCGCCACAACTTACAGACCATTGAGGAGGGCGTAGAGACTTCCAAAGTGTGACTCAGAGCCACCACAACACGGATAACTGGGACAGGTGTGGTATTACATGTTAATGAACAACCACGCATATGTCAGGCCACTGAACAACCTGAAATTCGCACTAGAAATCAAAGAAGCATGCTGCAATATTAGATTCCAATGATGAAGCCCATCAACCTTAGATTGCAAAGCCAAGTCAAGCGCCTTTCCTGCGAAGCAGAGTCGAACAAGATGGATGAAATTATGGATATCAGCCTTGATATATTGCATGCAAGCTCGTTGAAAGAAGCCTTTTTTTTCGTTATTTTCAGTCGGAGCTGCTCGATGGAAATGACGAGTACCGCTGTGAAAAGTGCAAAAAGTTGTCCACAGCACGCAAGCAAATGTCAATCTTTCAAGCTCCTAATGTTCTAGTCATTCAGTTGAAGAGATTTGAGGACATATATGGTGGCAAAATAGATTGCAGCATTATTTTTTAGGAGTGCTTAGCACTTCCTAGCCATATGTGCAGAGACAGTCAGGATGTGCGGCCAGAGTATACTCTCTTTGGTACCATTGCCCATTCAGGCTACTCATAGGACTCTGGTCATTATTACGCATATGTGAAGGATGCAAATTCTCACTGGTATTCCAGTAATGATAGCCAAATCTGTGGTTCAGGGTGGTTAATAGCATAGTGCATCCAACCGCGATGTTACAGAATCCCAATTACTCACCATTCATTCTCAGTCAGAAGGAGATCCTTGATAAGAAGCCGCACAACGACCGGGCAATCACAGAACTACACCACTGGTGGATCTGGCGAGGCCACGGCATGTCATTGTCAAAGAAGAAATGGCACTGATGTCGACGTCAGTGGAAGGCGGCCTTCAGAAGCCCGGATGAAAAATATGGAATTATATCAGGTGAGAGCGAATTACCAGGTCAGAGACGTTTATGAATCAGTGAGAGAGCTGAACAGTCAGACAGAGGGGCAGGCTAGCAGCGTTGAGGTTAGGTGGAGCAGGCCAGCGTTCAGAAATAAAATTCATATGATAGACAGGGACAGTCTATAAAAATGACAGACAGAACAACACTAAAATTACCATGAAACGCTTATGGACAGAGAGCGCAGGTAAAAAATATGGCAGAGAGACATCTCAAAACTGCTTGGACAGCGCTGGCAGTGTCAGGAGCAGCTAAAATTTAGCTGAAGAAATATTCATGAGAAAATATTCCTGAGATGCAGAATTGATGGCATAAATGACTTGCACAAAAAAGGCCATACAACAAATGGCTCAAATTAATTATGCAAGGCAGGAATACGCCTGCTCTGATACCATGTTAAACACACATGGACAGCAAAGACAATATGAAAGATAAAACATGCAATACAATTTTTATTAACATGAGATATACATTTATAGTACAACATATGACTCTTGGGTTTCAGATACCAAGGTCTCTTGGACTGCTTTGGTATATTCGGTTTCCACACTAACCCATTTAGGATTAGGTGTCCAACAATTTCACCTCGGCGAGAAAGCGAGGAAGAGCTTGCGAAAGTTTCACCAAGAAGTGTGATCAGTTTGATAAGGTAGTGAATTCCGCTCATACCACCCCCACCTACACCACCACCAATTTCACCATCTTCACCCCCATGTCCGCCCACACCACGCCCATGACTACCACAATTCAATATGGCGAGCACAATAAAACTGTCAGTGTTCAAAGGGGTAGGGAATGAAGATCCACACCAGTTTTGGCTCATGGTTAAGGTTGTATGGGAAGCACAAGGAGTCGTGGATGAAAACATAAAGAAGGCGTGGTACATTAAGCATTCTAATGACAATCCAAATATAGGGATCGTGAATATCCAAGCTGCGTTAAACAGGGAATTTATCTGGCCAAAATCAGAGACACAATCAATTATCAGGTTTAAGGAAATGACGAGGCTTCCAGGTGAGACTCCCTCAGAGTTGGATTAGAGATTGAAGGGTGTGATTTGCGAAGCCAACATGACGTTGACGGATGGGTAGCACTGCACATGGTTTGTAGCATCACTAATGCCACATCTAAGGACAACGCTGTCACAATAGAAGCTATCCACTCAAGTCAAAGCTTTGGATATTACAATGAGAACACACGAGACCCCAATACAAGATCCTAGTCTAGGAGTCCAAAAAATCCACGCGCAGTTTGAAAACCTGTGCCTTGAGATGCAGAGTTTGAAACATGACACAACAACTCGTCAACAGGCGCATGAGGAGGTATGGTGCATAAAGTGCGAAGGCCGGGGACAGGACAAGGAACATTGTCCAGTTTTCATGAACTACCTGGCAGGAGGAGGGCTAATGCCATTAAGACCAGAGGCACAAGAAAGGCTAAGTGCGGTTCGTGCACTGTGGTGCGTGATTTGTTAGATAGGACAAAATCATGCTACAAATAACTAACACCTATTACAGAAGTATATGCAGACGTCCCAATAGTTGTTCTGTAATTTCTGCAAATCAGTAGGCCATGATGAGCACACCTATTGAAGTTACGAACTAATGATGGATAAAACCCCTTCATACATATTTTAGGCTGAAACATGAGTCCTTGATCAAAATGAGGGGATCGTGCACACTAGATTTCAGGGGCACGGACGAGGTCGAGGTGGAATGGGACTAGGAAGGGGTCAGGGACAACTAATTTGTTACAATTGTAGAGGGCCAGGGGATTATACCCGCAATTGTACAAATCCGATGAGGGAATCATGTTTATATTGTACCCAGTTTGATCATGAGATGGAGGAATGCCCTACAGTGATAGCATGGTTGCGCAATAAAGGAATGCTCCGTCCTCCCCCAACTTAGAACCTGCAAATGATGAGTTCTGAGCCATGTGAGGAGGACCCAAATGTAAACATCATGATCCAAAGCGGTATCATGACAAGATATGACAAGGGAAATTAGTGCAAAGAGAGTGCTTGGATTCACAAGGCTCCTACAAAGGAACCATAGTTCGATTTGGAGCACGCGAAGGAGACATTCATGGAAGCTAAGAAGAGCTTCACAAAGGCCTCCACTTCAGTAGTAAAGACAAACTAGAAGTGGAGATGGACACATCAATGCTTACTACCTTTCTGGAGACATGCATGAAGTTGTTGCATGACAACAAGGCTATAAATGGATTGTAGGAACTCATCACTAGGTGCACTAGGTCAGGAGAACCATGTGTAGTTTAGAACCTCAGGAAGCACACAACGTGAAAATGAAGGGAGATGAGATTGACTGTGCAAATATGGGAGTATGAAATGCATGAAGTGATTTTGGATTTAGGATCGGACACAAATGTATTACCGAAGCTGACATGGGAGCCCATGGGCAGGCCTGCATTACAATGGTCTCCTATTCAATTGCGAATGTAAAATAAGCAGAAGATCTTATCGATGGGAAGATTGCACAGAATAACAGTAGATATCAAAGGTTCAAGCATGCTTGCAGATTTTGAGGTGATAGAGATTATTGATGACAATAATCCCTATCCCTCACTACTAGGAATAGATTGGGCCACTAATATGAAGGGAGTGATAAATCTAAAGAAGTGCAAAAGTATTTTTGAGAAAAATTCCTAGCGCATAGTGGTACCTCTAGACCCTACGGAAGGATCGCGCTACATAGAGCCAATGAGTGACAATGAGCTGGACTATATCTACAAGATAACTGCTCAGGAATAGGACTGGGTGAATCCAACAGGGAATGGCAGGATTTTGTGGGAGTAGGAAAGCTCCTTCACATCAGATTCGGATGAGGAAATAGCACGATGACAAAACTAGTTACACGAGGTAACCACGCTCAATTATAATGTGATGGTAAGATCATTGCGCTGTGTGACGACAAAAGTAAGGTCTTTGCCTATGTATGAAGGGTTGATACCGGTGGATGAATTCGTAAACAAATTTGAAAGCAAAGTACCAGAACAGCAATGTTTCGATGCTCTAAAATGGTCATTATGTACTATGCTTGCAAGATGGTGGGGTACACACCAACGAAATTTTAAGCACTGGCGCGGATGCAGAAGGATGATGCACCTAAGATTTAGGAAACTGCAGATGGTGCTAACAGACATGTATGATGAGCGGGATGATCCATGTGCACACCTTGAGAAATGGACCAAGGTCTACGGCGAAGAGCCACAACCTGAATGGGGGCATTTGTTCTATCATACCTTGGATGTTATACCCATGAATTGGTATACTGAGATAGAGCTCCACCATGGCATGAGTGAATGGGATATCTTGTGCGAAGGGTTCCTCTTAAACTTCACGTTTGAAGATTATTGGTGGGATATTGTTGATGATGCCCTACAAGTAGTAAATGCAGCTATCCTTAAAATACCCCAAGTTTTATGGAACTAGCTCTCCAAGAGATAGAAAAGATAGTTGAATGCCTTATAATTTAGCCTCTTCGAGGGGGAAACCTTTTTTACATTACACAAATAAACAATTCTTCGATGATACTGTTATCACTTAGATTTTCCTAGAAGTTGTTGGGAAGAGGAAACGGGTCCGAGGTAACCACAAACCAACTTTTAAGTACAGATTCTAGCCAATCTGTACTCAGAAAGGGCTCTCTCTTTATGATTTAGCTTGGTTTTTAAAAGATATTAGGCTAGTTGTGAAGTTTGGGGGTTTTGTTTGAGTTTGGGTGGTGAGATTCAATATAAAAGGGGTAAGACTGAGTAACTTAGTCCATTGGGCTGATGGAGTCAAAGAAAATGGCTTAACTGGACTTGGTTTCTTCACAAAGGATGGTTTAACAGAGAAAGGTAGTCAAATAGGGAACAATTAGAGATTGAAAGATGGAATGGGCTTAAAGAATTAAAGGGAAACTAAGAATCCTTTAACATACTTTAAAAGAACAGAACATGACTAATCATCAATAAAGAGCAATTAAGAATTCTTTATTAAATGATTAAAATGAAAAAACTAGGAAACAGGAGCAGTAAAAAATTCACTATTTATACTAGTTTAGAAGAAAACATTGAGAATAACAACGATTGAAAACAAAGTGCAATTAAGCATATTCTGAGTTATTCTTTTTCGTTTATCATTCAGATGTGAAACATAGATGATATTTTAAAAAAGGAAAACTTTAAAACATAAGGTATAGATGAACTTATTGATCCGGTGTTTGATTCAAGAATTCCGAGAAAAGTCCTTACCTTCAATTCTTCATCCAACAAGCCACGAAGTTGGTCCAAACAACACTTTATTCCAAAATAGTCAATATTACAGCAATGTCTAAGAATCCACCCTCAATACTCCAATTGAGAGGGTATTTATACAAAAAATCTTTACAAAAATATCTCACAACAAAGTGAGATATATTCTAGTGATCACTAATTATTTTTACAAAAAAATAGAGACACTTAGTCTCGAAGATAGGAGAAAGGTGAACTGATGCTATGCTGTTCCTATTCTCGTCGAATGTGCTGGAGGCAGGCCCTTTTATTTGGCTTTCTGCTGTCCTCTTTAGTAACTTTGTGCTGGCTGCCCTATTTTGACCAATATATTCACCTGTTTTGATACACTTCGACATGTTTGACCCCTCTTCATCTTTGTTCATCTTACTATGCTATAAGCCCAAAATTTACATTTTACCAAAAGTAAATTTACAAAATTTCCAATATGTTTTCCCACCATTTTTGCTTTGGCAATCTGTGTTTCTGAAGTTTCCTTAGAGTCTCATCAGTTTCTGTATATCTGAAAAAAAATAGGCTGGAGTTGAAACAAGTGCTTTACCTCATGTTCAATATAGAATAAGTTCTCCAAGATATCATAGAGAACTCGGCTTATGGGAAGTGCTTTTGTTCCTGTTGCACTTGTTGATGGACTAGCTTGATCTCCTGCATATTTATTCAATTTATCTACATAATCAATGTGCTTCATTAACCTGTCATTGATGACCAAAGGACTTGGTAGCCCTTTATTCTGCAAAACTGAGAACTTCTCCATAAAAGAATTAATTTCCACCTACATATCTTGATATCTTCTTTCTAGATTCTGCATCAAAGTTCTTTTAGTTAGCACCATTTTGATTTCCAAAATAGTGTCTGTCCTCTCTGGGATGCCAAGTGCTTCCAATTGTTCCTTATTTTTGGTATTCAAAGAATGTATAAGCCTATTGGCTTGTTTAGGTATTTGACCTAACTGTGCTCTTGTTTGTTGAATTGCTCCATGTGCTGCTTTTACTAAGTCCATTTGCTCATAGATCACTTGGATGGATGGCCAAACATCATTCATAGATTGAGTGATGTTGGTCCACAAGATTTTCTTGATCTCTGCCAGAGGCTTGTCAAAAGTGAGATCCTTTTCTAATGCTTTAATTTTATTCTCTAATGCTTTAATCTCCCTTGTCTTTTCTGCAACACTTATTTTGGAGGCATCATACTTCTTTTCTATCTTAGCCAATTGTTCTTTTGCCTGTTTTAACTCTGAAATTTGTAGTTTCATTTCTTCCATGGCCTTTATTAATTCTTCTGTGCTTAAATTAGCACTACTGCCTGATGTTGTTCCTATTGTTGATGTACCTGTAATCACCTCTGTTATGCTTGTTGGGATGTTTGGAGCCAATGCTATTCCAAGTGGGGAGGGGACTATAGTTGAGGCTATTGGGATTACCTCAGGAGGTTGGGAGGTCGACTCTCCCTGCTTTTCCTTCAGTGCTTTATCTAATGCCTGCTCTGTATAATTCAATCTTTCATTAAGTTTCAGGAGCAGGTCCATCATATCTTCTTCTTATTTTTGTTGTATAACTTCTATTGTCTGAGGATGCCTTGAAGGAGGTAGCTTCAGCTATTTCCTCAGGGCAACAATGTCCTCTTCTTTCTTATTGATCAGATCATGTATGCCTTTAGCATCTCTGGGATCATTTCCCAATCCAATGATGATCTCTTCTAATGATTTGATTTTGTTATCCTAGGCTAGGGAGGAGGCTTTTTCCAAGTGAAGTTGAGTAGCTGTATTATCCAACTAATTTTGTAGCTTTTGGGCCATCATTGCTTTGTTAGCCAGTGTGGAATAGACCATTTCTCCATTTTTCTTGTGAAGTTCAATCTGGTCCATAGAGTGAATATCTTTGGCTAAGACCTCCAAGTTTGTTTTGATGTAATCTACTACTGACTAAGGTTGTTGCACCTTTGGCTTTAAATAGCTCATTAGCATTTTTCCTTCTTTAATACATAAGATGAAATCAATCTCTACTGGTTTGAGGGGGGCATCTTCAGATACTGATTATAAATTTGAAGCCTTACTAGATCATTCTTGGCTTTTATCTCTGTAACTGTATTCTTAATGTCTGAGGGCTATTTTCTTTGTGGCCTGGTGGATGATACTTCTACACTGTGCTGTCTTTGTAGCTCCTGCCTTTGTGAGCTAGGGGGGGTTCCTCCCAATGGGGGAGTTTGCTGGCTAGTTTCTCTTTTAGATCTTAGACGTTTTTTGGTTTCCTCAATGATTTCCTCTTCTGAAAGAGTATTCAATCTTTATCTCTTTGCTCCAGGTTGTTTTGTAGGTCCACTGATAGGTGTGGTGGTTTCTTTGTCCCTCTTTTTGTTTCTTTCCTCATTTAGAGGAGTTTGCAATGTTGGAATTTGTGCTGCTTTAGTTTGGGCTAGAGGGATCTGTACATAACTCTATTCTTTGGTCTTTCTAGGCTGATCAGTCATTGCAGGCTACTCTGTGGTCTCTACTTCTTTGCCATTGGAAGTTCCTATAACTGGTATGCTGGTTTCTTGTGCAGGCCGTTGAGAAGTTCCCGCAGAAAATGTACCAATTTCTGATTGTTGAGGCAGCTTGAATGATACCTATCCAAAAGAGTCTAGGTTAAGGGCTTTCTTAGGATCTTTCATAGAAATTTCCATCTTTTCTTGCTCACAAATATCTTCTATTAGGGTCCCTTCTACCCATTCATCGCGATTTGCACACTGTTCAATTTCTTGGATCCTATGATGTATATAAACTAATACCCTATTTTTTGTCCTTCTATCGCATATTAAACTATTTGGGTCATAAGGCACCCACCAAAATATTTTCTTCAATCTAAGGTGGTCTTATAAAATCTTTTCATCTTTTTGCCATGCATCATAGAATTGATGACAAAAGGGCCTGACTGGTTCTTGATTCTTACCTGAGCCTTTTTCTTTGTGCTAGAAAAATGGACTAAGTCTGCATTTATAAGTTGTCTAAAATATTCTAGTGCAAATAATCTCATGGGCATATATTTAGGTAACTTGAAAGGGCAAAGTTCACACCCATAAATTCTGATTTCTGTGTGATTTCGATACAGGTACCAGTGAACTATCCTGTACTATTTAGAGAGCTGCAGAATCTTTTTCATGTCACTAGTGATCCTAGGAGAGGAAACTACCATCAATAAAGTGGTTGCTGGATGTACAAACCAGTCAATGAACTCATTATAAGTATAAGGGGACTCGCTGGTATTATGAAAGATGGAACTTCAAAAAATAACAAACCTTCGATTTCCTTTTGGGTCCAATTTCCTGATGGGGGAAGGAAAGTTGTCTGGCTAATGATACAACAAAAGATGGTATATAAAAGATGTATATTTGAAGACTCCTTCCCTCTCCAAATTTATGAATTCATCATGGATTTTGTTGGCAATGAAAGTAGCATAGCTATATCTGACAACGGGGGTCTATCCTAGAGCAAAGATTGATAGTAAAACTAAGGTGATGTCATCCACATATTCACTTGAATTGAATCCCATGATCAGGGATATCATTTCAACAATGAGTCTACCAGTGTTAGTGAAAAAATTCTACAGATAAGGAGGTGGGGTTTTAGGCTGGTGCTTTGGTAGCATGAAGGTCTGAGCAATACGGCTTATCTCTGATGTGGGCAATTGAGATGCTTTTTAAAGTAGATAACCCATGGAAAGAGGAGCAAGGGGCTAAGTGGAGTGGAACTGTATCATTTCATTAATGGACTTAGCAGTTATGGGAAAATGAATAGTTTGCAATGGGGACATAACTGCTCTATGGACAGGGTCATAGTTAGCACAACAATGATGAATTATTTCTGGGAAAACATGGACTGAGGGGAGGAAATACATGGGAAGATTAGATTCCCATAGTAGAAAAATGTTAGACTTGTTTAGATAACTATCTCTGACTTGGTAGAAAGTCTGAAGATGGTTCCTATCACCAGATAAGTATTCCATTTGGAAATCTTTGTTGGCCAGGGATAGATAATCTAAGTCTTTATGGGGTGCATTCATGGGCGCAACATTCAGGGCTATGGGAGTTTCAATATTTGGTTTTTGTGTATTCAATTTGGAATCCGAGCTTTCTAATGAAAAATGGACTAAACAGCAGGTTTAGGGTCTTTTTATGGCGGCCACAGACTGTTTTTAACTTGAATTTTGGCTTTCGCTGGTAGAATTGTCAGTGAAAAACTGAAATTGCAGGTTTGCAGGGAAAAATGGATAAATACCTGGATTAAGTAGGTAAACTGTGTAATTGCAGGTTGATTGACGGACTACAAAGCACGATGCTGGAGTTTCTTGGCTGGGTGGTGGGTTGAATTCTCGGACAGTCGACTGAACGTTAGTTTGCATGGAGCACAATTTGCAGACGATAATGGTGAAAATGACATTTTATCATTTATTTAACGAAATTCAGTTTTGCGAGACTTTTTGGCATTTATTAGGGAGATGATGTCAGCATCATGGGATGTGTTGTTGTTACACAGAGGGTGGTAAGCAGTTTTCTCGCACCACTTTTAGAGTCGGGCGGTTTTAGATGGAGGGAAAATGAGCATATGGAACGGGCGATGCGTGGCTTTGGTACAGGCAGAAAACCGCCAAGAAATCACGAGTTAAAGCGAGGTGGGAAGGGTGGTTGCGATATCATTGTCGACCGTCGGACGGGAATGAGATGATTGGATGGTTGACGGGCTTTGGAGATGGCGGGGACTTATACAGTAGGGCCCAACACAATAAAACATAATTTAATTGTATCGGGGGCGATTCTATTGGTCGGGGGGGTGGTTATTAATTAACCCAAATGGTTAATTAATCCCGTACTGTGCAGCGGCGTAGGTTATTAATAAACTCTGGATAAGTTTATTAATCCCTATTAACTATATAATGGTTATATGCCATTGGGGTGGGAATATTAAAAATTTGGGGTTTTATGTATAATTAAATAATACGGGAAGGGTTTTATGGTGTGGGAGTTATATAATACTAGTTAGGAATTAATATGAAAAATGTAATGGAAAGCGCTAAGCAAAAACATTGAAGTATATATTCAAACTTAGGCTAAAGTGGAAAAGGGGTCTTTCAAGCGATATTATGCATTTCCTAAGTAAAATAGGTTTTTTACCTAGAAAAGCTTTATGAAATGAAATGAATAGTTTATGGATGATTTATGAGTACTTAGGCTTTTAGATCATTGGGCCGAGGGTCCGGTCCCTCCAGAAGTCAGAGAAATGCTTTGAACCCCTATGACTTTCAAAGACCTTAATACTTTAGGAGGAATTAGTGAAATCTTTAGGGAAAAATGTGAATGGAAGTTAGTTATTTAACCTTGCCTTGGTTGAACTGCATCAAGTGTAATGTATACCTTGCACTGGTGAGAAAAGTAAAGATCAACACATTAAGAAGCATTTTTCATCACAAGTATCATTCTGCAACATCATCTACCTACCCTATCTACTTTGGCCTGAAATTTTTCCTTCTTTATTTTGGTGCACTTAAACTGGAAAACCCTTATCACATTTTTTCTTTTACATATAGAAATCTATCTAAGTCTAACCTTATTACATCCAAGGGCTCATATTAAACTATTGAGCTCCTTTTATTCACTCTACCTATCTACTTATCTGCCAAGATTACACAGTTTGGTCAGATTTTATTCTCTATCTCTATAGCATGAAATTGAAAATTGTGGCGTAAGTGTAACAAGTTGCACAAAATTGCTTATTACAGAAACATAAATAGTAGTGGTATTTATACTTGCACACTTTCCTGGTCTATTTTCATTTGGGGTTCATTTCTTCTCATTTTTTCACCATTTTATTCTTTTTACCATTTGATTTTTCTTTTAGGGTATACCCTCTTTACATTTTTTAAACTTTTTGATTTTTTGACAATATGGAAAACCTTTGCAACAAGAAAATGTATGAACATATTACAGAGCTCATCAAGACAATCATGAAATATTACACCTATTGGTATAGGGGCATAACACTGGCTCCACTTGGGGATGGCTTTCCTTGGTGGAAAGTCAAGAACAATAGGTCAAATGGCCTTCTGAATGACTTTGACTGTGCTCTAAAATCTCCTTCTGCTGGATGATTTATTGTATGTATGACAGTAATCCTTGTCAAGCTTAGGGCCTTCTCTCTGGGCTTCAACTCCAGTAAGTTACCATCCAACCCAAACTGTGACATTACCAAGGATATAGTATTTGCATGTTAAAATCAGAATACATTAAAAAGTGGGATCATAGTAATGCTTCAACATCTGACCATTAACTGGCCCTTCTTCTGTATTTGTGTCATCAAGTTTTTGAGGTAGTAGGTATTGTTTCCTTTTAAAGCATGGATAAAAAAAGGTCCTTTCCAAAGGAAGTCAAACTTCGCATGTTTTCCCTTATCCTCTCTCTTGGAATCCCATCTTAAAACTTTGTCTCCAATGTAGAAGTCCTCTGCCTTGGTTCTTTTATCAAATATTTTCTTAATTTTCTCTTGTACCACTCGAGATCTCTGATATACTTCCTCTCTAGTATGTTGCAAATGGATGGTCTGATTTATTCTCATTTGAATGTCATTGGGTTCCAGTTGAGCTTCCTGAAGTATTTTCATTACCAGAACTCCTAAGGATGAAGGAAATACAGCCTTTGTGCCATAGAATAATTCATAAGGATTATTCCCAATGGATTTCTTTGTAGTAAGTCTATCTTCCCATAGTGCATTAGTAAGTTTCTTGTGCCAATTTTTCTTGCTCTCTTCCAATAATTTCTTAATGATATTAATTAGGCTTTTATTGGAAGACTCTACTAGACCATTACCTTGAGGGTAATAGGCTGTGCAATGGCCTAGAGTGATATGGTATTTATTATAGAAACTTATCATTTCCTTAGATTTAAAGGCATCATCATTATCAGTTATGATCTTCTTAGGACAGCCAAATCTAGACAATATGTTAGTTTCGAAGAATCCTATAATCACAATATCATTGGCTTGTCTAGAGGGAATGGCTTCTATCCATTTGGTGAAATAATTTGTGGTAGTGAGAATCCATTTATGTTGGCTAGAGGATGGAGGATGGATTTCTCTAATGAAGTCTAAGCCCCATTGTTGGAAGGGTTTTTCAATGGAGATTGGTCTCAGGGGTAAAGGTAGTATTTTTCTCTTGCCCTAAAAAATTTGGCATTTATGGCAAGCAGTGACAAACTTCTTTACATCGGTGAACAAGGTTGGCCAGTAAAATCCAGCCCTCATGGTCTTGTCTGTAGTTGCTTTCCAATAAAGGTGTCCACCACAGTCTCCTACATGAAATTCTTGGAGAACCTTGTCAACTTCTTTTCTTACTAAACAATTCAATAGAACACCTTCATGATTTTTCCAAAATAAAGCATTATCTGAAATACAAAATTTTGCAGCTTTCAACTTTAAAAACCTTTTCTTTGTTCTGGATAATCCTAGAGGAGCCTACAAGTTTAATAATACATGAGTTATATCAGCATACCAAGGTGAATCTAAGAAGTCCTGGCTGATTTGTGGAGTCACTATCTCCTGTTCATTATCCAGTTCATTAATATCTAGGGCTTAACAATTTTTTTCAGTCATGAGTTTAGCCAATCTCTGTCGTTTTATAAGCTTTGTAGGTCTTATTTCAATATCATATTCCAATATAGCGGCAATCCGTTTACCTTTTTTTCTCTCAATTCCATTTGAGTTAAGATGTCTTTGACAACAGCATTTGGCACATAGGCTATTACATGGGAATACAATATGTAGACTCTAAAGTCTTTAATAGCTTTCACTAGTGCAAAGGCTTGTTTTTCCATGATTTTGTATTTTAGAGGTGCATCCCTAAGTGCTTTACTACATAAGGCTATTGGTTTTTCACATCCTTGATCATTCCTTTGTAGTAAAACAACAGCTATTGTGAGTTCTTATGCAAAGGAAAATATTATGAAATCTCTATCAAAATTTGTACTTGTGAGGACCCGTGTTCTAGTTAAAGCCATTTTAATTTCTTCAAAAGCTTGCTTGGTTTCAATTATCCAACTAATACTAGAATCCCTTTTCAACATTTTATTAAGCAATCTAATTAATTCAGCTAAATTTGATATGAATCTTCTCAAAAAATTGATCTTTCATAGGAAAGCTTGAAGTTCTTTGACATTTCTAGGGTGGAGTATTTGCAGAATAGCTTCTATTCTAGTTGGATCAATTCTGATGCCTTCTTTGGAGATGATATGGCCTAAAAGTTTGCCTTCCTCTATACCAAACAAGGACTTCTTAGGATTTAAGGAAATACCATATTTTCTACATTTTAAAAATACTTGTTTCAAATGATCCAAGTGTTGCTGCTCTGATTTAGAAAAAACAGTGAGGACATCTAGATATATAACTAGAAAATCATGAATTTCCTTTGCAAACGCTATGTCCATTTCCCTCTGAAAGGTCGCCCTGCATTTTTAAGTCGAAATATAATTTTAACATATTTGAATGTACTCTATGGAGTTGTAAAAGCAGTCTTTTCCTGGTCATCAGGATGAACCAAAATTTGGTTATAGCCTGAGAACCCATCTAAGAGAGAAATCCTAGAAGCACCTACCACCCTCTGTAAAATGTGATCCATCTTAGGCAAAGGGTAATTTTCCTTTAGAGAAACTTTATTAACATTCCTTAAATCGACACATAATCTAATTTCTCCAGTTTTCTTCCTAGTGGGTACTAAATTAGACACCCACTCTGAAAACCTGATAGGAGCAATTATTCTTGCTTCGTACATTCGTTTGATTTTTTTTCAATTAAGGGCATTAGTACAAGGTTAATTCTTATAAGATTTTGCTTGAATGGTTTTTGGTTTTCCTTCAGAGGTATTTTATGTTGAATTATGAAGATGTTGAATAAGATTTCAGGTCTTCATAACTCCAGGTAAAAACATCCTGGAACTCTCTCATTTGTTCAACATATTTGAGTTTTTGGTTAAGGGGCAAAGATTTGGACAACTTTACCATTTTAGGATCATCCTCAGTTCCTAAATTATAGTCCTCAATATCTGCTCTTAAGGGTTCCATCTTACGTTTCTTAGGAATATCATTCAAAATCAAAAAGATCTTCCAAAGGTGTTAATCCCTGAGGAAAATGATTGTCTTTTAAATTGATTACCTCAGATTCTCCTTCAACAATTTCATCAATATCCATCTCTTGAAGTTCCTGCATTTCTTTTTTGGTGAATTTGGTTGGGTGAAGCATTTGAGTTGCACTTTCTACTGAAACGTCTATTTCTATATTATTTCTTTGATCAAACTCATTTACTGTCTCTACATCTACGTTAGTGTTACAAAATTCCTCATTTAAAGTCAAGAAATTGTTGATATTCTTATCACCATCAAACACTTTCCAGTTCTTTAAATTGTCTGGTATAGCTGGCCTATGTCTAATCTCAGTTGTGAACTAATGATTGGCTTCAAATGGTAATTTGCAGGTGCTGGCAAACATTGCCAGATTATGAACTTGCAAGTTGTGTTTTCTTGGGATTTTGGCAAGCTTAGTTTCCAAAAATGTGTTGAGAATCCCTATCACTGTATCTCTATAATACTTCAGTTTGGGATCATTTTTTGAATATTGTCCTTTAATCTGTTGAACTATTAATTTAGAATCTCCTAAGACAGACAACCTAATTGCTCCTAATTTCTTGACCAATTTAAGACCTAGCAACAGAGCCTCATATTCTGCCATATTGTTGGTTCATCTAAAGTTTAATCTATAGACATGGCCTTCAGCATGGTAGTTTTCAATATTATGCACCCAGATTCCTACTCCAGCTCCTAATTTGTTAACTGAACCATCAAATTCTAAGTGCCAGAGGATTTCATGTTCATAATTGGTGTCAGGAGTCTCAGAAATCTGTTTAATAGGGAGATTTTTTTCCCTTCTTTCTTTTGTTTTCTCTTGGGTGTCTGGTGTGTCATTCTTCTTGGAAATTTCTTGTATTTGAACACTATATTTTTCATTTGTAATTTCTTTTGGTTTTGCTGCTAAAAATTCCAATTCAATTGAAGGATCAATTTCAGCATTGTAGAGAATGAAAGAGTCCATATCAGAGTGAACTGATTAGATAGGGAAATTTTGAGGTTTCTCCTGACTACTTACAACGTATTTCATTAGGGTTTCCCTGTATAGTTTCTTGGGTTGACCAAATACTGAAATAGTAGCATAAGACATGTCCAATTGTAGAGATCCTTGAAGTTTTTCACCCCAAGACCTAGACAATAACATGCCATACTTTAGTGGAATATCAACTACTACTATGTCCATTAAAATGGTTTTGGCAAGATATTGAACTAGTGACACACATAATTCTTTGATTAAACCTAAACATCTGACCTGACTTGAATCAAAAGAAAAGAGGTCTTTATACGGTCTGGTGATGTCTAGGTCCAATTTCTCCATCACAAATTTAGGCATTAAGTTATGAGATGCACCAGAATCAAACATGGCATTACGAAGTATTTTATCATGTACATTTAGACTTACATAGAAAGGAGGGATTCCTCCATCTACTGATTTCCCATTCACTTCAGGGCCAAAAATCAATCTAGGCTGGTCATCAATAACATTTAATGAATCTTCATTAATTGAGATTTTGAGTGACTTGTTAATTTGGCTTCTATAGACATCATGTTTAGCTAGTTCAGACAATGGAACATCTATTTTTAATTTTCCTACTTCAGCTTCCAGATTAAAAGGATTTCCAATCTGAGTTCTTGCATTCTGAATAGTTGGGTTCTCTTTTTTGTCTGTGTTCTCTGTGTTTTTCTCCTTTTAAGGAGTGGGGTTATGGGCTGAATTTGTTTCCACATCACCTTATGGAGGTTCTTCCATGTTTCATTTATAGGGAATAGAAGTGGAAAGTTGTTTATTATTGAGTTGATTATCGGATACATCTTCAATAATTGGGTTAGTTGGGTTAGGGTCTGTTCTAGAAAGAATATGTACATGGATATTATTAGTATTACCTTTTTTAGGCTGCTTGGTGGCTTTCTGTTTATTAGTTTCAGGGACATATATTCTTCTGATCAGATTGTATTGTTTGTGGACTTCATAAATAGTTGTATCATATCCCTCC
Source organism: Pinus tabuliformis (assembly GCA_031772625.1). Classification (NCBI taxonomy): domain Eukaryota; kingdom Viridiplantae; phylum Streptophyta; class Pinopsida; order Pinales; family Pinaceae; genus Pinus; species Pinus tabuliformis. The sequence continues at coordinate 1,435,530,571 of CM062820.1, read as the reverse complement.
CTAAAGTCAAATGATTTTCCTGACTGAGTTTGGAATTGTTTCAGAACGTAAGCTTCTTGATCGTCTTGGGTAAAGAAAGCTTGTTCTCCATTGTTGAGTCCCATCAAATTGATTTGGGTGTCTTCCGTTGGTTCATTAGAAGTGGAGGCTTCAACACAACTTTCCTAGAAAGGGGGCCTAAGGTTTTGATCAGGGCCAGTCTTCCCAGTATTTTGATTTTGGTTCTTCTTGAAATTTGGATTTCTCCCACTATTGCTAGTTTGTCCATCCCAAGAGGATTTCCTTTCGATTGCTTCTACTCTATCTCCTACCCTCTCCATACCTTTAATAATAGCAACTAGTTTTTCTTCAAAGGCTGAAGGTTCTTCTTTCAAAGGTATCCTCCTTTCAGCTCTAGCTCTAGCTCGTATGGATATTATATTAGCTTCAACGCTGACAGCTATACTTTGCATTTCTTCTAAGGTTTGAGGAGGTATTTCCCTAAGTTGGTATGCCATATCTGAATCAAATCCATCAGGGAGTTTGATTAATGCCAAATCTAGATGAGGACTAAGGTTTTGAGGGATAGCATTGTAAACATTATTGAACGTGGTACAATAATTTTATATAGTTTCTTTAGTTCCCCTCTTCAAGTTTTCATATTCTGAAAAAATATGAAGAGGATCTTTCTTCTTTTCCCATCTGTTGAAGAATGTCTGATAAAGAGCTTGTAGGTTGATGATACTATTTTCAGGAAGGGCTCTAAACCATGTTCTAACATCTCCAATTAAACTTTGAACAAATATCCTCATTCTAACATCATCAACATCAACTTCATATATCTCAAAGTAGTCTGTCATATTTTTAGTATGTTGTTGTGCAGTATAAGTACCAGAACCATCAAAAGGAGTGATTTTGCTTTGATAATCTTGGGGCATAGCCCCTGGGTTGGCAGGTAAGTGCAGAGGAGTGTATTTGTTTGCCATGGCTGGAGGGGTAGATGTGATAGATGGTTGAGCAGGGATAACAATGGGAATGTGAGTTGTAGATGGAGGAGTGGAAGGGGTGGCTTGGGGTTGAGATGAACTTGGAGAGGCTGAAGTAATCACAGAAAGGTTTGATGTTCCTACAGAGGTAAGTTCATATTGAATGGAATTCTGCAAATGTCTGTCAAGATGTGAAGTGACAATCTCAAGTTGTAAATTTTCGATGAATAAAGGATCATGAACCATGTGAGCTAAGGCAGATTCAGAAAAGGTTACAAATAAAGAAGTCTCAAAATACTCATCAAAGGGTTCCTCCTCAAGGTAAATCCACTTATTTGGATAGGATGTTGATCTATGTAAAGGCCGTGAAATAGAAGAACTCTCTTGGATTTCTTGTCTCCTTAGAATCCTAGGGATCAGATTAGGGTTTTCAAACATAGGGGGTGGATTTGGATCAGGGTTAGCTCCGGTGTAATGAGTCCTTTCTGAAGCAAGGTTTCTAGCTGTATTTTTGGGTTTTTTGTCTAAATGGGTTAGACAATACAACTTCTTACAGTTTCTCTAAGAGGCTTTAGGTATGGGATTTAAATTTTCTTAAAGACTTATTTGATAAAAGGAACTGATCAAGAATTTGAAACTAGATGTTCAATCCATAAATTAGACTGGAGATAGACTGAAGCAGCATTCATTTACTTCTGCAATTGCAAAGCAAGGGCATTTCAAAGGCTACCTGGCTAACTTCAGGTTATGTCTGTAGTTTATAAAGTAAACAATAGTAACAAAAAAAATGTTCAGATCCCCAGCGGAGTTGCCACTATGTTATCACTCAGATTTTCCTAGAAGTTGTTGGGAAGAGGAAAGGGGTTCGAGGTAACCACAAACCCACTTTTAAGTATAGATTCTAGCCAATCTATACTCAAATAGGGCTCTCTCTTTATGATTTAGCTTGGCTTTTAGAAGATATTAGGCTAGTTGTGAAATTTTGGGGTTTTGTTTGAGTTTGGGTGGTGAGATTCAATAGCAAAGGGGTAAGACTGAGTAGCTTAGTCCATTGGGTTGATGGAGTCAAAGAAAATGGCTTAACTGGACTTGGTTTCTTCACAAAGGATGGTTTAACAGAGCAAGGTAGTCAAACAGGGAACAATTAGAGACTGAAAGATGGAATGGGCTTAAAGGGTTAAAGGGCAACTAAGAATCCTTTAACATACTTTAAAAGAGTAGAACATGACTAACCATCAATAAAGAGAAATTAAGAATTCTTTATTAAATTATTAAAATAAAAAAGCTAGGAAACAGGAGAAATCAGGAATTCACTGTTTATACTAGTTCGGAAGAAAACGTTGAGAATAATAAGGATTGAAAACAGAGTGCAATTAAGCATATTTTGAGCTATTCTTTTTTGTTGATCATTCAGATGTGAAACATAGATGATATTTTAAACAAGGAAAACTTTAAAACACAAGGTATAGATGAACTTATTGATCTGGTGTTTGATTCAAGAATTCTAAGAAAAGTCCTTAGCTTCAATTCTTCATCCAGCAAGCCACGAAGTTGGTCCAAACAACACCTTATTCCAAAATAGTCAATATTACAGCAATGTCTAAGAATCCACCCTCAATACTCCAATTGAGGGGGTATCTATACAAAAAATATTTACAAAAATATCTCATAACAAAGTGAGATATATTCTAGTGATGACTAATTATTTTTACGGAAAAATAGATACACTTAGTCTCAAAGATAGGAGAAAGGTGAAGTGATGTTGTGTTGTTCCTATTCTCGCTGAATGTGCCGGAGGTAGGCCCTTTTATTTGGCTTGTTCTTTTCATCTTTATTAACTCTGTGCTGGCTGCCCTATTTTGACCAATATTTTCACCTGTTCTGATACAATTCGACCTGTTTGACCCCTCTTCATCTTTGTCCATCTTGCTATGGTAAAAACCTAAAATTTACATTTTACCAAAAGTAAATTTACAAAATTTCCAATATGTTTTCCCACCATTTTTTTCTCTGGAAATCTATGTTTCTGAAGTTTCCTCAAAGGCTCATCAGTTTCTGTATATTTGAAAAATTTAGGTTGGAGGAAACAAGTGCTTTACCTCATGTTCAATATAGAATAAATTTGCCAAGCTGTCATAGAGAACTCAACCTGTGGGAAATGCTTTTGTTCATGTTGCAATTGTTGATGGACTAGCTTGATCTCCTGCATATTTATTCAATTTATCTACATAATCAATGTGCTTCATTAACCTGTCATTGGTGACCAAAAGAATTGGTAGCCCTTTATTCTGCAAAACTTTGAACTTCTCCATAAAAGAATTAATTTCCACCTGCATATCTTGACATCTTGTTTCTAGATTCTGCATCAAATTTCTTTTAGTTAGCACCCTTTTGATTTCCAAAATAGTGTCTGTCTTGTCTGGGATGCCAAGTGCTTCCATTTGTTCCTTATTTTTGGTATTCAAAAAATGTATAAGCCTGTTGGCATGTTCAAGTATCTGACGTAACAGTGCTCTTGTCTGTTGAATTGCTCCATGTGCTGCTTTCACTAAATCAATCTTCCCATAGATCACTTGGATAGATGGCCAAACATCATTCATAGATTGAGTGATGTTGGTCCATAGGATTTTCTTGATCTCTGCCAAAGGCTTGTCAAAAGTGAGATCCTTTTCTAATGCTTTAATTTTATTCTCTAATGCTTTAATCTCCCTTGTCTTTTCTGCAACACTTATTTTGGAGGCATCATACTTCTTTTCTATATTAGCCAATTGTTCTTTTGCTTGTTTTAATTCTGAAACTTGTAGTTTCATTTCTTCCATGGCCTTTACTAAGTATTTTGTGTTTATATTAGCACTGTTGCCTGATGTTGTTCCTGCTGTTGATGTACCTGTAATCACGTTTGTTGTGCCTGTTGGGATGTTTGGAGCCATTGTTGTTCCAAGTGTGGAGGGGACTGCAATTGATGCTATGGGGATTACCTCAAGAGGCTGGGAGGTCCACTCTCCTTGCTTTTCCTTCAGTGCATTCTCTAATGCCTGCTCTGTATCATTCAATCTTTCATTAAGTTTCAGGAGCAGGTCCATCATATCTTCTTCTGATTTTTGTTGTATAACTTCTGCTGTTTGAGGATGCCTTGAAGGAGGTAGCTTCAGCTATTTCCTTAGGGCGACAATGTGCTCTTCTTTCTTCTTGATCAGAGCCTGTATGCCTTTAACATCTTTGGGATCATGTCCCAATTCAATGATGATCTCCTCTAATGATTTGATTCTATTATCCTTGGCTAGGGAGGAGGCTTTTTCCAAGTGAAGTTGAGCAGTTGTATATCCAAGGAATTTTGTAGCTTGTGGGCCATCATTCCTTTGTCAGCGAGTGTGGAATAGACCATTTCCCCAGTTTGCTTATGAGGTTAAGTTTGGTCCATAGGATGAATATCTTTGGCTAAGACCTCCAAATTTGTTATGATGTAATTTGCTGCTGACTAAGGTTGTTGCACCTTTGGCTTAAAATAACTCATTAACGTTTTTCCTTCTTTAATATCATAAGCTGACATCAATCTTTGCTGGTTTGAGGGGGCTATCTTCAGATACTGATTATAAATTTAAAGCTTTACTAGATCATTCTTGGCTTTTATCTCTGTAAATATCTTCTTCATGTCTGAGGCTTGTTTGCTTTGTGGCCTGGTGAATGATACTTCTACACTGTGCTGTCTTTGTAGCTCCTACCCTTATGAGCTAGGGGAGGTTCCTCCCAATGGGGGAGTTTGCTGGCTAGTTTCTCTTTCAGATCTTAGACTTTTTGTGGTTTCCTCAATGATTTCCTCTTCTATCTTTGTCTCTTTTCTTCAGGTTTTTTTGTAGGTCCACTGATAGGTGTGGTGGTTTCTTTGTCCCTCTTTTTGTTTCTTTCCTCATTTAAAGGAGTTTGCAATGCTAGAATTTGTGCTGCTTTAGTTTTGGCTAGAGGAATCTGTACATGACTCTGTTCTTTGGTATTTCCAGTCTGATCAGTCATTGTGGGCTGCTCTGTGGTCTCTACTTCTTTGCCTTTGGAAGTTCTTGTAACCGGTATGTTGGTTTCTTGTGGAGGTTGTTGAGAAGTTCTCGCAGAAGATGTACCAATTTATGATTGGTGAGGCAGGTTGAATGATACCTGTCGAAAAGAGTCTAGGTCAAGTGCTTTCTCAATATCTTTCATAGCAATTTCCATATTTTCCTACTCAGTAATCTCTTCTATTAGGGTCCCTTCTACCCATTCATCCTGATTTGCAAACTGTTCAATTTCTGGGATTCTATGATGTATATAAACTGATAGCCTATTTTTTTTCCTTTTGTCACATATGAAACTGTTTGGGTCATATGGCACCCACCAAAAAATTCTCTTCAATCTAAGGTGGTCTTCTAGAATCTTCTCAGCTTCTTGCCATGCATCCCTAGAATTGATGACAAAAGGGCCTAACTAGTTTTGATTCTTAGCTGAGCCTTTTTCTTTGTGCTACAAAAATGGACTAAGTCTGCATTTATAAGCTATCTAAAATATTCTAGTGCACATAATCTTATGGGCACATATTTAGGTAACTTGAAAGGGAAACGTTCACACCCATACATTCTAATTTATATGTGATTTTGATACATGTACCAGCCACCTATCCTGTATTGTTTAGAGAGCTACAGAATCTTCTTCGTGTCACTAGTGATCCTAGAAGGGGAAACTTCGATCAATAAAGTGGTTGCTGGATGTACAAACCAGTTAATGAACTCATTATAAGTATAAGGGGACTGACTGGTATTATGAAACATGGAACTCCAAAAAATCACAGACCTTCAATATCCTTTTGAGTCCAGTTTCTTGATGGGGAGAGGAAAGTTGTCTGGCTGATGATACAACAACAGATGGTATATAAAAGATGTATATTTGAAGACTCCTTCCCTCTCCAAATTTATGAATTGATCATGGATTTTGTTGGCAATGAAAGTGGCATAGTTATATCTGATAGCTAGGGGCTATCCTGGAGTAAACATTGATAGTAGAACTAAGGTGATGTCATCAACATATTCAATGGAATTGAATCCCATGATTAGGGATATCATTTCAATAATGATTCTGCCAGTGTCAGTGAAAAAAAATCTGCAGATAAGGAGCTGGGCCTTTAGACTGGTGCTCTGGTAGCATGAAGGTCTGAGAAATACAACTTATCTCTGATGTGGGCAATTGAGATGCTTTTTCAAGTAGATAACCCATGGAAAGAGGAGCAAGGAGCTGAGTGGAGTGGAACTGTATCATTTCATTAATGGACTTAGCAGTTATGGGAAAAAGAATAGTTTGGAATGGGGACATAACTGCTCTACGGACAGGGCCATAGTTAGCACAGCAATGATGAATTATTTTTGGGAAAACATGGACAAAGGGGAGGAAATACATGGGAAGATTAGATTCCCATAGTCCAAAAATTTCAGACTTGTTTAGATAGCTATCTCTGACTTGGAAGAAGGCCTAAAGATGGTTCCTGTCACCAGATAAGCCTTTTATTTGGAAATCTTTGTCAACCAGGGGTAGATAATCTAAGTCCTTAAGTGGTGCATTCATGGGCGTGACATTCAGGGCTATGGGAGTTTCCATATTTGGTTCTTGTGTATTCAAATTGGAATCCGAGCTTTCTGAGGAAAAATGGACTAAACAGTAGGTTTAGGGTGTTTTTATGGCGGCCGCAGATTGTTTTTAACTTGAATTTTGGCTTTCACTGGTAGAATTCTGAGTGACAAACTGAAATCGCATGTTTTTAGGGAAAAATGGATAAATACATGGATTAAGTAGGTAAACTGTGTAATTGCAGGTTGAATAACGAACTTCAGAGCACGATGTTGGAATTTCTTGGCTGGGTGGTCGGCTGAATGCTCAGATAGTTGACTAAATGTTAGTTTGCATGGAGCACAGTTTGCAGAGGATAACAGTGAAAATTACGGTTTATCGTTTATTTAGCGAAATTCGGTTTGGCAGGACTTTTTGAAATTTATTATGAAAATGACGTCAGCGTTATGGGATGTGTTGTGGTTACACGGAGGGTGGTAAGAGGTTTGCTCGCACCACTTTTAGAGTCGGGCGGCCTCAGACGGAGGGCGAGCGAGCATATGGAACGGGCGATGAGTGGCTTTGGTACGGGCAAAAAATGTCGGGCGATCATGAGTTAAAGTGAGGTGGGAAGGGTGGTCGTGATATCGCCGTCGACCATTGGATGGGAATGCGATGATCAGATGACTAATGGGCTTTGCAGATTGTAGGGAGTTATGCAGTGGGGCCCTGCACAATAAAACATAATTTAATTGTATCGGGGACGATTCTATTGGTTGGGGGGCAGTTATTAAGTAACCCAAATGGTTAATTAATCCCGTACTACATGGCGGGGTAGGTTATTAATAAACTCTGGATAAATTTATTAATCCCTATTAACTATATAATGGTTATATACCATCGGGGTGGGAATATTAAAAATTTGGGGTTTGATGTATAATTGAATAATACAGGAAGGGTTTTATGGTGCGGGAGTTATATAATACTAGTTAGGAATTAATATGAAAATTGTAATGGAAAGTGCTAAGCAAAAACATTGAAGTATATATTCAAACTTAGGCTGAAGTGGAAAAGGGGTCTTTCAACTGATATTATGCATTTCCTAAGTAAAATAGGTTTCTAACTTAGAAAAACTTGATGAAATGAAATGAACAGTTTATCGATGATTGATGAGTACTTAGGCTTTTAGATCATTGGGCCGAGGGTCTGGTCCCTCCATAAGTCAGAGACATGCTCTGAGACCCTTTGACTTTCAAAGACCTTAATACTTTAGGGGGAATTAGTGAAATCTTTAGGGAAAAATGTGAATGGAAGTTAGTTATTTAACCTTACCTTGGTTGAGCTGCATCAAGTGTAATGTATGCCTTGCACTAGTAAGAAAAGTAAAGATCAACATATTTAGAAACATTTATCATCACAGGTATCATTCTGCAACATCCTCTACCTACCCTATCTACTTTAGCCTGACGTTTTTCTTCTTTATTTGGGTGCACTTAAACTGGAAAACCCTTATCACACTTTTTCTTTTACATATAGAAATCTATCTAAGTCTAATCTTATTACATCCAAGGGCTCAGATTAAACTATTGAGCTCCTTTTATTCACTCTACCTGTCTACTTATCTACCAAGATTACACAGTTTGGTCAGATTTTATTCCCTATCTCTACAGCATGAAATTGAAAAATGAATGAGCCAAGTTTAAACAGTTTGACTCTTCATCAATTGTGGCATAAGTGTAACAAGTTGCACACAATTGCTTATTACAGAAACTGAAATAGTAGTGGCATTTAGACTTGCACACTTTCCTGGTCTATTTTCATTTGGGATTCATTTCTTCTCATTTTTTGACCATTTTATTCTTTTTACCCTTTGATTTTTCTTTTAGGGTATACCCTTTTTACATTTTTTAAATTTTTTGATTTTTCAACAATATGGAAAACCTTTGCAACAAGAAAATGTATGAACATATTACGGAGCTCATCAAGTCAATCATGAAATATGACACCTATTGGTATAGGAGCATAATAGATACAAATGACAAGACCTCCTTTCTATATATAGGATTCTGAGGGGTCATAATATAATCAGAGCTGACATAACACTAATAATGTAACACACAATAATAATAATAGTGGGCTTCTATGGGGACTAGGGTATAAAAATATAATAAGGAGGTTGTATTAATAAGAATAAGGGGTTACACTAGTAGTATAGGGGCCTCACATGCCCCTCTCCTTCAAAAAGTGTTGTCCTCAATGCTTGAGTAGTTCTTGATGCTTCTGTATAAAATTTGTGTCCTTCCAAGTGAAATCTTCAAGAGGTAAATTCTTCCACTTGATGAGATACTCTGAAATTGATCGATTTCGTAGCTGTCAGTTTCTTGTTTCTATGATTTCTCTAGGTTCCAATTTGATTTTTCCTTCCTCTTCAAGTTCTGGAAATATTGTTTGAATTGGAATATTCTGCAACTTTTGAATGAGTGGCCACACTTCTTTGTCCTTCTTCCATTCATCCCTTGTTTCGTTATCCAATCAGGTTGGATAATAGAAATAGCACAAAACAATACTTCCACATCCTCATTCTTTCTTGAGAGTGCATCTACAACAAAAATTTTCTTCCCTTTTCTGTAGATGATGTCAAAGTCATAACCCAACATACTTGTGACACATTTCTTCTATTCCTCTAAAGATAATATTTGTTCTAAAAACTATTTAACACTATCATGATCCATTTTTACCGTGAAGTGTCTTCCCTTTGGGTAAGGTCGCCATTTCTTAAGTACATGTAGTAGTGCGAACATTTCCTTCTCATAAATAGCTTGCTTGAGATGTCATCGTAGAAATACCCAATCACCTAAATCCAAAAAATTTTCACTGTGATGTTGATCTACCTATTGTTTCATTCGATTATGCACCAAAGTGGCATTATCCTTTAAAACTTGGAGAACTTGTTGTTGATGCTCGATGTGATCTTTCACTGTTTGAACCTTTTTCTTCTTGATATATCCTATATTAAGAGTTTGAGGAGTGGTAATTTCTTCCAATGCTTTACAAAATATGGTCAGATTCATTTCTTGATGCTTGATGTGACCTTTCACTTCTTGAACATTTTTTTTTCTGGATATGTCCTTCTATATTGATAGTTTGAGGAGTGGTAATTCCAGCCAAGGCATTACAAGATATGGTTGATTAATTTCTTATTTCTCGATATGATCCTTCACTTCTTGAACCTTTTTCTTCTTGATATGTCCTTCTATCTTAAGAGTTTGAGGAGTAGTAATTCTCGCCAATGCATTACAAGGTATGGTTGGATTCATTTATTCTTTCTCAATCCGATCTTTCACTTCTTGAACCTTTTTCTTCTTGATATTTCCTTCTATCTTGAGAGATTAAGTGGTAATTCTCGCCAATTCTTTACAAGATATGGTTGGATTCATTTCTTCTTTCTCAGGGGTTGGGTCCTGTTGTATATCCTCTTCTTTTGATGTTTCTTGATCCTTTTCTTCCTCCTCTTCATACTCTATGTAAAATAATTTCTTCTTAGCATACTTATGACCTTTAGTGCATTTTCTATCACAATTGTAACAAAACCCTTTTTCTATTTTTTCTTCCAATTGTTGTGGTGTAAACCTTGTAGGTTGTGGAAGGCTAGGAGAAGAAACACTTCCATAATTATAGTCATTAGTGGTGGGATTCCTTGTTTCCATAATTTCGATTTCAAATTTTCTTGCCAACTCAAATGCCTCCTCCAATGAATCAGGTTCCCAAAAACAAACCTCATGTTGAATGTTATCCTTTAAAGTCCCTATGAAGACATCAATCCTTTGCTTCTCTGGAATATAATTTACCCTTCTATTCAATTTTTGAAAGTCCTCAATGTGTTATTCCATTTAACCTTTTTGTTGGAGATTTATCAATTGGCTAAAGAAGGAGTTTCTCTTTGTACCCTCATAATGTGCTATCATTTCCTCCATGAAAATTGACCATGTGACAAGTGGTTTACGAGAAAAAATCCCTTTATACCATAAAAATTGATTCAATTCTAAATAATTAGATGCAATACATACCTTTTGTAGCAATGGTACACCATGTAGATCAAAATATTTCTCCATATGTAGTATCCAATTTATCGGATCCTTGCCATCAAACTTCCTCATCTCACTTTTTCTACATTTTAGGAGCTCGATCTTGAAACGACTGTAACTTTGTAATTTCGGATCCTCCAGTTTTGAAATCATTACCATAGTAATGTTATGAAACCAGCTCACAAAAAGATAGAAAGGATAGAATTCAGCCTCTTCGAGGGGGCAACCTCCTTTACATTGCACAAATGAACAATTCTTGGATGATACAAATGAAAATACCTCCTTTTTATATATAGGAGTCTAAGGGGTCATAATATAATCAGAGCTGACATAAAAATAATAATGTAAGGGCGTAATAATAACAATAGTGGGATTTAATGGGGCACAATAGTAACAATATGGGCACTACATGGGTACATCAATATAATAAGGGGGTTGTACTAATAACAATACGGGGTTTTTTGTTTCACTTTTGAAACATCACAGAAAAAGAGTTATAGGGAAAATGCCAGGATGACCTATTAGGAGCAGCGAAACCCTAGAATCCAAAGCTCTGATACCAAATGTTATGAAACCAGCTGACCAAAAGATAGAAAAGATAGTAGAACGCCTTAGAATTCAGCCTTTTCAAGGGGGCAACCTCCTTTACATTAGAAAAATGAAAAATTCTTCGATGATACAAATGACAATACCTCTTTTCTACATATAGCAGTCTAAGGGGTCAGAGTACAAACAGAGCCAACATAATAATAATAATGTAACGGCACAATAATAACAATAGTGGGGTTCTATGGGGCACACTAATAACAATAGTGGGCTTCTATGGGGACTACATGGGTACAACAATATAATAAGGGGGTTGTATTAATAATAATAAGGGGTTACACTAGTAGTATAGGGGCCTAACACCAGGAGCCAATGGAAGAGCTTTAGCCTGAATGGGCGACCCAGCTAAGCTGCGCACTGGAGTGTTACAATGTAAATGTTGAGGAGGATGATCAGGATCCACGAAACATTAACATTCTAGAAACTGAAGGCTTTCGTGAGGCTCTAGGACCATTGATTGAAGATCCTGACATCATCGCACCGCTAAAAACAAAGCAGGTAAACATTGGGATGGGGGTTGAACCAAAGTATGCAATGCATAATGACTATTGGGATGATTCCAGGGTGGATAAGGTGGCTGAGTTACTCCATGAGTACCAAGACTTATTCCCGACCAAGATTACAGACTTAAAAGGGATCATTGGTGACTTAGGGATGATGAAGATCACCCTAAAACCTGACATGAAGCCAGTCAAGTAGAGGCATTACCCCTTGAATTCGAAGTATAAGGAAAAGGTCCATGTAGAATTAGACAAAATACTCATAGCCAGAATTATTGAGGCAGAGGAAGAATCTGACAGGGTGAGCCCTATGGTAGTGCAGGAGAAAAATAAGAAGGGTGAAAGAAGAATATGAGTGGACCTCAAGAAACTAAATGACACCTGTGTACATGAGCCATTCCTGACACCGTTCACAAATTAAGTATTGGAAAATGTTGGTGGACAAGAAGCATACTCGTTTAGGGATGGGTTCTCAGGGTACCACCAGATCAAAATCGTGCCAGAAGATAGGAGCAAGATGACCTTCGCAACAGAATGGGGCTGATTTCAATACACAATTATGTTGTTTTGGGTTGAAGAAGGCGCAATCCATTTTTCATGCATCATTGTTGCCGCATTCAAAGAATACATCCACAAGTTCCTGGACGTCTACCTGGATGACTGGATTTTCGTTGGATTGGTTAAGCACCACGTAGCAATCTTACACTTGATGCTAGATAATTGCCGATGACACCAGATAGTGCTAAACCTTAAGAAGTTCACATTCCTCGTTCTCTTTGGGATCCTGTTGGGACATGTGGTCTGAAAACAGGGGCTGACAGTGGACCCTGTGAATATAGTTGTCATTCTAAATTTGGAAGAATCACGAAGTGTTAAATAGTTGCGCGCTACATTGGGACACACATGGTACTATATGAAGTTCATCAAAAGCTATGCCCAAATCACCGCGCCGATGGAGGAACTATTGAAAAAGGATGCCATATTTTGCTGGAATGATGATTTCATGAAGAGCTTGGATGTCCTAAAGAGGAAATTGGCCTCCGCTCCAATCCCGATCTTCCAAAAATGGGATGGGGAGTTTCATGTCCATGTTGATGCATCGTGTATTGCGCTAGGAGAACTGCTCACAAAAGTGAGCAGAGAAGACTTGGATCATCCTATCACATTTGAAAGTCGTAGACTGTCCAACTCCAAGAAGAACTATTCCACAACCAAGCGCAAGGGGTTGGTGATGGTGTACGTGCTCCAAAAATATCGACACTATTTGCTAGGAGGACATTTCAAGATGTATATAGACTATTTCGCACTAACGTACTTGGTCAATAAGCCTGCATTGGGGGGGTGCATATGTAGGTGGCTCTTGTTGTTCCAAGAATATGACTTTGAGGTCGTGGTAAAACGTGGATGCTTGAATGTAGGACCAGATCACTTGTCGCGTATTGAGACGAGCGAGGAACCTACTAGTTTGGAGGAAGGATTACCTGATGCACAGCTCTTTACGGTGCACGTCGCGGACGGTCACTTCGAAGATATAATCCACTTTCTGACAACAGGGACTGCACCTAAGGAATACTCCATCCAACAGAAGAAGGAATTGGTGGTGTGCTCAGCAGATTTTTTTTCATCGTAAGGCACTTATACAAAATGGTAAATGATGAGATATTGCGAAGATACGTACTTGAATTTGGATGAAATCAGATCCTCGTAGAAGCACATCGGGGTGCTGCAGGAGGACACTATGCAGGATGAGCGACCGCACAAAAGATTTTCCGCGTGGGGTTGTGGTGGCCAACTCTTCACCAAGATTCAAAAGTGCAATGTAACGCCTATGATATGTGCCAGAGGACAAGAAAACCATCGTGGAGGGATGAGATACCATTGAATCCACAAATGACATTGCAGTTGTTCGAGAAATGGCAATTGACTTTGTGGGACCTATCAAACCTCAGGGAAAGACGGGTCTGCACTACCTCATCTCCATGACGGAGTAACCAACACGATGGGCAGAAGCATAGCTAGTCAAAGACTACATGGCCACTATAGCTATGAAGTTTTTGTTTAAAAACATGTTAACCTGATTTGGCTACCTGAAAATCTTAATGCGTGATTGCAGAACACGTTTCCTAAATGAAACGATCAGTGCACTCACAAAAGAATTCCAGGTGTATCATTAGAATAGTACACCATATCGCCCACAAGCTCATGGGACTGTAGAAGCATTCAAAAAAATACTAGAGACTGCGTGATCTGAATTGGATCCATGAAGATTATCATAACACCATGACTGTATCAAATCAGAACAAAAATTCAAATTCAAGAGCACAGAGCGATCAGGAAGACCTATGAATAGTGGGAATTGGCAGCTAGTGAGGAACGACGAGGACCTGGGTCAAAGCACATTGATCGAGGCCTATGGAGTCCGTGCAGGAGGCAAAGCTCGCCGTTGGGAAGCCTGGATCAGGAAACAGAGGGCATTTCTGATGCATGATTAGCACTAATCGCGCATCGCTGAGCAAAATCCCTCAAGAAGGAATGGCCCGCAAGTGCTCGGTCACATGGAAGCTGGGAAAACCGTGGGGAAAGCGCTAAGGAAAAGGCCAGGACCCACGCTCCAATACCGAAAATATATTGGGGGCACCCTTGGGTAGTAAGTGGATTTGGAGAAAAGCAAGCAATTCCATTCAATGCCCAATGCATGGGAGGTGGAGGAGAGAGAAAACCACCTCTCATCACATGTTAATGGTCAAGCAAGTCAACCGCGCGAAATTAGCAAATGTCGTAGGATCTAGGGGGATCCAAATTTGACGGTGGAGATCACGCCTGATGGAGGAACTAGATTTGACAGGGGATTAAGCCACGACACATAAAGAGTTTGAAATCTGATTTGACGCTAAGATGCAGATGAGTCATTTCCTGACGTAACCAAAAAAATTGAACCAACGAGGAAAAGCTGGCGTATTTCGTAGGAGGAAAAGTGGCCACTCCCTGTGAGCCATTGATGATGATGCAGGGACAAAGAACTCCAAGCGAGCAGTAGCAGGCAATCCAACGGGAGCAGAGAAGGAAACGGGTAGTCATGAGATCAATCAGATTTAAAGCCATGAACAAACGCATAGCAAAACACACATAGAGAAGAGAATGAAGACAGAGAGAGTGAGAGCGAAGGAAAGATAGTGAAGCAAGAATCAGAAATATAGAGAGCCTAGTTGACCTACAACATAAGGCAACATCAAGCAATCCCTGAGAGGATATGTCGGGAGCTGAGCACCACATTGGGCTCCTCCCATTAAAGAACAGAGAGGTCATGTTCTGGCAAGGAAAAGAATCTATGTACTCTAGTGGCTTGGGGGATCCAAGAACCACCCTACCAAACATTCTTTTGTTTTAGGAGACTCAATTTGAGCTCCTCATTGTAATTCTCTACATAAAGACACAATAAAAGAAGGCCACCACTGAGATCTAGACTGGAGATGTAGCCCTAGAGGATAGGGTGAACTCCTTATTAATTGTTGTGTTCTTATATTTTCTTACTGTGTTCCTCTTATTGTTTTCCATTTTCCAGTGTCTGTGTATTTTGCAATATGATCGATCTGTTTCATAAAATAACATAGACACACACCAAAACATGAGTTTGTAATATCTTCATTCAATAATTCTTTAACTGAGATCACTAAAGGGTGATTTTCAGATCAAGTGGTATCAGAGCTTTAGGTTGTGAAGGTTAGACAAGCTTGTGTTGGTTTAGCTATTGAATGCTCACTAGATCAAAGATCAAATTAGGAGAAGGAGAGTTGGTCGAAACTAATCCTAAAATTGAGAGAGTCTATCCTCGAAAGACAATGTCAGAGGAAGGTTCCATGGGGCTAGACCATCAATTCATAGAAAGTTTCCTAGCCATAAAGTCCATGGTAGAAGAAATGTATAGGGACTTTAGAAAACATAAGGATGAAGATTCATCATGCTCTAAACAAGACAAAGGAGAAGATGAGTCTCACTTCCATGACCACTCAAAAGGAAAGGGGAAAGAGGAAAGCTTTCTCACACCTCCTAATAGCCCTAAAAATAAAGCATCTTTGATCAAACTAGATGTCAAATTTGACATGCCTATATATGATGGAGAGTTGAATGCAGAAAAGTTGGACAATTGGATTAGACAAATTGATGTGTATTACAGAGTGCAGAATATTGACTGAGACAAGAGCAAGATTTAGCTGGCAAGCCTACGCCTTGGAGGCACTGCCTTGGTTTGGTGGGAAGGGAGAACCCGAGCTGACATGAAAAGACATGGTAAGACCATCTCTGTCTAGAGTGAATTTGTTTCTACAATCAAAAAGCAGTTCTATCCATAGGCCAACATGCAACAAGCCATGATGAGTTGGAAAACTCTTTGACAGTTAAAAGGGAAAAGTGTGCAAGGGAACACTCAAGAATTTAGAAAGAGAGCATTGATTCTAGGAATATCATTAGACTCACCAGAGACTCTATTGAAGTACATTGGTTGTCTACACAGCTAGGCATACCATCCTCATGTTTAATCCCAGCAGTATAGATGAGGTATCTGTACAAGCTACTCATCTAGAAGCTAGAGGAAAGAATGGAAGTCCAAAAGTTGGGGGACCATCCCAACCCATTGCAAGCAAGGGCAAGGAGAAAAGAAAGCAAAAGTGGAAAGCAAGCAAGGATAACACTGGACAAAAAAACGAAGCCTCATGCACTCACTATAAAAAGGATGGCCGTGATGATGAGCATTGTTGGATTATGCATCCAAAGCTGAGACCTAAGAAGTTCGAGGGAAAGAAGAAGACGATTGCTGCAGCTATTCAGAAAGATTTGGGGTCGGACTTGAGAGATGAAAAAACCATTGAATCCACAGGTATAAAATGTAAGAATTCTAAAGCATCTACAAGTAATTCTGTGCACTCTACCATTGATGAAGAAAATGAGAGAAAAATACATTAGATTTTCTATATTCGAGTTATTTCCAAACATCAAAAGATTGATACTTTGTTTGATAGTGGCTCACAAGCAAATTTAATTTCTGAAGCAATTGTAAAGAAATTGGGATTATTAACTACACCTCACAAGAAACCATACCCATTAGGATGGTTGAATGATAAAGCACAACTACAAGTGACTAGACAGTGCAAACTCAAGTTTTCTTTTTGGGTCAGCACTCGTAGATGAGGTTGAGTTAGACATAAT
Source organism: Pinus tabuliformis (assembly GCA_031772625.1). Classification (NCBI taxonomy): domain Eukaryota; kingdom Viridiplantae; phylum Streptophyta; class Pinopsida; order Pinales; family Pinaceae; genus Pinus; species Pinus tabuliformis. Next base: position 1,435,513,648 of record CM062820.1, on the reverse strand, counting down.
TCCTTCGGATATATGTGGAATTGTTTTAGGAAGTCCTTACTTGTATGATAGAAAAACTATTTTATGTAGAGCTGAGAACAAGTATCTTCTTGTTAAAGACGGAATCGAATAATTTGTAAGAGCTCATAAGCTCAAGAATAATTATACTTTCATAAACTCAGGGAAGATGAAAAGAATGATAAATTCATGCAAACAATTCTTACTAATGGTTGTAAAGGAAAAGAAACCTGAAAAAACCAATGTATTTGAGGGCTATAATGTTAAACAACAAGTTGATTTAGAAAAGGTTTCTTTAGAGTATGATATCTTCTTTCAAGAACCTAAAGGTCTGCCACCCAAAAAGGAAATAGTGCATGATTTTATTTTGCAGCAAGGTGCTCCTTTGCCTAACATTGGAATGTATAGGTTGTCTGCTTTAGAGAATGATGAAATCAAGGAGCAGGTGCAGGAGTTTCTCGAGAAGGAGTTCATCAGGCCTAGCACATCACCATGTGCGTCACCAATCATTTTGGTGAGAAAGAGAGATGGCTCGTGGAGAATGTGCGTTGACTACTGAGCACTGAATAAGATAACAATAAAAAATCGTTATCCCCTTCCTCGCATAGATGATCCTTCAGATCAATTGAAAGAATCTGTTTATTTCTCCAAGCTAGATTTCTAGAGTGGATACCATCAGGTCAGAGTTGCAGAACAAGATGCATGCAAGACTGCTTTCAAAACAAAACAGGGATTGTATGAGTGGTTGGTTATTACTTTTGGCTTAACTAATGCTCCTGCTACTTTCATGAGATTAATGAATGATGTACTCAGACCTTTTCTTGATGATTTTGTTATGGCGTATCTGGATGATATTCTGATTTTTAGTAAAACGTGGGAAGAACACTTAAATCATGTTAAGTAGATACTAGATGTTTTGAAAAGAGAAAAAATTCATGTTAAACTCTCAAAATGTGAATTTCGAAAAACATCTCTAAATTATTTGGGTCATATAATAGGGGGCGGTGAATTGAAGATAGAACCCTCTAAGGTGGCAGTCATCGTAAACTGGCCTAAACACAAGTCTATTACAGAAGTGAGAAGCTTCTTAGGGGAAGAACAATATTGGAGGAAGTTCATTTCTAACTTTTCCTGAATTGCAGCTCCCTTACATGCTTTGACAGGATTGAACAAGGTGTTTCAGTGGGGAGGCAAACATCAGAAAGCCTTCGACACCTTGAAAGAAAATATTAGTACAACACCTGTACTAGCACTTCCTAATCTTCAAAGACCATTTGACATCCAAATAGATGCTAGTGACTATGCCATGGGAGCAATGTTGACACGGCATGGTAAACCCATATGTTACCATTCTAAGAATTTTAATCCTGTAGTAGTTAACTATCCTACATAAGATAAAGAATTGTATGCATTAGTTTAGAGTGTGAAAAAGTGGAAACGTTACTTAATGGGCAATGGGACAGTAATACATAATGATCATCAGCCACTTCAATATCTATGCTCCCCAACTAAGTTGCAGCAATAAAGACACTACAGATGGATGGGTTTCCTACAACAGTTTCATTTAGTCATCAGATATAAAAAGGGCATACGTAATAAAGTTGCATACATGTTACCTAAACCCATTATAAATGCATCTCCTATACTTAAGCATAATTCTGTGCTACATGAAAGCTACATTGAACAATATGCTCAAGATATAGACTTTAAATATGTATATGCAACTTTAACTCAAGGCAAATGAGTAGAAGAATTGGATTATCATGTAAAGGACTGACTCTTATACCGTTGTGGGAAGTTATGCATTCCAAAAACTAAGAGAGTAAAGATAATTAGAGAAGCACACACTTCTCTCATATCAGGTCACATTAGGGTAAGAAAAATAGTTGCACAGCTGCAAAGATTTTGTTATTGGCAAAAAATGAATGAGACAGTTTCTATATATGTAAGAGGGTGTACTATGTGTGCTAAAAGCAAGCCCAGCAATAGAAAACTAGGTTTGTAGACTCCATTACTAGTTCCTTCTCACCCTTGGGAAAGTGTTTCCTTGGATTTTGTTGGAGGACTGCCTAAATCTAGGAAAGGTCATGATTATCTATATGTTGTTGTCAATAGGTTCAGCAAAATGTGCATTTTGATACCTTGTAATAAGCAGATTATAGCTGAACAAACTACAAAATTGTTTTTTGAACATGTATGGGTTCATTTTGGATTACCCACTTCCACTGTATCTAATCGAGACACCCAATTTGTGGGGACGTTTTCGTCAAGTCTATGGGAACTGATGGAAACCAAACTGAAGAAAAGCATAGCTATTCATCCACAAACTGATGGCCAGATAGAATTATTTAATATGTTAGTGATCCAATTACTCAGAGGATATTGCAGCAAACATCCTAAGCTTTGGGATGAACATTTGTGTTATGTGAAACATGTTTACAACAGAGAAAAACATTCTTCTACACAGAGATCTCCTTTTGAGACCTGTTTTGGTTTCACCCGAAGGTCTCCTTTGGATTTTGTCTTTGGCAAAGATACCACAGTTGATCGACACAGTGATGTGGACTGGGAAACTAGGTTCATTGAACAAATCCAAGAGATCCACCAGGCAGTATAGGAATAGTTGTGACAAAGCCAAGCCAAATACAAGGCAAGAGATGACAAGCATCTGATGGACCATAGTTTCCAATTTGGTGACCAGGTCTGGTTGTATATCAGCAATGATAGGATGTAAGGTGAAGGTAAAAAGCTAAAGACCATCAGGTATGAACCTTTCAAAATACTTGAGAAGATTGGTGAGAATGCTTTTTTCATTGATCTACCAGCTTACATGCACATCTACTCAATCATAAATGCAGATTGCTTGATATTGTTTGAACCCTCTCTAACTGAGCATACCGAAGAGCAGAGTCAATTTCCTTCTATTAATGACCTGCTACCTAAATATCTTAATGAATTGCAGGAAGGCACAGTTCTGGATAGGAAGGTGAGGATGACGCGCATAGGAGATGTTGAGTACCTCAAAGTAGGGCTTAAGGGTTCAAAGCCGAGCAGTACAAAGTGGATAAATATGAGACAAGTGAGACAATTGTACCCTCAGTCGATGCTTGAAAACCAACTTTTGGTGGTCCAAAAGCTTTTTTAGTGGGAAGGTCGTGATCAGAATTGGATCCATGAATATTATCATAGCACCATGATTGTATCAAATCAGGACAATACTTTGAATTCAAGAGAACAAAGTGATCAGGAAGACCTCTGGACAGTGGTAGTTGGTAGCCAGTGAGAAACGACGAGGATCTCCGTCAAAGGGCGCTGACTGAAGCCCATGGAGTCCATGCAGGAGGCAAAACTAGCCATGGGGAAGCCCCCTCACTGGGAAAAACCCCTCGAGAAGGAAAGTCCGAAGTTCTCATTTGCATGGAAGCTGGGAAAACCAATGGGAAAGCGCTAAGGTGAAAGGCGAGACCCGCGCTCCAAACCAGCAATATATCAGGTGTACCCTTGGGCGGTAAGCAGATTTGGAGAAAAATGAGCGATTCCATTCAGTGCTCGATGCATGGCAGGTAGAGGACAGAGAAAAGCACCACTCATTGCACGCTAACAATCGAGCAAGTCAATCGCGTGAAATGAGCGAATGTCGTAGGATCTAGGGGATCCAGATCTGATGGTGGAGATCGTGCCCGGTGGAGGAACCGGATGTGACAGGGGATTAAATCGTGACACATAAAGAGTTTGAAGTCCAATTTGACACTAAGATGGTGGATGAGTCATTTCCCAACGTAACCAAAAAAACTGAACCGGCAAGGAAAAGCTGGCGCAGTTCGTAGGAGGACAAGTGGCCACTCCCTGTGAGCCATTGATGATGACGCAGAGACATGGAACTCCAAGCAAGTAGCAACAGGCGATCCAATGGGGTCAAAGAAGAAACAGGTAGTCATGAGATCGATCATATTTAATGCTGTGAACAAACACATAACATAACACACACAGAGAAGAGAATGAAGACAGAGAGAGTGAGAGCGAAGGAAATATAGTGAAGCAAGAAGCAGAAAGACAAAGAGATGAGTTGACTTGCAGCATAAGGCAACATCGAGCAATCCCTGAGAGGATCTATCAAGAACTGAGCACCACATTGGGCTCCTCCCATTAAAGACTAGAGAGGTCAAGTTCTGGTAAGGAAAATAATTTGTGTACTCTAATGGCTTGGGGGATCCAAGAACCACCCTACCAAACATTGTTTTGTTGCAGGAAATTCAATTTGAGCTCCTCATTGTAATTCTCTACTTAAAGACATAATAAAACGAGGCCACCATTGAAAGTTGGAATGAAGACGTAGCCCTGGAGGATAGGGTGAACTCCTTATTAATTGTTGTGCTCTTGTATTTTCTTACTGTGTTCCTCTTGTTGTTTTCCATTTCCCAGTGTTTGTGTATTTTGCAATCTGATCGATCCGTTGCCTAAAATAACATATAAACACACCAACACATGAGTCTGTAATACCTTTATTCAATATTTCTTTAACTAAGATCACTCAAGAGTAGCAATGTGTAGCGAAATTATTGGGATCTTCGTGTACTTGTAGTGCTATGGGCTTACATAACAACCTGCAAGAAACTGACAGGACAAAAACCTTTTCGGTAAGTTTATGGTGTGGAAGCTGTCATGCCAATTGAATATATCATCGCTAGTCTACGCATAGCAGTGTTCACAGGAATGACGGACAGCGAAGCTATGGAGGAAAGGCTTGTGCAAGTGGAAGAAATTGAGGAGGAACGGTTCTTGGCGAGTTTTCATCAGCAGGTACAAAAGCAGCATAAAAAATCCTGGCACAATCACAATATTAAGTTGCGCACCTTCAAGGTAAACAACTTAGTGTTGTTTTATGACCACAAGTTTGAAAAAATTCTCGGAAAATTCAGAATGTATTGGCTAGGACCATACGTGGTTAAGGAGGTCACATACAGAGGCACGGTACAGCTAGTCAAAATAAATGGATAACCCTTCCCAGGCAAGGTAAATGGCAACCGCTTGAAGCCCTACATGGGTGGGCCGGCTATCTAACTAGTGGGCCAACGCACAATCTTCGTGCTCTGCGGAGCCAGACAAAGGCGCGGGACTATAAACACATGTAGTAGACACCAGTACAGATGTATGGAAACAATTCAGACATGGAGGTCTCAGAACAGAGGATGCAATAGATTCAGGAAGCAGAGGATCAGTGTGCGGCCCACATCAGCATAGTTCGAGGACAGTTGGAGGAACTCCATGCCAAGATTGCCTTGCCGATAAAGTGACTCGAGGGTGAGTCACAATGTTTGTGTTGGGGGCCTCTTGGGCATCGAATCCCCCCAAGACATGTTTTAGGGCTCAAAGCCAATGTTTTGACTGAATGATGTTGTAAAGCCTCGCGAATTGCGGGCACGGAAGTATGTTAGAGTCATAGGGTTGTTCACCCTAGTTTCTTATGTAATGTCGGCTTACCCATGGTCCGTGAACCATGGGATTATATAAATAAAGCGAGGTTATAAGTGTAAAAGGTAGCAAAGTAAAATCGAAGAGAAATATTCTAAGTGTCTACGTCTATCTTAGGTCATAGGGTAGGAAAAGGCTCTACGACTGAGTGCACAGAGGCCTAGTTTTCCACAGCGGAGTGTGCAGACCCATGCAGCTAAGTGCTAGGGTGGAGTCAAGTCTGTAAATGAGGAAGAGAATTATAAAGAGAAGTTGTATCCTAATTATGTGTATCTATTCCTACATTATTACATGTTGATATAAATTTCAAAGGTAATGTTTATTTACTTCGCGCACCTGTATGAATGATTTATATTGCTAAGTATAACATAACACATACAGGTTAATCAACTAACAATGGAATACTAGTAAGGACTTGGGTAATAGCAGTGTTCAGCCCCCGAGTAGGGTTGTGCAAAGACATCATCTCAGGCTATGAGGTATGGGTAAGGGTGCATAGGGGCATGTGCATAGGGTTGAACCGTGGACGACTTGAAACTCATCAAACATCTCGAAGGTGAGGAAACCTGGTTTTAGCACCCTCCCATACTACCTCGAGTGAGAACTCAGTCTGCACTCCACAGACTGTTGCCGAAAGGGACAATAGTACCAGGTTTTGTTTGGCTAAATCACCTCTGAAGCTGGGTTAGGCCCCAACAAGCCAACAATGAGCTACTGTAGGTCTTGGTAACGGAAGTGAACATGTTGTATTTATTGTGTATCGGGTTTTTTAGTAGAAAAAGGCCGGATGGTCGGGGTCAATTCCATGACCGCTGGACCTTTGGAAATATCGTTATCATATAGTTAGAAACACATTGCAGTATCCCACATTCACTGCAAGTCACAACAACATGTGGTATATTAATACCATATGATTAATGTTTAAACCAACAAATATATCATATATCACCACGAAATGAACCATATATGTTGTAATAACATAACAAATGGAGGAATGGTAGGGTGGGGGTTTCGAGCCCTTGACCTACCAAAACCATATATATGCAACACTTTAACACATCTCCATTAACCAATATGTCAAGGGGTGGGACTTGGTTAACCAAGCCAAAAATATTTTATGTAAACAGTTATGGGTGTTGAACCCGCCATACCACAAACGCGTAGACCAATGTAGTTTGGAGTAGGTCGAGGTGGTTTTGTGTCAGCAGAGAGTGGTTTTATAGGGATAGAGGTGGTTTTTGACCATTCTAGGGGGTCTCGAGGTCAGAGTGGCCAAATATGTTTGAATTTATATTTGTTTGACTCTAAATTTCGAGATGAATGTAACGGTGAGGTCCATTTTCTTATTTTAGACTCTGTTTCTGAGCTCATACCTGTAAAAGAATTTTGAAGACAAAATAAGGAGGTTGGCACTGGAAGCTAATGGACTAAGAGACGTAGTGAGAAAGTCTAGTGAACTCCTTTATTAAATTTTGTTGTGTTGATGTGTTTGAATGTGTTTTCAACTTGTTTATGTGTTTATGTTATTTGCAATCTTTTCGATCCGTTGCACTAAGTAACATGAGAAACTTTACATAAAGTCTATAATACCTTTTTCATTAATGGATCACTCATCAAAGTCACAATCATCATTATTATTTTCATCTTGACCTGCATACATATTTGAGTAAAGATCATGGATCTTCTTCCAAAGACTTATGATATATGAGCATCAATCAAATTTTGCTTTTACTCGTTCTGGAAGAGCACTTAGAATTAAATTCAAGATTTTCATATTGTACCTTCAAGATTTATCATAAACATCTCTCTAAATGTTGGACACCTAATTTGCTAAGGATTGGTGTGGTGGAATGTGAATAATCACTAGAACCCAAGGGACATTGGAATATGAAACCAATAGTCATAACAATGTATTATAAATATATATCTTTGTGAATAATGAAAAAATCCAACAATTTATATTATCTTGTGTTCATCCTTCTTTTATCACAAAATTTGACCTTGATAGGCCGCTGATCAAGTAGACTTTGAGTAACTTTTTCAAACCATTTTTTTGGTTGAGGCTTAGCCTCCTCAACCTGAGAGGGCTCTCTCACTAGGTTTAGGGTTTTTGATTAATGATTAGATGGCTAACTCTAGGAACAAAATGAACAAAAGTATAATTGGTTAACTAGTTGAAACTATGATTAGCAAATATCTATTGGGCTATGTAGTCAAAACATTCTCCAACAAAACAACATAATCAGCAAAACATGGAAGTCAAGGAACTTAGAGTTTAGGTTTATGAATAAAAAAATAACACAGTGAATCAACACAGTTTACAAGCACGTGGAGAAATTTAGAGAATTTTCCAATGAATTCTAAGTATCACAAGCCTATACGACTACAAATAAGTAATTGAACAAAGCCATAAGAACATCAAACACATAAACTCTTTGTGAATCTTGAGTAGTCAAACTGATCTCTATATTAAGTATGAAAATCATAGTTTCTTACAATAACATAACTTTATTTTGCTAATGAAATTACCAACCTAGAGGAATTATATTCTCAAGCTTTATATAGAGTTTTACAACCTTCGATACTATGGTCCAACTTTAGGGGAATTCGAATTCCGAACTTTGACACCTATCTATTGATAAAACAAACTACATAATACAAAACTTGACAACTAGCTGTCTTTAAGCGTCCTAATACAAATAGGAGTGAAACTCCTAAAACATGCTTTTAAAAACCTTATCTATGACTTCAATACATTATTTAATTAGCTACCAAACCATTTCTTTGAGCTTTATGATGTCCGCGATGCTGTTACAAAACCTGCTGAGTCATCACCTAACTGTCCTGAAAACTAGGAGACAGAGTTCGTCCTTTTAAGGCCCTTAATCCTTTATGCTTATCTTTGAGCAGTTTTGCTTCTGTACATGTGGCATGCAATAATAAGCAATTAAAACATCATTCTCCACATGTGCAAAATAGAAACTTTAATAAATGGAAGAAAGGATGAAACATGACTGTTCTTATGAAAATACTCTGTTTTCATAGCACAACCTTTATATCACTTATGAAATAATTCCTGGAACTTTGCTTTCTACACCACTTCCATTTGAAACTTCATATATGATCACATGTCTACTAGAAAATTCAAAATTTGAAATTATTCATACCTTACCTCCGAAAAGCATCTATAAGCGCTAAATGATCACCTTCAGCAGTTTCGTAGCATGCTACGAAACTGCTGTGTATGCTCTTTTTACAACACGGCCTTCAAAAATCTGTAGTTTAGGAATTTTTTCAAAATTTCATAAATATTGATATGATCACCAAGAATCAAAACAACTTACCCTTATGAGATTTTCTTCTTCATAGATGTTCTCCTCTTTTATGCCAAAGTTGTCCCATAAATTTATCATCTTTTGCACTGCTTTTATCTGAAAAATAGGTGTTGATACAAAGCTTATATCTTTTGATCCCTGATATTTGTTCAAAAAATGGAGGAGGTATTCATATATAAGACTACTTTTAATAAAAACCTCTCTCAGGTTTTTCAAAATCTGCTTCAGTTTTCCAGAATTTAAATTATTAAATCATGTATAAAACAGGGAAATACAGAATCCTGGAAATAGGTATCAAAGGAAATTTTGAATCTCCAAATTGGTAGTACCTGTAAGAAATTTGAAAGAGGTTTTTGTTCCCCGTTATGTCCCTAGAAAAAACCTCCTTCATATTTTTGAAAGTCATCTTCATTTGCTTGAAAGTTCCTTTTGAAACCAACAACTCAAAACAGTAAAAGAAATACACAAATCCCCTTGCATCTCCTAGTAGAAATACATGAAACCTGTCTGGATGAAATCTTGTGCGAAGCTGAGGTCATCCCTGATAGCCTTGTTTTTATCCTTTCATCTTCATGGAAATTTTCCTTTATAACCCAAACCGCCCTCTTAAAAGTATGACAGTTGTAAAGAACTTTTTGGACAGCACGTTGTTTGTCACAAAGTTAACTTTTCAAAGGTGACAGCTGACTGATACATGCAAAGTTTGAAAAGTAAATGATAGAGAGGAGCTTGGGTAGCCTTTTTAAGAAATTATATTCAAATTTGGAGAGAAACATGAAAAAATGAGGGAGTGGAAAGAAACAACCACTTCATCAACCAATAAAAGTGACTCTGTTTTTCTTGAAAGCAAAGGCTACACTTATGAACTCCTATCTCTTGATCCACGATAGATGTTACAAAAATGAAGGAGATTTTTCAATTTTTGTAGATAAGAGTGTTTGTAAGGAAAACCACTTTCAGTTTTCAGAAACGAGTTTGAACTTGCTCAGGAACCCCCTTTGAGTTTAACTACTAAAAACAGAAAAAGAGGCTTTTTGCCTCATAGTGTGCTACGAAACTGCTTGTTTTCGTAGCACAAACCACCTTTTTTGAACTAGCTGCGCTACGAAATTTTGGATTCCTAAGTATGTTCTTTTCTCAACCCAATTTTCACAATGGTTAAAGATTTGGGTTTTAAACAGCATGTGATACTTCTAGGACATGGAACAAGGCTGATTTAACTTTATTTGGATATGAAAACGAGACTATTATCCTATCACCTACCCATTATCAAGACTAAAATGATCTTTAGACCTCCTTGAAATCATGACCAAGAGTAGAGTTGACACAATGATGTTTTATGAAAAATTTTGGGTGAGAATAGTGGCTCCACTAGTGTCAGGCCAGACAGTAACTGCTCAAGGCAAAAATGATTCATGTATATTCCTTCAGGTAGGTCTTCAATATATACATGAGGGAGAGAATTTTCACTCCATCTCCTGATGACTGTTCATATTACTTATTTATCTATTTACATTATATTCACCCAATCATGAGGATTAGGAGTCAACATTCCCCCCCTTAATCTGAAGAGATGTTGATTAGTCCAAGCATCATTCTGAATCATTCAAGCTTTTCTCTTCCAAGTGCTTTGGTGAAGATGTCTGCAATTTGCTCATTAGTGGAACAATGATGGAGATGGATTGTTTTGGCCTCAACATGATGTCGAATTAGATGATATTTAGTGTGTATGTGCTTCGTTCGATCATGGAACTTTGGGTTCTTGGCCAACATTATTGTAGAGGTATTTCCAATCATGAGCAGAGTTGATTGTACTTGTTTTACCTGCAAATCTTCAAGAATTTTCCTAAGCCACACAATTTATTTTGTTGCTTTAGTTGTTGCCATGTATTCTGCTTCTATTGTGGAATCTAATGGAACTGATTGTTTGCATGATCTCCAAGAGACAGCTCCTGATCCAAGACTCATAGCATATCCTGAAGTAGACACCCTAGTTTCTTTGTCTCCATCGATGTCTGAATCAGAGCATCCAATCAAGCTGAAGTCGTCCATCTGTGTATACTTGATTCCAAAGTCTTGAGTTCCCTTCAAGTACCTTAGAACTCTTTTTGTAGCAAACCAATGTCCCTCACAAAGCTTTTGCATAAACCTGGAGAGGACTCCAACATCAAACGAAATGTCTGGTCTGGTAGTAGTTAGGTAGTTGAGACTTCCTACAAGCTATCTATACTTTGTTGCATCCTCAAATTCTTTTCCTTCAATAGATGTGAGCTTTAAGTTTTGTTCCACTGGAGTAGTAAAAGGATTTCATTTTGTCATGCCAAAATTGTTCAATAGATCTCCAATGTATTTCCTTTGAGAAAGAAATATGGACTTCGGATGTTGGGTTACTTCAATGCTAAGATAGTAATGAACACATCCCAAATCAGTCATTTGAAAACTTTTCCCTAATTCCGTCTTTATGTATGAAAAGTAGCTTTCATTGTTCCTTGTCATCAAAGGATCATCTAAATATACCACAAGATATAGAACTGTTTTGCCAACTTTCTTTACAAATAAAGTTGCATCATCAAGATCATAATGTTTGAAATTGAGTTTCAGAAGATTCTCAGTTACTTTTTCATACCAGGCTCGCAGTGCTTGTTTGAGGCCATACAAGGACTTCACCAATTTGCATACTTTATGGTCATGTCCTTTCATAGAAAATCCTATAGGCTCGAACATAAAAAGATTCTCTTTTAGATCTCCATTCAGGAAAGAAGTTTTTACATCCATTTGATAGACTTTCCAACCGTTCTGAGCTACTAGGGCAAAGAGTGTCTGGATGGTAGCACATTTTGCTGTGGGGGAAAAAGTCTCCTCATAATTGACCCCTTCCTTCTGTGCAAAGCCTTTTTCCACAAGCCTAGGTTTGTGCTCGTCAAGTGAGCGATCAACTTTATACTTATTCTTGTAGACCCACTTGTAGCCAATTGGTTTGGTTCCTAATGGAGGATCAACTAGCTTCCAAGTGTCATTTTTTATGAGGGCATCATACTCCTTTTGCACTGCTTCTTTCCATTCATCATGAGAAGTAGCTTCTTTGAAGGAAGTTGGTTAAAAAATTGTAGACAAGTTCAATTCACAATCATAAGAAACATCCATATCAACAGGTGAATTAGAGTCATCTACATCACCTCCATTTTGCCAGTTTGAATTTCTAGTTCCTGTCTTTCCAACCTCATCAGGATGAACACTTTCAAGTGTCTTTGTCATCCACTTTGGGAGACCTTTCTCAGATGGTCCAGGTTTCTCTGTTGATTGAGTTGGGACTGAATCAAGATTTAGTCTCCAAATTCTACCAATCACATCAATTAAAGCATCATCGGTTGTTGGACTTTCATGTGGGGAGAGTGTTCTTCAGAAGAAGATTCCTCATGTTGATCTAGTATAGGAATCTACCATTCAAGATGAGGAATCTGATTATTAAATTCTTGAAATGATTTTGCTTTTGCGAATCTATCCAAGCGATCAAGTTGCTGCTCAACAACATTGTTAGTTTTGGATGATTTGAGAAAAATTACATCTCTAGATACAACAAATGATTTATTTACTTCATCATAGAGACAGTATGCTTTGGAGATGTCTGAGTACTCCAGGAAGATACACTTACGACTTCTAGAACCAAGTTTTTTTCTATGTACCTTTGGTATCAAGGCATAAAAGGTGGAACCAAAGACTGTGAGTTGCTTTACCAAAGGAACATGTCCACACCACATTTCATAAGGAGTCTTGTTTCTAATAGCATTAGATGGAAATCTATTCATTATATATGCAGCACATAGAACAACGTCAGCCAAAAACATTATCTTTATATTTTTGAAGAACAATATGTATCGTACCATCTTTACAATTTTCCTATTCATTCTTTCAGCTACACCATTCTATTGGGGATTATAAGGCACAGTTGTTTGATGTTTGATCCCATGTTGGCAAAGATAGTTTTCAAATTCATTTGATGTGTACTCTTTTCCGTTATCAGTGTCAATAGACTTGATATGAGATTGTGCATCATTTTCAATCTATTTATGAAAATTCTTGAATGTTTGAAAAGCATCAAATTTGTTCTTCAATCAATAAACCCAACACATTCTGGTGTAGTCGTCAATAAATGGCATCATATATTTATTTCCATTTGCAAAAGGAAAAGGAATTGGACCACATAAATATGAATGAATGAGTTCAAGTTTTCTATGTGCTCTTAAATGTGAATCATGAAAAGATTGTTTTGTATGCTTTCCTAGAATGCAAGCATCACATTGATTAAGTTTCCTAGGAATTGTAGGCAAACCAACAACACCATTTTTCTTCAACAAGGAGGTTGTCATAGTTCAAATGTCAAAATCTAGCATGCCATAATAAACTTGATGGAAGAGTACCCTCTCCATGATGAGAATTTTATGAGAAATGTTGTGCACGAGCAGAGGTTCCTTGCAGCTTGAGAAGCCTTTCTTCTTCTATTCCCCTCGTGACAAGTGAGTGGTCAGATGCTTTTCTCACCTGAATATTACCATCAAACATATGAATGGAATGACCTTGCTGGTGGATGTGAACCAACGAAAGCAAGTTTCTCTTCAGCTGTGGGAGATATAGAACATGATGCAGAAGAAAAGTCTGGAAGACTAGGCAATCTAAGCCTGATTGTGCCAAGCCCTGATGGCTTGATTTTTGATTGGTCTACAAAGTATACTGCTCCATCAACATTGTCAGTAAATTCTTCAAAAAAATATTTTCTATGAGTCATGTGGCAGGTTGCTCCTGAATCAAGCAACCAATCATTTTTCTAGGAAGCAAGTGAAGCATTAAATAAATCTTCATTTACTCCAATGTTACATTATGCCACAACATAGTGAGTGGATTCAGGTGCTTTAACTTTGTCTGCATCATCAGTTTTACCTTTCTATTGGTTTCTTTGCTGCTCAATTTTGTCCCATTGTAACTTCCATGTAGAGGCATCATGTGATCCATTTCTCTTGTAGCATATGCAGTGCAAATCTGCCATTCCTCCTTGAGAGTGTCTGCCCCACCGCCTCTGAAATATATTCCTCTTCCTCTTGAATTCATACTGTAACAAAATACTTATGCTGCAAAACTTTTACTCTTAATGGGAAAAAATAAGACGAGACAACAAATTCAAATGTCAATTGGCATTCATCTGGACAATGTTAACGTATAGAATATATGGTTGAGATATCCGAAACTTGAGTGACTGTATATATATATATATATATCTATAGATATATATATATATATATATATATATATATATATATATATATATATATATATATATATATATATATATATATATATATATGGCAGCTACAACACAAAGGTTTACAACGCATACAACAAGGTTTATATCAGAGTTCCAACAATGCTCTAGCAGTGTGATAGTGGCCCTTCACGTAGTACTCCCAACTTAAATTCACGTAGCGCTTCCAACTTTCAATTTCCATGCATATCAACCCAATACCATGTGCATTCACCAATCTAATGCAGAAAATAGCCCATACAACCAACATTCAACAAGAACGAGCTTTCCAAACTCTAAATGATGGTCAATGCAAGTTAAATTGAAATGAAATCAATCCAAAATCATGCTCAATATCTAATACAATACATGTACTCAATGCATAGAGGTTGTATTAACCAACCTCCAAAGGCTGAACGATATAGTGCAAAATGCATGGACTTAGTGCTCAATTCAACCATTGGACTGCTCATGGACTTGGAATAAAGACAACGCCTTTAGTATTCAATGCACACCATCATTTAATACATGCCATTTAGCAAAGGCCACCAGGTCATAAAATTAGAGTTTAGCACTTCATCTATATATCACAACAGTCATAGTCCTTTACACAGCTTTATCAAAAATAATTACAAATCTTGAAGGACCGTCACAGTTTTCAAAAAGCAACTGAACAGGAGTGTCAAGAACTGTGTACTAGAAGAGCGAAAACCCCAACAGACTTGTAAGAGGCCTATCTACGTAAATGAGTGCAACAGAAGAAAGAAATAAGTCATCTTCAAGACTGTTGATACTATAGCAACGTTCAAAACAGTGTGTATAGCATAGGTATTTACCGACACAATAACTGGAGTAGTGTTCCTCGTCATTCCCAATCAGCTCGATCTCTCAAGCAATGCCACTCATACCCCATAGACACATCATTACAATTTTTTACCAATGCATCAGAGGTTCATTTGATGGAGGAAGACACAATTCATGTGATGGAGGTAGTGTTAACTTACAACATTTAACAACAACGTAAATACCATACCAAATAGATTTAATACATCAGCGTTAATACAATATTAAAACAATGTTAATACAATGGTAAAATAGAGTTCAACTTATGGCATTAACTTCAATGTTTGCCCTTCATAAACCAGTGAACACCACGCTTGTATACCAATGTATGGCTAAGAAACTTCAACACATAGCCAAAAACTTCAATAGATTTCCAAAGAAACTTCAACGCATAGCCAAAAAATTCGATAGATTTCCAAAGAAACTTCAACGCATAGCCATACCAGTGTAAATACCATCATTGAAAGTCATCCAGCTAATCTCTAAATCTTCATATATTTTTTTTTGCAAATATAGGCTTTGATTCACGCAGTGAACACAGTCAAGGAGTCGATTCACACACCAGCAGTGTTTCACTACTCCTTCGCATAGCTAATAAGACCAATCAACGCAGCAGCATGGCGTCAAGGGCATTGAACTCAATGATTCAAAGGATTTTCAGGTTTGAGACTGTCAGGTCAAAGAATTAAGAGTTAATTATGGAAGACAGAGTGCACAGGGGCAGTGGACAGAGAGCAGTAGGCAGAAGGGAGTTACAACTATTTTTGGAGCTGTCTTTGATACCATGTTAGGCCAAGTAGTAACTCCTCAAGGAAAAATTGATTCGTGTATATTCCTTCAGGTACGTCTTCATTATATATATGAGGGAGAGAATGTTCACTTCATCTCCTGATCACTGTTCATATTACTTATTTATCTATTTACATTATATTCACCCAATCATGATGATTAGGTGTCAAAAAGTAGGGATAGTGTGCCCCAGTGGTACACTAAGAACCGGTAGCTCTAGTGCTACTATCCATCCTTTAGAATAAAACTCTGAAATTCTGCCCAATCTTCTCCTCAAGCTTTAATGATTTTTGCAAGAGGAACTCAAACTGCACCTAAAAAATGCTCAGTCAACCTACGCTGAGTTATTCTCACATTCCTACCTACCCTATCAGTGGAAACCTTGATTTGTAGCTCAAGGAACATGAAACTTCCAATGAAGCCAATCATTCATCTGTTCTAACACTTGAATCTCTTGACTTTGCTTCATGAAAAAATAGACATGATACTAAAATAACCAAAGCAACATGAGATGTAAATGATCTTCAAGATGAAAAGTATAAATGAAAATCTAAACAGTAAATATTTTCCATGTAATCAACTATAGGGTCAAAAAAGACATGACTAGTTTGATGATCATCATAACATTCTATATCCTCAGGGAACTGATTCTCAGCCACACAAGATTCCTTTGATATGCTATCCAACTACTTTTCTGAATGATTCCCACAAACAATGTAATTTTCCTCATTATTATGATCATTCATTGATGTAAGATGCTGCAAAGTATGACATAAAAAATCAACCTTTTTCTCTACCTGAGGGTTATAAAAACTATCTTCCAGTATTTCTTCTTGGTGTTTGCAATGATTTTCATACTCTTTATGATCAAAATACTGGCAAGTTTGTTGCATCTTTACATTAATCTTAGCGGATGTAACATTTTTTTCATAAGTAAACCCATGTTGATTTTCATGTTGCATTTCATGGGATGTTATCCTTTCTTCTTGGTGCTGAAATGTATTGTTATGAAGAGCCTCTAAAATTTCTTCACCCAAGAATTCATCATCATCATAAAAATCCTCCAAATATTGAATAAAACTCGCATAATGTTTACAATAATCTTTGACCAGAAATAAGGAGGGATGAAACTCTTTATACATGTCATAGAATACATCATGGAAATTAGCAAGTGAATATATTGAACCATTTTCAAAACCTTTATACCAAGACCATGCTTTTCCTTTTAAAGTAGTCATAAACATCTTCATGAGACAATCTCCAGGGAACTGAACCTCAAGACTGTGTACATGCATATGGACCTTAACCAAATGAAGAGCAGCATTGTCTTTCTTTTCATCATTGAATATTAGAAGATCATCTAACCATTCAACCTTTGGCATAGGATTTGGAAAACCAGGGATATGAGATCGATTCATAGGGGCATACCTAGCATTCATTCTTGCAATCGCACTCATCTTGAAACTTCATCAAGATACTGATCTACTAGCAGTGGAGTCACCTTCCAATTTTTTATTTGATGTGTGGAGTCGTGAAGGTATATGCAACCTAAAAAACTTCTTGAGCTCCTGCTACCTTTAGAATTTCAGCTTCCTGATTTTAGGAATGAGTAATATTCAGGCTCCCAGCAGACGCACCAAAACTTTATCAAAAATATGACCCTGATAGGCTGTTGATCAAGTAGACTTTGAGTAATTTTTTCAAACCAATATTTTGGTTGTGGCTTAGCCTCCTCAACCTGAGAGGGCTCTCTCACTAGGTTTATGGTTTTCGATTAATGATTAGATGGCTAACTCTAGTCTCTAGGAACAAAATAACCAATAGTATAATTGGTTAACTGGTTGAAACTATGATTAGCAAATATCTATTGGGCTATGAAGTCAAAAGAGTCTTCAACAAAACAACATGATCAACAAAACATGGAAGTCAAGGCACTTAGATTTTAGGTTTATGAGTAAAATAGTAACACAGTGAATCAACACAGTTTACAAGCATGTGAATGAAGTTAGAACATTTTCCAAAGGATTCTAAGCATCACACGCCTATACTACTAAAAATAACTAATTGAACAAAGCCATAAGAACATCAAACACATAAACTCTTTGTGAATCTTAAGTAGTCAAACTAATCTATGTATTAAGTATGAAAACCACAATTTCTTACAATAACACAACTTTCTTTTTCTAATGAAATTACCAACCTAGAGGAATTCAATTCTCAAGATTTATATAGAGTTTTACAACCTTGGATACTATGATCCATCTTTAGGGGAATTCGAATTCCTAACTTTGACACCTATCTATTCATAAAACAAACTACTTAATTACAACTTGACGGCTAGTTGTCTTTAAGAGTCCTAATACAAATATGAGTGAAATTCCTAAAACGTGCTTTTAACTACCTTATCTATGACTTCAATACATTTTTTAATCAGCTACCAACCCATGTCTTTGAGCTTTATGATGTCCACAATGCTGTCACAAAACCTGTTGAGTCATGACCTAACTGTCCTGAAAACTAGGAGACAGAGTTCCTCCTTTTAAGGCCCTTAATCCTTTATTCCTATCTTCGAGCAGTTTTGCTGGTGTACATGTGGCATACATTAATAAGCTATTATAACAACATTCTCCACATGTGCAAAAAGGAAACTTGAATAAATGGAGGAAAGGATGAAACATGATTGTGCTTACGAAAATACTTTGTTTTTGTAGCACAACCTTTATATCACTTATGAAATCATTCCTGGAACTTTGCTTTCTACGCCACTTCCATATGAAACTTCATATATGATCACATGTCTACCAGAAACTTCAAAATTTGAAATTAATCAGATGCTATGTCCAAAAAGCATCTAGAAGCGCTAAATGATCACCTTCAGCAGTTTTGTAGTGCGCTACGAAACTGCTGTGTACTCTCTTTTTTCAACACGGCCTTCAAAAATATGTAGTTTGGGAATTTTTTCAAAATTTCATAATGATTGATATGATCAACAAGAATCAAAACAACTTACCCTAATGATATTTTCTTCTTCACATATGTTCTCCTCTTTTATGCCAAAACTATTCTATAAATTTATAATTTTCTACATTGTTTTTATCAGAAAAATAACTATTGAGACAGAGCTTATATCTTTTGATACCTGATATCTGTTACAAAAATGGAGGATGTTTTTGTAGATAAGAATTTTTTTAAGAAAAACCTCTCTCATTTTGTTGAAAATCAGCTTCAGTTGTCCGAAATCTACATTATAAATTCATGTATAAAACAGGAAAATTCAGAATCCTGGAAATAGGTCTCAAAGGAAACTTTGAATATCCAAATTGGTAGCACTTGAGAGAAATTTGAAAGAGCCTTTTGTTCCTCATTATGTTCCTAGAAAAAACCTCCTTAAGATTTTTAAACTCATCTTCATTTTCCTCCAAATTCCTTTTGAAACCAACATCTCAAAACAATCCAATAAATACACAAATTCCCTTGCAACTCCTAGTAGAAATACATGAAACCTGTCTGGATGAAAGCTTGTGTGAAGTTGAGGCCATCCATAACAACCTTCTTTTTATCCTTTCATATTCATGGAAATTTTCCTTTATAACCCGAAATTCACTCTTAAAAATATGACAACTTTAAAGAACATTTTGGACAGCAAGTTGTTTGTCATAAAGTTAACTTTTCAAAGGTGACAGCTAACTGATACATACAAAGTTTGAAAAGTAAATGACAGAGAGTAGCTTGGGTAACTTTTTTAAGAAATAATATTTGAATGTGGAGAGAAAGGTGACAAAATGAGGGAGTGGAAAGAAATAGCCACTTCATCAACCAATAAAAGGAACTCTGTTTTTCCTGAAAATGAAGGTCACACTCTTGAGCTCCTATCTCTTGATCCTTGATAGATGTTACAAAAATGGAGGAGGCTTTCATACATTGGAATGTTTATAAGGAAAACCTCTTTTAGTTTTCAAAAACGAGTTTGCAATTTCTCAGGAACCCCCTTGGAAGTTAACTACTAAAAATATAAAAACATGGTTTTTGCCTCATAGTGCGCTACGAAACTGCTTGTTTTCGTAGCGCAAATCACCTTTTTTGAACTAGCTGCACTACGAAATTGCGGATTCCTGTGTATGCTCTTTTTTCAACATAATTTTCAAAATGGTTAAATATATGGGTTCTAATCAACATGTGAGACTTCTAGGACATGGAAAAAGACTGATTTAACTTTTTTTGGATATAAAAATGAGACTCTTAACCTATCACCTACCCATCATCAAGACTAAAATGAACTTTAGACCTGCTTGAAATGATGACCAAAAGCAGAGTTGACACAATGATGTTTTCTGAAAATATTTGGGTGATAACACCTTCCATGTGTGTTTTTAACATGGTATGAGAGCAAGAAAATTCTAGCCTTGATCAAATTTTAGTTATTGGTTTTGTGGCCAGTTCTATCATTAGTACTACCTCCATTGATAGATACCATTATGGTAAGCCTCCAACTCTTTTCAATACATCACTCTATGCATTCTTCCATGCAATAAAGCTAGAATCCTACATGTCGTGTGGTAGTACCTCAACATGCTTAAAAAATTGAGTGACCAACTCCTTGCCATCTCTGTCGAGGATTGTTTCCTGTGTTACCATTTCCTTGTTTTCCACAGACTTGGATTGGAAGAATGTTAGCCTCACTCTCACATCAAAAACAATTGTATGTCCAAATTATTTAATTAATTAAAATAATGAAAGTTAGGATGAATGTTTGAGCTTATGTTGTGGCTGCAAGTATTTTCTTCGCACATGCAAATAATTTTCCATATGCTTTTTCCACTCATTCTTTTTAAGAATAAGGCTCACATGGATAACTTCAAGAAGGTGAAAAGGTAAATTCATAAAATGAGTCATGTGGACTTTTAACCTGGTTGTATGTAAAAGGTATATGGTTGTCTTCATATGCATAAATTTTTTTGGAATATTTTATTATTCCATTACAACAGAACGAACGCATGGTGCATTTTTGAACAAAAAGTTGGAAGTTATGTTTTCACTTTTTTTTGTAAAGTGATATTAAAGTAAAGTTTTTAGAGGGATAAGTGAATTAAAAAGTGAATATGGAGTGATAAGTAAAGTAAATATGGAGTGATAAGTGATTTCCAATTTCTATTTAAAAGGAAAGGTTATTATTGCAATCCAAAGTGAGAAACTTAAAGTTCATTTGAAAGTCAAGTCAAAGTTAAAGTTAAATTTTAATTGAAAATTGATAATGTCAAGTGAGCAAAGGGAGGTTTGATGTGAAAGTTAAGTGGAGAAGAAATTGAAGTTAACTTTGAAGATAGGGCTTTGTATTATTATTGTTTAAATAGTGTCAACAATGGAGTTATAAGGGTGAAGTTGATTGTTTATGTATTCAATATTTAATAAATACATATTTTTTGTGTTGTTGATGTGTCCTATCTCCACCTGAAATTGAATAAGGGGATCCTAGGAACATCTTGTGTAGTGCATAATTCTTGATGCTGATTATTTTTTGTGTTTAGTTTTTACACTATAATTATAATATGGTACACATGATGTAAACAACAAATTAAGGCAATGCATGCACATAATCAATTCCATTCAAGCTTATGTAATCAAGCAAACTACAAGCAATCAAGAAGCAACAATACATAAATCAAGTTGTCAAAACAATTCTACATCAACATCCAATCAAGTTAATGAAGCTGTCATCTACATCAACAACATCAACTTGATGAGATGATCCTCCAAGCAAGCACATTTCACATCATGTAAACAAAGCGATCAAGTTAAGGACACTACAAATCAAACATTTCAAACTAGGATGACATCAACACCATCAACAGTTTTTGTATCACTTTCTGATAAACATGTTTTAGCTGAATTGTATGGGTGCATTCTCAATTGTAACCTACACCCTAATTTTAATTGTGAAGGTGAATACGTTAAGTCAAGTAAGTCTTCAATTTTGTCATCGATCTTGAACTTGTCATTTTTCGCTCGAGTGCATTTTCGACAATGTTCGACACCCTTCCTTTTTTAAAATCAACAGATTTAGTAAGTACATTCAAGAAAGCATAAAGTGTCAATGACCAATCGAGCAAGTTCAAGCAAGCCATCTAGCAAGCAATCATCATCAAATTAGTGTGAATTCTTGTATTCTATTCTTCAAGTGAGCAATAAGAAATAAATCAAGTGAGTGTGTCATTTAAACAATCAAAGAAAGTGAGCATGTCATTCAAACAACAAAGCAAGCAAATGTGTCATTCAAACAACAAAGCAAGAAAACGTGTCATTCAAACAACCAAGCAAGCGATCGTGTAAAAATCAAGTGTGAAAGTTCAAAGCACGACATCTACAACAAACAAGCCAGTGTGAAGTTGATTGAAGCATTCACAAAGTGTCAGTGAAGCATTCAAACAAAGTGATTGTCATCAAGCAAGTGTGAAATCAAAAGTTCAAGCAACCAAGTTATAAAACTCTAGCAAGTGTTTAAAGCATCAGTGATAAGCAACAGTAAAAGTGAGCCTGAATTCAAAGTGAGAAATTTAACATGGCTACACACATTCAACTGTCCCAAATTCTTAATGATTTGATGTTTTCATCAGCTGGTGACATGGTGAACATCAGAAAAACAACTCTTGTTGATATTCAAGTGCATCTTCAACATGCAAATGAAATGATTGAGTTCCTTCAACTAGAGTTGCAACTACAAAGAACTGAGTTGATAGAGAAAAGTGGTGCTTCCAAGTCTTTGAACAATACAAATAGAGTTGTTGATTCCAAGTCACTGATCCAACCAACTCCAAGTGTCGAAGTGGTCCCTGATCTAGTTCAACTTTTTTCCAAACCAATGACCAAGCGATTGGAAAAAATCCAAAGTAACAGAAATCGACGAGGCTTAAGATATGTGAAAGAAGATGCCAAATTGCATATCCCATATTATTCAAGGCCCATTAATTTTGTCTATGCAGGGTTTCTTGGACAAATCACATCAGCTAGTTCTAAGAAAGTTGAAGATACACATAAATACACGCAAACTAAAGTTGCGGTCAAACCAAAATTCCTTCATTTTCAAAGAAGCAGTCACTTGGAATATCAGTGTTATGATCTCCATCCTTATCACCATTGTTGCCCATTTACAACCTCCCTCAAGTCAATGCCCTCCCAGAGTTGATCCACAAATGCCAGGAATGCTATGATCCTTGCCAGAGAGCTGTTCTCAGTCCTACAGGCTCTGTTTTGTTCTTTATCACCACAGAAACCATAAATGAGATGCTACATTTCCATACTGCAAGGCCATTAACCCCTCTTTCCATGTCGGATTTAATAAAGAAGGGGAATAATCTGTCAAGTGCCCAGATTACCAAAATCAACCAGTTATTTGTGCAGCCAAGCTCTGAAACTATAAGGACTCCTCCTATTGGATATCACTACCTAAATGACCTGGGCAGAATGCTAGTAGATTTGATCAGCTATGTCCTGGGATACAAGGGAATTGAGGATGTGGATGGCACTATAATGGCAATGCTGTCCATGTTTTCTCTTGGAAAGCCTCCAGCTGTACACCATGACTATGCCACCTATATTGCAGAAAAGATCCATGAGCAGCTAATGAATCTACCAAGGGAAAGGGTGTTCAGATACACCTCATACATCTACCACCTGTTCTTGTTTTATCAGCCAGATAGTTTCTCCATTCCTCTCAAGAAACTTAATGCCCAGGGAAATCCAAGATCAGTTGTGTTTTGGACTTCAGTTTTCCATGATGTTTCTCAATCACCATACACATACTGTGAATTTATAGACCTGTTCATTCACCCAGCTATGACATTGCTGTATGGTGTCCCTCCTCCAAGGTTGACCGATGAAATGCAGAGAGTTCTCCATCTCTCCAAATCCTACAGCACTGGTGATTGGTACTTTTACCAACACCACACAGTGATCAGAGTATATGGCTGTGAATTGGACCCTTACAGGCTGCCTAGATATGTCCCTATGAGACTGTTTGCCCTAGAATACTTCAGGCAGTTTGGGTATACTGACTACTTCCATTTCCAAAGCAAAAACAAGAAGGTACAACTGAAGGTAAGGAGCCAGCTAGGCCCTTTTTTGTACAACAAAAGAGAGGAGGGATGGAAGGAGGCAGATATGATCTTAGAGGGTTTCAAATTGCAAACCAGTTTCAAATGGTCCCCTTATGACCGTAATCATTTTATTTCCCTCAGGAGGATAAAACACAAATTGGGTAACTATTCACATGTTAGGCTGCCTCATATTGAAAAGTATGCAAATTCTTTAGGCTGGAAAGAGGGCACTCTAGAAGAGCCAATCTCTAGAGAGTAGATACTAGAGAGAGAGGCTAGGAATTTGCAAAAAGAGGTTGACTTGGAAACTTGTGAACATGTTTCCTTATCCTATCAAAGGCAACTTGGAGCAGCTGCCTCTTCTTCAACAACACATCAGCAAGCTACCATGGATACTCAACAGACAGGCAGCAAAGGCAAAGGAAAGCAAGTGGAACAAGAGCAACCACCTCCCATGACTGAAGGGCAAGCAGATGGAGAGATGGAGCAGCAAGAAACAGTGCAGCAGCAGGTAGAGCAACAACAAAAACAAGAATCACAGAAAAGAGTAGGGCAGCATGACATAGAGCAACCCACACATCAAGAAGGGGCAGTTGAGGCCCCAATTCTCACTAAGCAGCAAGCTCAAAACATAGTACCTCCAAGGCAAGAAGCACTTAATGAAACCTCAGTCCTCCAAACTCCACAAAAGGAGGATGTAAGCAGGAAAAGAGATAGAGAAACTCCCTTGACTACATCAACAAGTCATGGTGAGAAGAGGCACAGGATGAATCCCCTTTCAGAGGAAGAGATGCCTATAGGGCAATATTTGGGTATGGGCCCGCCTAGTTTGGAGGCATCTGCAAGTTCCTTCCAACAGGAACAAGAGAGAACAGTGGGAGGAGAAGTCAGCTCCTCAAGCCAGCAGAGAGGGGGTGAACTAAGCATTAAGCAGCAGTTCATTGAAATCAAGAAAAGGAATGAACCCATAAAAATACAGCTGTATAACCATCTGTTAAATATGGCTCCCACCAACCAGTAGCGTCTAATGTTGGCATATGATTTCCACGAGGGCAAGATGATCATGAGTCACTTCATGCCAACTACTTTGCAGCCAAAGTCCCCTTCAGATTACCTAAGGACCAATCTTGAGGTCCTGGCCAAGGACATCCACCCAATGGATAAAATTGAATTTCATAAACAAACAGGTGAGATGGTCTATGCTTCCTTGGCAGACAAAACATTAGGTAACTACAGGCTAGAAAATAGCCTTAATAATACAGCTGCCCAACTTGAGTTGGAAAGGGCATCATCTCAAGCAAAGGACAACAGAATAAGGTCCTTAGAAGACATAATTATTGAGATTGGGCATGATCCCAAAGATATCAAGGGCATACAAGAAATATTAAAGTTGAGGGATGCAGATATGGCAGCTTTGAGGAGAAAGATCAAACTCCCAGCCACAATTCACCCTCAAACAGATGAAGTAGCTCAACAAAGGCATGATAAAGATGCCACAGCTTTGCTGGTGTCTCTCTATAAACAGCTTATCCAGGCACAAGAAAAGCTGGGAGAATCAGAGGCTGCACAGGCAGCATTACAGGCAGCTTTGAAGCAAAGAGAAGAAGGTCAGACCTCCCAGCCTCCTCCTGAAGTAATAAACCTTGAGGAAACTGCTCCAATCACTATTCCTCCTCCTCAACAAACAGAAAAAGCAGCAACATCCACCTCAGCAGCACCACCAACAACAGAGCAGGCCCCAAGCCTGGACATGCAAAAGCTGAGGAATGAGATCCAGGCCTTGGAAGCACAAATGACAGAATTGAATGAGGCCAAGGAGAAACTAGCCAAGGTCAATGAAAGATATGACAAATCCAAGCAGTCTGTGGTAGAAAAGGGAAGGGAGATAAAAGCCCTTAAAGACAGGATCAAAGAGCTAGAAAACGAGCTCAAATTAGATAAGGTTGTGGCTGAGCTTAAAATAGTGCTGTGGGCTAACATTGGCCAATCTATTAATGAGCAATGGCAATATATTGAAGTAATCCATGAGCAGTTGGACCTCATTCCAAAAGCACAGACTGAAATTTAGAGATCAAGAGCTCCTCTAAGCAACATGCCTGAAATTGCCACCAGGATGATTAATGTGCTTAACAATAGAACGAGTACTCAGTTGGCTGCCATGGGAATTTCAAACAGAACTGAGCACATTCAGTTAATCAAAAGGGTTCTTACACTGAGAAACTTGGTACAGACCTTAGAGAGAAGAACCCAGGACATGCAGACTGAGGTGAACAGGTTTATGGAGAAATTTCAGGTGTTAGAAAACAGAGGGCTCCCTAGCTTACTGAACAGCACAGGGAGATTGTTCACACATGACTAGTATGCCAAAAGGGTTAATACATTTGCCACTAGTCAGATCAACGAGAAGCCCAACACCTCAGAGGAAACAGGGCCAGCCATAGGACAGACTCTCTACAATAGAGTAGAAAGTCTATTTTTTATAATGAATGAAATCAAACACCTGTTCGAGGTGCCTCCCAATTTTTACAAATATACAGAGGCAGAGGAGACCATGGATGCAATTCTCAGGCATCAACTACCTACACTAGAATGGTGGACCAAGGCCATACAAACGATTTTATAAACAGGTTGCCATTCAACAAATTTTGTTCATGGAAAATGCAAATTGTCATACACAGGACAGTTTAAAAAGAATCAGCATGCAGTAAAGATGAACGCTGAGCCACCTCAGCAAAACTTACGGCCAACAAAGAAAGGTAAGAAGCTACAGGTGTCCAGGCCGAGAAGCTACAGCAGAGAAGCTCCAAAAGCGCATTTCTCAGCATTAATGCGTATCACTCCAACCGACTCAGTGGCCTCCAAAGGCCAAAATATCTTTTGACAAGCATAAAGATGCATTTACTTTGTATTCAATGATGTAATAACTTTCTTATCTAATATCTTGAAAAGTTGGTGAACGTATTCATTTCTGAGATAACTTAGCAGTCAGATATTTTGTAAACCAATTGTATATATTTTCCCCTCGCATAAGCTTGCAGGGGTTGTTGTTGATTTCTCTTGAAGAATTTCTTATGCTGTAATCCTTTCAGAGTTTAATAAAGAAAGTGATGGAATTTCTCGGAGTTCTGAAGTGTTGAATGCGTTCTGGTGTCTGTTGAAAACTGCAGGATTCCTGTGTACCTCACAATACAATAAGTTTTACTGTAACTCTCTTTGTTATGTGTTTCAATCTGTTACAATTCATATATGTTTCCAATTTCTAAGTATTTAACAACAAGGAAAAAGAATAACCTTCAGGATTTATTCATGAAATACCCTGAGTTCAATCTATGTTGTTAATGAATGTTTTTCTTCAGCTATAATCTTGATAAGTGTAATTCTTAATTGCTGAACTTTCAGAGTATACCTTTCACAGTGACCTTTGTTTTAGGAATTCAAGTTTGCTCCTGAGCAACATGTTTCACGTTCACATCACCAGCTTAATGGAGAAATCTTAATTGCTTTCTGTTGGCTGACCATACATCACCACTTAAGTTTAAATTTTGTTTGTTTGAGATACACAATAGGCCCTGCAGTCTGAACATCATCACTCCAGCATTTCAAAGCATTTCACAGCTCTAGACTCCATTGCCCAATGATATACTATTGTCTGAACACTACACCTTAAGCACTGAAAGAAATCCTTGAACCAAAATATAAACCAAAACCTGAGCATAATAACTAGCCTAAAATACTATCAAAACAGAGACAAATTATAAAGAGAGAGCCCTCTCTGATTACAGTTTGGCTAGAAACTGTGATCCAAATATTGGTTAGTGGTTACCCCGGTCGTATTCCCTTGGGAGTCATAGGGAACAACCTGGGTGTTAACATAATTGGCGACTCCACTGGGGACTTCTTAGGATTTTCTAATTTCTATACATCTCTCAAAACTGCAAATCAAGCCTGAAATCAGTCAGGAGGCCTTCAAAACTGTTTCTGTGTCACATTGACAGCTTTAGGGAAGAGCTTTTTCAGTAAGTCTTCATCTCAGCTTTGAAATATATATAGCCATTCCAAAATCTTTATCCAGTCCTTGCAGATATAAAAACTTCCTATAAAATCCTAAAAAAAAAAAACAGTTAGAAGCTGGCTCCCAAGAAAAATCCACGGCATACTAGGGCAAATCCTGACCCTAATCCACCCATCATTGTTGATAATCCAAATACCATCCCTAGAAACATCAGGAGGCAGCAAAGGCAGGAGCAACCTGCTGATTTAACCTCAGATTCAGATCATCCCAGCCTTATCTCTACTCCATGCAAGGTCCTTTTCCGGTCTACCCCTAGTTCCCCTAGTTCACCATCCACATCTCACAGCCCTCCTATCACACCCACATCCACTGTGCATACTCCCTTAACCAACATTCTAGTTTCTACCCGTCCCATTAACCCTGCTATAACAGTCACCCCGATCCCATTCATCCCTGTCAACCCCTTAAACCCTGTAAATATGCCTAACAGATATGCACCCTTGCGAATACCAGCTAATGCTGCAGCTCTACCCCAGGACTACCAAACCAAAATCTCATATTTTGACTCCAATGGCCCTTTGACAGTTGTTCAGCATGCCAAAAGGATGCAAGATCATTTTGAGACCTATGAAATAGATGACGACAGTGTGAGGATGAGGATGTTTTTTCAAAGCCTAACTGGAGATGTAAGAACTTGGTTTAGATCCCTGAATGCAAATTCCATCACAACTCCTGATGAGCTTTATCAAGCCTTTACTAGCAGATGGGAGAAAAAGAAGGATCCTCTGCACATACTTGGGGAATATGACACTATCAAAAGAGGTCCCCAAGAGACTGTTTTGGAGTATTGTGCAAGATTCAACAATGTATATAACGCAATCCCACAAAATCTAAGACCCCCTCCTGATCTAGCTTTGTACAAATTCCCTGATGGTTTTGACCCTGATATGGCCTATCAGTTAAAGGAAAGAGACCCTCAAACCCTCGCAGAGGCCCAAAGGGTTGCTGTTACAGTGGAAGCCAACCTAATTTCCAAGAGAAATAGAGCAAGGTTGGAAAAGAGGACTGTTTTCAAAGAGGAACCCTCTGCCTTTGATCAAAAGCTGCATGCAATACTCACTTGAATGAAAAGATTGGGTGATAGAGTGGAATCGGTTGAGAGAAAATCATCATGGGAAGCACCACAAAACAACCCTCCTAGGAATCCAAATTTTAGGAGAACTCAAAACCCAGGCGTTGGCAAGGCCAGTGCTGACCAAGATATTAGACCCCCTTTCCAAGAAAATTATGCAGAAACTTCCACATCAACTGAACCCAATGAAGATCTTGAGATTAATTTAATGGGTCTAGATGGTGAAAGTCAAGTCTTCTTAACACAACAAGATCATGAGGATGATGAAATCAAAATGTTCCAGACTAAATCAGGTGAATCCTTTGACTTCAAACAAGGCTATGACACTACTGTTTATGAAGTCCATAAACAATACAAGCTAAGGAGCAGAACTGTGAATGTAAATCAGCCTGAAAAGATAAAGGATAATTAGCAGCTTAAAAGAGTCATAGTCACAGAGCCTAATGACAAAACAAATTCACCTGCAGAAGAAGTGATTATTGAAGAAATCACTGAACCACTGTCCTTAAAACAGCAGCCTATGGCCACTTCATCCTCTCAACCTAATTTAAATGTTACTCCTCAAGAGATGAGTAAAAAGGACAAGTTCCAAAATCAAGAAGAAGATCTAGTGAACAAGGAAAGAACTGTTATCCACAGCCCTAAGACCCAATCTGAAAAACCCTTTGACTTAGAAACTGAAATTGGCAAACTAAAGATAGCAATTCCTCTCTCAGAGCTAGCCAAGCATGACATTTATAAACAACAGATCAAGAAGTCCCTTCAACTCACGGGCAACAAAGATGATGTCAATGTGCTGGATGACACCCCAGAATTACTGTTTGGCCCAGAAGTGGATGGAAAAACAGTAGTCATAGGGGTATTACCTTTTTATGTTAGCTTACATATTCATGATAAAATACTACATAACGCAATGTTTGACTCAGGTGCCTCTCACAATCTCATGCGAAAAGCAGTCATGGAGAGATTGAATCTAGATATAACAAGACCCTACAAGGACCTATTTTCCTTTGACTCCAGCCAAGTCAAGTGCTTAGGTCTCATAAAAGATTTATGTGTGTCTCTGGTTCAGTTCCCAAACAAAACAATCCTAATGGATGTGGTAGTTGCTGATATCCCACCTAAGTATGGGATGCTGTTATCAAGATCATGGGGAGCTAAACTCCAAGGTTCTCTACAATTAGACATGTCATATGCCACCATCTCTGTTTTTGGGCAACCAAAAAGACTATACAGAGAAACACTCATGAAATACATGGTCAGCAGTGAAGAAAAGCCTCAAAACTTTCCCATATATGCTGTCCATTCAGACATAGACTCATATATTCTCTTCAATGACAGCACAACTCTCCCAGAAAATGAGGTTGAAGCCAAGATACTCATACAAGAGGAAGACTCTGATGAAAGAACTATCATCCATAAAACAACAGTCAATCAAACACTAGACACTGCTGCTGCCCTAGTTGTCAAACATATCCAATTAAATGATGAGACTGTCCTAAAAGACAAGCCAGATGAAAAACCACAACTTCAACTTACATTTCCAGCCCATGAACAGTTCATTAAATCTCCTTCACAACAAGGTATTCTATGGTTCCTTGAATTTGATGGCTCAGTCAACAAATTAGGGGTAGGAGCTAGAGTTTGGGTACACAATAAAGAAAACAGTCATGCAGAAGGCAGAGCCTATAGATTAAACTTCAGATGTACTAATAACATGGCAGAGTATGAAGCCCTTTTACTAGGCCTCAAGTTAGTAAAGTTCTTACAAGCTGCCAGGGTTTCAATCATGGGTGATTCAGATTTAGTTATTCAATAAGTGAAGGGAAATTTTGTCACCAATGACAAAAGACTAAGGTCTTATAGGTCTGTTGTTGCTGAAGTACTAAACTTTTTCTCTGAATTCCAAATCACTAAAATTCCTAGAACCCATAATATACATGCTCATAGTTTGGCCACATTTGCTAGTACTTGCAAATTACCATTGGAACCTAACAATTGTTTCACAGCTGAGATAAAACACAGACCCTCCATTCCAAACAATGTTAAAGATTGGCAAGTATTTGAGGATGATATGCAAATAAACAATTTTTTAACGCTGCAAAAAGAGTTTGCAGGATTAAATATTGACACTGACAAAGCAAGTCAATCACAAATACCTGACAAAGCAAGTCAATCACAAATACTTGGAGGAGCAAGTCCATCACAAATAAAGTTTCAAAAGATTACTCACCCAATATCACCTAGAACAGCAAAACAAATGCTAAATCCAACTATTTTCAACAAGGAAAACATTCAGCAAATTCAACCAATCAGTTGTGAAGAAGTGGCCAATGCTGAAACTGACATCATAGAGCTGAAAGACAATTTTCTACCAACAGGCCTAACTCCACTAGAGGACATCTTTGATTCAAATGATATTCCCAGAAAACCAAAAATGCAGCCCTTAAATGCAGCCATTGAAGAATGCAACATTGGTACCATTGACAAGCCCAAAATAATTAAATTGTCTGCTTCATTACCTCCTGACCAAAAACCTAAATACATTGACCTCTTTAAAGAGTTCCAGGATGTTTTTGCATGGAGTTATGAGGATCTAAAGTCCTATGATACCTCTGTAATCCAGCATACTATCCCTCTCAAGCCTGATCAAAAACCCTTTAAACAAAAACTGAGGAGAATCAATCCAATGCTTCTCCCAGCAATGGAACAAGAGGTACAGAAAATGTTCAAGGCAGGCATCATAGCACCAATCAGATTCTCTGAGTGGATCTCAAACTTAGTCCCTACAAGAAAGAAAACTGGTGAAATAAGGCTGTGTGTGGATCTAAGAAATCTGAACCAAGTATCCCTCAAAGACAACTATCCCTTACCCAAGATGGATCACATTCTCCAAAGAGTGGTAGGGGCCTCAAGGATCTCATTACTTGATGGATTCTCAGGATTTAATCAAATCTTAGTACACCCTGATGATCAAGACAAAATTGCATTTACAACCCCATGGGGAACCTTCAAATATGTTAAAATGCCTTTTGGATTGAAAAATGTAGGGGCAAAATTTCAAAGAGCAATGGATATTGCTTTTGCCAAGGAGATTCATGACTTTTTAGTCATTTACTTAGATGACCTTACACCTTTCTCAAAATCAGACCAAGAACATATAAAACATTTGAGACAGATCTTCCTAAAATGCAGAAAATATGGAATTTCCTTGAATCCCAAGAAGTCTCTATTTGGTTTGGAAGAAGGTAAGCTGTTAGGACATATCATTTCAAAGGATGGCATAAGAATTGATCCAGATAGGATACAAGCTATCCTACAAATGCCCCACCCAAGAAATATCAAAGAATTGCAAGGATTCTTGGGAAAAATCAATTTCTTGAGAAGGTTTATCTCCAACTTAGCTGAACTAATCAGATTACTAAATAACATGCTAAAGAAAGATTCAAAGGTGAAATGGACTGTTGAAGCCAATCAATCCTTTGAAGGCATAAAGCTGGCCCTTACCCAAACCCCAGTTTTGACTAATCCTCAATTTGACAGAGAATTTATCATTTTCTCCTTTGCCTCCCAACACACTATTGCTGTTGTTTTGTTACAGAAACATGACCAAGGAAATGAGAAGGCAATTGCTTTCTTTAGCAGAGCTCTTAGAGATGCACCTTTAAAATATCAAATCATGGAAAAACAAGCTTATGCTTTGGTCAAAGCTATCAAAGACTTTAGGATTTACATCCTTTATTCACATGTTATAGCCTATGTACCAAGTCCTATTGTTAAATACATTCTCACCCAAGAAAATTTAGAGGGGAGAAGAGGAAAGTGGATTGCCAACATTTTGGAATTTGATATTGAGATAAAACCTACAAAACTAATAAAAGGGCAAGGCTTGGCCAAACTAATGACAGAAGCAAATTTCCAAGCCTTAGACATCAACCAGCTGGACAGTGAACCAGAGATGGCGACTCCAAAGATCAATGTAGCCTTTGAACAATCCCCTTGGTACTCTGATATATGTTATATATTGCAAAACCTGTGTGCTCCCCCAGGATTGTCCAGAACTAAATGTAGGTTCTTAAAAATGAAAGCTTCTAAATTATGTGTTATGGATGGAAATTTATTTTGGAAAAACCATGAGGGGATATTGCTAAACTGCCTAATTGAGAATGAAACTGACAATATCATAAAATAATTTCATGCAGGTGACTGTGGTGGACACTTGTACTGGAAGTCCACTGTGGATAAAATACTAAGGGTTGGTTACTACTGGCCCACCATGTTCTCTGATGTCAAGAAATTCACCACCTCATGTCATAAATGTCAAGTGTTTGAGGGAAAGAGACAGCTGCTGCCACTTCCCTTAAGGCCTATTGCAACAGAGAGACCTTTTCAACAATGGGGCTTGGATTTCATTGGGGAAATTCATCCCTCATCTTCAGGCCAACATAGATGGATCTTAACAGCCACAGACTATTTCACCAAGTGGATTGAAGCTGTGCCATGCAGACAAGCAAATGATTCCACTATCATTCAGTTCTTGGAGAACAACATATTGGCTAGATTTGGTTGTCCTGACAAAATAATAACAGACAATGCTGCTGCTTTCAGATCCAAGAAGATGGTGAATTTCTGCCATAAATTTCACATTACCTTAGGCCATTCTACTGCATACTATCCCCAAGGAAATGGCCTTGCTGAGTCTTCCAATAAAAGCCTGGTGAACATTATAAAGAAAGTACTAGAAGAGAACAAAAAGAATTGGCATAAGAAGCTTGTAAATGCTCTATGGGCAGATAGACTAACAACCAAGAGATCAATTGGGACCAGCCCATATGAGTTGGTTTATGGATTAGAAGCCAAATTTCCTTCACCACTAGGGGTACCTGTTATGAAACTTCTTCAAGAAAGCCAAGCTGAACCAAATGATATGCAAAGAAGAATCAATCAAATCATATGTTTACAGCAAACTAGAGAGCAAGTTTTCAGTAGAGTTCAAGTTCTACAAGAAAAATTAAAGAAGGCCTTTGATAGGAGAACTAAGGCAGAAGATTTCAACATTGGTGACAAGGTCCTCAAGTGGGATTCAAGAAGAGAGGATAAGGGAAAACATGGAAAATTTGATTCCCTTTGGAGAGGACCATTTGCTGTCCAAGCAGTACAAGGAAACAACACTTATTTCCTTA
This sequence comes from Pinus tabuliformis, assembly GCA_031772625.1. Taxonomy (NCBI): domain Eukaryota; kingdom Viridiplantae; phylum Streptophyta; class Pinopsida; order Pinales; family Pinaceae; genus Pinus; species Pinus tabuliformis. Next base: position 1,435,479,502 of record CM062820.1, on the reverse strand, counting down.
AAAGTCTTAATGAAACTGATTTGGATGAAGGTCCTGTGAATGGCAGGATGCTGAAACACTATTTTGACTACCACCCATAAGTGCAGCCTGAGTTTTCCCTTGTACATATCCAGATGTATATATTATTTTCTGTTAAGATGTAAAAATGCAATTTCTCAAAGTTTTCTCAACTACCAGCAAAAGGTAAATAGGATCAAGAGGTCTACCAAGAAGGGAAGTACACAATTTTGGCATTTCAAAGCAGCAAACTTCAAAATTTTGATAAAAGCAGTCAAGGGCCAAGGCAATCTGACCTGTTGTTCTTGGTCTTTCAAAAGAAAAACCATCCCCATGTGGAGCCACTGTTAGCTACCTATACCAATAGGTTTCATATTTCATGATTAGCAAGAAAAGGTCCAAATATGCTCTGCTTTGATGATGCAAAGATCACATATTTCCAAGAGAATACAATCTGTGCTTATAGCTTGATGTGGACTCAATTTTGTTGGATGGTCCAACAGCCTAATCTGGATCATGCCATGCTTTAAATTTTCAGCTGTAGAATAGAGAAAGAAGTCTGTCCAAACTATTTAATCTTGGCAGACCAGTAGTTTAGGTAGATAAGAAAGGCTCCCAACAGCTTAATCTAGGACCTTGGAGGAAATAAGGGTAGAAGTAGATAGAAAAACAAAAGAAAAAAGCCAAAGAAAAGAAAAGGCAAATAAGGGTCTGCAAGCCTAAGTGCACCCTCCAAGAAGAAATAAAAAATGCTAGGCAAGTAGATGGGTAGGTAGATGGGGTTGCAGAAGTCTCATTCCTTTCAAATTGAGGGTGTGCTAACATATTTCACAAAGCAAAGTCAATGAATGGAGAAGTCCTCTTCTCTGTCAGGTTGCAGCAAGCAAAGAAGCATGTCTAACTTCCCACTTATCCCCTTACCATTCATTACTAATATCCCCTCATCAGTTGTGATTCATGAAAGAATTCATGGTTCTATGGTGGTTTTTAGTCCCTTAAAAGCCACATTTCTTGTCTAAAATTCTTTTCATTTTGCTCTACTCCCTAAGCTAAGTTATTTTCAATAAACTTAGTGGTCTCTCCCCTCATCCACTCCTTTCATCCATATTAATCCTAACTCTAATATATAAATCCCCTATATTACCCTTTCCCTATTATTATAACACCATGGTGTATAAACCCCAAACATTGTATAAATATCCCTCCCCTTGGCATTATAGCCATATGTTCTCTGTCAGGGATCAAAATGACATCTGGTCACTTTGATAAACCTAAGTCTAACCCCCTCCCCCCTTCTGAATTCATTTTTCCCACCAAAGCCTCCATTTACCAAGAAAACCTTATAAAAAGACCCATTTTACCCATACCCACTCTAAATTGCAAAATAATGTCAAAACCCACTTTTTGCCAAATATCCAAAGTGTCGGGGCCGCATTATTTTTCATTGGAAAACATTACAAACATTATATTCCAAAGGTTTCCTGCTGAGCGCGCACCCCGAAAATACATTACTTTAATCCTTCTCCGCGTCCGTATCATCCGATCAAATCATCAACCCGTCGACCGTCCCATCGGGCACTTTTGATCGAACGGCTATTATGAATATCGGGTTGGGCCCGAGGTCCGACGTTTAGCACCTAAGAAACTGTTAGAGGGTGACGTCAGGCCTCTGCCACGTGTCGCCCTCACAGCTTCTCGGGTCGGCCTCTGACAAAACAGTCTCCGTATTGTAAGCGGTCCGAGAAAACCATTACCGTCGTTCGTCTTACCACTTGTTTTGTCGGGCTTGCGTCACCCCCACGTCAGAGCCACGTCACTGCCACCTCGCTGTCGAATCAACTCCTTCGTCCACCCCCGCGCTGATATGGCTGCCACCTCACTATCCCCGTGGACCAATCGCAGCCTGCCACCTCACCCGGTGACGTCATGCTGACGTCATCCGACTCCGACCCCACCAGATGACGTCATGCTGATGTCATCCAAAAAACGCGCCAATATTGCCAAAATTCCTTATTTAGGCCAAAATGTCATGTTTTTTCTGCTTTTGGCAAAAGAAGCTTTGGCTATTTTTGCATGCCGCTCACGTTCAAACCAGCGCCAACCTGCTAAAGCTATTTCCAAGACCGCCAGCGCCTCCATTGCACCTGCATTTGCAACTCTTACCGGCGAAATTACCAGGTATTCCTCAAAATCATTCCATGACCCTGGTTTTATCCGTATATCCTCAAGAAAACTGTTAAGAGACTGTAAAACACTGTTTTCACCATCAAATATATGGTGGCTTGCACCCATTTTTCAACCAGTGAAGCCATAAACCTCTTGCAGAGCCACATTTGACAAATTAAGCTGAATTCACAGCTAGTTCGCGCAGTCGTGAACTAGAGACTTCAATTGACCAGATTCACCACAGAAAATACTCCTGGTCAGTCCTGCTACTATTTTATCAATCCTTTAGAAAGTATTTCAACTGTTGTTCATTCAATTTGCCTTCTGTTTCTTACAATTCACTTCCATTGCAAGAAAACATTCCTCTCTGTTGTTCTGCTCGATTGAAACCGGGTCACCTACAGTTCAAAAGCTTCAGTAGCCATGGAGACACCAATAGCCTTGAATGTGCAGCCTCTGAATGCCCCTCATAGGGAGATAACATGGAAAGCCTTGGGAGATGTAGACTATCAGATGTTGGATTAGTTTCCCATGGGTTCTAAGTTCAATATCCATATGCTAAATGAATTAAAAGCTCAACACCTTAATGGAGCTGATATTTTAGGGATTTGGGACTCAAATTTGCCCATTTACAACCTCCCTCAAGTCAATGCCCTCCCAGAGTTGATCCACAAATGCCAGGAATGCTATGATCCTTGCCAGAGAGCTGTTCTCAGTCCTACAGGCTCTGTTTTGTTCTTTATCACCCCAGAAACCATAAATGAGATGCTGCATTTCCATACTGCAAGGCCATTAACCCCTCTTTCCATGTCAGATTTAATAAAGAAGGGGAATAATCTGTCAAGTGCCCAGATTACCAAAATCAACCAGTTATTTGTGCAGCCAAGCTCTGAAACTATAAGGACTCCTCCTATTGGATATCACTACCTGAATGACCTGGGCAGAATGCTAGTAGATTTGATCAGCTATGTCCTGGGATACAAGGGAATTGAGGATGTGGATGGCACTATAATGGCAATGTTGTCCATGTTTTCTCCTGGAAAGCCTCCAGCTGTACACCATGACTATGCCACCTATATTGCAGAAAAGATCCATGAGCAGCTAATGAATCTACCAAGGGAAAGGGTGTTCAGATACACCTCATACATCTACCACCTATTCTTGTTTTATCAGCCAGACAGTTTCTCCATTCCTCTCAAGAAACTTAATGCCCAGGGAAATCCAAGATCAGTTGTGTTTTGGACTTCAGTTTTCCATGATGTTTCTCAATCACCATACACATACTGTGAATTTATAGACCTGTTCATTCACCCAGCTATGACATTGTTGTATGGTGTCCCTCCTCCAAGGTTGACCGATGAAATGCAGAGAGTTCTCCATCTCTCCAAATCCTACAGCATTGGTGATTGGTACTTTTACCAACACCACACAGTGATCAGAGTATATGGCTATGAATTGGACCCTTACAGGCTGCCTAGATATGTTCCTATGAGACTGTTTGCCCTAGAATACTTCAGGAAGTTTGGGTATACTGACTACTTCCATTTCCAAAGCAAAAACAAGAAGGTACAACTGAAGGTAAGGAGCCAGCTAGGCCCTTTTTTGTACAACAAAAGAGAGGAGGGATGGAAGGAGGCAGATATGATCTTAGAGGGTTTCAAATTGCAAACCAGTTTCAAATGCTCCCCTTATGACCGTAATCATTTTATTTCTCTCAGGAGGATAAAACACAAATTGGGTAACTATTCACATGTTAGGCTGCCTCATATTGAAAAGTATGCAAATTCTTTAGGCTGGAAAGAGGGCACTCTAGAAGAGCCAATCTCTAGAGAGCAGATACTATAGAGAGAGGCTAGGAATTTGCAAAAAGAGGCTGACTTGGAAACTTGTGAACAGGTTTCCTTATCCTATCAAAGGCAACTTGGAGCAGCTGCCTCTTCTTCAACAACACATCAGCAAGCTACCATGGATACTCAACAGACAGGCAGCAAAGGAAAATGAAAGCAGGTGGAACAAGAGCAACCACCTCCCATGACTGAAGGGCAAGTAGATAGAGAGATGGAGCAGCAAGAAACAGTGCAGCAGCAGGTAGAGCAACAGCAACAACAGGAATCACAGCAAAGAGTAGGGCAGCATGACATTGAGCAACCCACACATCAAGAAGGGGTAGTTGAGGCCCCAATTCTCACTAAGCAGCAAGCTCAAAACATAGTACCTCCAAGGCAAGAAGCACTTAATGAAACCTCAGTCCTCCAAACTCCACAAAAGGAGGATGTAAGCAGGAAAAGAGATAGAGAAACTCCCTTGACTACATCAACAAGTCATGGTGAGAAGAGGCACAGGATGAATCCCCTTTCAGAGGAAGAGATGCCTATAGGGCAATCTTTGGGTATGGGCCCGCCTAGTTTGGAGTCATCTGCAAGTTCCTTCCAACAGGAACAAGAGAGAACAGTGGGAGGAGAAGTCAGCTCCTCAAGCCAGCAGAGAGGGGGTGAACTAAGCATTAAGCAGCAGTTCATTGAAATCAAGAAAAGGAATGAACCCATAAAAATACAGCTGTATAACCATCTGTTAAATATGGCTACCACCAACCAGCAGCGTCTAATGTCGGCATATGATGTCCACGAGGGCAAGATGATCATGAGTCACTTCATGCCAACTACTTTGTAGCCAAAGTCCCCTTCAGATTACCTAAGGACCAATCTTGAGGTCCTGGCCAAGGACATCCACCCAATGGATAAAATTGAATTGCATAAACAAACAGGTGAGATGGTCTATGCTTCCTTGGCAGACAAAACATTAGATAACTACAGGCTAGAAAATAGCCTTAATAATACAGCTGCCCAACTTGAGTTGGAAAGGGCATCATCTCAAGCAAAGGACAACAGAATAAGATCCTTAGAAGACATAATTATTGAGATTGGGCATGATCCCAAAGATATCAAGGGCATACAAGAAATATTAAAGTTGAGGGATGCAGATATGGTAGCTTTGAGGAGAAAGATCAAACTCCCAGCCACAATTCACCCTCAAACAGATGAAGTAGCTCAACAAAGGCATGATAAAGATGCCACAACTTTGCTGGTGTCTCTCTATAAACATCTTATCCAGGCACAAGAAAAGCTGGGAGAATCATAGGCTGCACAGGCAGCATTACAGGCAACTTTGAAGCAAAGAGAAGAAGGTCAGACCTCCCAGCCTCCTCTTGAAGTAATAAACCTTGAGGAAACTTCTCCAATCACTATTCCTCCTCCTCAACAAACAGAAAAAGCAGCAACATCCAGCTCAGCAACACCACCAACAACAGAGCAGGCCCCAAGCCTGGACATGCAAAAGCTGAGGAATGAGATCCAGGCCTTGGAAGCACAAATGACAGAATTGAATGAGGCCAAGGAGAAACTAGCCAAGGTCAATGAAAGATATGACAAATCCAAGCAGTCTGTGGCGGAAAAGGGCAGGGAGATAAAAGCCCTTAAAGACAGGATCAAAGAGCTAGAAAACGAGCTCAAATTAGATAAGGTTGTGGCTGAGCTTAAAATAGTGTTGTGGGCTAACATTGGCCAATCTATTAATGAGCAATGGCAATATATTGAAACAATCCATGAGCAGTTGGACCTCATTCCAAAAGCACAGACTGAAATTCAGAGATCAAGAGCTGCTCTAAGAAACATACCTGAAATTGCCACCAGGATGATTAATGTGCTTAACAATAGAACGAGTACTCAGTTGGTTGCCATGGTAATTTCAAACAGAAATGAGCACATTCAGTTAATCAAAAGGGTTCTTACACTGAGAAACTTGGTACAGACCTTGGAGAGAAGAACCCAGGACATGCAGACTGAGGTGAACAGATTTATGGAGAAATTTCAGGTGTTAGAAAACAGAGGGCTCCCTAGCTTACTGAACAGCGCATGGAGATTGTTCACACATGACCAGTATGCCAAAAGGGTTAATACATTTTCCACTAGTCAGATCAACGAGAAGCCCAGCACCTCAGAGGAAACAGGGCCAGCCACAGGACAGACTCTCTACAATAGAGTAGAAAGTCTATTTTTTATAATGAATGAAATCAAACACCTGTTCGAGGTGCCTCCCAATTTTTACAAATATACAGAGGCAGAGGAGACCATGGATGCAATTCTCAGGCATCAACTACCTACACTAGAATGGTGGACCAAGGCCATACAAACGATTTTATAAACAGGTTGCCATTCAACAAATTTTGTTCATGGAAAATGCAAACTGTCATACACAGGACAGTTTAAAAAGAATCAGCATGCAGTAAAGATGAACGCTGAGCCACCTCAGCAAAACTTACGGCCAACAAAGCAAGGTAAGAAGCTACAGGTGTCCAGGCCGAGAAGCTACAGCAGAGCAGCTCCAAAAGCGCATTTCTCAGCATTAATGCGTATCACTCCAACCGACTCAGTGGCCTCCAAAGGCCAAAATATCTTCTGACAAGCATAAAGATGCATTTACTTTGTATTCAATGATGTAATAACTTTCTTATCTAATATCTTGAAAAGTTGGTGAACGTATTCATTTCTGAGATAACTTAGCACTCAGATATTTTGTAAACCAATTGTATATATTTGCCCCTCGCATAAGCTTGCAGGGGTTGTTGTTGATTTCTCTTGAAGAAGTTCTTATGATGTAATCCTTTTAGAGTTTAATAAAGAAAGTGATGGAATTTCTCGGAGTTCTGAAGTGTTGAATGCGTTCTGGTGTCTGTTGAAAACTGCAGGATTCCTGTGTACCTCACAATACAATAAGTTTTACTGTAACTCTCTTTGTTATGTGTTTCAATCTGTTACAATTCATATATGTTTCCAATTTCTAAGTATTTAACAACAAGGAAAAAGAATAACCTTCAGGATTTATTCATGCAATACCCTGAGTTCAATCTATGTTGTTAATGAATGTTTTTCTTCAGCTATAATCTTGATAAGTGTAATTCTTAATTGCTGCACTTTCAGAGCATACCTTTCACAGTGACCTTTGTTTCAGGAATTCAAGTTTGCTCCTGAGCAACATGTTTCACTTTCACATCACCAGCTTAATGGAGAATTCTTAATTGCTTTTTGTTGGCTGACCATACATCACCACTTAAGTTTAAATTTTGTTTGTTTGAGATACACAATAGGCCCTGCAGTCTGAACATCATCACTCCAGCATTTCAAAGCATTTCACAGCTCTAGACTCCATTGCCCAATGATATACTACTGTTTGAACACTACACCCTAAGCACTGAAAGAAATCCTTCAACCAAAATATAAACCAAAACCTGAGCATAATAACTAGCCTAAAATACTATCAAAACAGAGACAAATTATAAAGAGAGAGCCCTCTCTGATTACAGTTTGGCTAGAAACTGTGATCCAAAGATTGGTTAGTGGTTACCCCGGCCGTGTTCCCTTGGGAGTCATAGGGAACAACCTGGGTGTTAACAGGATAGACAATGGAAGCTTCCAGAATCTTCCCCAATGACACTTGCCTCACTGAGTTCGACCAAGGATGAGTAAGAGGCTCTCAGTCTCCAAGTGGAAGCAAGAACTGACAGAGAGAAGCCACTAGTCAGATCATAAGACGACTCATCCTCTTTGCATACATCTATATATTGATCCCTCATCTATATAGTGGATACATATATATATGGATCCCTCATCTATTTATTGGGTGATTTATGTTTTGTTGGAGGTGAAGAGGGGATTCCTTTGCTGGGAGGTTGATGCTGGATCAGGAATCATCGGTTGTAACTCCTCTTGGACCTTCTTGTTATATCAATAAAACTATTTGAGTTTCTCCTACATGCATTTGTATCATTGATGTTTGTTATATTTGCATGTTTAGCTTAAATCTGATCCTAAGCTGTTTATGAATATAAATCCATGTCTTTGTGTAGTTTTCTTCCTCTATGATCTTACAGGAACTTGGTGAAGCTGGGCAAGTAAGGGAGCAGGTAGCTGGAAGCTGTCAAAGAGGAGAGAGATTGGATCAAAAGGACTAGCGCAAGACACAGGTTCGTTCATCCTATTCCTCTTCGTTTATAGCTCATAAAGAAGAATACGAAAGTAGTTTTCCTTGTTTGTTTCTAAGGTCACTGTCACACCTTAGTGGGATAGGGTAGTTCTGAGTAGACAGTTTTCCCATTAACAAGTAGGAGTAGACCTTTTCGTATCAATGCAAACTATTCTAGTTATACAAGGGGTAGAGCAGAATATCTGACAAGAAGAAGTTCTATCAGCGCTCTCATTTCAAGTGAATGTTGCCAAAAAAATTGCTTGAAACGTATGGATTTCACATTTGCATTAGAAAGCAGGAAGAGATATTTGTCAATGAATAAAAGCATGCAAAACTCATATTTAGTTGGCTGCATGCAATCTACATTGTCAGGTTATGATTATCATATTAGGAATGTATTATTGTGTAGAAAATCTTTCAAAATGTTTCATTCAATTGGGAATTTTCGTCTCTCGAGAATTGAAGAAAATTTGGAAAAGGATCCCACATTTTATTCAGAAGTACGTTATAAAAGACAGTTTGGGCCATTATCAAATACTGCAATGTCATGGATGAAAGATTTCTTTTCAAAGCATGGAGAGTGTATGCCAAATAGAGAGACAATACATATTCCAGATAATTTTTCAAGACAAGAAATCTACAACTTATACAAAGAATATGCAGAAAGTGCTGAGGGACAGGGCCAATTTATTACATATCAATATTTTGTGAAGATATGGAAGAAAGAAATCAATAATGTTCGTATTCCTAAGAAGACAAGGATGGGGATTTGTAGTACATGTGCTTCTCCTAAATCAAAAAGGGACAAATGTGAAGGCTTAGAAAGAGGTAAGTGTTCATAACTTTTACTTTTAAAATTGTATAGTCATCAACTATGAAAACATATTTCTTAATGAATTTCTTTTATGTTGTGTAGATTTAATTGTCAAAGAACTTTAGGAGCGTCGCGAACAACAAACAAATGAAAGGAAGAAGTTGTACAAGCATTGAAAGAAGTGTTATGATAATCCAAATAAATATTTGGCTTTGATATTTGATGGTATGTGTTAGCTACCTATACCAATAGGTTTCATATTTCATGATTGGCAAATAAAAGTTCCAAATATGCTCTGCTTTGGTGATTCAAAGATCCCATATTTCCATGAGAAGACAAGGTGTGTACAAAAGCTTGATGTTGACTTAATTTTGGATGGATGGTCCAACAGCCTAATCTGGATCATGCCATGTTTCAATTTTCTGTTGTAGAATAGAGAAAGAAGTCTGTCCAAACTGTTTAATCTTGGCAGACCAGTAGCTAGGTAGAGAAAGTAAGGTTCCCAACTGCTTAATCTGGGACCTTGGAAGCAATAAGGGTAGCCTTAGATAGAAAGTCAAAAGAAAAAGCCAAAAGAAAAGAAAAGGCACATAAGGGTCTGCAAGTCTAAGTGCACCCTCCATGAAGAAACAAAAAATGCTAGGCAAGTAGATGGGTAGGTAGATGGGGTTGCAGAAATGTCAATCATTTCAAATGAATTTGTTGGTCTAGCATAAAGGAACATCAGTGGATAGAGAAGCTCCTCTTCTCCATCATGTTGCAGCAAAGCAAAGGAGCATGACTAACTCCCTTTTCTCCCCTTTCACATTCATTACTAACATCCCTTCATCAATTGTGTTCATGAAAGAATTTAAGGTTTTATGTTGGTTATTATTCCTTTAAAAGCCACATTTCTTGTCTAAAATTCTTTTCATTTTGATCTACTCCCTAAGCTAAGTTGTTTGTATATAAACTTAGTGATATCACTCCTCACTCACCTCTTCCATTCATATTAACCACTAACTTCTTAGTATCTAAATCCCCTATGTTAACCTTTCCCTATTATTATAAACACTATGGTGTATAAACCCCAAACATGCTATAAATATCCCTCCCCCCCTGGCATTATAGCCATATGTTCACAGTCAGGGATTAAATTGACATCTGGTCAGTTTAAGAACCCAAACCTAACCCCTTTTCCCCCTTCAGAAGTTATCTAAACCATTAACCCCTTCATTTGCTAAAGAACCTCGTAAATAAACCCATTTTCACCCCTAACCCGCTCATTTGCAAAAAATACATGAAAACCCACTTTTTCATTTTACCCAAAGTTTGGGCGCTATGCGCATTTTAATAAAAATACATTGGAAACCATATAAATTCGCCAAACTCCAAAGGTTCCCGCCGGGCGCATCCTCCAAAGAAAAATATTATTTTATTCCTGCCTCCTTTTGTATTGACCTGGCACATTAACGATCCGTCAACCGTCAGATCTGGCCCTTTTCATCCGATGGCTCTCATGCATTTCGGACCGGGCCCGACGTCTGAAAGTTACCTTCCGAAATCTTTCAGAGGGTGACGTCAGGCCTCGGCCACACGTCACCCCCAAATCGTATCAGAGCGCCCTCTGACAATTCCACTTCCGTATAGAGAGCGGTGCGATATTAAACCACTTACCGTTTCCGGTTTCTGTGAACCCGCCTGGCCAACGTCACTACCACGTCATTACCGCGTCACTACTACATCACCGCCGTGTCAGCGCCCCTGTCCGCCACTGCTCTGACCTGCCCGCCACCTCATCATCCTCGTGGACCACTCTCAAGCCGCCACATCCCTCGATGACATCATGCTGACGTCATCCGACCTTGGCCCCACCTGATGACGTCATGCTGACGTCATCCAAAAAAGGCGCCAAATAACCCAAAAGTCTATATTTTGGCCAAAATTCATGTTTTTCGTTACTTTTGCGAAAAAGACTGTTACTCCCCCTGCATGCATTTTACGTCCAAATCCATCGCCGACCAGTTGAAATCAACCAAGAGACCACCGGCGCTTCCATCCCACCTGCATTTGCAAACTTTGCCAAGCAATTCACCAGGTATTTATCAAATTTACCTCCCCTGCACTCGGTTGTGTCCATAATTGTCTGAAACAAAGTTAAAAGAGTGGGCAAGCTTATAATTTACTGGAAAATCCCCTGTGGCTAGCCTCCATTTTCAATTGTAAAGTCGAAATTCACCTGCAGAGCCTTGTTTAGCCAAATTCTCACAAAGCATACAGTTAGTTCGTGCATTCGTGAACTAAGAACCCAAGCCGCACCAATTCACCCTGAAGAGAGTTTTAAGGCCGAGCATCTGCTCTAGTAGTCCTCTGTGCAGTATTCCAATTGCTGCTATTACAATTTACCCTCTCTTCCTTGAAATTCACCTCTATATTGCAAAAATATTCCTCTGTGTTGCTCTGCATAGTAACACCAGTGCATACAAACAGAAGCCTAAAGTAACCATGGATGCACCAGTAGCTCCTGTAGCCTTGAACATTGCTCCATTAAATGCCCCTCAGAGAGAATTAGAATGGCAACCATTAGCAGACCTGGATTATCAGATATCAGAAGAAATGCTAATGCACAGCAAGTACCACATCCACTTGTTAAACGAATTGAAGATTAAACATGAGACTAGAACAGATGTATTGGGCATTTGGGATTCTTTCCTCCCTCTCTTCAAGCTCCCTCAGGTCAACCAGTTTCCTGACCTAATCCACCTATGTGCTGAATGCTACGACGCCACTCAGAGGGCTGTGATTGACCCTTCAGGCTCAGTTGTTTTCTATGTCACCCCTGAAGCCATCAGAGAGATGCTGCACTTCAAAACTGAGAAGAAATTAGTCCCTTTATCACTGGCTGATCTGATAAAGCAAGGAGCTAAATTGACAGAGGCTCAGGTCACCAAACTAAATCAATTATACATTGACTCTGACACTGTGAAATACCCTCCCATTTCTCATGTTTACCTCAACCAATTGGGCAGAGACCTTGTAGACATGATCAATCCCATCCTGGGCTATAATTCAATTGAGTTTGTTGATGAAATTGTGCTGGTGATGATGCTCATGTTTTCCCCTGGAAATTCTCCAATCTGCTATGACTATGCCACCTACATATCTGACAAAATACATGAGCAATTGATGAACTTGGCAAGAGAAAGGGTGTTTAGATACACCTCCTACATCTACCACTTAATTTTGTATTATCAACATGAGAAGTTTCACTTTGATGTGAAGAAAGTGGATGCACAAGGAAATCCAAGGTCAGTGGTTTATCGGTCCTCTGCCTTCCACTGCAGATCCTGTTCTCCATACACTTATTCTAAGTTTATAGACCTCTTCATCCACCCAGCCATGTCTTTGCTTATGAGCTCACCTCCTCCAACACTAACTGATGAGATGCAGAGGATTCTTCAGCTGTCCAAGGTATACAACATTGGGGATTGGTACTATTACCAAAACCACACAGTCATCAGAATATATGGGTGTGAGTTGCCCCCATACAGATTGCCCAAATATGTTCCCATGAGATTGTTTGCCCTTGAATACTTCAGGCAGTTTGGGAATGCTGATGTGCTGCATTTTTCAGGCAAAGGTAAGAAAGCACAACTCAAAGTAAGAAATCAAGTAGGCCACTTCATTTACAACAAAAGGGAGGAAGGTTGGCGAGAAGCAGACAAAATGCTAGAATCCCTTGGCCTACAGACCAATTTCCTTTGGAAACCTTATGACCCCAATCACTTCATAACTTTAAGAAGGGTCAAGTATAGGCTGGCCAGTTTTGACCACGTAAGGTTTCCTCATATAGAAAAATATGCAAATCAAATAAAGTGGAGGAGAGGCACCTTAGAGGAAGCTGTCACACAAGAAGAATTAAATTAAAGAGCAGTTAAAAATCTCCAAAAAATGGCTGACTTAGAGCTTTGTGCACAGGTATTTGCTCTTCCAGGCACTCAAGTGGGAGCAACTGCCTCATCCTCCACAGCACATCAGCAAGCAGCCACTGAACAAACATCACCATCTACATCAGCAACTGCGCCAACAACAGAGCAAGCTCCAAGCCCGGACATGCAGAAGCTCAAGAATGAAATCCAAGCCCTGGAAGCCCAAATGGCAGAGCTAAATGAGGCCAGGGAGAGTCTAGCCAAGCTCAATGAAAGATATGATAAATCCAAGGAGACTGTAGCAGAAAAAGGAAGGGAAATAAAGGCCCTTAAAGATAAGATAAAGGAGCTGGAGAAGGAGCTCACACTTGATAAAGTGGTGGCTGAACTCAGGACAGTTTTATGGGCCAACATTGGCCAATCAATCAGTGATCAATGGCAATACATTGAGACCATTCATGAGCAGATAGAGCTCATAGGGAAAGCACATAGAGAAATCAAAAGATCAAGGGCATCTCTAGGAAATATGCCTGAGGTTGCCAATAGAATGATTAATGTGCTTAATAACAGAACAAGTGCTCAGCTGGCAGCAATGGGAATCTCCAGTAGAACTGAAACCATCCAGCTGATAAAGAGGGTCCTCACACTAAGAAACCTGGTACAAACACTGGAAAGAAGAAGCCAGGATATGCAGACAGAGGTTAATAAGTTCACGGACAAATTTGTGGCATTACAAAACAAAGGTCTTCCTAGCTTACTGAACAACGCAGGAAGACTACTTTCCCATGAACATTATGCCAAAAGGGTCAACACATTTGCTACAAATCAGATTACAGAAAGGCCCAGTACTTCAGAAGAATCAGGGCCAGCATCAGGGCAGAGTCTCTACAACAGGATTGAGAACCTATTTTTCATCATGAATGAGATCCAACATTTGTTTGAAGTGCCTCCAAATTTCTACAAATACACAGAGGCAGATGAGACTCTAGAGGCAATCCTGAGACATCAATTGCCCACACAGGAATTCTGGACCAAAATGATACAAACAATACTGTAAACCAGAGCCTGTATTCAAGTTTTTCTTTTTTATATATAAATTATCATGCACAGGAAAATTTTGATAAAATCAGCATGCATGGAGAAGAATGGGCTGAGCCAACTCAGCAAAACTATTCGGCCACTAAAGCAGCACTGACAGTCACAGGTGACAGGGCCGAAAAGATACAGGAGGACAGAGCCACAAAGACACGTCATCCAGCATTTATAACAGAACATTCAACCGACTCAGTGGCCTCCAAAGGTCAAAAAGTCTTCTGACAGAATTGAAGAGCATTTATGTTGTATTCAAAGCTGTAATAACTTCTTATCTGTTGTTCTGTACAAGTTGGTGAACATATTTATTTCTCAGATGACTCAACGCCTCAGATATTTTGTATGACCATTTGTATATATACCCCCCTCGCATAAGTTTGCAGGGGTTGTTGTTGATTTCTCTTCTAGAGTTTCTTATGCTGTAAATTTCCAGAGTATTAATACAAAAGTGATGGAATTTCCAAAGCTCTGTGTTATCTGAGGCATTCTGGTGTTTTGCTGAAAGTTACAGGATCCCTGCGTACTTCATGGCACAATAAGTTCTTCTTAAAAAACTCTTCGTTATGTGTTTTGTTATCTTTTCACAGCTCATTCATGTTTCTGTGTTTCATAGTTAATGACAAAGAAAAAGAATAGTTCCAGGATTTATTCATAGAATACCCTGAACTCAATCTATGCTGTTATAAATGTTTTTCTTCAGTTATAGTCATAAGGTGTAATTCTTAACTGCTGTACCTCCAAACTATATCTTTCACGGTGATCGTTGTTTCAGGAATTCAAGTATGCTCCTGTGCAATATACCTCTTTCTTACACCCCCTAGCTTAGCGAAAAATTCTTAATTGCTTTTCACTGGTTAATCACAGTTCATCATCACACTTTAAAATTTGTTTCATGATGTATTTGAATGGCCCTGCAGTTTCAGCAACTCAACTTAATATCTCAGACAACCTGTAGCCATAGACTCCATTGCCCAATGGACTAGAACTATCTGAAGATTTCCACATTAGCTACAGAAGACATCCTTCAACCAAAACATAAAAACAAACCCTGAACTCATAACTAGCCTAAAATTTTCGCAAAATAGAGACAAACCTTAAAGAGAGAGCCCTCTCTAATTACAGTTTGGCTAGAAGCTGTAATCCAAAGATTGGTTAGTGGTTACCCCGGCTGTATTCCCTTGGGTGTTAACAGTATGGACCAGAAGAAAACACTTTTACCACATTTTGTTCGCACACCCAAAAATCTACAAGAGGAAAATTTTATTTAGTTTCACTTGGTCGGTTGTATGGTCTTCACTGGGAAAATGTTGCCAAGGGTGTACTTCACAGCTCCAAATATTCATAATGATGCAAATCTGACCATAAACATAATTCATGATGTGATTTCTCATTGGTCTGGTAATCTTCTTGAAGTTTTGTATCTACAATTGGACAACACTTGCCGTGAAAACAAAAATCAGGTTGTTTTTAGGTCTCTGAACATGCTTGTTGAATTGAGAATTTTTCAAAAGGTAAAGGTTGGTTTCCTTCTTGTTGGGCACACTCATGACCATATTGATCAGATGTTCAGTCGTTTTTCAGTCACATTGAGGAGGAAGGAAGTTGGGAGCTTGCCATCACTAATTGAATGTATTAAGAAATCATACATGCTAGGGCTTGCTTTTGAAGTGTTGGAAGAAACTGTTGACATGTGAAGGTTTATTCTAGGATCATATGGTGAGGGGAAATGTATTGAAGAACTTAATGATATTACCTTCCAACAACAATTTCATATAAAAAAAATTGATGGGAAAACACTAATATGGGGCAAGAAGTTTTCAACTACTACAGAATGGGCACCGTCATCAGGTTTGCAATTTTTGAAGTTCATTCTAGATCGTCCAATATTTGCATCAAAAATATTGTTATTACAATAAGTTGGTGAAGTTCAGAATGCACGCGGACAGAATAGACATATAAATTATTCTGATTGCCTAGAAGAAATTAAAAAATGTATTAGATATACATATGAGTACTTTGACATTGCTGATTCAGCTTGGTGGGAGTCATTTTTCAATAATCAAAGTGATATCGTTTCAACAACAACCAATGAAGATATACCTTTGAAAAATCCATTTATTTGGCCACAAAATGTGTCGAATGAACAAGAGGAAGTAAACATTGTTGAACATCAACAAACTCAAGGTATTATTAATTCTTCACAGGCAATGGAAAGAGAGATGTATATTGGTTCCAGAAGATCTCATGCACAACGTGAAGCCATGGAAGACCTTTATAGGGGTTCAGTACATGATATTAAGGAGGGTTGCATGATTGCAGTGCTAGCAGATGGAGATCCCAAAGGCTATCCATTTTGGGTTGCTAAAGTTATAAAGGTCTTTACAGAAAATGAGGATGTTATATGTGTTGAAGTACATTGGTATGCCACAAATACACACCCATTCAATGGTGTGTATAAGCCAGAGATGGTAGTTGACAAAAAAATGGTGGAAAAAGAAAAAGAAAGGGTACAAATATAAATCGCCGCCACACAAACATATTACAATTAGAGGATGTTGACATACTTGTTTATGACTTCAATTTAACAAAGAGAGGAACTCTTCGCTTCAAGACGATAGAGATTCTGAAAAGGTTGTTACCAGAAGGAATACTGTTGACATGGGAGTCTGCTGAAACTAGTCGTAGATCTAGAAGACTTTTGAAACCTGGAATGTTGGGCATGCATGTGGACTCAGATGGGGCACTAGTTGTTGAAAGAGAAGAATATGGAACATCTTTGTCAGCATCCAGTCACTCATCTGAAGATGTGAATTGTGATGGTGTGCAAGAAAATATGAGTGATTTTGAATAATTGTTTAAAACATATTATATAACTTATGTATGCATCATATCTTCAAAAAAATTAATGTTTTCCATATGTTGTTAAATGAGAAGTTATGAATCATTTTTATGTTGTTGGATTATGTCTTAAGTATGATAAATTTTATTGTTTAAATATCTACAATGCAATATCAAATTAGAGATATAAATGTCTGTTTTATTCAGTATACAAATAAAGAATTTTGATTTCATTCAGTGATATAATTTGTTCATAATGTCATGGATTTTTAATTCTATAGTTGAAAAAATTTCAATTTCTTTTGTATCTAGCATGGTGTGGTTGAAAACATGTTAAATTTATACTTAGGAAAGAAAAATGATATTCTACCAGAAACATTAATGTGTTTTTTCCTTAAAAATTAACTTTATTTGAGACATAAAAAATTGGTTTTATTAGCATTTTTTAAAAAGTTTGAAAATTGACCCTAAAAAAAAATGTTATTCCAGTATCATCACTTTCTTTTTGAAGCTATATTTTGCACGAAAATTTCGTAGTAAATTTCGTAGTCACCACCATTTTTAAAACACGTTCAAAATTGACACCTAAAAAAAAAACATCATTCCAGTATACACACGTTTCGTTTTTAGCACTGTTTTTGATGTTTTTTTGGGGTTTTTTGGCCAGAGTTCCCGTTTTGAGTTTATAGTTCCTGTTTCAAAGTTTACATTGTTATCCAGCATTGGCGTTTTTTCAGGTAGTGTTTTTTGAGGATCAACTTGAGAACTTGGAATAGGGTTCCTTGTTCCTATTTTGGACTTATCACTGAGGGGCGAAATTTTAGCCTCACTCTCATATTAAAAACAATTCTAAGTCCAAATGATTAAATTAATTAAAATAATGAAATTTAGAATTTGATCCTACCTTTCGAGACTGACTTTGTTACTCATGGTTAGGAGTCAGTTTAGGCTTAGTTGGTTGATAGATTCTCTCCAACTATTTAGGCTCCTAGATTAGTGTGTTGTTGAGATATTTTCTCAACCATAGTGTCCAAGATAGATGTACTACCTTGAGACCAACTTCCTCATGTATTTATTTGTACTATTATCATTCTTTATACATTTGGATTGGATTAATTAATAATGACAATGTGAGGAATGTTTTAAGGCTGAGGCCTTTTCTACCATGTCTGGTTTTTCTATGTTTCTAGTATTTTTTATGTGCTTTAATTTTATTTAGTAGTCTACAAAGAAGCCTAAAACTCTACTAAAAATTGCAGCCGGTAAAGAGGCAAGACCATAAATTAAGATGTGTCGGTATGGTATATTTCTCCTTGGACAAATGTTGTGTGTTGAATGTTATTTTGAAAACTGTGTGTGGTCGTTGAAGGTTAGTGTGTTGACAATTCCTACCATAGAAATTTAATTTTAATATAAATATCAGAACCGAGCATATATTATGTGCATTCAAACTTTTCGAAGCACAATTTTGATTCAATATTATGTATGTATGTTTTTTTTTATGCTGTATTTTGTTATATTGGGTAAATTAGATGTTGTTCAGTGCATTATTTGAGGCATATATATATATATATATATATATATATATATATATATATATATATATATATATATATATATATATATATATTGAACAATGCGTTGAACTCCCTTTTTTATGACTGCAATAGTATAATTTTCGAAATTCATTGAATTGTAATGTGATGTTACACTAACTCATTTTGGAGACCCGATATATGTTGGGAAACCCATTCTTAAAAGGAAAACATATGATGCTTAGTTGGTAATGGTGCATTGTGTTATATGTGCATTGAGTTTTGTATTGACTACTAAGATATATGTAAATTATGGTTGAATGCCGAAGTTATGTGTGCTAGGCTCTGAATTCTGAATGAATGAGAATTTTATTGGATGTGATATGTGCACTGAACCCTAGTATGTGCATTGAAAATATTTCTCTGTGAATTAAATTCCATGTGTAACATGTGCATTTAATATATTTTGTTCATGCTCTATGTATATGTTTCCATTGGTACATATTATAAGTTGGTTCAATATATATATAGATATATATATATATATGTGTGTGTGTGTGTGTGTGTTGGGTTGTGTTATATTATTTCCGCGACTAGCCCACATAGTTAACTGGGGGGTTACATGGGGGGCAGAGCCCCCCCTTGGTTGTGTTGATTCTGTAGCGGGGGGGTCATAGGGGGTTTGAGGGGTGCAGGCAACCCCACTCTATGGGGTCCAGGGTAGCGCCCTGGAAAATTTTGGTTTTGCAACCTATGTTAGGTTGGGCACACCCACCTATGGTTTTGTACATGATTTTCACACATGCTTTTTGGACGCGATGATTTTCGGTCCATGGTTTTGGACGCGATGGTTTTTCGTCCATGGTATTGGATGCTTTATCATGTGTAAATATGTATTATAACAATGAAAGGAACATAACGAAAAATCAAGCTGGTAGTCCCAATTTTGGGATCTAGGGGAAAATATCTATGTATATGTGTTTTATGTGTATGCTCTCGCATTGTTTAGTTTCTGTGTTTTAGAATTCATATGGAGGTGATTTCTATACAGGGTTAAAACCTACATTTAGTATCAGAGCTGTTTTCGATTCAAGGGGATTCCTTTGTTGCTGAGGGTTTTCGCTCGGGCCTGTGGTAGACCCTATTCAATGGGAGATCTGCGAGATTGATTCTGGTGGTGAAAGAAGATGGCGAGCAGCGGAAAGATAGAGATCGAGAAATCTAATGGTCAGAGTTTTGAGTTGTGGAAACTCAAGATGGAGGATCTGTTGGTGGATAGAGATCAGTGAATCACGGTAGATCTAGGTACTAAACCAATGGGAGTATCTGATGAAGAATGGAAGAATTTGGATTAGAAGGCAAAGAGCACAATACGATGAAGGTTTTGTGGGACAAGTTAGGGACTTTATACCAATCTAAGTCTCTGGTGAATAAACTGTTCCTGTGGAGAAAGTCATATAACTTGAGGATGAAAGATGGAGACTTGGTGATAGAGCATCTGAACACATTTAATACTTTGGTAAGTCAGTTAGCATCTGTTGATATTAAAAATTTAGATTAATATAAGTGCATCAGTTTGTTGTTTTCTCTACGAGATTCGTGGGATAATCTGGTTATTGTAATAGGTAGCAATGCAACTGCCTTGTAGCTTTACGAAATAGTCTCATCCTTTCTGACAGAGGAGATGAGACAGAAAAATATGGAGAGGCAGAATGGTGATACCTTGTCTGTACGAGGACAGTCCCAGAATAGAACAAAAATACCTCATCGAGTGGGAGATCTAAATCTAGAGGGAGATATAAATCTCTAGGAAAACCTATGAAGGTGGTGTGCTAGAAATGTGGAAAGGAAGGACACTACAAAAGGCACTGTAAATCTAAAGATCCTGATAAAGGAAAGGGATCTGATGATGCTCCTTCTGTAGAGGCAAAAACCACCTCAGATGAAGGTGGGGATGTGTACTTGGCTTCTTCAAGTACACATGTAGATGATGAGGCATGGTTGATTGACTCAGGTACATTCTTTCACTTCACTCCCCATAGAGAGTGGTTTTGCGAGTATGAGAAATACGATGGTGGTGATGTCTTCTTAGGGGATGATAGGAAGGCTAGAATTGTTGGTCACCGAAAAGTAAAGTTAAATTTGCAAGGTGGAAGGGTTAGAACACTTCCAGGTGTTCTGCATATTCCTGCATTGGCTAGAAATCTAATTTCTATAAGCATGTTGGATGATGCATGTGTAAAAACAATGTTCGAGAAGGATACATGCAAGATGGTTTCGGGAGCACTGCTATTGATGCGGGGAGTTTGGATTGGAACTATGTATAATATGCAAGGTAGCATGGTTGTGGATGGGTACAACAGTTTTGTGGTTCCTGGAAGTGGAGCAGAAAACCTAGCGGTCTCTGGAGAGAAGACCATGTTGTGGCATCAAAGGCTTGGAAATATTGGAGAGAAGGGCCTTCAAATAATTCATGGTAAAGGTATGGTAGAAGGTATGAGTAATAACTCTATGGATTTTGATTTATGTGAAAATTGTGTATATGGGAAGCAGAATCGGGTGAGTTTCCCCTCTGTTGGTAAGAGGGTGAAACATATATTAGAGCTTTTGCATAGTGATGTGTTTGGACCTTTGAAGGTTCCATTACTAGGTAACTTTGTGTACTATGTATCATTTATAGATTATTTCTCATGGAGAGACACAAACTTTAGAAGATCAGTTCGAGAAAGAAGGAAACCATAAAGGTATATTCCATCTGCTTTCGGTTCAAATTTTGCTTTATCTATCACTGATGACGATCCCGGAACTGTGCAGGAAGCGGTAGATTTAGGGGATGGAAAACTCTGGAAAGAGGCCATGGTTGATGAAATGGCATCTTTGCACAAAAATGAGGCTTTGGATGTGGTGGATTTTCTGGCAGGAAGGAAACCCATTGGCAGCAAATGGGTGTTCAAAAAGAAAACAAATGCAAAAGGAAAGTTGGAGAAATACAAAGATCGGTTGGTAGCAAAAGGCTATTCTCAGGTGCCAGGAATTGATTTTGGTGATATTTTTTCTCCTGTTTCCAAGGTAACTTCTATTAGATTACTTTTATCTGTTGTTGTTGCTTTTGAGTTTGAGTTAGAACAGATGGATGTGAAGACAACGTTTCTTCACGAGGATCTGGAAGAGGAAATGTTCATGAAGCAATCTGAACACATTGTGGTGAAGGGTAAGAAAGAATTGGTATGCAAGTTAAAGAAGTCTCTATATGGGTTAAAACAGTCCCCAACGATGTGGTATCAGAAATTTTATACATTTATATGGGGAGTTGGCTTCACCAGAAGCAAAGCAGATCACTGTGCATATTTTAAATTAATTGGTGATTGTGTTATTTATTTGGTCTTGTATGTGGATGATATGTTGCTGGTTGGAAATGACAAAAAAATTATCCAGGTTTTGAAGACCCAATTGTCCTCCAAATTCGACATAAAAGATCTTGCTATTGCAAACTATATTTTGGACATGGAAATTAAAAGAGATCAGGCAAAGAGGAAGATTTGGTTAAACCATAGGAATCGACCCGCCGCCGGTCGGGCGGGGCGGGGCGGCCCTGCAAGGGGCGGAGGGGGCCGGGGAGGGGTAGGGTGGGCGGAGGGGTCGGGGAGGGGGTGGGGGAGGGCGAGGGGTAGGGGAGGGGCGGGCGGAGGGGCCGGGGAGGGGGCGAGGGAGGGGGAGGGGGGGCGGAGGGTGTGCGGGGTGGGGAGGGGGCGGGGGGGGGGGGGGGGAATGGGGGGTGTAGGGGGATGGGGGGGGGGTAAGGGTAGGGGTAGGGGGATGGTGTGGGGGATGGGGCAGGGGGGTAGGGGGATGGGGCGGGGGGGGAATGGGGGTGTAGGGGGATGGGGCGGGGGGGGAATGGGGGGGTAGGGCGATGGGGTGGGGGGGGGGGGGGATGAGGTGGGGGGGTAAGGGTAGGGGACGGGGGGATGAGGCGGGGGGGTAAGGGTGGGGGGCGGGCGGGGGGGGGGGAAGGAGGGGTAGGGGGATGGGGCGGGGGGGGTAGTCGGGTGTAGGGGGATAGGGCGGGGGGGAATGGGGATGGGGTGGGGGGGGTAAAGGGGGGGGATGGGGTGGGGCGGTAAGGGTAGGGGGTGGGGGGGGAATGGGGGGGTAAGGGGGGTAAGGGGGGGGGATGGGATGGCGGGTAAGGGTAGGGGTTAGGGTGTAGGGGGGGGGGTAGGGGTAGGGGCAGAAGGGGGGGGGTAGGGAGCGGGTTGGGGGGGGGGCAGAAGGGGGTGGAGGGAGAGGGGGCACGGGGAAGGAGTTAGGGGGTGGGGCCCATGGGGCCAGCGTTAAGGAAGGGGGCGAGGAGTTGAGATTGGAGGATAATGGGAGTTAGGGGGTGGGCTTATGGGGAGGAGAGTTGTGGGGTAGGGAAGGAAGAGTTGGGGAAAGGGTGCATGGGTGGGTGAGTTGGGGGTGGCAAGGGCTGGCGCATGGGTAGGGTAGAAGGGGGAAGAGGGCATGGGTGAATGGGAAAGATCGGTAATGGGTTGGGGGGAGGGGGCACGACAATGGCCTACCCACGGTTATTGGGTGATTGAGTTTGATTGGGTCCACCATGCTCACGATTGACATAATTGTTATTTTGGCTTGGAAAAATTATTAATTTAAAAAAAATTATCTTCTTCGTTAAATTAATTTAATATGAAAATTTTGAAAAAAAATTGAACTTACCTTTCAATTGCGATAATTCTTCGTTGAATATGTTGTTGATAGCAATATAGCTGCTCCACAAATTCACAAATCTTTCAACGAACTTCAGAAAACCTGGATGTGAGGTAAGTAATAGTGATAACGAAATTTAATATATAAGTGAAGATGTTTTTCTGTACGATTAATGTGGGATAATTTGTTTTAAATTATTATAGAGCGAATGTTGTAGAGTTATTTTACAATGGATTGAATGTGGGATTAATTTGTTTTAGAATATATTATAAAAATTTAAAAAAAAAAAATTAGTTGTTTAGTAAATATTATACACTTTAACTATTAGAATAATTAATATAGAAGTTGTAGTTTACAATTTGAATTTCAATGATTGATTTCATAAAAAAATTTAGTTTATGTTTTTCAATGAATTGTAGAATAAAATAATAAAGGTAAATAAATCTAACAAACTTTTGGAGGGAAATATTTTCGCGAAAATTTTTGGAGGGAATAATTTTGGAGGGAATATTTCATTCTTTAAGCTATACAATATTCTTAGGAGACTCCATTTGTATCATTCAACATCTTCTATTTGAAAGGGATGGATTGTTCTGATGGTGAAGTTTCGGTTTATACACCATCAACATCTTCATCGTGTAACAACTCTATTCATATTGATGAATATAGCGGGAATTCTTCCACTATGAATAGAAAGTCAATTCTTCCACTTAGTCCTGATTCTAAAGACTACGAGAGCAGCACTGATGAAAGAGGGGATGGAGAATTTCAAATTAATAAAGAGTCACAGATTCCACTTAGTCCAAATTCTAAGGACTATGAAAGCAGCGGTGATGAAGAGCACGATGGTGAAGTTCAAAAGAATAGAGTGTCACGACGTCCACTTAGTCCTAATTCTGAGGACTATGAGAGTAGCAGTTTTGAAGAGTGTGATGGTGAAGTTCAAAAGAATGGATGGTCACGGTGTCCACTCAGTCCTAATTCTGAAGACTATGAGAACAGTAGTTTTGACGTGCATGATGGCGAATTTCAAAATAATGGAGTGTCACGGTCTCCACTTAGTCCTAATTCTAAGGACTATGAGACCAGTAGTGATGAAAAGTGTGATAATGAATTTCAAAAAAAATGGAGTGTCAAAGTGTCCACTTAGTCCTAATTCTATGGACTATGAGAGCAGCAGTGATGATGAGTGTGATAATGAATTTCAAAATAATGGACTGTCAAAGTGTCCAATTAGTCCTAATTCTAAGGACTATGAGAGCAGCGGTGATGAAGCGCGGGATGATGATTTTCAAAAGATTGGAGTATCACAATGTCCTCTTAGTCCTGATTCTAAGGACTATGAGAGCAGCAGTGATGAAGCGCGGGATGATGATTTTCAAAAGATTGGAGTATCACAATGTCCTCTTAGTCCTGATTCTAAGGACTATGAGAGCATCAATGATGATCCAATGATGGAGATGTTGCCAAGAAATATTGTATCGAGGAGTAGGAGCAGACCTTTTCATATCATTGCAAACTATTCTAGTTATACAAGGGGTAGAGCACAATATCTGACAAGAAGAAGTTCTATCAGCGCTCTCATTTCAAGTGAATGTTGCCAAAAAATTACTTGAAACGTATGGATTTCACATTTGCTTTAGAAAGCAGGAAGAGATATTTGTCAATGAATAAAAGCATGCAAAACTCATATTTAGTTGGCTGCATGCAATCTACATTGTCAGGTTATGATTATCATATTAGGAATTTATTATTGTGTAGAAAAGCTTTCAGAATGTTTCATTCAATTGGGAATTTTCGTCTCTTGATAATTCAAGAAAATTTGGAAAGGGATCCCACATTTTATTCAGAAGTACGTTATAAAAGACAGTTTGGGCCATTATCAAATACTGCAATGTCATGGATGAAAGATTTCTTTTCAAAGCATGGAGAGTGTATGCCAAATAGGGAGACAATACATATTCCAGACAATTTTTCAAGACAAGAAATCTACAACTTATACAAAGAATATGCAGAAAGTGCTGAGGGACAGGGCCAATTTATTACATATCAATATTTTGTGAAGATATGGAAGAAAGAATTCAATAATGTTTGTATTCCTAAGAAGACAAGGATGGGGATTTGCAGTACATGTGCTTCTCTTAAATCAGAAAGGGACAAATGTGAAGGCTCAGAAAGAGGTAAGTTTTCATAACTTTTACTTTTAAAATTGTATAGTCATCAACTATGAAAACATATTTCTTAATGAATTTCTTTTATGTTGTGTAGATTTAATTGTCAAAGAACTTCAGGAGCATCTCAAACAACAAACAAATGAAAGGAAGAAGTTGTACAAGCATCGAAAGAAGTGTTATGATAATCCAAATAAGTATTTGGGTTTGATAATTGATGGTATGGACCAGAAGAAAACACTTTTACCACATTTTGTTCGCACACCCAAAAATCTACAAGAGGAAAATTTTATTCAGTTTCACTTGGTCGGTTGTATGGTCTTCAATGGGAAAATGTTGCCAAGGGTGTACTTCACAGCTCCAAATATTCATAATGATGCAAATCTGACCATAACCATAATTCATGATGTGATTTCTCATTGGTCTGGTAATCTTCCTGAAGTTTTGTATCTACAATTGGACAACACTTGCCGTGAAAACAAAAATCAGGTTGTTTTTAGGTATCTGAACATGCTTGTTGAATTGAGAATTTTTCAAAAGGTAAAGGTTGGTTTCCTTCTTGTTGGGCACACTCATGACCATATTGATCAGATGCTCAGTCGTTTTTCAGTCACATTGAGGAGGAAGGAAGTTGGGAGCTTGCCATCACTAATTGAATGTATTAAGAAATCATACATGCAAGAACCTGCTTTTGAAGTGTTGGAAGAAATTGTTGACATGCGAAGGTTTATTCTAGGATCATATGGTGAGGGGAAATGCATTGAACAACTTAATGATGTTAGCTTCCAACATCAATTTCATATAAAAAAAACTGATGGGAAAACACTAATATGGGGCAAGAAGTTTTCAACTACTACAGAATGGGCACCATCATCAGGTTTGCAATTTTTGAAGTTCATTCCAGATCGTCCAATATTTGCATCAAAAATATTGTTATTACAATCAGTTGGTGAAGTTCAGAATGCACGCGGATAGAATAGACATATAAATTATTCTGATTGCCTAGAAGAAATTTAAAAATGTATTAGATATACATATAAGTACTTTGACATTGCTGATTCAGTTTGGTGGGATTCATTTTTCAATAATCAAAGTGATATCATTTCAACAACAACCAATGAAGATATACCTTTGAAAAATCCATTTATTTGGCCACAAAATGTGTCGAATGAACAAGAGGAAGTAAACATTATTGAACAGCAACAAACTCAAGGTATTATTAATTCTTCACGGGCAATGGAAAGAGAGATGTATATTGGTTCCAGAAGATCTCGTGCACAACATGAAGCCATGGAAGACCTTTATAGGGGTTCAGTACATGATATTAAGGAGGGTTGCATGATTGCAGTGCTAGCAGATGGAGATCCCAAAGGCTATCCATTTTGGGTTTCTAAAGTTATAAAGGTCTTTACAGAAAATGTTGATGTTACAGGTGTTGAAGTACATTGGTATGCGACAAATACACACCCATTCAATGGTGTGTATAAGCCAGAGATGGTAGTTGAAAAAAAAAAATGGTGGAAAAAGAAAAAGAAAGGGTACAAATATAAATCGCCGCCGCACAGACATATTACAATTGGAGGATGTTGACATACTTGTTTATGACTTCAATTTAATAAAGAGAGGAACTCTTCGCTTCAAGACGACAAATATTCTGAAAAGGTTGTTACCAGAAGGAATAGTGTTGACATCGGAGTCTGCTGAAACCAGTCGTAGATCTAGAAGACTTTTGAAACCTGGAATGTTGGGCATGCATGTGGACTCAGATGGGGCACTAGTTGATGAAAGAGAAGAATATAGAACATCTTTGTCAGCATCCAATCACTCATCTGAAGATGTGAATTGTGATGGTGTGCAAGAAAATATGAGTGATTTTGAATAATTGTTTAAGACAGATTATATAACTGATGTATGCATCATATCTTCAAATAAAATTAATGTTTTCCATATGGTGTTAAATGAGAAGTTATGAAACATTTTTATGTTGTTGGATTATGTCTTAAGTATGATAAATTTTATTGTTTAAATATCTACAATGCAATATCAAATTAGAGATATAATGTCTGTTTTATTCACTATACAAATAAAGACTTTTGATTTCATTCAGTGATATAATTTGTTCATAATGTCATGGTTTTTTAATTTTATAGTTGAAAAAATTTCAATTTCTTTTGTATCTAGCATGGTGTAGTTGAAAACATGTTAAATTTATACTTAGGAAAGAAAAATGATATTCTACCAGAAACATTAATGTGTTTTTTCCTTAAAAATTAACTTTGTTTGAGACATAAAAAATTGGTTTTATTAGCATTTTTTAAAAAGTTTGAAAATTGACCCTAAAAAAAAAAAATGTTGTTCCAGTATCATCACTTTTTTTTGAAGCTATATTTTGCACGAAAATTTCGTAGTAAATTTCGTAGTCACCGCCATTTTTAAAACACGTTCAAAATTGACACCTAAAAAAGAAAAACATCGTTCCAGTATACACACTTTTCGTTTTTAGCACTGTTTTTGATGTTTTTTTGGGGTTTTTTGGCCAGAGTTCCTGTTTTGAGTTTATAGTTCCTGTTTCAAAGTTTACATTGTTATCCAGCATTAGCGTTTTGCGTTTTTTTAGGTAGTTTTTTTTGAGGATCAACTTGAGAACTTGGAATAGGGTTCCTTGTTCCCATTTTGGACTTATCACTGAGGGGCGAAATTTTAGCCTCACTCTCATATTAAAAACAATTCTAAGTCCAAATGATTAAATTAATTAAAATAATGAAATTTATAATTTGATCCTACCTTTCTAGGCTGAGTTTGTTACTCATGGTTAGGAGTCAGTTTAGGCTTAGTTGGTTGATAGATTCTCTCCAACTAGTTAGGCTCCTAGATTAGTGTGTTGTTGAGATATTTTCTCAACCATAGTGTCCAAGATAGATGTACTACCTTGAGACCAACTTCCTCATGTATTTATTTGTACTATTATCATTCTTTATACATTTGGATTGGATTAATTAATAATGAGAATGTGAGGAATGTTTTAAGGCTGAGGCCTTTTCTACCATGTCTGGTTTTTCTATGTTTCTAGTATTTTTTATGTGCTTTAATTTTATTTAGTATTCTACAAAGAAGCCTAAAACTCTACTAAAAATTGCAGCCGGTAAAGAGGCAAGACCATAAATTAAGATGTGTCGATACGGTATATTTCTCCTTGGACAAATGTTGTGTGTTGAATGTTATTTTGAAAATTGTGTGTGGTCATTGAAGGTTAGTGTGTTGACAATTCCTACCATAGAAATTTAATTTTAATATAAATATCAGAACCGAGCATATATTATGTGCATTCAAACTTTTCGAAGCACAATTTTGATTCAATATTATGTATGTATGTTTTTTTTATGCCGCGTTCTGCTATATTGGGTAAATTAGATGTTGTTCAGTGCATTATTTGAGGCATATATCTATCTATCTATCTATCTATATATATATATATATATATATATATATATATATATTGAACAATGCGTTGAGCTCCCTTTTTTATGACTGCAATAGTATAAATTTCCAAATTCATTGAATTGTAATGTGATATTACACTAACTCATTTTGGAGACCCGATATATGTTGGGAAACCCATTCTTAAAAGCAAAACATATGATGCTTTGTTGGTAATGGTGCATTGTGTTATATGTGCATTGAGTTTTGTATTGACTACTAAGATATATGTAAATTATGGTTGAATGCCAAAGTTATGTGTGCTAGGCTCTGAATTCAGAATGAATGAGAATTTTATTGGATGTGATATGCGCACTAAACCCTAGTATGTGCATTGAAAATATTTCTCTGTAAATTAGATTCCATGTGTAACCTGTGCATTTAATATATTTGGTTCATGCTCTATGTATATGTTGGCATTAGTACATATTATTAGTTGGTTCAATATATATATATATGTGTGTGTGTGTGTGTGTGTGTATAGATATATATGTGTGTGTGTGTGTGTGTTGGGTTGTGTTATATTATTTCCGCGACTAGCCCACATAGTTAACTAGGGGGTTACATGGGGGGCGGAGCCCCCCCCTTGGTTGTGCTGATTGTGTAGCGAGGGGGTCATAGGGGGTTTGAGGGGTGCAGGCAACCCCACTCTATGGGGTCCAGGGTAGCGCCCTGGAAATTTCTGGTTTTGGAACCTATGTTAGGTTGGGCAAACCCACCTATGGTTTTGTGCATGATTTTCACACATGTTTTTTGGACGCGATGGTTTTCGGTCCATGGTTTTGGACGCGATGGTTTTTCGTCCATGGTATTGGATGCTTTATCATGTATAAATATGTATTATAACAATGAAAGGAACATAACGAAAAATCAAGCTCGTAGTCCCGATTTTGGGATCTAGGGGAAAATATTTGTGTATATGTGTTTTATGTGTATGCTCTCGCATTGTTTAGTTTCTGTGTTTTAGAATTCATATGTAGGTGATTTCTATACGGGGTTAAAACCTACATTTAGTATCAGAGCTGCTTTCGATTCAAGTGGATTCCTTTGTTGCTGAGGGTTTTCGTTCGGGCCTGTGGTAGACCCTATTCAGTGGGAGATCTGCGAGATTGATTCTGGTGGTGAAAGAAGATGGCGAGCAGCGGAAAGATAGAGATCGAGAAATCTAATTGTCAGAGTTTTGAGTTGTGGAAAATCAAGATGGAGGATTTGTTGGTGGATAAAGATTAGTGAATCATGGTAGATCTAGGTACTAAACCAATGGGAGTATCTGATGAAGAATGGAAGAAGTTGGATTAGAAGGCAAAGAGCACAATACGATGAAGGTTTTGTGGGACAAGTTAGGGACTTTATACCAATCTATGTCTCTGGTGAATAAATTGTTCCTGTGGAAAAATTCATATAACTTGAGGATGAAAGATGGAGACTTGGTGATAGAGCATCTGAACACATTTAATACTCTGGTATGTCAGTTAGCATCTGTTGATATTAAAAATTTAGATGAATATAAGTGCATCAGTTTGTTGTTTTCTCTACGAGATTTGTGGGATAGTCTGGTTATTGTAATAGGTAGCAATGCAACTGCCTTGTAGTTTTATGAAATAGTCTCATCCTTGCTGACAGAGGAGATGAGACGGAAAAATATGGAGAGGCAGAATGGTGATACCTTGTCTGTACGAGGACAGTCCCATAATAGAAACAAAAATACCTCATCGAGTGGGAGATCTAAATCTAGAGGGAGATCTAAATCTCTATGAAAACCTATGAAGGTGGTCTGCTAGAAATGTGGAAAGGAAGGACACTACAAAAGGCACTGTAAATCTAAAGATCCTGATAAAGGAAAGGGATCTGATGATGCTCCTTCTGTACAGGCAAAAACCACCTCAGATGAAGGTGGGGATGTGTACTTGGCTTCTTCAAGTACACATGTAGATGATGAGGCATGGTTGATTGACTCAGGTACATCCTTTCACTTCACTGCCCATAGAGAGTGGTTCTGCGAGTATGAGAAATACGATGGTGGTGATGTCTTCTTAGGGGATGATAGGAAGGCTAGAATTGTTCGTCACGGAAAAGTAAAGTTAAATTTGCAAGGTGGAAGGGTTAGAACACTTCCAAATGTTCTGCATATTCCTGCATTGGCTAGAAATCTAATTTCTATAAGCACGTTGGATGATGCATGTGTAAAAATAATGTTCGAGAAGGATACATGCAAGATGGTTTGGGGAGCACTGCTATTGATGCAGGGAGTTTGGATTGGAACTCTGTATAATATGCAAGGTAGCATGGTTGTGGATGGGTGCAACAGTTTTGTGGTTCCTGGAAGTGGAGCAGAAAATCTTGTGGTCTCTGGAGAGAAGACCATGTTGTGGCATCAAAGGCTTGGACATATTGGAGAGAAGGGCCTTCAAATACTTCATGGTAAAGGTATGTTAGAAGGTATGAGTAATAGCTCTCTGGATTTTGATTTATGTGAAAATTGTGTATATGGGAAGCAGAATCAGGCGAGTTTCCCCTCTTTTGGTAAGAGGGCGAAACATATATTATACCTTTTGCATAGTGATGTGTTTGGACCTTTGAAGGTTCCATTACTAGGTAACTTTGTGTACTATGTATCATTTATAGATTATTTCTCATGGAATACATGTATATATTTCCGTAAGAAGAAATCTGAAGTCTTTGACAGGTTTAAGGAATTCAAGGTTCTGATGGAAAACCAGACAGAGAAGAGGATAAAGGTGCCAAGGATAGATAATGGTGGAGAGTTTTGTACTAAGGAATTTGAAGAATTTTGTAAGAAGTGTGGTATAGCACGACAGAATACTACTCCATATACACCTTAGCAAAATGTAGTTGCAGAAAGAATGAACAAGACGTTGATGGAAAGGGCAAGAAGCATGCATAGTGGTGCCAGGTTAGGAAAGGAATTCTAGGTAGAGGCGGTGGAGACAACATGTTACCTGGTCAATAGATCACCTTCATCAGTGTTGGAGGATAAAAATCCACAAGACGTATGGATTGGTAATAAACCCTCTCTTTTACATCTCAGGGTATTTGGAAGTGATGCATATGTACATGTTCCAAAGGAGAAACGAACCAAGTTGGATAGTAAATCTAAAAAGTGCATCTCTATTTTATATAAGGATGGTTTAAAGGGTTATAAGCTTTGGAAACCAATAACAAGGAAGGTTGTGTACAACTGAGATGTGGTGTTCAGAGAGGTGAAATATGTTATTAAATATGAAGTCCGACCAAAGGAACCTAAGAAGATAGATTTTGAGCTCAAGGAGGAAGAATCAAACTCTACATCAGAGGAGGAATCAAAAGATGGAGAGACACAAACTTTAGGTGTGAGAAGATCAGTTCGAGAAAGAAGGCAACCATAAAGGTATAGTCCATCTGCTTTTGGTTCAAATTTTGCTTTATCTATCACTGATGATGATCCTAGAACTGTGCAGGAAGCGGTAGATTTAGGGGATGGAAAACTCTGGAAAGAGGCCATGGTTGATGAAATGGCATCTTTGCACAAAAATGAGGCTTTGGATGTGGTGGAGTTTCTAGCAGGAAGGAAACCCATTGGCAGCAAATGGGTGTTCAAAAAGAAAACAAATGCAAAAGGAAAGTTGGAGAAATACAAAGCTCAGTTGGTAGCAAAAGGCTATTCTCAGGTGTCAGGAATTGATTTTGGTGATATTTTTTCTCCTGTTTCCAAGGTAACTTCTATTAGATTACTTTTATCTGTTGTTGTTGCTTTTGAGTTTGAGTTAGAACAGATGGATGTGAAGACAACGTTTCTTCACGGGGATCTGGAAGAGGAAATCTTCATGAAGCAATCTGAACACATTGTGGTGAAGGGTAAGAAAGAATTGGTATGCAAGTTAAAGAAGTCTCTATACGGGTTAAAACAGTCCCCAAGGATGTGGTATCAGAAATTTTATACATTTATATGGGGAGTTGGCTTCACCAGAACCAAAGCAGATCACTGTGCATATTTTAAATTAATTGGTGATTGTGTTATTTATTTGGTCTGGTATGCGGATGATATGTTGCTGGTTGGAAATGACAAAAAAATTATCCAGGTTTTGAAGACCCAATTGTCCTCCAAATTCGACATAAAAGATCTTGCTATTGCAAACTATATTTTGGGCATGGAAATTAAAAAAGATCAGGCAAAGAGGAAGATTTGGTTAAACCATAGGAAGTATGTTGAGACAATATTGTAGAGATTTAATATGCAGTGTATTAACTGGTGAAGGTTCCTATTCCTATAGGTGTAAAGTTATCTTCTGAATAGTGTCCCAAGAGACAAGAAGAGGAAGAGGACGTGTAGCTTGTTCCATATGCAAGTGCAGTCAGTAGCTTGATGTACGCAATGGTCTATACTAGACCAAACATTGAACATGCAGTGGTAGTATTGAGCAAGTTTATTTCAAAACCAGGAAAGGAGCATTGGACAATAGTGAAGCGCATTTTCAGGTATTTGCATGGCACTACTGATTATGGTTTGTGCTACCAAGGATGACCAGGATCAGACAGAGTGTTGGATATTCCTGGCTTTGTTAACGTAGACTGGGCTAGAGATCTGGATCAGAGAATATCTACAAGTGAGTATGTGTTTAACCTATTTGGATGTGCAGTCAGTTGGATGAGTAAGAAACAATTTTTAGTGGAACTATGAACTAAAAAGGCAGAATACATGGCAACCACTCATGCAAGCAATGAAGCAGTTTGGTTCCCAAGATTGTGTTCAAGTATGGGGTTTCTATAGGGAGCTATAAGGATAGACTGTGACAGCCAAAGTGCAATTTTCTTGCCAAAGAACCTTGCATATCATTCAAAGACAAAGCACATTGATGTTCAGTATCACTTTGTGAGGGATATGATAAAAGACAGAAAGGTGTTGCTAGTAAAGGTGAACACTTTGAAGAATATTGCAGATGCATGGACAAAATCTATGAGCTTTGAGAAGTTCTCTTGGTGTAGAGAAACAATGGGCATTGCAGGCCTGGATAAATGACTAAGCTCTCTTGTGGCCCCTTGTGGAAAGAAAACAACAAGTGGGAGAATGTTGGGTTGTGTTATATTCTTTCCATGACTAACCCACGTAGTTAACCAGGGGATTAGAGCAGGGGAGGAGCCCCCCCCCTCGATGCACCAATTGCATAGTGGGGGGGTCATAGGTGGTTTGAGCGATGCAGGTAACCCCACTCTATGGGGTCCGGGGTAGCACCCCAGAAAATTTTGGTTTTGGAAGCTATGGTAGGTTGGACGAACCCACTTATGGTTTTGCGCATGATTTTTGCACATGTTTTTGAACGCAATGGTTTTCAGTCCATGGTATTGGATGCTTTAGAATGTATAAATATGTATTATAACATTGAAAGGAACATAATGAGAAATCAAGCTGGTATTCCAGATTTCGGGATCCAGCGGAAAATATATGTGTATATGTATTTTATGTGTTATGCTCCTGCATTGTTTATTTTCTGTGTTTTAGAATTCATATGCAGGTGATTTCTAGATAGGGTTAGAACCTAGAATATGCACTGGTCAAATGTGTTAACCTCCTATACCAATAGGGTTTCATATTTCATGATTGACAGTGGAAGTACTAAAAATGATCATCTTTGATGATACAAAGGTTCCATTTTTGTGGACAATACCAAGAGTTAAAAAATGTAAAGAGGGTATGCCTTAAAAGAATAATCAAAGGGAAAGAAAATGATTTGGTCAAAAAGAAAAAAAACTGAAATGAACCCCAAACAAGGACCAGGAAAGTGGCCAGTCAAAATGCCACTGCTATCTTGAGGTATGGCTCAACAGTTCAAGTTGGGCCATGCCATGTTTTGAATTGCTTGTTTTAGAATAGGTAATGAGTACCTGTTCAAACAGTTTGAGCTTGACAGAGGATTAGTTGATAGAGAAATAAAGGAGCCCACTAGCTTAATCTGGCCCTTGGAAGATATAAGGCTAGATTTAGATAGGAGTGCAGCAAAAAAGAAAAGATCACATGAGGGTTTGCAAGTCCAAGTGCACCCTCCCTGAAGAAACAAAAAATTCTAGGAAATAAGATGGGTAGGTAGTGAGGTTGCAGAAGCATGATTTCTCTCATATCACTGGCCTAACCAAAGGAAACACACGGTGGCCAATACAAATCTTCCTATTTCAGCACTTTTGTGGCAGCACAGTGAAGCATGGCTAATTTCCCTATCACTCCATATCAAACTTCTTTCTAACATCCCACTATCACCTTTGTTCACAACAGAAAACAAACTCATTTGTTGATTCTTGTTATATAGAAGAGCCACATTTCTTGTGTAAAAATCTTTTCATTTTGATCTACTCTCAAAACTAAGTTTGTTCCCTAACAACTTAGTGTCTACTACCTATCATCTATATCCCCTTCCCATATTAACTACTAACTCTACTATTACTTAACTCCCTATGTTCCCCTTTTTCCCTATTATCATATCACTATTGTATAGAAAAAACCCCCAAAAAATAAGTATATACCCCTTCCCCTAGGCAATATAGCCTTATAGTTCCGAAAGGTCAGAGCGCAAAGGAAATTGAAGCACAACAGGCAAAACATCGCCAAAAACAAAGGCTCGGGATTAAACCAAGATCTGCTTGGTTTAACAGCCCTAACCCCACTTTGCGAAAAAATGCCCAAAACCCATTTTGTTCACAAAACATTGTAAAAACCCAAAAACCCGCCTATGTCTAAAGTTCCGCCCTAGCGCGCATTCCCAGAAAAATAATTCTTTATTAATCCACACCCGTCCATATCCATCCCCCACCTCCACAGTCCGTCGCCCGTCGGATCTGGGCCCTCCCATCCTACGGCTCACAGTAATTTCGGACCGCCTCTGATGCCCGGACGATAGCCCCCGAAATCTGTCAGAACATGACGTCAGGGCTCAGACGCGTGTCGTTCCCAGGTCGTATCGGGCGGCGTCCTGCCAAAACCGCTCCTGTACCATAAGCGGTCCGACACAACTGTTTATCGCTTTGCCAATACCGCCATACGTCCCCTCATGCGTCACCCACACGTCACTGCCGCCTCAGCACTATGTCGCCACCCCATCCGCCATCGCTCCGAGCTGTCTGCCATGTCACCTATCCACGTGGGGTCGCCCACCGGCCACCACATCATCATTTCGTACCCGACCCCACCATGACATCATCCGACAAAAACGCGCCAAAAGCCAAATTTTCGCTATTTCACCCAAAAAACCCGTTTTTCGCGTTATTTGCATTTTTACTCACTGTACTCCTGCATGAGCGAGCACGTCGTTCACCTGCCAACTTTGAAGACTATTCCTTGCTGTCGGCGCCCGAATTCACCTGCATTTCCACCATTCTGCCAAGTATACCAGGTATTTATTAGTTTTCCCCCTCCGCGCCTGGTTTTTACGTAATTCACTGAAGAAACTAAGAAAAGGAGAAAGAACACTTAAAATCAGAAATCCTTATGAACCATTGGTTTTTCTCAACACTATAAGCCCAATTCCACTCACAGAAGTCCCCATTGTGCAGAATTTCCACCAATTCATAGTTTGTTTGCACATTCGCAAATCTGAACCTCTGCCCGATAAATTTATTGGGAAAGTACCTCCCAAATCCGAGCATTTACTCAATGAATCTCTCCTAGGAGCATTTTGACTCAATTTCACCCCAGTTTGCCTCTTCCCCTCTGCAAATTCCCCTGCTCTTGCAAAATCCACTGTTCTGCATTACTGAGCCCAAGGAAAAGTTCTCAAATACAATTCTAAATTCAGGTGACCATGGAGACTCCAGTGGCATTGAACATTGCCCCATTAAATGCCCCTCATAAGGACCTGGAATGGCTAGCCCTGGCAGATAGAGATTATCAGATGAAAGACACTATAGAGCTATGTAACAAATACCATGTAGAAGCAGTGTGTGAGCTAAGGAAGAAGCACAAAGATGGTACAGACCTCCTGGGAATTTGGAATTCCCATTTGCCAATCTACTATCTCCCTCAGGTCAATGAGTTTCCTGACTTGATCCATCAGTGCCGCTCAAACTATGACCCCACTCAAAGAGCTGTTCTGAGTCCTGCAGGCTCTGTCTTGTTCCATATTACTCCTGAGGCCATTAATCAAATGCTGCAGTTTCAACCTACAAAGCCACTGGCCCCTCTGTCCATGCAGCTTTTATTAGAGCAGGGTGCCAAGCTCTCCAATTCACAAATCACAAGAATTGGCCAACTGTTTATGGATCCAGAGTTTCAGCCCAAGCAGCCTCCCCCTTATCTACATGTCTGGTTTAATGACATAGGGAGACTATTAGTAGATATGATATCTTCCATCCTAGGGTTCAAGACCAGTGAGTTTGTAGATGAGACAACACTGGTGGTATTATCCATTTTTACCCCAGGACAGCCCCCTGCTGTCCAGTATGACTATGCTTCATTCATATCCAACAAAATGCATGAACAGTTCATGAATCTGGAAAGAGAGAGGGTATTCAAGTTCACCTCTTATATATATCATCTGATATTGTACAATCAGCCTGATGCTTTTCCTCTTTTCCTCAAGAAACTAGATCCAAAGGGAAACAGAAGGTCTGTAATGTTCTGGACTTCAGTCTGCCATCACATCCATTACTCACCATACACATACTGTGAATTTATTGACTTATTCATTCACCCAGCCTTATCACTGCTGCAAAGTTCACCTCCTCCTAGACTCACTGATGATATGCAAAAAATCCTTTAGCTGTCCAAGAACTATAGCATAGGGGATTGGTACTTTTACCAACACCATACAGTGATCAGGATATATGGCTGTGAGTTGGCGTCATACAGGCTACCAAGATATGTCCCCATGAGACTCTTTTCTCTAGAGTACTTCAGACAGTTTGGCAACACGGATATGATTCACTTCCATAGCAAAAACAAGAAGGCACAACTGAAAATCAGACATCAATTGGGTCCATTCATCTTCAACAAGAGGGAAGAAGCTTGGGAAGAGGCAGACCGAATGCTAAAAGCCCTCCAGCTCAAGACAAGCTTCTATTGGGCACCCTATGACCCTAACCATTTCATAAGCCTCAGAAGAATCAAGCATAGGCTTGCCCCATATGACCACATTACCATTCCAGAAGTTGAACAGTATGTTAATCAAATAGAGTGGAAAAAGGGTACATTAGTGGAAGATTATAGTGAAGAAGAAATAGCTGAGAAAGATATTAAAACTTTAGAAAAAGCAGTTGACTTGGAGTATTTTGGACAGGTTTGGTCTTCAGGTAGTCAGCATCGTGG
The DNA here is from genome assembly GCA_031772625.1 of Pinus tabuliformis. Lineage (NCBI taxonomy): Eukaryota > Viridiplantae > Streptophyta > Pinopsida > Pinales > Pinaceae > Pinus > Pinus tabuliformis. The sequence goes on along the minus strand of CM062820.1, from coordinate 1,435,441,484 downwards.
AGAAGCTGCTTCTTCATCCACTATTCCTCAACAGCCTGCCAAAACAGCTGATCCACCAGCAGACATGACTAAAGGCAAGGCAGTGCAGCAAGAAGAAACACCTCCAATTGTGGAGCAGCAGGCAGAGCAGTAGGAAAGCAGAGCCAAGCAGCCTGCCCACACAGAGCAGCAAACACATGAACAAATTCCTCCAAGGCAGGAGGTGACAGTTGAGTCCTCTGTATTACAAACACCTGCTAATGAGGACAGGACAAGGAAGAGGGATAGGCAAGAAGATACTCCTCTCACTACCTCTATGGACCAGCAAGGAGAAAAGAGACAGAGGTTGAACCCTTTTTCAGAGGAGGAAGTACCAGAGAGACCAATTGAAAATATGCCCCCTCCTAGCATTGAAACATCAACTAGCTCTCTGCAGCAAGGGCAGGACATTCCACATGGGACAGAGGTCAGCTCTTCTAGGTAGAAATCAAAGGCAGACTCCAGCATTAAGCAGCAATTTATTGATATTAAGAAAAGGAATGAGCACCTCAGGCACATGATTTACAACCATCTACTGAAGATGGCACCAACAAATCAGCAGAGATTAATGTCTGCCTATGACATTCAAGAGCAGAAAATGACTCTTAGTCATTTCAAGCCTACAATGCAGTAGCCTCAGACAGCTGCCGATTACATTAGAACCAATCTGGAAATTTTTGCCAGAGATATCCACCCCTTGGATCAAATTGAGCTCCACAGACAAACAGGGGAAATGATATATTCTACATTGGCTGATAAGACCCTGTTGGCACACCAACTACAAAATTCCCTACACAACACTGCAGCCCAATTGGAATTAGAGAAGGCATCATCCCAGGCCAAGGACAACAGAATCAAGTCCTTGGAAGAGATCATCATAGAGTTGGGTCATGATCCAAAGGACCCTAAGGGTGTGCAAGCACTGCTAAAGAAAAGAGATGAGGATGTAGCAGCTATGAGAAAGCTTATCAAGCTACCAGCTGGCCTTCACCCTCAAACTGGAGAAGTGGCAGAGCAGAAAAAGGATCAGGATGTAACGGCCCTACTCCTGAGTTTATACAAGAGGCTAATGGAAACAGAGAGTGCACTAGAGGTGGCACTGAAGTCAAGACAAAGTGAGGCACCAATGCAGCCATCACAAACATCTGCATCTACTGAAGGTGTGCCACTTTCTACCACTGCAGCAGGTCCTCCCACAGGACAAACATCAGAGGCAGGTCCTTCGGCATCAGCACCAGCAACAGCATCAGATCAGGGTCCCAGCCTAAGTATGCAAAACATGATGAAGGAACTGGAGGCCTTGGAAGCACAGATGGCAGAATTGAATGAAACTAAAGAAAAATTGGCCACAGTTAATGAAAAATATGACAAATCCAAGCAAAGTGTGGCTGAAAAAACAAGGGAAGTAAGAGCTCTTGAGAAGAAAATAAAAGAACTAGAGAAAGAGCTCTCCCTTGACAAAATTGTGGCTGAAATCAAGAAGATCCTGTGGACCCACATTGGTCAATCAATAACAGATCAGTGGCAATATATTGAAACCATCCATGAGCATATGGATCTAATAGGCAGGGCCCAAAAAGAGAATCAAAGAGCAAGAGCATCTCTTGGAAACATCCCTGAAATAGCTAATAAGATTGTAAATGTCCTAAATAACTGCACTGGCCCTCAGTTAGCAGCAATGGGTATCACTAACAGGACTGATACCATTTTACTAGTTAAAAGAGTGCTCACTCTAAGAAATCATGTGCAAACATTAGACAGGAGGTGTCAAGAGAATGCAAACAGAGGTTAACAGATTCATTGAGAAGATCACAACACTGCATAACAGAGGCCTTCCCAGCTTAGTAACCAGTGCAGGAAGGTTACTCTCTCATGAAAATTATGCCAAGAGGGTAGACACATATGCCACTAATCAAATCACTGCAACATCAAGTACCCCAGAAGAAACAGGGCCTCCATCTGGGCAGAGTCTCTATCACAAAATAGAGAATTTATTCTTCATTGCACATGAGATCAGACATCTTTTTGTAGTGCCTCCAAACTACTACAAATATGCTGAGGTAGATGAGACTCTAGGCATAATTTGAAGGCACCAGCTGCCTACGCAGGAATGGTGGACAGGCATGATACAAACATTGCTGTAGAAAACAAATTGTTCACCATATTTTTGTATTTTTATCATAGAAGTCAACAATTTCAAAAAGTTAATACATATTTTTTTTCACTGGGAGAGAGATTAAGGAAAATGCCAACTCAGCAATCCAACTTGACCAGCAAAAGCAGATGACTACAGATGCAGATGACGGGGCTGAGATAGCCGTACCTCGATAGAGCAATAAAGAGCATATCATTCAGAATTAATACAAAGTGCCCAACCGACTCAGTGGCCTCCAAAAGTCAAAAAGTTTCTGACAAAGCTGAAGGGCATTCATTGTATATTTAAAGTAGCAATAACGTTTTTAACTGCTATTCTGAAAGTTGGTGAATGTAGTTATTGAGCAAATGACTCAGCATTCAGATATTTTGTAAAACCGATTGTATATATATGCCCACGGATAAGCTTGCTAGGGTTGTTTATTTTTCTTCTGGAGAACTTATGCTGTAAATTTCAGACTTTTAATAGAGGGAGCTAATGGAATTTCTGAAGTTCTGAGTTGTTTTGATGTGTTGTGGTGTGATTGCTTGCTTCTATAGGATTCCTACATATTTCATGGCACAATAAGTTTCCTGAACCTTCTTGTTATGTATTTCATTCTTTCATAATCCGCTCATGCTCTATATTTCACAGGTTTAATAGCACAGAAAAAGAATAGTTCAGGATTTGTTCGTTAAACACCCTAAACTCAATCTATGTTGTTATGAATGTTTTCTCCAGTATTAGTTATGAAAGTGTAATTCTTAGTTGCTCACCTTCATACTAAAACTTTCACAGTGAGTATTATTCAGGAATTCAAATCTTCTCCTGAGTGATATTTCGTTTTCCCACATCACCAGCTTAGTGAAAGATTCTTAGTTGCCTCTCACTGGCTAGACATATTTCATCTTCACAATTTTAAGTTTGTTTCATGATATATCTATATGGCCCTGCAGTTTTAGCAATCTTACTCAATACCTCAAACAACCCATAATCAAAGACTCCATTGCCCAATGCACTGAACCTTCTGAAGATCTCATCTCAGCTTCTGGAAGACATCATTCAGCCAAAACTTTAGACAAAAATTCAACACATTATAACTAGCCTAAAACATTACCAAAACAAAGCTAAATCCTGAAGAGAGAGCCCTCTCTGATTGCAGGTAGGCTAGGACCTGTGATCCAAAGATTGGTCTGTGGTTACCTCGGCCATATTCCCTTAGGAATCAAAGGGAAAAACCTGAGTGATAACGTTACTGGCGAATCCACTGGGGACGAACTAATGTAGTAACTGTTGTCTGCTCTAGATAATGGTTCCAAAATTTAAAATATCACCTTGAACATTCTGAAAATATTATCAAAAAATTACCAAAAACAAGTTCAGAAACTGGCTCCTAAAAAGAGAACTAGGCATACAAGGTCAAATCTTGACCCAAATCCTCCACCTGTTTTTGACAACCCTAATTTGATTCCTAAGATTCTTAGGAACCAGAACTATCTCCTGATTCCAGCACTGAGGTAGTCCAGGAAAGTTTTATTCCAACCCCTTCTAAACCATCAGTCCACCCTCATATAACTCACTCTTTCCCCTCTTCCTCATCCACTTCACAAAATACATTGTCTACACCTAATACACAAACTGCTATTGCTGTCCCTCTTGTTCCAGTTGTTCCCTTTCCACCCGCTGTCCCACTTATCCCTCCAAATATGGCCAATCGTTATGCACCCCTTCAGTTACCTGGTAATCTGGGGGCTATGCCTCAGGACTACCAAAGCAAGATTAGTTATTTTGATGGAACCAGTACATACACTGCCTTACATCATACTAAGAAAATGCAAGACTACTTTGAAAACTTTGAGATAGATGATGATGATGTGAGAATGAAAATTTTTGTACAAAGTCTGACAGGTGAAGTAAGAACTTGGTTTAGAGCACTTGCTGCAAATTCTATACCTGATTCAGGTGTTCTTTACCAGTCCTTTCTAAACAGATGGGAAAAGAAAAAGGATCCTCTACATATTTTATCTGAATATGACACCATAAGGAGAGGCCCTCAAGAAGCCATCTTGGACTATTGCACTAGATTCAATACTATCTATAATGCCATTCCTCAAAATCTTAGGCCTCCACCTGATTTGGCATTGATTAAGTTCCCTGATGGGTTTGATGCTGATATGGCATATCAACTAAGAGAAAGAGCCCCTGCAACCCTAGCAGACATGCAAAACATAGCTGTAAGTGTAGAGGCAAATCTGATTGCTAAGAGAAACCGGGCAAGAACTGAAAGACGAACTACTTTCAAGGAAGAACCCTCATCATTTGAGCAAAAGCTAGATGCAATCATCAAAGGTATGGACAGACTTGGGGACAGAGTGGAAACCATAGAAAGAAAATCATCATGGGAGGGGCAAACAAGCAATATCAGAAACCCAAACTTTAGAAAGAATCAAAATCCTAATGCTGGAAGGACTGATCCTGACCAGCATGTCAGACCTCCTTTCCAAGAAAATTATGCTAAAGCCTCGAAATCTAGTGAACCTAATGAGGATCCTCACATCAACCTAATGGGTTTGGACAGTGAACATCAAGTCTTTTTAACACAAGAGGATCAAGAGGTTTACAATGACAATCAATACCACACTAAGTCAGGAGAATCATTTGATTTCAAAGAAGGTTATGATGCAGCTGTGTATGAGGTACACAAACAATATAAACTAAGGACTAGAACAATAGATGTACCTGAAACTCTTAAATCAAAGGACAATAAGATGCCAAAAAAGATCAATGATAAGAATACTCTCCCACAATCAGCTGGCAATTTGAACCCACATTCCTCAGAAGTCTCTGTGGAGGATATTTCAGAGCAACAGACATCTGAAAAACGGCCAGTCCCACCTAATCCACCAAAAATGAAATCAGATAGCACTCTTGGAAGCAAACATGGTACCAATTTAACTCAAAATCATACCAACCATGAACAAAAGATCAACGATAACCCAGCTGAAAAAGAAAAACCTACTGCACTTAATGCCAAGACACAAATTGAAAAGCCCTTTAACTTGGAGACAGAAATAAGTAAACTCAAGTTATCAATCCCTCTCTCGGAATTAGCCAAACATGAAATATACAGATAGCAGATTAACAAGTCACTTCAAGTAACAGACAATAAAGATGTTGTCAATGTCCTAGATGACCAAGCAGAGTTGCTGTTCGGACCTGAGGTTAATGGAAAAACAGAAAATGGAGGGGTTCCACCCTTCTATGTTAGTCTAAACATTCATGATAAGGTTCTACACAATGCAATGTTTGACTCTGGGGCCTCACACAACTTAATGCCCAAATCTGTAATGGAAAAACTCGACCTAGACATCACAAGACCTTATAAATATCTATTCTCATTTGATTCAAGCCAGGTCAGGTGCTTAGGGTTGATTAAAGATTTATGTGTCTCCTTGGTTCAATACCCAACCAAAACTATCTTGATGGATGTAGTGGTAGCTGACATAACCCCTAAGTATGGCATGCTCTTGTCCAGATCTTGGGGGGCCAAACTCCAAGGATCTTTGCAATTGGACATGTCCTATGCAACCATCTCAGTCTTTGGGCAGCCAAAGAGATTATACCGTGAAACTTTGATGAAATATGTGGTAAGCAGTCAAGAGAAACCCCAAAACTTTCCAATATATTCAATACACTCTGACATGGATTCATTTATTCTTTACAATGCTGACATCTACAACAAGGCTTGTTCTGAACAATTAATAGCAGCAGAGCCAGAGTAATTAAATGAACAATGTGCTCCACAAGACCAAAGGACTGTAGGAATAGCTGAGGCAATAACAGAACACAATATATCAAGTGACTTGCAAGAAACCAACCTGCCTGTGATCCAATTATCCAAAAACCCCAATTCAAATCTTAATCATGAAACCTTATGGTATTTGGAATTTGATGCTTCTGGAAACATGTTAGGAGCTAGGGCAGGAGTCTGGATCCATAATATGCACAATGACAAGGCTGAGGGTCATGCATATAGGTTGAACTTCCGATGTACAAACAACATGGCTGAATATGAGGCCCTTCTGCTAGGTCTTAAACTCATACAAAAGTTGGGTGCAACTAAAATTTCAATCTTAGGGGATTCAAATCTAATCATACAACAAATGAAAGGAAACTTTACTACAAACGATCTAAGGTTGAGGGCATATAAGGCTGCAGCTATTCAGGTACTTGACACCTTCTCACAATCACAGTTGACTAAAATTTCCAGGGAACTCAATCTTCATGCTCACAGTTTGGCAACCTTTGCCAGCACTTGTAAACTGCCTTTCAAACCCACTCATACTTTTACTGCTGAAATCAAACACAGGCCTGCAGTGCCAGACAACATCAAAAACTGGCAAGTCTTTGAGAGTGATACTCAGATAAATAATTTCCTCACTCTAAAAGAGGAATTCTCTAGCATTAACATTGACTCAATTACCGGAGATGATCAACCACAAGCACACATGAATACACAGAAATTGTCAGCTGAAACAGTTGGTGCAGTTTTGCATCCTACCACCTTTAACAGTGAAACCATACAAAAATTGGGTCAGATAGATGAAGATGAACTGGCTGAAACAGAAACAGAGGTAATTGAGTTGAAAGATAATTTTTTGCCCACAGGATTAACCCCTTTGGAGGATCTGTTTGATTCAAATGATGTCTCAAGAAAACCAAAAATGCAACCATTAAATGCTGAAATAGAAGATTGTAACATTGGGACTCCAGAAAATCTCAAAATGGTTAAGTTATCTAAATCATTACCACCTGAGTAGAAACTGAGATACATTGAATTATGCAAAAAATTTCAAGATGTCTTTGCCTGGAGCTATGAGGACCTCAAGTCTTATGATACCTCAGTCATCCAACACACTATACCTTTAAAAGAAAATCAAAAACCTTTTAAACAAAAGCTCAGAAGAGTGAACCCTGTGCTCCTTCCTCTTATTGAAAAAGAAGTGAAACGTATGTATGAAGCAGGAATCATTGCTCCAATCAGATTCTCAGAATGGATTTCAAACCTAGTGCCTACTAGGAAAAAGATAGGAGAAATCAGACTGTGTGTTGACCTAAGAAATCTAAATAAAGTCTCTCTCAAAGACCATTACCCCTTACCAAAAATGGATCATATCCTGCAAAGGGTAGTGGGAGCCTCTAGGATCTCATTGTTAGATGGTTTTTCAGGGTTCAATCAGATTCTAGTACACCCAGATGACCAAGACAAAACTGCCTTTACAACACCTTGGGGAACTTTCAAATATGTCAAAATGCCTTTTGGGCTTAAAAATGCAGGGGCTACTTTTCAAAGAGCTATGGATATAGCCTTTGCCAAGGAAATTCATGATTTTCTAGTGGTCTATCTGGATGATCTAACTGCCTTTTCAAAATCAGACCAAGAACACTTAGAACACTTGAGGCAAGTTTTCACAATTTGTAGAAAATATGGCATATCTTTAAATCCGAAGAAATCATTGTTCGGGCTAGAGGAAGGTAAACTCCTAGGGCATATAATCTCAAAATATGGTATTAGGATTGATCCGGACAGAATTCAAGCCATCCTACAAGTACCACATCCAAGAAACATCAAGGAACTCCAAAGTTTCCTAGGAAAAATCAACTTCTTGAGAAGGTTCATTCCTAATTTGGCTGAGCTCACAAGACTGTTAAACAACATGCTAAAAAAGGAATCCAAGGTCAAATGGACCTTAGAAGCTAGACAAGCCTTTGAGGATATTAAAAGAGCATTGACAAACACACCAGTCCTAAAGAGTCCTAGATTTGATAAAGATTTCATCATTTTTTCCTTTGCTTCTGAACATACAATTGCTGCTGTTTTACTACAAAAAGATGATCAAGGCTGTGAGAAACCCATTGCATTCTTTAGCAGAGCTCTAAGGGATGCTCCCCTAAAATATCAGATCATGGAAAAACAAGCCTATGCACTAGTGAAAGCAATCAAGGACTTTAGAATCTATATCCTGTACTCCCACATCATTTCCTATGTCCCAAACGCAGTAGTCAAAGACATTTTGACCCAAGAAGGAATAGAAGGGAGGAGAGGCAAATGGATTGCCAAAATATTAGAATATGACATGGAAATCAAGCCTACCAAACTGATAAAAGGACAGGGACTAGCCAAGTTGATGGCTGAAACCAATTTCCAAGCCCTTGACATTAATGAATTGGACAATGAACAGGAGATGGTGACTCCATAGATCAACCAAGCCTTTATGCAATCCCCCTGGTATACTGATATATGTTTTGTCTTATTAAACCTGCAATCTCCTCTAGGGTTGTCCAGAACTAAGAAAAGGTTCTTGAAAATGAAAGCATCAAAGTTTTGTATTGTTAACAATGATTTGTTTTGGAGAAATCATGAAGGGATTTTACTTAATTGCTTAACATTGAATGAAACTGACAATGTCCTAGAAGAATTTCATGCAGGTGACTGTGAAGGACACTTATACTGGAGATCCACTGCTGATAAAATCCTAAGGGTTGGTTTCTATTGGCCCTCCTTGTTTACTGATGTGAGAAAATTTGTAATGTCTTGTCACAAATGTCAAATCTTCGAAGGGAAGAGAAAGTTGTTGCCTTTACGACTCAAACCTATTCCAACTGAGAGACCATTCCAGCAATGGGGTCTAGACTTTATTGGTGAGATTCACCCCCCATCCTCTGGCCAGCATAGGTGGATTCTGACTGCTACAAACTATTTCACCAAATGGATAGAAGCTGTCCCCTGTAGGCAGGCCAATGACTCCATTATCATACAATTTCTAGAGACCAACATCTTGTCCAGATTCGGCTGTCCAGACAAAATTATCACAGACAATGCTACTTCTTTCAAGTCCAAAAAAATGATCAACTTCTGTCACAAATACCATATGACCTTAGGTCACTCCACAGCCTATTATCCTCAAGGCAATGGCCTAGCTGAGTCTTCCAATAAAAGCCTAATCAACATCATCAAAAAAGTCTTGGAAGAGAACAAAAAGAATTGGCATAAGAAGTTAGTGAATGCTCTATGGGCAGATAGACTAACTACCAAAAGATCCATTGGCACAAGTCCCTATGAACTAGTTTATGGAATGGAAGCAAGGTTCCCTTCATCTCTAGGTGTTCCTGTAATCAAGTTGCTGCAAGAAACACAAGCTGAACCAAATAACATTCAGAGAAGAATCAATCAGACAATTCACCTGCAACAAACAAGGGAGGAAGTTTATGAAAGAACCCAAGTACTGCAAGAAAAGCTCAAACGAATATTTGACAAAAGAACTAAAGCTGAAGATTTCTCTATAGGAAACAAAGTACTTAGATGGGATTCCAGGAGAGAGGACAAAGGAAAACATGGGAAATTTGATTTCTTATGGAAGGGACCTTATGTGATTTATGCTGCACAAGGTAACAACACTTATTTCCTAAGGAGCTTGGATGATTCAAACACTGAGGAAGGCCCGGTCAATGGGAGAATGCTCAAGCATTACTTTGATCCTCTCTGATCAAGCATTGCTCACTTGTATATTGTACATAAATTTCTATTTTCAGTATGTTTATTTTCAGCGGATAGATAGAGCCCCAAATGAAGAAGAGTTTGAGAAGAACTAAGGTGCTGCACTATTTTGATAAATACTATTCACTTTGGCATGAGAGAATGAGAGAAAGTACTTAGAAACTATCTGGGAGATGAGAAATGATCAGAGAAGCAAGGCAAAAACAGAACTGTAATTTCAGAGCAGATCAGCTTAAGGAGTATTGCATGCAAGTTTCATGGGATTCACATATTCTGTCTTCAACAAAAGCAAAGGTTAAAATGCAGAAAGATGGAAAAGAAGGCAATCTGACCTGCTGATCTTGACTTTTCATCTAGAAAACTCATCCCCAAGTGGAGCCACTGTTAACCTCCTATACCAACAGGGTTTCATATTTCATGATTGACAGTGGAAGTACTAAAAATGATCATCTTTGATGCTACAAAGGTTCCATTTTTGTGGACAACACCAAGAGTTAAAAAATGTAAAGAGGGTATGCCTTAAAAGAATAATCAAAGGGCAAGAAAATGATTTGGTCAAAAAGAAAAAGAATTGAAATGAACCCCAAACAAGGACCAGGAAAGTGGCCAGTCAAAATGCCACTGCTATCTTGAGGTATGGCTCAACAGTTCAAGCTGGGCCATGCCATGTTTTGAATTGCTTGTTTTAGAATAGGTAATGAGTACCCGTTCAAACAGTTTGAGCTTGACAGAGGATTAGTTGATAGAGAAAGAAAGGAGCCCACTAGCTTAATCTGGGCCCTTGGAAGATATAAGGCTAGATTTAGATAGGAGGGCAGCAAAAAAGAAAAGAGCACATGAGGGTTTGCAAGTCCAAGTGCACCCTCCCTGAAGAAACAAAAAATGCTAGGAAATAAGATGGGTAGGTAGTGAGGTTGCAGAAGCATGATTTCTCTCATATCACTGGCCTAAGCAAAGGAAACACATGGTGGCCAATACAGATCTTCCTATTCAGCACTTTTGTGGCAGCACAGTGAAGCATGGCTAATTTCCCTATCACTCCATATCAAACTTCTTTCTAACATCCCACTATCACCTTTGTTCACAACAGAAAACAAACTCATTTGTTGATTCTTGTTATATAGAAGAGCCACATTTCTTGTGTAAAAATCTTTTCATTTTGATCTACTCTCAAAACTAAGTTTGTTCCCTAACAACTTAGTGTCTACTACCTATCATCTATATCCCCTTCCCATATTAACTACTAACTCTACTATTACTTAACTCCCTATGTTCCCCTTTTTCCCTATTATCATATCACTATTGTATAAAAAAAACCCCCAAAAAATAAGTATATACCCGTTCCCCTAGGCAATATAGCCTTATAGTTCCGAAAGGTCAGAGCGCAAAGGAAATTGAAGCATAATAGGCAAAACATCGCCAAAAACAAAGGCTTGGGATTAAACCAAGATCTGCTTGGTTTAACAGCCTTAACCCCACTTTGCGAACAAATGCCGAAAACCCATTTTGTTCACAAAACATTGTAAAAACCCAAAAACCCGCCTATGTCTAAAGTTCCGCCCTGGCGCGCATTCCCAGAAAAATAATTCTTTATTAATCCGTGCCTGGCCGTATCCATCCCACACCTCCACAGTCCGTCGACCGTCGGCTCTGGGCCCTCCCATCCTACGGCTCACAGTAATTTCGGATTGCCTCCGATGCCCGAACGATAGCACCCAAAATATGTCAGACCATGACGTCAGGGCTCGGACGCGTGTCGTTCCCAGGTCGTATCGGGCGGCCTCCTGCCAAAACCGCTCCCGTACCATAAGCGGTCCGACGCAACCGTTTACCGCTCTGCCAATACCACCATACGTCACCTCATGCGTCACCCATACGTCACTGCCGCCTCAGCGCTATGTTGCCACCCCATCCGCCATCGCTCCGAGCTGTCTGCCATGTCACCTGTCCACGTGGGGTCGCCCACCGGCCGCCACGTCATCATTCCGTACCCGACCCCACCATGACGTGGTCCGACAAAAATGCGCCAAAAGCCAAATTTTCACTATTTCACCCAAAAAACTCGTTTTTTCGCGTTATTTGCATTTTTACTCACTGTACTCCTGCATGAGCGAGCACGTCGTTCACCTGCCAACTTTGAAGACTATTCCTTGCTACCAGCGCCCGAATTCACCCGCATTTCTACCATTCTGCCAAGTATACCAGGTATTTATTAGTTTTCCCCCTCCGTGCCTGGTTTTTACGTAATTCACTGAAGAAACTAAGAAAAGGAGAAAGAACACTTAAAATCAGAAATCCTTATGAACCATTGGTTTTTCTCAACACTATAAGCCCAATTCCACTCACAGAAGTCCCCATTGTGCAGAATTTCCACCAATTCACAGTTTGTTTGCGCATTCGCAAACCTGAACCTCTGCCCGATAAATTTATTGGGAAAGTACCTCCCAAATCCCAGCATTTACTCAGTGAATCTCTCCTAGGAGCATTTTGACTCAATTTCACCCCAGTTTGCCTCTTCCCCTCTGCAAATTCCCCTGCTCTTGCAAAATCCACTGTTCTGCATTACTGAGCCCAAGGAAAAGTTCTCAAATACAATTCTAAATTCAGGTGACCATGGAGACTCCAGTGGCATTGAACATTGGCCCATTAAATGCCCCTCATAAGGACCTGGAATGGCTAGCCCTAGTAGATAGAGATTATCAGATGAAGGACACGATAGTGCTATATAACAAATACCATGTAGAGGCAGTATGTGAGCTAAGGCACAAAGATGGTACAGACCTCCTGGGAATTTGGAATTCCCATTTGCCAATCTACTATCTCCCTCAGGTCAATGAGTTCCCTGACCTGATCCATCAGTGCCGCTCAAACTATGACCCCACCCAAAGAGTTGTTTTGAGTCCTGTAGGATCTGTCTTGTTCCATATTACTCCTGAGGCCATTAATCAAATGCTGCAGTTTCAACCTACAAAGCCACTGGCCCCTCTGTCCATGTAGCTTTTATTAGAGCAGGGTGCCAAGCTCTCCAATTCACAAATCACAAGAATTGGCCAACTGTTTATGGATCCATAGTTTCAGCCCAAGCAGCCTCCCCCTTATCTACATGTATGGTTTAATGACATAGGGACTCGCAAGGAAAATTTTAAGGATGGAAAATTTTCTTGAAGTTTAAAACTTTGGCGAATCTCACTAATCCCTAATATGAAAATTATAAATGTTTATTGATATATTTGTAAAATTAATCAAATTTATAATTATTTTATATATATTCTCTATATAATGTTGCCGATTTTTAAGGTAAAATAATTTTATATTCTAAAATTTGGGCGAATCATCTTTTATAAAATTGGAAATTGGCGAATCTTTTTTGTGGAAAAATCATGGAAAATTAGCCCACTGGGCGAACATTAGCCCCTAAAATTTTCCATGATAGGGAGACTATTAGTAGATATGATATCCTCCATCCTAGGGTTCAAGACCAGTGAGTTTGTAGATGAGACAACACTGGTGGTATTATCCATTTTTACCCCAGGACAGCCCCCTGTTGTCCAGTATGACTATGCTTCATTCATATCCATCAAAATGCATGAACAGTTCATGAATATGGAAAGAGAGAGGGTATTCAAGTTCACCTCTTATATATATCATCTGATATTGTACAATCATCCTGATGCTTTTCCTCTTTTCCTCAAGAAACTAGATCCAAAGGGAAACAGAAGGTATGTAATGTTTTGGACTTCAGTCTGCCATCACATCCATTACTCACCATACACATACTGTGAATTTATTGACTTATTCATTCACCCAGCCTTATCACTGCTGCAAATTTCACCTCCTCCTAGACTCACTGATGATATGCAAAAAATCCTTTAGCTGTCCAAGAACTATAGCATAGGGGATTGGTACTTTTACCAACACCATACAGTGATCAGGATATATGGCTGTGAGTTGGCACCATACAGGCTACCAAGATATGTCCCCATGAGACTCTTTGCTCTAGAGTACTTCAGACAGTTTGGCAACGCAGATATGATTCACTTCCATAGCAAAAACAAGAAGGCACAGCTGAAAATCAGACATCAATTGGGTCCATTCATCTTCAACAAGAGGGAAGAAGCTTGGGAAGAGGCAGACCGAATGCTAAAAGCCCTCCAACTCAAGACAAGCTTCTATTGGGCACCCTATGGCCCTAACCATTTCATAAGCCTCAGAAGAATCAAGCATAGTGTCATGCGGAAAGAGTCGATAGTGCGGACACAACCGACCTCCCTAGAAGCAAAGGCTTTCTAGTGACAAACAAGACAAATAAACACTACCTTTCTCTAAACATGCATCGAAAATACAAGCAATCAGGTGATTGTAACATACCTTTAGTCCAACGCTTTGTAGTAGTCCAGCCTCGCTGATCCGGCTGAGCTCCTCCTTCTCTTCGAAACCTGCATTCACTAACAAGCCAAAAGATTAAATAGCACCTGATAAACTCATAAAACAATACATATCCATCATACAGACCAAGGAATATATGAAACAAATCATGAATAACAATCTGTTGAGAAAAATGAGTTCATTTGTATTAAGAGGAAACAAAAGAAACCATTACAACCTAAGCCTTGGTGTTGTGCAGGTCCCTCCTAGGGTCCAGCAAGAGTTTTCCTTTACTTTGATCAGCTCACCCACTCTCAAATAAGGCTAGGAAAGGATGGGAATCTCTCCTCTCAAGCTTTACAAGGGAGTCCTAATTCCAGCAGCATCTACCCTTAGGAATGTTCAGCTTTCAACCTCCCCTCCCTCTGGCCCAATACCTGTCTTTATAGTGCTCTAGAGGAAGTTATTCAGGTCCACCATCAATGGGATAAGTCCCTCTTTGGATGGGATAGCTCCCCTCTTGATGGGATAAGTTCCTCTTTGATAGGGATACATGAACCATCTGGAGGCACTCCATACACGTCAAACAAGCTTCTAGAATGCTCTAGAAATGACCACAAGTAAGTTTTTTGGACTGAAACTTGCGCCTTTTTACCTTTACAGGAGTACGCACCCATTGCTTTATAGACAGAGCGTAAAAGTACGCAGGTATTGTGAACTTGGGGTGCGTACACGCAGGTAAGGCTAAGAGAAAGTGCGTACCCAGAGATATATAGATTTTTAATGACTTTCTCTCTTTCTTGGAGTTTGACATGGAGAGCAGAGGTATGAGGCTTGCCAAGGAGGATAGTATGACAGTTGATGGAGCCATACTAACTGCAAATAGTCATGGTGACAAATTTTAGTGTAACAGATTTCCCCCTAAAGTGCAAAGCCTGTAGTAGATAAGGGTTTCATATCATCTAGGAAGGGTGAAGTACTTTATCATTTCAAGGATTATCTTGTGGAGAGCCCAGTCAGAACCTGCAAGTATTCAACACAAAATAAATATATAAGATCATATCATCGCTAAGGTAGGCATTCCCATACTCAGATTGAAAACTTTAACTAATTGACTATCTACTGCTCTGATAGAGGAATGATTTTGCAGTACATCCTAATTATAGACTTTTTGTAGACACAGTATGGACACAGCCATCTGTTTATAGTTGGTCTACTATATAATGAATACAAAACTCCTCGCAGCCTGGATGGTGGAAACTAGGTCCAGGGTCTTCATTTCTACTTCCCGAACAGGTACGATTCTATCCATGCGAATAAATGAGTTGATGTCGAATATGGTAGAAACCACTTGATTACCAGTCAGTGATGTAAATTGTTAACAAGCGTGAGAGAGACCACCAGTGATGTCAATGGTTCTCAAAGTACCCAGTACAATCCATGAGATGTGAATGAATGAGTTGATGTCGAACATTTCACAGAATCCTTCGATCGAAAGTCAATGATGTAAACCGTCGTCAAAGGCAAGAAACCTCCCATTGATGCATGCAGACTTCAAGGTACTGACGATTCCTAAGTCATCTTTCTAGATAATGTGCTGATGTCGATAGAAAGCGACCCATTGCAGGCAAGCCTACAACACGAAATCATAGTTCAAGTTGAAGAAATGTAGCTGTAAGGACTGACTCAGGGATGGTCAAGATGGATGACGGGTATTTTGCAGATGAATGGTTTATATGAAGAGACCTCTTGAACACATAACGACACGACAGATGGCTTGGTGATATTTGACCCAAAGTTAATACCCGGCTGAAGACTTTCACTGTGGTTTGATCAACTGTGAGGCAAAGGATTTCCCAACCCAGGTGAATGCAAAGTGTCGTGTTCAAGAGTGGTAATAAGGCTTCTTTTCAGACAAAGGATGACAAATGGGCTCATTTTTCTCTCTTTTCCCCCACCATTTCTGGCAAGTACCTCTTTATTTTTTACAAGCTTGAGGAGGATAACATATGCTTGATTATAAGCTCATCCTTCGGATGAGTCCAACTTAGTTTTGATTTGAACCCTAAGAAGGAGTGGTCCGTTCCTGTTTGTAATCGAACAGGTCATTTACTGTGAAATTTTAACGAGTCCAGTATAGGAGAAACTCGGCGTTTATCATTTTTAGAGAGTCTGAAAAAACTTAAGAAGACTCCAGGTTGAACCTTTTCGTAAAGTTGTGTCTCCCAAGCCCGAAAAAGTATAAAATAATACTTGAGAGAACTGCTTGATCTTGCGACCAAGGAGTACTTTCATGATTAGTGCCTCTGACCTAAAAAGTAAAAAGCGATCAAGGACACGTCGTTTTATTTCCAGTATCGAGTTTGAAACGACGAAAACCCGACAATCTTTCCCTGTTTTTATTGTTAGAAAAGAGCTATAAGGGGATTGTATTTTAATTCCGTTTTAACGAGTGTAAAAGAAACGCTTGGCAATATTTTCATGTTTTAGGAGTCAGAAAAGAGCTTAAAAGATGACTCTGATGTTTTGGTTCGTGAAAAATGATAATTTTCCCTGAAAGTTCTTTTGTCCTGCACAAAAATGACACATTACTCATACCTGTTTAAGATAGGCAAAAATGCATTGAAAAATATCCTTCCATGGTGAAAAATAAACAAACTTAGCATTCATTTATCCAAAAAACCCATAAAAAGATTTTTTACCATGTCATTTTTACCATTTTACTGTTGAGGGAGAGAAAAGGGCTTTTGGCAAGAAACTTCCCGTGGACTTTGAGGAGAATCCGACCGTCGGAATCGAACGCCGTCTCTTTCAGGTATTTCACAACATCCTCCTCTTTGTTTTTATTCGTTTAGAATTTCATTTTAGGCCCTAGTTTGATTTTTTGGGGGCTTTAGGGTTTTAAGATCCGCTACCCCGACATTTTATCCATTGGGAAAATGGCAGGTGTACGCAGCCTACCTTCAGAGCAGTTGCGTACCCATGCTCTGTTTCTGAAGGCGGGGTGCGTACTCCGCGCAAAGCATTTTTAAACCCCCAAATCTCAAATTTGAACCATTAATTTTTGATTTAGTGAATTCTAATGGATGTTTGCTGGTGTGTAGATTTCCCACCATGCTTGATTGGCGCGAAAGAGAACACGAAGATGTCGATTTGGCCGCAATAGATCATCAACCTTCCATTGATGCTTTGAAGTCATGCGGCCTCTACAAATACTGGGCCATACCTGGCATGAGGGCCCAGGTACGATTCTTAGGGTGGCTGGTTGAATGGTAGAACGTTCAGGATCAATGCTTTTACATCGGAGGGCACCAGCTCGAGATAGAGCCCTCAGACATATACTTTCTCACTGGTTTTCCTAATAGGGGTGAGCAACTGTCTCTGTTCAGGACTAGGCCGGGTGGCCAATCCCTTGCTAGTCTCCGGCTAGAGTGGTGCAATAATCAGCACCAGGAGAAGGGGATAGAAATCAAATACATATCCCAACCTGAACTTATGGTAATTGCCTTTACAGTTACCAGACTCTGCGGCGCAGCCGCATTGCACATTGCCACCAGGTCCCAAATGCGGATGGTGATAGATTGCTTCCGAGGCACCATTTTCAACTGGTGCGACGCTGTGTTGGCCAATATGAAGGGCAAACTGACTAGGGCAAAGAACGGGCAATTAAAGACCTTTGGGTATGGGCTGTTAGTTGTGAGCTTTGCCCTAGAGAGGGTTCCGATGTTGATCCAGCAGCATCTCACTGTTGCAGTTGGGCCTCCTCGGGAGCCAAAGTTGATGCGATGGGTTGCGGTGATGGCCCGGCATCCTGATGAGGGAGCGGGAGTTGTCCAATTTCCTGCGGGTTACTTTCACTGGTTGGAGGACCAGGTCTTTGCGATCCAGGATTTTCCTTATGCCGAAGTGGATTTTCGTGGTGATCCGGACATGGTTCTTCCACAAGGAGAACAATGGGACGACAGAGGTACTTCATTTTTCACAAGTTTTTAAATTATTTACTTTTTTTTGTTTTTTATATCGTCTCAAAACTGACAGTGACAATTTTCAAAATGCAGATGTAGGTCCACAGCGTCCGGCCAATCTCCGGCTGTTCGAGAGAAGAGTACCAGTTGCACCAGCACTGGCCCCACAGGATGCGGCGCAGAGACCTTAGCCGAGTTGGAACAGGACCTAGAGCATCTCACGGTGGACATACCAGAGACGACTATAGATGATATTCCTATCGGACTTCAGCGCTATGTGGTCGCAATCCCAGGAGCTTTCAGGAGGTTCCTGTGTAGGTTAGCGCGTGCAGTGGTGTCGTATAGAGAGCACCACCAGTGATTGGCTAGTCACTTTTTGTAGACACATGTGACATTTTTGGTTTTTTGTACTTATCATTTTTGCCGATCATAAGGTGTTTTTCAACCTATGATCGAAGACGATGTATATTTTGACACACTCCTCTCTATATATATCATTATTACCAGCTTATCTTGTTAAACATGTATGATGAAATGTTTTTAAATTTACATGTATGATTATCGCAAATGTCTGTCTAACATTCGAGAAGCAATTGCATCTGCTAATGTATTTAACGACCTTGGAATATGTTGATATTCAATGTAATCAAATTCACGTTCCAAGAGGCGCACTCTCAAAAATAACCTTAATAACACTGGATTTCTAATGGCATATACTCTATTAAGCTGTAATACAACGAGTTCAGAATCTAACCTCACTATCAAACTCCGAATCCCAAACGAAATAGATTCAGACAATAACTCAATCACTGCACTGTATTCCGCAATGTTGTTTGTTGTTTGACCGAGGCTCACCCCATGCATAGAAACTAACTCGTCAGAGGGCGAATAGATAACCCAAGCTGCGGAAGAGATATTCCGTGTACTACGACAAGCACCATCAGCAAATCCAATGTATGTTTGGAGAGGCGTCGACATTTGCAATATCAAGAGTAAAACCAGGATAAGCCAGAATAATGACGAAAAATACACTCTCTAAGCTAAGCACACTGTCTATACTAACAAACACACCAGCTAGAAAGAAAAACTAACCTAACTAAATCTCCATACCCATCATTTAAGCATAATACCTCTTTAAGTAAAGTCCATTTCTAGGCTTACCCAACGAGTCCCCATCAAAATCTACCAGCTCATAGGCCCCTTTTGCTAGCTTTCGCTTGACAATGTAGGGCCCATCCCACATAGGAACGAATTTTCCAACACCTAATTTATCATTAGCTTGATCATATAATAGCACTAGGTCACCTTCCGAAAAATTGCGAGGGGTCACGTTGTGATCATACTGAGATTTCATCCGTTTTGCGTGAGCCTCGATTGCCAATGCAGCGTCACGTCGAGTCTCATCTAATTGAGCTAAGTATAATAAACGCTTCTCCTCTTCGGAAGTAGCTGGAAGTAATTCGACAACCATTTGAAGTGACGGGATTTCGCATTCAATGGGCAGCACTGCTTCCAAACCATAAACTACTTGGAAAGGAGTGAACCCTGTTGATGTTTTCACTGAGGTTCGGTATGCCCAAAGCGCGGAAAATAACATGTTGTGCCAATTCGACCGATGAATACCAATGATTCGTCGGATCATGATAACTAAAACTTTGTTGATAAACTCAACCAGGCCATTGGCTTGTGGATAATAAGGAGTTGAGCTATCGTGACGCAAACCAAGCTGGCCTATAAGTTCTGTCATCATAATGTTTCGAAAATGGCGCCCATGGTCAGTGATTATCGCTTGTGGGACACCAAACCTAGCAATAATGTGATTGAATACGAAAATCGCAGCTGTCTTGTCGTCTGCCTCGAATGTAGGCATCGCCTCGGCCCACTTAGTAAAATAGTCAACCGCAAGGATGATATACGCATGCCCCCCGGCCGAGTGAGGGTTACACGTAATAAAATCGATACCCCATTTGGAAAAAGGACCAACGGCAATTATAGGGTGGAGAGGAGTAGGTGGTGCGCGCATCTTGCGATCAAACACTTGACAGTTGTGGCATTTTCGAACCGCAATGATACAATCTTTAAACATGGACGGCCAGAAGTAGCCAGAACGCAACACCTTTTGGGTTGTGGCATACCCAGACATATGACCGCCACATGCTCCAAAGTGACAGTCATTCATAACCCTTTCTGCCTCTTCGTGAGTTAAGCAACGACGAGAAACCAAGTCCGCCCCACGACGATAAAGAGTATCTCCAATAATTTTGTACTGTTGGGACTGGAATCAAATTTTTCGATGTTCCGACTTTGAAAGTTCGGGCCGAAAGGATTGGGTTTGGAGATAAACAATTATATCCCCATACCACGGATCTAGAGTGCTGATGAGAAACAGATATTCATCTGCAATTGGTTCCTCTGCCACAGTCTCCGTGTCAGCACGCGGGAAATCACACACCAATTCCGCAAAAACTAAAGATTTCTTAGACTTAGACTTTTCAAATTCCAAGTCGAACTCCTGCAGGATAACGATCCATTTAGAGTACTTGCCCCCTAGCAATTTTTTAGTCAAAATATAGATCATAGGGTTGCAATCCGAAATAACTGTAGTTTTATGGAGAATAATGTAGTGACGAAAACGTTGGACAGCTTGAACAGCTGCCAAGGCCAATTTCTCCACATGTGAATATTTGAGCTCAGTGGGATTCAACGTCCGACTAAGGTAATAGATCACATGTTCCGTTCTGAATTCATCTGCCTGGACTAAGACCATTCCAATGGTGGAATGAGCGGCGACGAGGCACAAAAAGTAATCCTGGTTGTAGTTGGGAGGATGCAGCAACGGTGCATGGGTCAATGTGTGCTTTAGCGCATCAAAAGATTTCTGAGCTATCTCATCCCAAGAGAATTGAGCATTTCGTTTCAATAACCGGGTAAAACCCTTGGTAATCTCGGCGTAGTTCGGAATGAATCGGCATAAAAAGTTTGCTTTCCCCTGCAAACTTTGGAGTTGGCGCAAACTCGAAGGAGGAGGTAATTTGATGATAGCCTCTACCTTCGAGGGATCGACGCGAATGCCGGCTTTTGAAACTACAAACCCCAACAATCGTCCCGCTTCTATGCAGAAGACACATTTGTGTGGGTTCAACCGTATATGATAATGTCTACACCTCATAAAAATTGCTCGTAAATGGACAAGGTGATCAGCTCGATGTAAGGAGTGAGTGGGCAAATCATCAAGATACGGTTGCACAATGTGCTTGATGTCATGAAATGCATAAGACATTGCCCTTTGAAAAGTGGCTCCGGCATTCTTAAGCCCAAAAGGTAATTTGCAATAAGCAAATGTCCCCCATGGACAAATGAAAGCCATTTTTGGTTGATTGTAGGTAGAATATTGATTTGGTTGTAACCGGAAAAACCATCCATAAAGGAAAATATTTCACTGCCGGCACAATCATCAATTATTTGATCGATATAGGGTGTTGGATAGTTGTCCTTGGGACAAGCACGATTGATATCCCTATAGTTGATACATATTCTTATTGTTCCCTGTTTTTTATTAACTGGAACAATATTCGATACCCAATCCGTTAACGGGATCGAGTAAATGAAACCTGCTTTCAACAGCTTCTCAACTTCTGCTTTAATCACAACCGCTTTTCGTGGGTGAATCTGACGCAGATGTTGTTGGACAGGTTTAGCATCCGGGTAAGTCTTGATTTCATGGACAACAATGGCGGGATCAATTCCTGGCATTTCCTCGTAAGACCAGGCGAACACGTCGCGGAATTCTTGAAATAGGGCCTTCTATGTTTGAAGTTCGTCATCTGAACATGAGGCACCTATATGAATGTGTTCAACAATTCTAGGCTTTACTGAAATGTCAATGGGAATAGTGCGAGAAATGTTTCCCAAATTCAGCTCTGAATCAGGATGTTTCATTGGACCCTGAGCGTCTTTGACATATGCAGCTGTAAAGATTGATGAGAAATCGTTTTCAAAACCATCATCCTCAGGTAAAAACAAAGACCTATGATGGAGATCTTCCCATGGTAAATCATCTACACACAGGATTTCACAAAGTTGTTCGTCAGATGAAACAACTTCGGGAAACGTTATTAACTCCGAGGTTGACGCGAAAAGGGATTCCTCATGGACCACATTCATTTGGTTGATTTTTGTTGAACTTGGGTCGGTAAAAGACTGCACGGCTTCATAAGAAATTTCATATGGACTCAAAGGCATTGCATCACCAAATGAGTCTACTTCAGATTCAGAAGGAACGATCCAAGGATCGTCATAAATAATAGTGTCTGAAGTAATCATATGAATAGATGCAAATGAAGTCACGGCGTTGATTGGAGGAAAAGGAAAAGTTCCCAGTAAACCAGCATCTTTAACTAATCCTACACCAACATCCTTGTAAGGGATAGTTGTTTTACCGACATGCTGGATACTCTCTGAATAGGCTGGGTCGGATGAAAAATAAGCCAGCTGGTCTATGGTTACGATCTTGCCATTGTGTGGAAACTTTATTACTCTGAAGACCGATGAAATGACCGCTGTCATAGCGTAAGACCAACTTCGACCCAAAAGAAGGTTGTAGTCTAGAGGGGCATCAACCACCTCCACATCTAGACTAACGGTTTTTCCTTCAACCCCTATAGGCAAATCCTGTAGAATGCCAAAAGGATGGAACCCACGGCCATCAAAGGCCTTAAGAATAGTCGGGGATTGATTTAGTGAAGGAGAACCAAGCGATCTCCAACACTGTATCGACATAATACACGTGGAAGCTCCCTCATCAATTACAGTCCGATGAATAGGCCTGTTTTTTACTATCACTGGGATCTGGAAAGCCATCTGATGAGGCAAACGCGGTGTACTATTTTCTAGATCAAAGATTATGAGGTTCGGTTCCTGAACGTCAACAGCTCCTATAGCCGACAAAAGTAATTTTCGCTGTGCTGGGCATGATTGCAGCACTTCTAAAGCCGACATTGCTGAGGATGAAACAGCTAAATCCTCAACAATGTTGTAATTCTGGGCGCTCTCGCATGTGGATTAAAAGCAGACCTTCGAAGTACACCCTTGGCGGGTGGTTTTATTACTAAGTCAAGGTTAGGTTTCTCGATCTGTAGTGGATCAGAACCAGGAGCTGAGGTTGATGGATTTGAATTAGAAGATTTTTCTTCTTTCGATCCATCAACAGGACTTTTACTGCCATAATCTTGCGATCGAGTCGCAATCCTTACATGAGACATCATCAATATGGGTTCTTCAGTGGCACCCAAGGAAGAACCTGTCATTTTACTCTCCTGCTTTGGAAATGGATCTTTCAAAACAATAGGAGTTGAGGAACCTTTGACGATTTTCACAACCTCGGCCCGATGGGGGCAATCTCTTGTAAAATGATCCTCTTCACAAATAAGACAAGGATATCAAGGTTTGCGCTTTTCGTCATTGGTTTCCGACTTTTCTGTTTTCTCCTTTGGAGTCTTGTCTGCTTTACCCTTCTTCTTACCCTTCTTCTTCCCACCGTTTTTTGATTTAGCCGTAGATGACTCTATAGCGTGAATATCAGCGGAAATTTCAGGAGAAGACTCTCCTGTCGGGGAATCTGGTAAGGTTATAATGGGCGAAGAATTATTTGAAGACTTCTTCTTGCTTTTAGTATTTACCGTACCAATCATGCCATCAGCAGCATGAGATCTCGAAGGAGCACGAGCGATTTGATTTGACTTTGGAAGATCTGGGATCTTTTCATGTAACGTACCTGACTGAGTGTAAACTAAGTCAAGGTACTGCGCTTGAGCAATTACTTGCTCTTCAGTAACTACTCCGGCCTTAGCTACATCTTCAGTAATCTTCGGTAATAATGATTTAACAAGCCATTCAGCTAAGATTTGGTCCGGGATAAAAATTTTCACTAATCGCCGTCAACGTCTCCATTCATGAATATGGTCGGAAATATAAGTGGACGTCGACTGTTTTAGTGAAGTTAGTAGCTCCGTGCCATTATCATATCTGACCGGCAACTGAAAATGAGTTAGGAATGAGGTAGCTAACTGACTAAAATTGTAAAAAGAGGCCCGTGGTAACTCAAAGTACCACTTGGCCGCGAGACCAATGAGCGTACGCTGGAAAAGACGTAAGCGGATCGAATCATCCGAGATGGAATTTGAAGCACACCAGAGGTGGTAAGTTATCACATGATTGGACGGATCCTCTCCAGACTTACCTTCGAACTTGGGTATATCACAGGGCAACTTATTTGGCATTGGCAGCCAGAACGAAAGATAATTTATTGGATCGTTTGTTAGGCGCGACAAGTCTGGTAAATCCAAAGTTGCGATAAACGTTAATTGCCGATTAGGATCCCTAAAACTCTGGGTCACAAGACCAGTCCCAGGAGGAGGATATCCAGGATAACTTGGAATAGGTATCGCATTCGAGATATTGTATCCTCCTGGAAAACCAGGATTAACTGGACCGTACTGGGGTTGCTGAGGTTGTTGATAAGTATACCCAGGATACGGTTAATACTGGTAAATCGACTGTTGGACAGCAGGCCCGTATTGGTACTGTCCCTGGTACGGTTGATAAGCGAATTGTGGTTGACTAGTGACAATCGTACTTAAACCAGGTTGTCCTACAGGAATCTGAACCGTAGTTTGAATCGTAGATCCAGACAATGGTAAAGATGTCTGAGGAGTAGTTGGAGAGACAGTAGAAACCGGAGCTGTCGATACTCCTGAAGCAAGTGTGGTGGAAGGAGCAGATGTTGTGGTAGTTGCAGCAGTCGTTTGAGATGGAGTACTAGGTGCAATTGGCGACTGAGTAACTACCGAAGGTACAGAAGTTTGAACATTAGATTGGACTGGTTGCTGGGATGGACCAGCAACTAAAGGTTGTCCAGCTTGAGATGACAACTGTATGCTTGGCTACAATACCTGTTGAACTTGCGATGGATCCCACACTATGTTCATTCCGGGGTATTTACCCATTACAAGTTGAGGATATTGAGATCCATAACCAGATTGAGGGTAGGATTGATAACCGAAAGGCACAGTTCCCGTACCTTGAACATATGATTGACCTTGAGGTGGTTGATAACCTTGACTTCAGTATTGGCCTTGAGGTTGATAACCTTGAGGTAAATACTGATACTGGGATTGACCTTGAGCTATGAATTATACTGAGGTTGACCCTGGGGTACATATTGAGGCTGGGGTTGACCTTGAGGAATGTATTGTACTATGGGTACATACTGTCCTTGAGGTTGCCCCCCAGACGCAACTTGTGTACCTTGAGGTTGCCCCCCAGGCGATAATTGAGGCTGCCCCCCAGGCGGTAATTGGCCACCTTGAGGTTGAGAACCGGGAACTGAACCTGACATCATGTAAATGTCCCCTACACCCAACAGTTTGTTACCATTGTTTCCAGCTAATAACCCATGTTCAATGGGTTGAGGAGATGCTCCCGCAAAAGTACCAGAAAGTGACTGATACCCGGAGGGAACAGAAGGACCGCCGTAGAAGAAAGATTCAGGAGTTTGAGTAAACACGGACGACTGACCAAACATATTTACAGGAGTATAAATACCTCCAAGTGGAAAAGGAGTACGAGGTGGAGAAAAACTTATCCCTGAGTTGTCTAAATAATTGGTTAACGAAAGGTACCAAGCAGTAGTTCTAGGAGGACTGTAAAAGATAGATTCACGCTCCCTAAGATCAATGGTAGGTTGATCTTCAAGGACAGAAATGCCAAATTCTTCCTCTGGAGCAAGTTCTTCAATAGCTACCAAACCAGCAGGAAGATTTTCGGTGATGACTCTTTCTACCCTAGGTGAATCAGGTGCACTAGAAGTTGGAGTAACAGGTTCAGATATTTCAGGTTCTTCGCCTATATCACTAGTAGATGAAAAACTACCAGCAAGCTCGGAAACTGCAACAGCTTCGGGATTATAACTTGTTTCTAGACCTTGGTAATTTGGATGGACTACCAACGACGATTCTCCTTCTTCAGGTGAACCTACTTTACTGCCACTAGAAGTTACAAGGATTTTCAAACCTTTGTAATGACTCGGAACCTCTTCAGGAGGTTCGCCCCGAAGTCTACGGGACTTCCTCAAAAAATCGGCCACGATAACAATCTCAGGAGACTTACCCCGAAGTCTACGGGACTGTCTCGGTAATTCAGCCACAGTTAAAAACTTTTAACTACTGCACACGCAAATAAAGTAAAATCTCAAAGCAAACCACCTAAAGTCTCTAAAGAACCAAACAAATTTGAATCACACGCCTAAAGAATCTAGGGCGTCAAACCATACACAAACAGTAGCCTTCCAGACCGAAAACACTAGTTGGAGATGAAATCCAACATCGCCGAATTCAGTACAGAAGTGGTGGGCGGAACAGTTACCCCGACAACCTACTTAATGAATAGACCGGCACAAGTTCCTCCACTTTAACCGTCTCGAGTGAAGTGAACCCCCTGTTGGGTCCCTATAATACTAGTGATTACCCCATTACTATTGTAGTTATACCCCTTATTTATATTGATGTACCCATGTAGTGCCCATATTGTTACTATTGTGCCACATAGAAGCCCACTATTGTTATTGTTGTGCCCTACAATATTATTGTTATGTAGGCTTTGATTGTATTGGGACCACTTAGACTCCTATATATAGAAAGGAGGTATTTTCATTTGTATCATCCAAGAATTGTTCATTTATGAAATGTAAAGGAGGTTGCCCCCTCGAAGAGGCTGAATTCTAAGGCGTGGATCTCTCTTTTCTATCTTTTTGTGAGCTGGTTTCATAACATTTGGTATCAGAGCTTTGGATTCTAGGGTTTCGCTGCTCCAAACAGGTCATCGTGGAATTTTCGCTATAACTTGTTTTCTGTGACGTTTCAGAAGTCGCAAAAAAAACCCATTTTAGAAGTAATCGTGCTGAACATTGGGTCCAAATTTCGGATCTTTTCGCGCGATATTTTCAGAGATATGATCTCAGGAAGTTGGTCTTTTTGAAGACTCCTGAATTACACTCAAAACAGGTGACCTGGGGAAAATCGTCATAACTTTCTTTCTGAGCATTGGATTGAAATTTCGTAAGAAGTTACAGAAAGAGTACGAACTGTAGTTTTCTTTTATATATTTTTCAGAGTCAAGAGTTGAAACAGTGATACGTGGCACTTCATACAAGTTCGCTCTACTGAACCAGTCTATAATCCGGTCACTGCGGGAGATTGTGCATAACATTTTCTTGGAGAATCGAATTTGGTTCAGACTAGTGGAATTGGAAAGAGGACACAGAAAGCTACTACAGATCACAATTTCAGAACTGGATGATTCGAAATTACAGAGGTACATCATATTCAATATCAGGCTTCTACAAAGTAAAAAAAGGTCTGTAGTTTTTATTTTTTATTTTTGCATAAGCTTGGTTTGAAGGAATTCAAAGGGCCTAGTAAAGCATTATTATCGGTACCTAATGCCTCGAGGAAAGAAAATGCAAATGCCTAGTAAGGAACCTGAAAGCTCTGGCATGACTCATGAAGAAGAGGAAGAAATGCTACATGATATATCAAAATTACAAGAACAAGTGTAACAAATGTCACGCTCACAAAAGCTAACAGATGCTAAGATAAAGGGCATGGAAGCTAAGATGGACGATTTGAAGACTGATTTGAAGACAGATTTGAAGAAAGACATGGCAAGTTTGAAGACAGATTTGAAGACAGACATGGCAGATTTGAAGACAGATTTGACAAATTTTCTACAAGAGATACTTACTAATGGTGAAAAGGTTGTAAAGAAAACTCGTGATGTGAAAAAAAGTAATGTTAATCATGATTCCATAGATTCTAATGTTGGATTGAAGACCCACCATATTCCAAAAATCGATATGAGGAAGTTTGATGGGAAGGATCCCGCCACATGGATATTACAGATGGAGCAGTTCTTTGATCTCAATAATGTGCAAAACACACAAAAGGTACGTATGGAAACTTTATATTTGGAACCAAATCAATTTGTATGGTATCAATGGCTTTGATCTCGTAAACAATTTATCACTTGGGCAATTTTTACAGAAGAATTGATAGCACATTATGAGGATACAAAAAGCAACACTTTTTTTAGCCAATTGATAAGTCTCAAACAAAAGGGTTCAATAATGGAGCACATTGAGGAGTTCCAAAAATTGAACATAAGGGTAAAAGATATTCCAGAGCAGCATAGGATTGATGTGTTCATAGGGTCTTTAAAGGATAATATCCAACATGATGTTCGCCTTTGGGAACCTGATTCATTAGAGAAAGCATTCAGGTTAGCAAGAAAAATGGAAAGCAAAATTATGGCAACTAGGAAGCATACCATTCACAACTATAAAGATGGAAGTGTTGTTTCCCATAGTCTTCCACAACCTACAAGGTTGACACCACAACAATTGGAAGAAAAAAGAGCAAAAGGGCTTTGTTACAATTGTGATAGCAAATACACAAAGGGTCATAAGTGTGGTGAGAATAAATTATTCTACATAGATTGTGAAGAGGAAGAAGAAAAGGAGCAAGAAAGGTCAAAAGAAGAAGATATACTCCAGGAACAAAGCCTAGATGAAGAACAAATAAATCCAACCATATCTTGTAATGCATTGGTGAGAATTACCACTCCTCAAACCATCAAGATAGAAGGACAAATCAAGAAGAAAAAGGTGATAGTGTTGATTGATTCAGGAAGCACCCACAATTTTATTCATTGTAGGGTAGCAAAAGAATTGAATTGCTTCCTATATCCAGCACCAGAGTGTCAAGTGATGATTGCAAATGGAGGAACAATAAATTGCTCTGGAAAGTGCCATAATATCAAGCTATCCATGGGAGAATATGTATTGACTAGCCCAATGCTTTCCATTCCAATGGGAGGTGCTGATGTTGTACTAGGAGTCCAATGGCTACAATCCTTGGGTACAATAGCTTTTAATTTTCAAGAACTTTTCATGAAATTTTTTGTGGAAGGAAAGGAAGTTGAATTAAGGGGTATTGCAGGGAAACCAGGAAAGATAATCAGCTCTAATGGTATGACAAAGCTTCTAAAAAAGGAGCAAAGGGGTGTAATTGCACAATTATGTTCGCTAGATGTTTCCACATTAGAATCATCTATTTCTCCAGATCTCCAAAAAGTCTTGGACAATCATTCCAAGGTATTTGAGACTCCCAAAGGTCTCCCACCTATGCGTGATCATGATCATGCTATTCATCTGATTCCAGGAAGTGTTCCTCCAAACATCAGGCCGTACAGATATCCCTATGTCCAAAAAAGTGAAATTGAACTTATGGTTGCAGAAATGCTAGAGGCTGGTATAATTCAACCGAGTCAAAGTTCTTTCTCTGCTCCAGTAGTATTGGTGCACAAGAAGGATGGATCATGGCGCATGTGTCCGGATTATAGGGAGCTCAACAAGCTCACTATTAAAGATAAGTTCCCCATTCCTGTCATTGATGAATTACTGGATGAATTGCATGGATCAATTTACTTCACCAAGTTGGATCTTCGTTCAGGATATCATCAAATCAGAATGAAGATTGAAGACATTCCGAAAACGGCATTTAGAACTCATGAGGGTCATTATGAATTTTTGGTCATGCCTTTTGGCCTTACCAATGCACCTTCAACATTTCAAGGTTTGATGAATTCAATTTTCAAACCATTCCTTAGAAAATTTGTGTTAGTATTTTTTGATGATATACTTATCTACAGCAAGTCTTGGAAGGATCATGTTGAACATGTTGACAGGGTGCTACAACTATTGGAAGAGAAACAATTATATGCAAAAGATCCAAATGTTTCTTTGGAGTCCAGGAGGTGGAATATTTGGGTCATATTGTATCTCATGAAGGAGTTAAGGTAGACCCTAGCAAAATTAAAGCCATTAAGGAATGGAAAATCCCCACATCCATAAAGCATTTGCGCGGATTTCTTGGGTTGACAGGGTATTATCGCAAGTTTGTTAAGAATTATGGGAGAATAGCAGCACCTCTAACAACATTATTGAAGAAAGATGCATTTTCATGGACTCCGGAAGCAACAAAGGCCTTTGAACATCTTAAAGAGGCAATGTGCCAAGCACCGGTCTTAGCTACACCGGACTTCACAAAAACCTTTATTGTGGAATGTGATGCTTCAGGAAATGGAATTGGTGCTGTTCTAATGCAAGATGAAAGACCCATTGCTTTTGAAAGTCGTCCAATCAAGGAAAGTTTCTAAGCAAAGCTATTTATGAGAAGGAAATGTTGGCAATACTCCATGCACTTAAGAAATGGCGACCCTACCTAATGGGAAGACACTTCAAGGTAAAAATAGATCATGATAGCCTTAAATACTTTTTAGAACAAAGATTATCCTCTGAAGAGCAACAAAAGTGGGTCACAAAGATGTTGGGTTATGACTTTGAAATCATCTACAAAAAAGGGAAGCAAAATGTGGTGGCAGATGCACTCTCAAGGAAGGATGAGGATGTGGAAGCATTGTTGTGCGCTATTTCTATCATCCAACCAGATTGGATAAATGAAGCAAGGGAGGAATGGAAGAATGACGAAGAAGTGTGGGCACTTATTCGAAAGCTACAACAAGATTCCAGTACGTCTGATACATTTAGCTGGAAAAATGATTCGTTATGGTACAAAGATCGCTTATACCTCTGTAAGAATTCCCAGCTAAAACAAAAGATTCTTATGGAATTGCACACTTCTCCCTTAGGAGGGCACTCAGGATTTTTTAAAACTTACCACAGGGTTAAGAAGGAATTTTTTTGGGATGGCCTTAAATCAGATATTCAAAAGTTTGTGGTAGAATGTTTGGTTTGCCAACAAAATAAAGTTGAAACAATTAAGACACCAGGTCTATTACAACCTTTACCCATTCCAAGCCAACGTTGGGAGGAGGTATCAATGGATTTTATCACAGGTTTACCCAAGTCTGAGGGAAAGAGTGTCATCATGGTGGTAGTTGACAGACTTACCAAGTATGCACACTTTTGTGCATTATCACATCCATTTAAAGCCAGTACAGTTTCTACTGCATTTATGGAAACAATTTTAAAGCTACATGGAAACCCAAAGATTATTGTAAGTGACAGAGATCCCATTTTCACTGGAAATTTTTGGACGGAATTATTTTCTTGTCTTGGTACTCAGTTAGCTCATAGCTCATCTTATCATCCTCAATCTGATGGGCAAACTGAGATAGTAAACAAATGTTTGGAAGGATATCTTCGTTGCTTTGTATCTGATAAACAGACACAATGGGTCAAATGGTTGCCTCTGGCTGAATGGTGGTATAACACTTCCTTTCATACAGCAACAAAAATGACCCCATTTATGGCACTTTATGGGTATCAACCACCATCCATCACATCATATTTTAGAGAAAATTCTAAGGTTCAGGCAGTGGAACATCACATCGAACATCAACAACAAGTCCTCCAACTCTTAAAGGATAACCTTGTGTTGGCACAGAATAGAATGAAACAACAGGCAGATCAGCATCGCAGTGAAAGAAGTTTTGATGTAGGTGATTGGGTATTCCTACGGCTACAACCATATAAGCAAATGTCCCTCAAGCAAGCTAAGAAGGATAATAAATTATCACCAAAGTATTATGGTCCGTACAAGGTGTTGCAAAAGATTGGTACTATGGCATACAAATTGGAGCTTCCTGCAGCTTCTCGATTGCACCCAGTTTTCCATGTTTCATGCTTAAAGAAGGTTATAGGCGACAAGCTCCCAGTTCAAAAATATTGCCAGAACTTGACGAAGAAGGAAAAATTATATTGGAACCGGAAGCAGTTATAGAAACAAGAACTCGACAGCTACGAAATCGATCAATTTCAGAGTACCTTATCAAGTGGAAGAACTTATCCGCTGAAGATTCCACATGGGAGGATGAGAATTTTATGCAGAAGTATCCTGAACTACTCAAGCGTTGAGGACAACACTTTTTTGAAGGAGAGGGGCATGTTGGGTCCCTATAATACTAGTGATTACCCCATTACTATTGTAGTTATACCCCTTATTTATATTGATGTACCCATGTAGTACCCATATTGTTACTATTGTGCCACATAGAAGCCCACTATTGTTATTGTTGTGCCCTACAATATTATTGTTATGTAGGCTTTGATTGTATTGGGACCACTTAGACTCCTATATATAGAAAGGAGGTATTTTCATTTGTATCATCCAATAATTGTTCATTTATGTAATGTAAAGGAGGTTGCCCCCTCGAAGAGGCTGAATTCTAAGGCGTGGATCTCTCTTTTCTATCTTTTTGTGAGCTGATTTCATAACACCCCCGGAAAATCCAATTGAGTCTAGCCGACGTCTGCTCCAGGTACAGTGGGATCTTCCCTCCACTGTCACCTAGGTAGAATCCTAAAGATAATGGTCACTAAGGTTACCAACAGCAACAAATGCACCTGGGGGAACAGTCTACGACCCGATAGCACGCAAGGGCAGAGTAACAAGCTCAATCCCCTTGCCGGCTCCTTGACAATAATCCAAAATTTACCAACAAGTGACCCCTGGCTCCTCGACAATAATCCAAGGTTTACCATTTGTAATACGTGCGTATCTGGCGTCTTTCCCAATGAAGGAGGATTGATCCCCTCACTGTTTCGGACACGGTCTCGTGCTTCTCCTTTAAGAGGAGCTTTCCCAGAGTACAAATGAAACAGTTGGATTTATCCTACCACAAGATGAGCTACTTGTTTGGTTTTGCTGTCTTGGAGAGTTAATTACTCTCCTACTCCAAGACACTAGCCTGATCTAAATTGGTGTTTCAGAGCCCTAGTAAATAAAAAGTTACTAAGTTGATTTTACTTTAAGCGTTAATTTTATGGCTTTTCTTTAAGACAAAAGATAGTGGAGATTAAACTGATGGTGTGTAGACTCGACCGAAATCCACTAAAAAGATGCACTTTGGATGATTTATACTATTTTTCTTTTTCAATGAATTCCCTAGCTAAGAGAGTTGGAGAATGCAAAATTGATATAAAGACAACTTTCTTGGCAATGAAAATCAAAGAAAACAAACTCTTTATCTTTTCAAAACATACAACACATGACCACTAATCACTTCACGAAAATTCCTTTTTCTTTCAAAGACTCAAATGCTACCAAAGCAAACTTTCCTTCAAAAGATATCTTTTGTATTTTTTCCTAATTAATAAAGCATGTAAAACTTACTTTAACAAAAATCAAAGTTACAAAATCTATGGCAATCAAATCAACTCAATTTCACTCAAAAGCAAATCTAAGAGAAAATTCACCTAAAAGTAAATCTAATGAGGGAAAAGCCTACTCAAGATGATTCCTGGATGTTTTACTCAGTCAAAATGTAACCAAGGACTAGTTAATGTAGAACCAAAAACCAGTCAAAAACAAAAATCAAAATCTTTTGTTCTTTTTCTCAAGAATAAAATTCAAAGTTCAATCAACAAACTTTTTCGAGATTCGGCAAAGAGAAGACACAAAGGTAGGTTTCTCACAAGGGTGAATTCTATGACAGGCCCGACTCCTAAGAAGACTGAACAAAACCAGGGAAATCCAAAGTTTGACAACCTCTAACGCCAAAGTCACTACAGGACCAGTCCATAAATCAAACCCTAAGGCAAAATCTCTATGAATTTCACTAAAACTCTTGACACTGACGAAACAAGCTTAGGTGAAGACTTATGGCAGAAAACCAATGGATCTGGGCAGAAAAAAACAAATTAAAAACTAAATCTAAAATGCAAAAAGAAGAAAATTGAAATTTTCTTAATTTTGATAGGGTACGCAGGCGACCTGTTTGCACAGGTGCCGGTACGCTCTGTGCACAAAGCGACAGTGTGTACAGGTACGCATTGTGCTCAACGCAGAGGCTACGTACTTCTAGCAGAACAAAGAAAAACTAAAATCTAATTTAACCCTAAGCTAGCCCACCCAAAAACACAGTCAGACAGCCAAAAACCAGAAAGCAAACGACTTTTCTCAGATCAAAAAGTTCATACAAAGGAAAAAACATTCACATCAATGGATTCCCCAGTATGGTCGCCATTTTGTGATGCGGAAAGAGTCGATAGTGCGGACACAACCGACCTCCCTAGAAGCAAAGGCTTTCTAGTGACAAACAAGACAAATAAACACTACCTTTCTCTAAACATGCATTGAAAATACAAGTAATCAGGTGATTGTAACATACCTTTAGTCCAACGCTTTGTAGTAGTCCAGCCTCGCCGATCCGGATGAGGTCCTGCTTCTCTTCGAAACCTGCATTCACTAACAAGCCAAAAGATTAAATAGCACCTGATAAACTCATAAAACAATACATATCCATCATACAGACCAAGGAATATATGAAACAAATCATGAATAACAATCTGTTGAGAAAAATGAGTTCATTTGTATTAAGAGGAAACAAAAGAAACCATTACAACCTGAGCCTTGGTGTTGTGCAGGTGCCTCCTAGGGTCCAGCAAGAGTTTTCCTTTACTTTGATCAGCTCACCCACTCTCAAATAAGGCTAGGAAAGGATGGGAATCTCTCCTCTCAAGCTTTACAAGGGAGTCCTAATTCTAGCAGCATCTACCCGTAGGAATGTTCAGCTTTCAACCTCCCCTCCCTCTGGCCCAATACCTATATTTATAGTGCTCTAGAGGAAGTTATTCAGGTCCACCATCAATGGGACAAGTCCCTCTTTGGATGGGATAGCTCCCCTCTTGATGGGATAAGTTCCTCTTTGATAGGGATACATGAACCATCTGGAGGCACTCCATACACGTCAAACAAGCTTCTAGAATGCTCTAGAAATGACCACAAGTAACTTTTTTGGAGTGAAACTTGTGCCTTTTGACCTTTACAGGAGTACGCACCCATTGCTTTACAGACAGAGCGTACAAGTATGCAGGTATTGTGAACTTGGGGTGCGTACACGCAGGTAAGGCTAAGAGAAACTGCGTACCCAGAGATATATAGATTTTTAATGACTTTCTCTCTTTCTTGGAGTTTGACATGGAGAGCAGAGGTATGAGGCTTGCCAAGGAGGATAGTATGACAGTTGATGGAGCCATACTAACTGCAAATAGTCATGGTGACAAATTTTAGTGTAACACATAGGCTTGCCCCATATGACCACATTATTATTCCAGAAGTTGAACAGTATGTTAATCAAATAGAGTGGAAAAAGGGTACATTAGTGGAAGATTATAGTGAAGAAGAAATAGCTGAGAAAGATATTAAAACTTTAGAAAAAGCAGTTGACTTGGAGTATTTTGGACAGGTTTGGTCTTCAGGTATTCAGCATCGTGGAGAAGCTGCTTCTTCATCCACTATTCCTCAACAGCCTGCCAAAACAGCTGATCCACCAGCAGACATGACTAAAGGCAAGGCAGTGTGGCAAGAAGAAACACCTCCAATTTTGGAGCAGCAGGCAGAGCAGCAGGAAAGCAGAGCCAAGCAGCCTGCCCATACAGAGCAGCAAACACATGAACAAATTCCTCTAAGGCAGGAGGTGACAGTTGAGTCCTCTGTATTACAAACACCTGCTAATGAGGACAGGACAAGGAAGAGGGATAGGCAAGAAGATACTCCTCTCACTACCTCTATGGACCAGCAAGGAGAAAAGAAACAGAGGTTGAACCCTTCTTCAGAGGAGGAAGTACCAGAGAGACCAATTGAAAATATGCCTCCTCCTAGCATTGAAACATCAACTAGCTCTCTGCAGCAAGGGCAGGACATTCCACATGGGACAGAGGTCAGCTCTTCTAGGCAGAAATCAAAGGCAGACTCCAGCATTAAGCAACAATTTATTGATATTAAGAAAAGGAATGAGCCCCTCAGGCACCAGATTTACAACCATCTACTGAAGATGGCACCAACAAATCAGCAGAGATTAATGTCTGCCTATGACATTCAAGAGCAGAAAATGACTCTTAGTCATTTCAAGCCTACAATGCATCAGCCTCAGACAGCTGCCGATTACATTAGAACCAATTTGGAAATTTTTGCCAGAGATATCCACCCCTTGGATCAAATTGAGCTCCACAGACAAATAGGGGGAATGATATATTCTACATTGGCTGATACGACCCTGTTGGCACACCAACTACACAATTCCCTACACAACACTGCAGCGCAATTGGAATTAGAGAAGGCATCATCCCAGGCCAAGGACAATAGAATCAAGTCCTTGGAAGAGATCATCATAGAGTTGGGTCATGATCCAAAGGACCCTAAGGGTGTGCAAGCACTTCTAAAGAAAAGAGATGAAGATGTAGCAGCAATGAAAAAGCTTATGAAGCTACCAGCTGGCCTTCACCCTCAAACTGGAGAAGTGGCAGAGCAGAAAAAGGATCAGGATGTAACGGCCCTACTCCTGAGTTTATACAAGAGGCGAATGGAAATAGAGAGTGCACTAGAGGTGGCACTGAAGTCAAGACAAAGTGAGGCACCAATGCAGCCATCACAAACATCTGCATCTACTGAAGGTGTGCCACTTTCTACCACTGCAGCAGGTCCTCCCACAGGACAAACATCAGAGGCAGGTCCTTCGCCATCAGCACCAGCAATAGCATCAGATCAGGGTCCCAGCCTAAGTATGCAAAACATGATGAAGGAACTGGAGGCCTTGGAAGCACAGATGGCAGAATTGAATGAAACTAAAGAAAAATTGGCCACAGTGAATGAAAAATATGACAAATCCAAGAAAAGTGTGGCTGAAAAAACAACTGAAGTAAGAGCTCTTGAGAAGAAAATAAAATAACTAGAGAAAGAGCTCTCCCTTGATAAAATTGTGGCTAAAATCAAGAATATCATGTGGACCCACATTGGTCAATCAATAACAGATCAGTGGCAATATATTGAAACCATCCATGAGCATATGGATCTAATAGGCAGGGCCCAAAAAGAGAATCAAAGAGCAAGAGCATCTCTTGGAAACATGCCTGAAATAGCTAATAAGATGATAAATGTCCTAAATAACCGCACTGGCCCTCAGTTAGCAGCAATGGGTATCACTAACAGGACTGATACCATTTTACTAGTGAAAAGAGTGCTCACTCTAAGAAATCATGTGCAAACATTAGACAGGAGGTGTCAAGAGATGCAAACAGAGGTTAACAGATTCATTGAGAAGATCACAGCACTGCATAACAGAGGCCTTCCCAGCTTAGTAACCAGTGCAGGAAGGTTACTCTCTCATGAAAATTATGACAAGAGGGTAGACACATATGCCACTAATCAAATCACTGCAACAGCAAGTACCCCAGAAGAAACAGGGCCTCCATCTGGGCAGAGTCTCTATGACAAAATAGAGAATTTATTCTTCATTGCACATGAGATCAGACATACTTTTGAAGTGCCTCCAAACTACTACAAATATAATGAGGCGGATGAGACTCTAGGCATAATTTTAAGGCACCAATTGCCTACTCAGGAATGGTGGACAGGCATGATACAAACACTGCTGTAGAAAACAAATTGTTCACCATATTTTTGTATTTTTATCATAGAAGTCAGCAATTTCAAAAAGTTAATACATATTTGTTTTGACTGGGAGAGAGATTAAGGAAAAGGCCAACTCAGCAATCCAGCTTGACCAGCAAAAGCAGATGACTACAGATGCAGATGATGGGGCTGAGATAGCCGCACCTCGACAGAGCAATAAAGAGCATATCATTCAGAATTAATACAAAGTGCCCAACCGACTCAGTCTCCTCCAAAAGTCAAAAAGTTTCTAACAAAGCTGAAGGGCATTCATTGTATATTTAAAGTAGAAATAACTTTTTTATCTGCTATTCTGAATGTTGGTGAACGCAGTTATTGAGCAAATGACTCAGCGTTCAGATATTTTGTAAAACTGATTGTATATATATCCCCACGCATAAGCTTGCTGGGGTTGTTGATTTTTCTTCTGGAGAACTTATGCTGTAAATTTCAGACTTTTAATACAGGGAGCTAATGGAATTTCTGAAGTTCTGAGTTGTTTTGATGTGTTGTGGTGTGATTGCTTGCTGCTACAGGATTCCTACATATTTCATGGCACAATAAGTTTCCTGAACCTTCTTGTTATGTATTTCATTCTTTCATAATCCGCTCATGCTCTATATTTCACAGGTTTAATAGCACAGAAAAAGAATAGTTCAGGATTTGTTCATTAAACACCCTGAACTCAATCTATGCTGTTATGAATGTTTTCTCCAGTATTAGTTATGAAAGTGTAATTCTTAGTTGCTCACCTTCATACTAAAACTTTCACAGTGAGTATTATTCAGGAATTCAAATCTGCTCCTGAGTGATATTTCCTTTTCCCACATCACCAGCTTAGTGAAAGATTCTTAGTTGCCTCTCACTGGCTAGACATATTTCATCTTCACAATTTTAAGTTTGTTTCATGATATATCTATATGGCCCTACAGTTTTAGCAATCTTACTCAATACCTCAAACAACCCATAATCACAGACTCCATTGCCCAATGGACTGAACCTTCTGAAGATCTCATCTCAGCTTCTGGAAGACATCATTCAACCAAAACTTTAAACAAAAATTCAACACATTATAACTAGCCTAAAACATTACCAAAACAAAGCTAAATCCTGAAGAGAGAGCCCTCTCTGATTGCAGGTAGGCTAGGACCTGTGATCCAAATATTGGTCTGTGGTTACCTCGGCCGTATTCCCTTAGGAGTCAAAGGGAACGACCTGAGTGATAACAAAATGATTGTGTATGTTGAAAAGGTATTCTTTTGTGCAATGACATAGTAGAAGCATGGTGAACTCAATGTGTAGCCTATAAGTTTAGCTTCTTGAAGGTCAACTCCAAAATTATTATGGTTTCTATTATTTCTAGAAGCTAATCCATGATACAGACAACGATTCCTAAAGAAGAAGGAACAATTAATTTATGTGTAGAGTAACTCATGACATGGATATGAGCTAACCATTGGATACTCTATTTACGTTTTAGCATCAACCAACCCAACACGATGACTTTGTAATAATCCATTGTTTTTAAGTCTTCTTCTTTGACATTGTGGGTTCACCTTCAAAGGTGATCCCATGAACTTCCACAACTCCCTTTTAGGCATGACACAATTATATGTAAATTAGCACTTCCTTGAAATCAAGGGTGTGATTGGGCCCCTCCCATATGCTAAAATATAAATATATATTAAATCAATGCCTCTAAGCAAGCTCCTGCAAAAATTATGAATATTGTTCTTTGATACATAACGAAAAATTTGCTTTCCTAGATAATAAAAATAAGCATTAGAGAAATTTTTAGTTCTAAAATGGACATCGGAAAGAATATTATAAAATATAGAGGAAGTAATAAAATAAGATTAGAATACATCATCAAA
Source organism: Pinus tabuliformis (assembly GCA_031772625.1). Taxonomy (NCBI): domain Eukaryota; kingdom Viridiplantae; phylum Streptophyta; class Pinopsida; order Pinales; family Pinaceae; genus Pinus; species Pinus tabuliformis. The sequence continues at coordinate 1,435,402,044 of CM062820.1, read as the reverse complement.
TGTTAGAGGCAAAAAGGAAAAACTACTTTTTCAACTTGTATTTTCAACTAATCTCCCTCAAGTTGTATTCAAATTTTGAGTTGGAGAACTGATTAGATGTGAAATTTAATGTCTCATCTAAGGAGTAGCCATGTATTTCTCATTTTTCGTGTAGTAGGGTCCATCGAAAGTATGCAACATGGGTACTCCTTAGATGATGAATTACATTTCAAATCCAATGAGTTCTCCTGCTCAAAATTTGACTAAAACCATAAGGAGATAAGTTGAAAATATGAGTTGAAAAATTAGTTTTTTTAGTTTTGTAGTTTTTAATATGTTTACATTTTTACTCCAAAAAGGGGAATCATTCCCCATGGTTGACATCATCATATTGAATCCTATTGATTCTTATAAATTGATTTTGGTTGAATTTTTTTATTTTGAGGCTCATTTTTTACCTCAAAACTTTTCTAATAATTCAGATAAAATAATAATAAATGTTAATCCTACGAACACAGTCAAATTGATGAGATGATTGCATTTGAAAATTCAACAAGCTATTGATATTAGAGTAAGAGGATCTATAGATGTATTGTACAATTGAACATAATCATCTTCTTTTTGTTGACACAATGGCCATAATTGATGATTTGTTAGGGTTTTTAAGCACGCTAATGTTGTTTACGGCTGGAAGAAAAATTAAAATTAGCAAGGACACTCTTTCCAATATTCAAACCTATTTGTAAAATGCACAAGAAAAAAATTTTTTTTCTTCAACTTGAATATTAGCTACTACAAGCTCAACTACAACAATGTAAGAATAATTATGAATTTGTTTTTTTTTCAAAAAAATCTCTGTTTGAGATTGAGGTAGACTCCCATCAAATCCCAGAAACTAATTAAGTCATTTAAAGAGAATATTTTCATGAATATGTAGAAATTCAATCTACACTTCCCAAGCCCATCATCAGAACTTGGGAAGATCTTACCAAGAACAAGCACAAAACTGATCTTGGATATGAAAAGGTTGTGTCCTTTAATATTCTATATTATTCAAATCTAACCTAATTTCAGAGTCTTGAATTGATTCGGGATGGCTCATATTCACCTGTTCCTAATCATGCTCATTCATGTTGAGATTTGGTAGCTTAGGAGGTACTCCAAGCCCTAAGGTTCGTTTTTTGGAGGTTAGAGCAACACAAAAGTGATTTGTGGGCTTGGAACCAAAGGTGTGGGATTTTCACCTAAGCTAGTGGGTGTGAAATTTGAGTGATTTGACACATGGAGGTGTTAGAGGACCCTCAGAGGAGAAAGGGGTAGTGAAACTTACTCAAGTATGAGCTCTATAAGTGAAGATAATATTTCTTATATGTGGTTTTTTGGTTTGGAGAAGGAGAGATCAAGTTAGCTTGAGTTAGATAAAACTTCATGATAGTTAGGCAAGCCTACAAGGGAAATTGTTGAAGCCCTTGATGAAATGTATTAATATAAGGTACATCGGATGCTAAAGAGCACATCCCAAGTGTAATAATTAATAAGAAATAATATTTTGTGGAAGCAATAACTAGATAAGGAGAGGATTGAGGTATTGAGGGGTTGTTTTAGAGGTCTTTTGTTGGGTTTCACAGGTCTGAAGAGTAGCATAGGAAAGAAGAGGAAAAAAAGTGCTCATTTGTACAAGGATTGGGTGGTTTCCTCGCTTTTTTTATAGGCCATAAGCCTTTCAGAAATTGTGAGATCATTGCAAGCCTATTATGGGCTAATTGGAGGGGTCGTAAGGCCTAATTCCCATACCAAAACCAAGCTACATGCAACGTAGGTATGAAACATAAAGAAGGAGGAAGGCCATAGTGATAGGAAGGATTGTTGGAGGATATTGAGAGGGCTAATATGAACTATGATCAAGCCTTAACTGCGTGTCAAAATTACAACAGTTGCATCAATTCATATCCAAAGGTATGTTAATTATTTCCAGTTGAATTTGTTGTTGGGTGGATGGGAGTCTAGTTGGACTAGTTATTTGGGAGTTTGTTGTCCATTGTAGTGTTGCATGAAAGTTCCCAAGTTTGAGACATATGTGTAACACCTTGATGTACAAAGATAGATGTTAGTCGCATATTAAAGGAGCTCAAGGTTTGGTTGGCCATGTGCAGTTTGGTATAGCGCATATTCATTGTTAAAGAAGTGACATTTGATGATGATAGGTAGCAATCCTCCTACCCCATGTTAGTGTGTTATGGAGCAGTGTAAGAAGACTATGGTGGTAAGAAAAGTTCCAAAACAGGTTGAGGAGTAGTCATGGGAAGAAGTCTCAAAGCGTTGAGGACTTGAATGGTGAAGGAGAAAATTATGAGCATAAATACCCTATGTGTTGGTTATATATGAACTTATGATTATCTAGATGAAATATTGTAGAGACTTAGCTCGGTGTCCTAAAGGAGTTGGTTCATTGATAGAGGAAGTGCTCTAGAACAGAACCAAAGGAATGGGCCTTGACCTAGGTTTAGTGTTAGTGAGCTAAGGAAATCCCCACACAATTGGCCCTTTCAGCATCAATCCATGGAGCACAAACTGATGTCTAAACCGAAGCAATATGGAGGGATGCAAGAACCAAGTTTTCGCACCCTAAGATGGTTGTGGTGTTGGTTTTATACCTTAAACCCTTCCTTCCCGCATATCGATAAGCCTTTAGGGCTTATCGGTGTACTTTCTCTTTTGCCTCTTAGAACCTTCACGAACGTATATGATCATCCTGCATGAAACCCTAACTGGGGGCTCAGGTACTTACTCCCCTTTGTTACTGTGTTATTGTATTATTTCCTGAATTATCCTAAGTGTTCGCCAATTTTACCATGTAATTAAGATTGTCTTCAGGTAAACATATATCCTTATTTATGTTCATATAATAGATAGAAACATATACATTCACGCATCAAATTAGCATTATAACATAAAATTGGAACTTAACATAACATAATCACATGCAATCCACAGAGGAAAAACACACATTAATTTCATAAATTTCTCTTTATTGATGATCTAGATTTCCAATACAGACTCTATCTGCCCCGTGCACACAGTTGCAGGGGTCCGTGCACTTAGCTGTGGATTTCTACCCTAGGCATCTGCACACTTAGTTGCAGAGCCTCTTCCTATGCTAAGACACTCACTCTTATCTCTTCACACACTCATCAAGAACTTCTACTTAAATAACTTCCTCCCTTAGACTCCTCTAAGACCTCCTTTTTATACAATCCCATGGTCCATAGACTAGGGGCAAATCTCTAAAACTGACACAACCTATCTAGACTAAGGGTGGAAAAGCCTTTTTGAATCTTGATATCTTCACATTGCATGACCACAAAATGCGGAGACTTTACATTTCTTTATACAAACTTTAGGCCTTCTGCACCAAAACCTGGGCTTTTACCCCAAAATTGAACCCCAGGGGACCCGTTCCCAACAGGACCCCAACACAAGCATGGTGACTCACCCTTGATTCACTTAGTTGCCATGGAGATCTTGTTGCGAAGACCTCCTAGCCCGACTCGGACTATTGCAACTTCGACAGTACAATGTGCTACCACTTGCTTCATCTCTTTGACCAGCTACTCCACTGCTCGCCCTACATCATATAACTGAATCTTCTATAGACTATCCAACTTGCCTTCAATTATAGTCGTGATCAAATAGGCCTCATCCAGCAAAGGCCATAAGTGAGCATTCAACACTGCTTCCTTGTGTTGAGATGCATCTACCTGCTCTTTCAAATCCTTGGCCTCTTATAGCTTTTCCAACCTCTGCATGATCGCGACAGTGCACGTCGTCGCTTTAACTTTGTCGTACCGCTGGTATAGCTACCATGCTTTTAATTCCAACCTATACATAGTGGGGTCTTCCTACAGGCCAGTGACCACCTCTAGTGACTACTTGAAGAGTGTCGTGCAGTTATTTACTGTGATCTCTACTACTGCTACGGTGCCTTTCACAACAGACTTATGTTGTTCTATGATTTCTGGCAGAGTCGAAGGCGGGGCCTTCAATTGCAACTTTGTGATTTTGCGGTTCAGTTCCAACTGTACCTTTTCCAATTCTATACGTACGTTGCATACTCAAGTAGTGAGCTTTCGAACCTGCACATCTATTGGCTTAGCCTCAGGAATGTCTAGCTCTAGGACAGATCTACACGCCTCAGCCACGACCTTAGCCATGCGGTCACTCTTGTCTGTAAGTTATTTCGTGAGGTTAATGGCAGAGTCTCACTGTACAACCATCTAGGCATTGTCGATATTCTGCTCACTGATGACCTATAACGTGCGCTATTTGAGGGCGCAAAGTTCTGTGATTAAGCCATCCAGAAAAATGTCGAGCGCCTCACTGGGAAGCGCAACCAAGTTAGGTCGAACCCCCTTGAGGGTGTTGACAATGGGCCTATCAACTTCTATCTCTGTAGTCAGTGCTCCATATGGCAGCACTATTGCTCCGAGATCTCGTCTGCATAGCATCCCTGTGGATTCAGAGGCGCCTGGCACCAAACTTGTTGACACCGCACTGGTCTGTACCTGTGATGCGTTGATCTGCAGCTCATGGAGACCCATCTGGATAGAAACCAAAGCCTGTTGCTGTTGTTCTTAGAACTACTACAACAGTTCCATGGTAGCATCTCTCACCATATCAAGGATGTCATTCAAGTCCCCCTTCGTTAGGGTGATCGGGTCGAGAGACATCTTGCTAGCCTTGGATTTCTTCTGCGGCCTTACCTTCTCTGGATCTTTGGTGCACTTGGTGCAAAACGGAGTCGTCTCTAGGTCCACTCTTCCTTGCTCCATCTGTTCATCCTCTTCTTCTAGCTCCAGGGAAGGAGAATTCTGACTATGTTCAGAGCTGCACTCCTCTTCCTCTGTTTGCCCATCCATCTGCTTCATTGTAGTGTTCTCTACCTTAGTGTTATCCTTAGTCTCCTTTCTACTGGCCAGCAGTCCAGGACCACTGCAATCGTGTCATCTGTGCCCAAGTGTGGCGGGTAATTCCACTTCTATTCAGAGTTCCTTCATGCACGTATTGGGACATGGTGGAAGTCGGCCTTGAATTCCACATACTCTTGCATCTTATTAAAATTTATTGGTGACAACCGTGGCTTGTGATTGATAGCCATATGGATGTTCATCTCCATCAAGATCTAGAAGATCTTGTTGTCCTTGATCTGCTGAGGATCCTTCATAGCCCATAGTGAAGTGAAATTCGCTGCTTCCGGTAGGTCTGGCGCGACCAGTGGAAATGGGTTATCCTCGAGTAGCTCCCACGTAATCAACACTATTGACATCAGTAGTGATGCATAGTGGAATGTCTTATTATGATCTTTTGGTTCACGGAAGTTCGTGAGGAACTCACCTTAGAGGTAGCACACCCAGTTAAAATGTACACCCTCCATGTGGTGGGTTGCCAAGGCTATCACTGGTGCCGACACTTCATCTGCGCGACACTTCCTCATGACCTTTCCTGTCAAAATTTGCATCAACACTTTGACCGCAAGGTCATAGATACTCATGATGGCATAGCCACGTAGCTTCTTTACGAGCTTGAATCTTTCATTCATCGCCTTAGCAAGGGCATGCTCGTCGGCCTTTCAACCAAACGCCATGGCTAGATTTTCTCTGGAGTGCGGCAGTCATTTGACACTATGGATCAGCACGTCAGTGATGGGTATCAACTCTTCCAGCCATAGATGCCCATCATGCACCAAGCACAACAGTTTCTTGATCATAATCATCATGATGGGCACACGGTTGTAATGCATGACCCACAATAGGTTTAGTAGGCCTCCCTTGTCCATGCCTCTCAGTCACATCCTTAGCTCCAAAGCGGTCACTCCATTGTTTTTGTGGAAGATATGGTGCATAAGTTCGTTCATTGCTAAATGAGGGAAACACTCCATGTCAGTTGAATCCTAATCTTCCAATTTTAAAAGGGGAACATGCCCCAAGAATGATCCCTCAAAGACAATTTTTTCTACTAGTAAAGGTGTGTGTAGGGTGACCTTGCTCTAATTAATATCCTTCGGTACCTTCATTTTACCCTTGCATAGAGGAATGTACTTAGGTAGCTTAGAAATGGGATGAGACCCCTCAACCTAAACATCCTCGATTTCCATCGCAATATCCTCATCATCCATGGGAATTTATTTGACCTCTTCTATCAGATCTATGTCAATCACCTTCCTCTTTTCTTACACAGTGGGATTATCCTTCTATGGGTTCTTTCTAGGTGATGCACGCACTGGCTACAGTGTCATGGCCTACTTCCCTTTATTTTTCTTTGGACCCTCCTTAGTTGGGGTAGGCCTCGACTTGGGCAACCGTGGTGACTTAGGTACCTCAATTGGTACTTACGCAGTTACAACCTCCAAGGAAGCTCCCTTAGCTGCCATGGCTACCCCAAGAACAACTCCTTTAGCTCTCATTGCTTCCCAAACATTTAAAATCTTAGCCGACATCGACATGATGCTATGCAGCAACTCTTGTGTCTCCTTTGGTAACTTCTCAAACACTGAACTTGCTATCAAAACTTCAAAGTTTTCATGGTTCACGTGCGCTTGAGATCTCAACACCTCAGTTCTGAAACCAAGTGTTTTCTGCTAGGGAACCCTTTACAATCTATAGGCATTTTCAAATTCAAATCCGATTATTCCCCCCACAATCAATTAATTAATGTTGCATTGGAAAAATATTTTCAAAGATATGGTCCATAAATTGCGACTTAAATGTCGTGCCCCCACTCCATTTGACCATTTTTTCATCGTTGAATCATGAGCAGTGACTTTAATGGTCACTTTCCAGGTATCATGCGTGGTTTTCCCTTTGGTAGCTCAACTCCCTCTGCACTTTGGTTGGCTCTGTGACATTTCATCGTTCTGCGTAGTTCCCCATGTTAGCACAGTTCTAGGCTAAGTCATGAGTAGGTTTTTTAATTTGTTAGGATTAATTTTGTAAATTTCAAAAAAAATTCATGCACTACTGGAATTTTCGATAACATTTGATTCTATCGTTCAGAAAATCTCCCCTATTTTTCGGACGATCTTTTGACTATTGTTTTATTTTTTATTTTTTATTTTTTTCCAATGCTACTATAATTTCTGGTAGCGTCTCCCATTTTTTTAAATAAAACCGAAAACGCAACTGTTTTTGATTGTGCAAGTGTCATAATGGCAGAATACCTAATCAAAATAATGAGATTTTGTGATTGGATAGGTCACAAACTTCAAGTAAATTCAAGTGGTAGTGGTTAATCATTTTGGTTGATAGTGTTTGCTAGGTGTCAGTCACATCTATAGCCAGTTGTTTCCTACCCCACCCATTTTAAATAACTCGTGTTTCCAAAATTTAAATCGTGTCTGTAGTGTCAGTCTCAGGAATTTGTTTGAATTCCGATGGCCATTCTTTCTATTCCATGTAATACGCTACCGGAATTTCCTGCGAGTCCGATTGAAAGTAGGAAAATTGAAAAATTTTCAAAAAATCTCATACAAACACCTGTATCAGATCATCTTGACTCTCCAAAGAAACTTGACTTCCTCATGACTACTACATGTTGTCTTTTATGACATGAAATCTTATGTAATAATGAAGGATTATATGCATAGGAGATTGAACCATAACTTCATCTCAAATATTTGAAAATGGAGGAAATTTCACCATTTCAAATTTCTGAAGTGCAGCCAAGGGGACATTAATTGAGGAGGTTAAGAACACATCCCAGATTTTTAGGCAGCCTAATTCAATTTAATTGCAATAGTTGTTGGGTAAGCTTTCACACTTTGACACCTATTCTTCATAATCAGCAAGCAGATATTCTATGGCACCAAAGTCTAGGAAAGGTGGAAAGCTTAAGAGAATTGAACCCCAAGGAGTTGAGCTAGTTGATGCTAATCTGAAGCTTAGAATGATGTTTATTTAGGCATGCTGGTATCCACTTTACACAAGGTTAGGAAAATCACATCAAGGTGTAGCCCGAGAGTTTTCTCAAACTTTGAATGGATAGGAAGCTACCATTTTTCGTTTTCAGATGCAGGTTTTAGAACTGTCAATTACAGAGGGTTTTATCCTTCCCCGGGAAGGAGAAAAGTGGCTTAAAGGATAGATCATTACAGGAGGAGATCTCAATGCTTTTATTAGAGATGAACACAGAGATATTAACTGGGACAAAGGAATTCCTAGCAATTATCTAAAGAAAGAATGGGAAGAAACAATTAAACTGGTTAATATTTTCCTCACTTGTGAGAGAAGATGTACAATAGTTTTTCTTTACCATATGAGGTTTCTTTCTCATTTTGTAGGTATGATGACTCTTAATCTTCCTTATTTCATATTGAATAGCCTGACCAAAATGGTAGCCAGGATTCAAACACATCAGGAAGCATCAGAGTACAACCTGTATCATCAGGCAATTATCAAGGTTCTGGTTGAAGAAGAACTAAAAAAGAGAAACCAAACCTGGGACCATTTCTTGTTTTACAGGGCAGGCCAACCTGCACCAAAACCCCAAGAAATTTCTCAATCTTCTTCAACATGGGTTCAGACAAAGAGGACATCAACTGCATCAGTTGAAGGAAGCTCCAAAAGAAAGACAAAGAGGGAAAGTGTGAGTAGAGGTGCCAAAAGCAGCAAAGAGAAACCCTTAGTTGCTAAATCTGAAAAGAGAAAGGAGAAAGGTGAAAGCTCTTCTGCCCAGAAAACAAAAAGCTCAAAAATGGTTCCTCCTGTTAGACCTTTTCCTAAGGTTTACATAAGAACTCAGAGAAGAAAACTTGCAGCTGAAGAGAAATCTAAAGCACAGGTGTTTCCTGAAATTCCGGAAGCACATGAACAACAACAAGAAAACTAGCCTCTTGATTCTGATGAGGAAACACTAAAGGAAGAAGGGTATACAAGAACCAGTATGAACAAGAAATAAGAGCTAAAACTAGTTGCTGGAACTAGGAGGAGACAAACTAAGGAAAAGAACAAATACAAGCTAATACCAAAGGCCCTAAATAATCCTACTTTACTCACTGATGTAATAGTTATAGAAGAACATCCAATCGAGCTGCAAACTGAGGATCCTTCAATTAAAGAAATCAGAAGATCCTCGAAGAAGGAAAGAGATAAAAATCCCATGGACTAGCCATGAGAGCCTTCGAAAAGAGGAAAGATCGAAAAAGAAGCAGAAAAGAAAGAGACCATCATCAAAGGAGAAACAACCAAAATCACAAGGTCTAAATCTACTAGAATTAAAACAAATTTGGATAATCTTGTAGAGGCTACAGCTCACATGGAATGAAATGTATTTTAAAAGAATTTTCGTTAACATTTTGAAGTGGAAACGTTATCCTTCCAAAAATGTCGAAAGTGTTTCTAGTTTTCTCACTATTACAGGTATCACCGGAATTTCCGATAGCACCTGTCTCAATAGACATATAGCACTGTCAGCTAAAAACCTATGGCCCAGTTTTGGAAAGATATCAACCCATAACAATATGGATAAGAAAGATGATGAATATGAGATAGTTATGTGGTTGTTGAAGGTTATATTTAGTGGAGCCATATGGTCATTCAATAGTCAAGACCATAAAGAGAAAATTGAGCAGCAAAATGGGTAGCCAGTCAGTTTTTCCAATAGCAAAGTGTCATTCTTCCTCTTCTTCTCATCTACACCTGTTATTTCTATTTGAATTTGATGTGAGAAGTTTTTTAATATCTAAAAGACACCCATGTAATAAGGAAATAGTGGAACCACCAATTTAGGAGAGTTGGTGTTGGTGCCTCTCTCCCTATATATATCTTTTGTAAATATCATTTCAGGGTTGGATTTTGGTTTACCTGAAGACTCATCTTAATAACATAGTTTTTTTTGCACATCATGCTAGAGGATTTTGTGATTCAAGTTATATCTAATGTGTGGTTTTTCTATCTCCTATTTTCATTTTTTTAAATTATAAATTGCAGTAGCTAGTAGAGTATGAGTGAGAATCATTAAGAGGATCTGATGATGACTTATCTACCATCCCATTTTCTATAAATTATAATATATGTTCAAGTAAAACTTGTTAGTGAAGGTCTCACAAAGGATTTCTGAGATACTTTATACATGTTTTTACTTTCTAACTGTTGTCTCACTTGTCAAGTCTGTTTTAATCTTTTAAATGATAAATTACAACAACTAGTATAGTAAGAGTGAGAAATCATTAAGAGGATCTAATGATGACTTATCTACTATCCAGTTTTCTGTAAATCATAATATCATTTTAAGTAGAAATTGTTAGTGATGGTTTCACAAAGGATTTGTGAAATACTTTATATATTTTCTTACTTTCTAAACTGTTATCCTCCTTGTCAAAAAAATAGATATTGTGACAAGGCTTTATGTAGTTGAAGTGATAGTCTTAAGATACTCAGTTTCTTAGGATAATTATCAGCTACATGTTCTCTTTAACCTGCTCCCCTATACTACTCACTTAACCATACAATTTATGCTTACCAAAACTTGCCAAATGAATGAAAGTTAATGAGGAACACCATCATTTCAAAATTGATTTAGAAAGTCATCCCACCACTCAAAAAACCCTTTTAAATTTTGAAATGAAACCATGATGTGTAAGGCTTACTCCTTTGCAGTTTAAGAGTAACTCCTTATGCTAACACCTGATCGTGTAGCTCTTCGACTCGGGCAATGTAGTTTATAGTCCCGCGCTTCCTTTCAGCTGCTTGGAGCACTAAGACTGTGCTTCCATCATATAGTCACCTAGCTGGATCACCGATGTATGGCTTCAATCAACTACCATTCACCATCCATGGGAAGGGTTCTTCATTCAATTTGACAAGCTGAACTACTCCACCATCGGTCGTCTCCTTGATGACATTCCACCCTAGCTATTTCATCCTAAATTTCCCTAGAAATTTATCAATTTTTTTGTCATATGACAAGACCAGATCATTTGTCGATCGTGCAATGCCTTTTTGCGCTCCCTTTGAACTTGTTGATGAAATCTAGCTAGAAATCAATCCTCATCATGCTTTGCTAGTTGTGTGAACCTCTCTTCCAGGGCTCTGTGATCAATCATTCCTGTGAGTGTCACTATGCATAGACTAGGTACAATATATTCCATTGGCATCATAGCTTCTATGCCATACATGAGTCTCAAAGGCGTTTGTCTAGTTAGATTCTTGCAAGTTGTTCTGTAGGCCCATAGCACCGTAGGTATGCGCACATCCTAGTCATTTCTCTGAGCATTGTATAACTTCGTAACTGTGCTCTCCAGTATCTTATTGAACACTTCAACCATCCCATTAGCCTTCAAATGATAAGGTGTACTTTTCTAATGATAAACTTGAAATTCATCTGTCAACGCGTTGATCGTTTCATTAAGAAAGTACATACCGTGATCGCTCATCAAGATATTTGGACACTCGAATCTCATCAGGACATACTCAAAAATAAATTTTGCTGCTGTTGCACCTATGCAGTCCTTCACAAGCTATGCTTTCACCCATTTGGTCAAATGCTTAGTTGCGATGATGATGTACCTCGCACCTATCTTCTTTCCTTAAGGTTGAATTGGTCCCACAAAGTTGATTGCCTATTTTTTGAATGGTTGTAACGTCACCTACAACCTCATAGGAAAATCATCCCTCCGTGATGGCCTACCAGTTCTTTGACATCCATCACATCCCCTACAGTATGCTTTCAAATTATTATGCACAGTTGGCCACCACAACCCAGCGCGTAGAATTTTTTGTGTTGTCGCTTTCCCTGCATAATTTCCCTTTGCAGATCCTCCATGACCCTGAGCAAGGATGCTGCTTCATTCAAAGTTAGGCACATAACGTCGAAATATTTCATCTGACACCATTTTGTACACGTGCCCTGCAATGATAGAAAAGTCTATCGTGTGGACTACCAATTCCTTCTTCTCTTGGCTTGTATAACATTCCCGAGCTGATCCTATCATCAGGAAGTGGATAATATCTTCAAAGTGATTATTTGCGATGCACATTGCAAAGAGCTGGCCATCAGGCAGTCCTTCCTCTAAATTAATACGTTCCTCTCCAGTTTCAATGCACGACAGATGATCAAGTCCTGAATTCTCGTCCTGATTTCACAATAACCTCAAAGTCATACACCTGGAACAACAACAACCACCTACATATCTGCCCCCAAACACAAGATTGTTAATGAGGTACTTCAATGCAGAATGATCTATATACATATTAAAGTGTCCACCCACCAAATAGTGCCTAAAATTCTGGAGCACATACACCATAGCTATTCCTTTTCACTTTACCGTGGAATAAGTTTTCTCTGCTTTAGAAATATTCCTACTTGCGAATGCTATAGGATGATCAAGTTCTCCCTCACCAGCCTGTGTCGGTACGGCCCCAAGCGCAATACATGATGCATCCATGTGCACATGAAATTCCTTCTCCTAATCTGGGAAGACTATGATCGACGCGATGACCATTTTCTCTTTCAGCACATCCAAGCTCTTCTGACATTCATCATTCCAATGGAATGTAGCATCCTTTTTCAACAATTTCTCCATAGGTGTGGTGATTTGGGCATAGCTCTTAATGAACTTCCTATAGTATCTAGTATGTTGTAGAGTTGAGTGCAGTTGTTTCACACTCCTCAACGCCTTCAATTTGATTATCAACGCAATCTTCGTGGGGTCTACCATTAATCCTTTTCTTCGTACCACATGACCCAAAAATATCCCAAAAGGGACACAAAACAGACATTTCTTCAGATTGAGCATGATCTAGTATCTCCTACATGTATCTAGCATCAAGCGCAAATTTACCACATGGTGCTTGACCAATCCAAACACTGTCCAATCGTCAAAGTATACCACTAGAAATTTGTGAATGAAGTCTTTGAATTTCATAATGACTATGCGCAAAAAGATCATTGGCGCATTCTTCAGCCCAAAAGGAATAACAGTGTATTGAAAACATCCCTACTTAGTCATGAAGGTCGTCTTGCTTCTATCCTTAGGCACTATTTTGATCTGATGGTACCCATAGAACCGATTAGTGAAGGAGTATGCTTCTTGGCTGCTTACATTATCCATGACCTCCTCGATGAACAGGGTCGGGAAGGGATCATGCACACAAGTGTCATTGAATTTCCTAAGATCTATGCATATCTTTATTTCTCCATTCTATTTATTTTCTTGAACCACCATTGGGCTTACCCAATCAGATTCTTCCACTGGTTTCATAATACCCACCACGAGCATCTTATTTAACTCAACACGAACCCTTTCCTTATACTTCGAGTTGAGACAATATGATCTTTGCTTCACAATTTTCAATTCCAGCTTTAGGGTGAGCTTCATGACAACTAGGTCTCCTATTATCCCTTTCAAATCAAGAAACTTCATCCGGAATAAGTCTTTATATTTGCGGAGCAGTTCGGGGACCTTATCCTCTGTCGCGTCATCTCAATAGTCCCCAATGTTTGCAAACTTTGGCTTTTCCAATGTGCCAATTTTCACTTGCGTGGTCTTCAATGGCTCAATCATGTTTGGGTTCTCTAGCTATGGTCCTTCAACTCAGCGGTGACCTTCAGTATCTGGGATATTTACCTTTCTTGGGTCTTCATCTTCTTCTTCCGTTGTTACATTGTAACATTCCAGCAAGTGGCTCAGTAGGGTGGTCCAATCCGGTTGAATCAGGTCTAGAGGATCTTGTGGTACCCTAGAGATGGTTGTCTTAACCTCTTGCAATGCTTCATCGATGGACTCACATCCGTCCTCAAAACTGAATCTTATCAGAAATCATTGGCATAAATCATTCCATTCTTTAGGGCCATGACTGGGTTTTGTCTCCAAGTAGTAATTCATTGGTATAACCTCCAAGGTGTGACAAAATAGATGCACCCACTTTGGCTGAGGCCTCACTTCATATACCTCAGTCCATTTGGCCAAATGATCTTGTGGATCATTCCTCCTATCATACTTTTTTGTTAGTCATCCCTTCGGGTGGCCAAAGTGTATTGTCATCATCTTCCTATATTCGCACCAATCATCAGAACTACCCCTGTGCATACCCCATCATCTTGCAGGTGTAGCGCATAGAACCTAATCGAATGCCTGGAAGTGATGCTTCTCGGGCAGTTACCTTTTGCAATGCATTCAAAAAGCGATCAACGCCAGTTATCCCATCATAGTGAGGTAGATTCATTACCTCTGATGATACGCAACGCAACGACTTGGTCATCATATTACAACGCAACATAGATACTTCATGTAGCCAGTTCTACCAGTGTTGTAGTTCTTCGCCTGAATCTGATGTGGAGGAGCTCTCACGGTCCCATGCAATACGTCCATCTGCTGTTGGATTTACCCAATCCTAGTCTCGCATCGTTATCTTGTAAATCTGGTCCAAATCGTCATCACTTTCATAATTGCAGACTTGTTCTGTATAGCGTGGTATTTCTACAGGATCTAGTGGCACCACTACGTGGAGTGATTTATTTTCTAATATCATCTTTCTCTTCTTCAAGTTAATTACCCCATTCATGTTAGTGGCCCAATCGATCCCAAGGAGTGCAAGGTAGGGATTGGTGTCATCCACAATCTCTATTACTTCAAAATCCTCCAATGCGCTTGCGCTTTTGATGTCAATTGTTACCCCCTGCATCCTTCCCATTGGGATTATTTTTTATTGATTCACCATATTTAACTACATCGAAGAGCACTGGAGCATAGGCCTCCCCATTCTTTCTGCGCCATGTTTATTTTGGCAAAACATTTGCGTCGGACCCCAGATCCAAGATAACTTGGTCCATTTTGTACTCCCATATCTATGCGGTGAGTCTCGTCTCACGTCCCGTCCTCACCTTATGCTTACCAAGATTTCTGACTATGCGTGGTTCACCAGTAGTTCCATCCTTCCCACCACATCAATTGATCAGACCCTGTAGTCCCTTGACAACCTTATTATCATGGAGTAGTTTCATGTAGGTCTCTAAGAGCATGGTAATCATGGATGGGTCCATTTCTTCAACGGGTTTCTCATGACTTCCTCAATTAGAGGCCTCAGCGAAGCTTTTCTTTGCTCCTATAAATGTTTCTTTTGTGCACTCCAGATCAAACCCAGTATATGTATATGTATATGTATATGTATATGTATATGTATATGTATATGTATATGGATATGTATATATATATATATATATATATATATATATATATATATATCTATATATATATATATATATATATATATATATATATATATATATATATATATATATATATATATATAATAGCCCAGGGTTCTGTGCATCGTCGACGCTGATTCGTCGATCCGATCATCGGTGATCGACAGATCCAGATCCTGATATCGCATATCTTTCTACCTCCGATCTGATTGATTGGATCAGTAGATCAAAGTTTCCTCCAGCTTCGCATAAAATCTAGCCTTTGCATTTTTCCGACACGATTTCCCTTTTTAAGGCTTTTTTTACCATTTTGAGGGGTTTTCGACTCTTTTTCCAAAGAAACTGGGCATGTTCTACATGCGATAACTTTTGCATCCTAAGTCCATTTTAGCACATTCAAGTTGCAGTAGATTCAGAAGGAAAATATCTCTGCAATGGGGCTATTTCTAGGAACTTCCTTGGAATTTCATTTTTCCTCTGTGAGGACAACTTAGACTTAGGAGTATATCCAAAATCCATTTTGGATCACACCTTCCAACTAAAAGAACTTTTAGTCTCCCAAAGACTGATATATTGATCTGAATAGTAAATGGGAGTGACTCAACCTCTACTTTTAGCCTCCACCTACACTTGCCTTGCATAGTGGTGGGTTCCAGTATTCCAGCAATAATGCTGCAACTCCTGGGACTCCCTTGTTTACTTTTATCAACCCGGTAGTTCGTAACAAACTTGGAAGCGACGGTGTTGTATGCACAAGTACTAGCTCTTGCTACAGCTGTCACTTGGTCAGCTGGCACAAGTCTGCTAGGGGCTTAAGCCAACTTCTATGAGATCTTAGAGGAAGCTTTTTAACTGATGGATGGAAGCTAACTCAAAGGAAACTGATCTACTTGCACAAAGAAACTGAAAGCCAAAAAGTAACATAAACGCTAGCAAACCCTAATTCTACCAGCTAGTCCTATTGATGCAAAGGGGAGGATGCAAACTATTGAAAAAGATTCCATTACTTCTACAAAGGTAAAATGCACATGCCTATGCTATCTCTATCTGAAGAACACATCTTTTTGTATTTTTGGTTAAGTTATCAGAATTATCATACATGTGCTTTTAACTGTCTTTTCACTGTGCAGGGGTGGATCAAGAGAGGGAAATTCTTGGAAAGGGTTGGGAAGGCGCAGAGAAGGTCTAAGGAGTCCCTAAAACCCTTCCTGAGAGTTTCACAAAGTTTGGCTACCCAACAACGTCACTTGTGAGCTTCTACAGGAAGTCTGCAGGGGTTCTACAGGATGTTTCAGGGATTTCTACAGGATGTTCAGAAATTTCTACAGGATGTTCTAAAGTTGGATTTTAAAGGATGGGTGAGTGAAAGAGGATGCATGAATGGATAGAGAGGTAGCGTAGGGGTCATAGATGGCCCAGTGACTAACGTATGAAGTGATGAGAAGGTGTGGATAGTTCACTTGGCTTAAAGGAGGCTAAGGTCAAGGAAGAGCAGGAAGGTAGGGTTATGTGGACAGAAGAGTAGTTGTGAGATGAAGAAGCTAACTAGGAGATGGAGCAGCTGGCCTGAACGAAGCTTAGGTGGATGAGAGAAAGATGGATATGCCCTGCACGGTGTGTACTTAACTGAATCGACCAAATCCTCCATACAATCAAAATCTTAGCTAATCTATCCTAACTGTCAACGAAACAAATGAGCAACAGCTTTATTTCCAAAGAGTACCATGTACAGCACTTAATCAAAGAAACATCTAAAAAGGTCTGAACACATGACTAACTTCTACGAATAAAAACATTACACCAATGATTGCATGGTCAAGAAAACTATTTTTTTGTTGAGCAGCACTCGTTCTACAATTCTAGCCCCTGATCCAATAAGGGAGAGGGGAAACTGAGAGTGCAGGAAACCCTTTTCTGGAGCTTTTATCAATTCTTATCTTATCAATCTATTATACACTTCTGAAGCAATTCTATTCCTCAACAATGACCTACTTAACCAACACAACTAAATCTTGCTCAACAAACCACGTTTCAAATGCATAAAAGGAAAATCACAGTGTTGAAAGGAAAGATAACAATACAAAGAAGGAGGCCCTAGGCTCTTAGGTTGGGCCCAACCCCGAGAGCTATGTCTCCAATAGAAAACTTAGAGCTGATATCAAATCTGACTGCTTCCCATTATCAAAAAATATTCATTAGTCAAGAGTTATGCCAACAATGGCTACAAAAGAACAAAATAGAGCTAGCAGCACTGTAGTGTAGAATGTGCAAGAGTTTTCCCAAAAGTCCTTTTCAAAGGCTAAGGCCTTAACATTTATACACTACGAGGCCCTAGCTAGCCTCCAAAATCTATGGGACTTGGTTGCCCAAACTGTGAGTGAACAGCTCCTTCCAAGAAATATGTTTGGCTGCCTTCTAGATCCCGTTTTGGTGGCCTTTGGAGCTCAGAGTTGGGGGTGAAGATCCCAAGGGAGGCTATTTAATGCCATAGACAATGCCCCTACGAATCCTCAACCCAAGCTTGGCTGTCTCCTAGCCCATGTCTGCTCGGTTTTGCTCCAACATGTGTCAAAAAATCCTAAAATGAGCACGTGTTAGCCACCTAGGAATAGTGACTACCCTTATTCGTACAAATGACATAAACATACTAAAAAATAATGCATAATTTATGAAAAATGAAGGATTGAACAAGGGTAGTTAGGCCAAATGAGCCCAAAATATTACCAAATTTGGCACTCATCATCACCCCCCTGCTAAAATGATTGCTCATCCCTGAGCAACTAATCTAGCTCCTCGTCCTTCATTGCTTTAACTGCCACTCTCACATCCCAGGCTTCTGAAGTAGTATCCTCCTCACTGTCATGGAACCCGGCCTTCTTTTCCACCTCCTCCCATTGCTTATGCTCTTCTTTTTCTTTGTTTCCTTCTACCAATCCCAAAACCAAAGGTGGGCTTAGCTTGAGGCCGATCCAGCTGGCCTGGAAGTTCTGCATGGACTTCTTGTAGAGAGGTACCCATACTAGGCCCTCCCTCATTCTAGTTGGAGTGTGATACTCCCTGATTTTGAGGCTGTGGGACAATGTGTTCCACCTTCAAGTGTAAGCATGGACACAATTGTCCCCTAATAATTGCTCCATATCCTCGAAATGTGCTATAGCCTGAGCCTCCTGATCCATGTATTTTAGTAAAGCCTAAGGGTTGGTTGTTAGGTGTTGGTGGGCAGATATCAATGCAGTGGGGTCCCCTGGCTCTGCTCTGATTAACAGTGGTTCATGTAACTCTCGGTTCATAACATCTTTGAGCTCTGTCACTCTCTTTTCTTCATGGTTTAACCATGAGGTAAATTCCATCAGCTGCATATCTCCCACAACTGTGTTGGGATCCCATGAACTTACCTTAGGAAGGGCAAAATTGTGGAGGTAGAACTCTGATAGCTTGGCCTTGTCCTCTGTGGAGCTGTTGTTGCATAAATCTGTGAACTACTGGGGGTTTTGGATCTGGGAGATACCCCTCTGTGCTAATGCATTAATCTAGAATTGTAGCCACTGGTCCCGTAGGTATAGGCCATAAGATTTGGCCGGCTGCCTACATTGTAGAGCATCCATAGCCCAACTGGCAATGCAGGCCAGTTGTGCCTCTTTTTCTTGCAACTGCTGTTTGAGAGCTTGTATCTCGATGTTTGCTTGCAATTCCCTTTCCTGTAGATGTTGGTTTAGTTCCTCAAGACCAGCTTGCATTCCTTCTTTGCCTTGAGGTTTTGTTGTATTGTCCTCTAATGTTGTGCCCCTTTCTTTCCTCTGTTCCTGTAGCTGCAGTTTGAGCTTCTCATTCTCTTCTTGTAGAAATACTCGCTGGCAGTTTCCCATGTGTTTGGCCATAGCTAATTCCCTTCTGGCCTCCTTGAGTTGTTCCTCCAAGGGGCCTATATCTGCTACTCCTTTAGATTTTGCTATCCTCATCCATGTGTGGGTCCTCACTCATTCTTCCTCTAGCGCAAAGAAAAGTGGCACTCTGAATTTTTGTGGAATAATTTTCCCAGCCTCCAAAACATTATAATAAGAGCTCAAGATGGGCTGGGGGCTAGGCTCCATAATGTGTTCTACCTCTTCTTCACTTTATGGTGATGTACCTGCCTCCCCTTCCATTCTTTCGGTCTCCTTGAGTCTGGCTAAAGTTTCCTGTAGAACTGCTTCAACATCCTATAGAAGGGTTTTTGAAGCTGACCTTTCCATTCTCTCCCTCCAAGTAGTTGTCTTGGGGCTACCCCGCTCATAAGTGACTGATACTTTGGAGGGGGACTTCTCCTTTAGCGAGGTAGGGGTGTCTTCGATGGTAATTGGGTCTTTAGATGGAGGTTGGGGCCTGCCGGTTTTAATTCTTACACTTCTCCTCGCTTTGAAATACAGAGGAGTCTCCCTTTTGCATTAATCCTTTGGCTTGGGAGAGGTACTTAGGGTGGCCAGCATAGTTGCTGCCTCCCGAGCAAGAATTTCGGCCGTCTTCTCCTTCTGTGTTCTTTTCTCAGGACTTCCTGTAGAAAGCCCTGTAGGGGCTGGTTTCTGGCTTCCTGCAGAAGCCGTTTTCAATTTTCCTGTAGAAACAGATGGCACCGTTTTAGCCTGCTTCGCTGAGGGTGCTTTTTCTTTCAATTTTGTTGAGGCTGCCTTAAAGTTTCCCTCACTGACATGGACTTTTTCAGTCCTTTCCACCATGCTCTGTAGTCGTTTCTCCCTGGGTGTTAATGCGGTTTTGTCACCCTCTGTTTTGGCAGCTTGTCTTTTCTCTTGTTTTCCCTTGTGCTCTTTCTTTGGTGCTTTGGCCATGATTTCTTGGCCTTTCTCTTTCTTATTTGTTTGAATTGGTTCCTTCTCCTCGCTGTTGGAGGAGGTCAGCTCCTCAGCCAGCACTCGGATGTCAGCATCCTTAGTAAAATTTCGAAAGGTCTCCTAGGAGAGAGGGACGGTGTACATGTGGAGTGCATCTTCCACCAGGAGCTTAATGAGCCCATGATGGGCTATCTGGTCTGGCGTCCCCTCTCTCAATTTAGTGGCACACTCAGTCATGGACTGCAGGAGGAAGTAAGGAATGCTCAACTTTTTCTCTGAGGGTAGGTCCATTTGGTGCCTAAGTTCTGTGAGCAGCCGAAAATGGTATCCATACACGATGCTGAATCGCCCCTCGCACGTGATATACTTCATAATTTGGAGGCTGACCTCACTCCAAAATGGCTGTAGGCTGGTTCTTCGAACTCCATTCTTGTCTTCTGAGAATTGCTCCTCTGGCAAAAAGAACTCCTTCTTAGCCTTCTGGCCCAGTTTTCTCTCCTCCTTATCCCAAGGTACCCCCATCGGTAGATCAGTGACCCTGCTAATGAACTATGGGGTGAGTCTGAGGGTCAAACCTCCGAAGTTGACCACATCCAACATTTTTGACTTGGGCTGCAAGGATCGCAGGAATTCTTCTGCAACCTCGTCATCGTGACCTTGAAGCTTGTCACAGAATGACATCCACCGTGCACGAGAAAACGGATCTACCACCTCAGGGGTTTACCGTAGCTTCTTTGAGTCTGTAGGCTCTTTCCTGATGAACCCACCTGGCATGGTAAAAGCTTGCTGTGTTGGCCGGAGCTGGCTGGCGCGTATAAAATGATGGGTCTTTGGGATTTCCTTAGACAGAGCGCAGAGTTACGCCTCTATCATGCACATAGTTTACACATTCACGAATGTCTACAGGTGAGCCTTGACAGTGGCTCAATTATGAACCAAACCCTGTAGAAAATACTGCATACACACTACGACGACAATTCTCATGCAGAAATAAGAAGACGCTTGCAACTTCATGCTCAGACTGTAATTTACGGTTTTCTACCCCTTTAATACGTCGGCTTCACCACCTTTCGAACCAATTGCATGAGAGGACTATGTTCAGGCTTACCTCATTCCAGACTTTCCACCTTTGACGTGAACAATTTAATTTCCTCTGTAACGTTGACCTTCCTGTAGTGCAGCTTCCTGTAGAAGTCGTGCACGGGTTCTGGGGAGCGCTTCAGTGGTTCTGGGCCTTCGATGCATCAATAGGACGTTTGAACAGGCCGAGAAATCGGAGTAATAGCCTTCAAGAAATTGTGGATGTGTACTCGGCTACAAAGCGGTTGGGAATAAATGAGTGTAGTGCGCCATATGCGATCTAGCCGGTAGATTTGAATCTCTACGGAACTCATGGTGCAAGGGTGAGCTGTCCCCGTTGGCCCATTGACCGACATCACCTGCTATCATTCCACTGTATGTCTTCCTGACCGCCGAATCATTCCCTACATATCTACCGCCACCACTCTTGTTTATATCGCCGCTTCTCTCCGACTGGACTCTTCCCACGTGTCCATTTCCTGACTCGTCGACACACCCAAGGCTTTTCGGATTGGACGAGGCCGTCGGGCTAGTTGTGGTGGCTAGTTGAATGGCTACCCGACTTGCTCAACCCATTCATTTTCATATTTACACACATTTTAGAGCATTTTTCATGTAATTTGACGAAACAGGGTGAGGCACTTACCTATGTGGCCATGGACGTTTTCTCATGCTTCAGGATGAGGGTGACGGATCCGCTTGCTGCCGCTTCAGGCACGGGAGCTCCTTTTCACTGACTGCTACTGGTTACGAGACCGGTTGCCTAGATGTGGATGGTGCATGCACCAGCTCATGGGTTTCAGGTATCTTCATGGTGTGTGCTTTAGCCGGATCAACTGCTACAGGATTCCTGTAGGACATCCTGTAGCCGTTTCTCCTCCTAGGGTGCATGTCGCAATGGTGGAGTCACGTTCACGGTTGCAGGGTCCTCGGATTACCTTGACGGGTAGCACATTGGCCTCTACATTCTTTATTTTCCATTTGAAAATGATTTCTTCTGAGAATCCAACGTTCTGGTTTGACTGTGTAGGTGTTTCAATTGTATGGCAGCAATGGTGGTGGAAGGAGGCGAAAACAGTGGGTGATGGATAAAAACATTGGTTGCATGCCTCCTTATTGGACTTCGGGCTTCAAATTCTTCTACACAGTCGGTCCTGGCCCGTCCCAAGATTCTACAGGAAGTTTCCTGTAGAAATACAGAACTTCTTGTAGAAAGTCCTGTAGCTTCCTGTAGGAGGCTAAACGATGACCAGATCGTGCCCAAACCTTGGAACAGATGAGTTTCTTTGGAGGGAGTGCTCGTGAGGTCACCTGGTAGCATGGTAGGGACCCTTATCCTTGAGTTGAGAGGCCTCCTCTTCTGCATGGAATACCTGCAACCTGCATTAATTTCCAAAGCTTGAGTCTATTTTTCTGTGTCTACCTCTTTTTTCTTTTTCTTTGTTTTTTCTTTTTTGAGGAGACAGCAGGGGCGCCTCAGTGAGGTTTTCACCCCTAATATCTGCCTTGGGTGCCTCAAAAAGTTTTTCACCCAAGGATCTTTTTATTATGATTTTTTTTTTTTTGATTCTCAGTGTATGCCCAAAACAGAGGTAGAACCCTTCTTTATGACCAGCACTAATTTTTCCACAGTTTTGATGAACTCTTGCCTCGAAAGATGTTTCCGTATATCTTTAGTCAATGCCCATTGACGAGCATGGGGATGGCTTCCTCATCAATTGTTCGAATAAGAGCAGACCCATTATCATTACACTTCTCCACTGCATATGGTCCTAGCCATCTTGTCCTCAGCTTCCCCTTGAAATCCATATGTCTGGAATCATACAACAATGCCCAATCTCCCGGTTGGAATTGCTTGTCATTGAGGTGCTAGTCATGCCATATATTCCTCTGAAGTTGAACCACTTCTGAGTGGAGAAGGGCCTGCATTCTGTGTTCATCTAGCTCATTCAGCTACAATAACATTTCTTGTTGGGCATGGCTGAGATCTAGGTCCAGTTGGGCTACCATCCGCAATGTGTTGTACTTGAACTCAATTGACAGCAAAGCTCTATTCCCATAGACCAGTTCATAAGGTGTGAAACCGGATGTGGTCTTCCAAGCGGTGTTGTAAACCCAAGTTGCCTCAACCAGGCGATTTGCCCAATCCTTTCTGCTGCTGCTCACCACCTTAGTCAAAATCCCTTCTAATGCTCTATTGGTGACTTCCACCTGCCCATTTGCTTGAGGATGATAGGGGGTGGAAGTCCTATGCTTGATCTTGTGATGAGCAAGAAAATCTTCAATTAAGTTGGAGGTGAACTGGCTTCCTTGATCGGTGACTAGCTCTCTTGGGTAGCCAAATTTGTAGAGGATGTTCTCTCTTAAAAACTCAACCACCTTCCCTTTTGTCGCTGCTTTGATTGCCTTGGTTTCCGCCCACATTGTCAGATAGTCTGTACACACAATGATGTAGGACCTTTGCCTTGAAGGAGGATTGATAGGACCCACAAAATCCATGCCCCACTTCTCAAACGGTTCAAGAGTCACTTGAGGTTGGAGAGGCATTTCGTCCCTTGGGGTTGGCTTCCCCATCCTTTGGCATAGATCACATTGGCTGATATATCTCTTGACATCTTCATGAAGCGTGGGCCAATAGTAGCCTGCCTGTAGAATTTTGAAGGCAGTCCTCTTGGCTGCAAAATGTCCCCCACAAGGCCCGTCATGACAGGTTAGGAGGATGTCAAAGACTTCCTCCTCCCTTACACAATGCCTTAAGATCTGATCGGGGCCAAGTTTGAATAGGTTGCCCCCGATCCAAGTGAATGAGGCACTCTTCCTTACAATTCTGCTTTTCTCTTTGGAATATAGATGCGGAGGGAACTGTGCTGAGACCAGATAGTTTGCTATATCAGTAAACCATGGGGAGAGTACTGAGATAGCAAACAGATGTTCATCTGGCATCTGGTCATCCACTGTTCCATATTCACATGTAGGTGAATCTAGTCTAGACAAGAAGTCAGCAACAACATTTTCTTTACCTGGTTTGTCAACGATAGTCAAATAAAACTGCTGCAACAGAAGTAACCATCTAATAATACGAGCATTCACATTTGGTCTATTCATTAAATATCTAATTGCAACATGATCAGTATGTACAAATGTTTGATAGCTAGTGATGTAGTGTCGAAACTTGTTCAGGGCATGGACCACGGCCAAGAACTCTTTCTCTGTTACAGTCTAATTCAGTTCTAGCTTGGATAAGTTTTTGCTGACAAAGTATATGGCATATGGGAGTTTTTGTTCAACTTGTCCTAAGGCTACCCCTATGGCTTTGTTCGAGGCATCAGTGTGGATGTGGAAAGGTAGGGCCTAGTTTTGACCTCTTAATATCGGGGCGGACACCAAGTTATCCTTTAATTCATTTAGAGCCCTTTGACAGTCGTCCGTCCATTTAAACTCAACATCTTTTGCTAAGAGGCCAAACAGTGGCGAGGCTAGCTTACTGAAGTCCTTAATAAATCTTCTATAATATCTTGCTAAGCCTAGGAAACTCCAAACATCTCTTACTTTCTGAGGAGGTGGAACCTTTTTGATGAGAGAAATTTTATTAGGATCCACCTGCAATCCTTAGAGAGAAATGGTATGTCCTACCACGGTCCCTTCAGTCATAAAGAATTCACATTTTTCAGGACTAAGGGACAAGTTCATCTCAATGCACTTGGTTAGGACTTTTCCCAGATTGGACAATGCCTCTTGGAAGTTGGACCCATAGGTAGTGAAGTCATCCATATAGATTTCCATCGAATCATGGACCAGCTCAGAAAAGATGCTCAATACTGCTCTTTGGAAAGTGGCAGGAGCGTTGCATAGCCCAAAGGGAAGGACTCGGTAAGCAAAGGTACCCCAAGGACAAGTGAAGGTGGTATTATCTTGGTCTTCCAGGCTGATTTGGATCTGGTTATACCTGCTGAACCCATCTAGGAAAGAGAAAAACTTCTTCCCCGCTAGTCCATCCAACACTTGATCTATGAAAGGCAGAGGAAAGTGTTCTTTCTTGGTGGCTTTGTTCAGTTCTCGGTAGTCCACACAGATTCTCCACTTTCCATTTTTCTTGGGTACCAGCAACAGAGGGGACACCCACTTGCTATCCGAGATGGGGTAGATGAATCCTGCATCCAACAGTTTTTGCAGTTCTTCTTTGACAATGTCCTTAAGGGCTAGATTCATTCTCTTCTGAGGTTGCCTGACTGGTTTACAATCTTCTTTGATGTAGATGTGATGGGTACAAACCGAAAGATGGACTCCTTTCATCTCCTTATAGCTCCAAGAGAAGGCATCTAGATGACTGGCCAACAGACAATACAGCTCCTTTTCCTGGGAAGGAGATAGGGAGGAGCTGATCTTTAATGTTCTCTCGGGGCCAAACTCCACATTTTTGACTCTGGGAGAGTGTGGATCGGTCACACAAAGGTCCATTAAGGTGTTGGCTTGAGTATCTTCCACCAATTTCTCTAAGGACAATGCACTGGGAGGCAGATTCTGAATCAAAGTCTCAATCAAATCATCCTCAGTTTGAGGACCTCCCCTGGTGGTTTCTAAGGTGCACAAGGCTGCAGAGTACACCTCATCCTCTTCTCCTTCTTCCAACCAAAGTGGTAATTCATGCTATAATAGAGGTTGGGCAGGAGGGTATATGACTAGCTGCTTAGACATAGGAGCATTTTTTATGGTCATGTTTCCTGCTCGGCAGCTTATGTAAGCATCCGCAGTGGCTAACCAAGGTCTTCCCAAAATAAGGGGGTATCCGGTAAGCTTTTCCTTTGGCTGAAGAACGAAGAAGTCCGCAGGATACTCCCAAGAGTCAACCAAGACCAAGACATCCTCCACAATCCCTTCAGGAGTCACGGTGGAGCAATCTGCCAACTGCAGGACCGTCGAGGTCTTCCTTAAGGAACCCTGAAGGTTGAGTTTGAGCATGGTATCCCTGGTCATCACATTAATGGCAGCCCCTAAATCAATCAATGTGTAGGGTATGATGGTGCCATTGATGTGGACATCAACTACAGGACTCCCAGGATCCAAGTACTTTGGACAGATTACTTGCCCCAACATAAGATCAGACAGTTGTCCTATGACATTGATGGTTGAGGTGTCTCTTTTTCGCCTGCCTGGGTGCCTGAAACACTTTTCCTTAACCAATTTGTTGTATATCGGTACATCTTTGATGGATTGGAGAAGTGGTATTCTCACACACAACTGCTTGAGTTCTCCCAGAAGCTCATTCTCCTCTGGGTCGGGTTGTGTGGTTACTGTTAGTCTCTCAGGAAAGGGTGGAGTTGTCTTGGGTTCACTTTCCTGTTTATCTTCCTCGTCCTCTAGAGGAGGATGTTGGGGATCCAGAAGAGTCTTCCCGGATCGCAGGTTGATCTGCTGGATCTCCATAGCATAGGTAGGGCAGGTTGTTTCCCCGGTATATACCTGCTGGCCTGTCGGTTGTTGGGGTTCGGGTTCGGTTGAGCAGGAATTTGGGGTTGTCTCGGAGGAGCAGGAGGTAATGGTTGTGGTTGAGCTGGTGGTGGATGAAAAATGGCGGGAGGAGTGTTGTACTGGTGTCTCCACCCCGGTTGAGGTGCATTCCACTAAGGTTGTGGCTGGACATGTGAGTGAAACGAATGAGTAGTGGGCTGAGTATGGTATTGAGGTGGGTAAGACCATGGAGGAGATTGGTTGGGGCTATAATTGGCTTGGGATGTCCCTTGCATCCCCTGTTGGTAAGGTCTAGGTGAATGTGGCCTCATTGGTTGAGGAAGTAGAGAGGTTCAGTGGGTGCCTCAATTCCTTGGTACATGGCCTTAAACCCAGGTAAGGTTGGGCATTGGTTTGTGGGGTGTTCCTCCTCACAAACGAAGCATACCTCAACCGAGTGTAATGGACACTTGTTCTTAGGGTGCTTCCTTATAGACCTAGGACAAAAGATGGCCAAAGCCCTCTCAGATTCCTCTTTCTTTTGCTGGATTCGGAATGTATCAAGTTGCATGGAAATGGTCTGTCTCACCTCACTTTTGAGGTCCTCCAGCTGATTAACAAACTCATGCTTGGAGAAAGTAGCACTAGCTGAAAGGGGGTTTCCCCTACCTCTTTTCTGGGCTGCCCTAGAGTGGTTTCTAAACACAGCATTTATATCCTCATAAGGTAGTTGGTAAATGTCTCCTCCAGCTAGCATGTGAAGGGTATCTAGAAGGTCTTCAGGGACTCCTTAGAGCAGGACCAACTTGAGAGATTCAGGGGTTAGTGTGCACCTTGGCCCATTTATAGCTAAGTTGGAATCTTTCCTCATAATCTTCTAAAGACTCATCATTTCCCATGGTCATCTGAAAGATCTCTCCCTTGGCTTCCTTGGACCTACAGTAGTCCTGGTATTTGGTATTGAAAGCTTGTTGCATATGAGCCCAAGTGGTGATACTGTTTCCAGGTAATCCCATGAACCAGCGTAATGTTGCATCCTTGAGGGTAGAGGGAAAGAGTTTCAGTTTTTTCTCATCTTCTGTATAGTCATAGGTTCAACAAAGGACAACAAACTCAAACAAGAAGGTATCAGGGTCTTCAATAGCCAATCCATGGAAGTGAGGTAAAGTGGAGGGGCTTATGTTTTTCATTTTCATGTCTCCATTGGTCTCTCGGATGGGAAAGGCACCTTATATTCTCTCATCTTCTCTTCCATTCTCAGCCATGGCTTCAGGTGGAGTGGTTTCTAACTCTTCTTCTGGTATAGGATCTTCGTATATCCCAAGAGGCTCGCCTATAGGTTATTCTGGGTCACTGTCACCAAAGAAGAGAGAAGGGTTACTCAGTGAAGTGGTGGGGGTGTTGGGTAAGAATTTTCCGGTTTTATCTCTGCTCCTATGAGGCATGAAATGGAAAGGCTTTTGATTGCTTTTTGCTTTTTCTACTTGTACTTACAAAACTAAAATAGACTGAACTGCAGCTAGCTATCTTGCTAAAATGAAGATGCAGAATTGAAATGAAAGCAGGAAAGGACTAAGCTACATTGCTCAAATGAAATTGCAGGAATGAAATGCTAGTCTGCGCTTGCAGAATTGAAATTACAGAATTGAAATGCTAATCTATGAAAGTAGGAAATATCTATTTTACTTTTGCGGAAATGAAATTGCAGGATGGAATTGAAATAAACTATTTAGCAGAAGGCGAGTGTAGAAAAATAGAAGAAAAGAAACAATCACCAATACTCTGACGCTTCCCGGCAACGGCGCCAAAAAGATGGTGGGTTACAGTATTGCAGCAATAATGTTGCAACTCTTGGGACTCCCTTCTTTACTTTTATCAACACGGTAGTTCGTAACAAACTTGGAAGCGACAGTGCTGTATGCACAAGTACTAGCTCTTGCCACAGCTGTCACTTGGTCAACTGGCACAAGTCTGCTAGGGGCTTAAGCCAACTTCTATGAGCTCTTAGAAGAATCTTTTTAACTGATGGATGGAAGCTAACTCAAAGGAAACCGATCTACTTGCAGAAAGAAACTGAAAGCCAAAAACTAACATAAACCCTAGCAAACCCTAATTCTACCAGCTAGTCCTACTGATGCAAAGGGGAGGATGCAAACTATTGAAAAAGATGCCATTACCTCTACAAAGGTAAAATGCACATGCCTATGCTATCTTTATCTGAAGAACACATCTTTTTGTATTTTTGGTTAAGTTATCAGAATTATCATACATGTGCTTTTAACTGGATTTTCACTGTGCAGGGGTGGATCAAGAGAGGGAAATGATTGGAAAGGGTTGGGAAGGCGCATAGAAGGTCTAAGGAGTCCCTAACAACCTTCCAAAGAGTTTCACAAAGTTTGGCTATCCAGCAACCTCACTTGTGAGCTTCTACAGGAAGTCTGCAGGGGTTCTACAAGATGATTCAGGGATTTCTACAGGATGTTCAGAAATTTCTACAGGATGTTCTAAAGTAGGATTTTAAAGGATGGGTGAGTGAAAGAGGATGCATGAATGGATAGAGAGGTAGGGTAGGGGTCTGAGATGGCCCAGTGACTGACGGATGAAGTGATGAGAGGGTGTGGATAGTTCACTTGGCTTAAAGGAGGCTAAGGTCAAGGAAGAGTAGGAAGGTAGGGTTACGTGGACAAAAGAGTAGCTATGAGACGAAGAAGCTAACTAGGAGATGGAGAAGTTGGCCTGGACGAAGCTTAGGTGGATGAGAGAAAGATGGATATGCCCTGCACGGTGTATACTTAACTGAATCGACCAAATCCTGCATACAATCAAAATCTTAGCTAATCTATTTGAACTGCCAATGAAACAAATGAACAACAGCTTTATTTCCAAAGAGAACCATGTATAACACTTAATCAAAGAAACATCTAAAAAGGTCTGAACACATGACTAACTTCTACGAATGAAAACATTACACCAACGATTGCATGGTCAAGAAAACTAGTGTTTTTGTTGAGCAGCACTCGTTCTACAATTCCATCCCCTGATCCAATAAGGGAGAGGTGAAACTGAGAGTGCAGGCAACCCTTTTCTGGAGCTTTTATCAATTCTTATCATATCAATCTATTACACACATCTGAAGCAATTCTATTCCTCAATAATGACCTACTTAACCAACACAACTAAATCTAGCTCAACAAACCACGTTTCAAATGCATAAAAGGAAAATAATAGTGCTGAAAGGATAGATAAGAATACAAAGAAGGAGGCCCTAAGCTCTTAGGTTGGGCCCAACCCCGAGAGCTATGGCTCCTATAAAAAACTCAGAGCTGATATCAAATCTGACTGCTTCCCATTATCAAAAAAAAATCATAAGTCAAGAGTTATGCAGCAGAGCTAGCAACACTGTAGTGCAGAATGTGCAAGAGTTTTCCCAAAAGTCATTTTCGAAGGCTGAGGCCTTAACATTTATACACTATAAGGCCCTAGCTGGCCTTCTAAATCTATGGGACTTGGCTGCCCAAACTGTGAGTGAACAGCTCCTTCCAATAAATCTGTTTGGCTGCCTTCTAGATCCGGTTTTGGTGGCCTTTGGAGCTCGAAGTTGGGGGTGAAGATCCCGAGGGAGGCTATTTAATGCCATAGACAACCCTCCTATGAATCCTCAACCCAAGCTTTGCTGTCTCCTAGCCCATGTCTGCTCGGTTTTGCTCCAACATGTGTCAAAAAATCCTGAAATGAGCACGTGTTATCCACCTAGGAATAGTGACTACCCTTATTCGTAAAAATGACATAAACATACTAAAAATTAATGCATAAGTTATGAAAAATGAAGGATTGGACAAGGGTAGTTAGGCAAAATGAGCCCAAAATGTTACCAAATTTGGGGCTCATCACATAGTGTCTCTGAACCAAAGTTTCTAACCATTTCCCTTCTTGGAGCATCTAGTATTGTTGGGATGAGTTGCCTTCTTCTTTGCCTTCTTGCAGAACTCCTGCTGAGATGGTCACAGAAGGTAGTTTTAACTTCTCTGCCTTGATCATTGATCCAAAGTGGCTCAAACAGATGTGAAGTAATCTGCTCCACAAAACTTTCATTTGTACCTATTTGAAAAGCTGTCAACAACAACTGTTAACAACAACATAAATACAGACAACAACTGGATGTCCTAAACTCCTACTTCAACAAAAGAAATAGATTTCGCAACTTGTGAAAACCTCCATGTCTTACATCTACATACAAATGATGGACTAGATACCAAGCCCACAAAACATTCCTTTAAACAAATGACTCTCCACGTCAAGCATGTAGAAAAAGACCATTAGGACGCTTTTCAAAATATGGAACACTTCATTATTATCTCCATCTTGGAGACCAAGTTAACTTCTCCCAAGTCAAAATTGCATCAAAGCAATAAACCCTAAAAGTTAATTACTCATGCACGTTCAAAACAAGGGAAACATCAACATCTGAGTGTCCATGCACATCATGCTCATGCATGCATTTCATCCTTCAACTTTCACTTAAGTACACTATACTTTCGAAGCTGAAATGAAATATAATGTTGTAGTAATGAAGTGAGTCTCCTACTCAACGTTTCCCTTCACCTTCTTGGTAGGAACCTAAACCTTGCATATCATTAACAGGGAAATGCAAATAGATGCATCAATAGACATGCAACCTTAATTGGATAAGAACTCTATCTATTTCTCACCAATCCCATTCAAAGTTACTATTGTTGTCTACACATCAGCATCAACATGTGAATCATCCTGAGAGACATCAGTCATGGTATCTTCCTTTCCATTTCTACCATCTTCTCTTTCCACTTTCTTCAACTTTTGTGGAAGCATTGTTGCATTCAGATTCCAACACCTTTTAGCAAGATTCCCTTGCTTATGGCAGTAAGTGAAACACATGTGCATCCTCTTATTAGCATGATTTTCCTTGTCCAAGGGACCTTTGGCTTTTTGCTTCTTTTCCTCAAAAGTTTCCTGTATGTGGCCATTCTCTTCCAAATTCTAGAAACATTATGGTTATCCAACCCACAAAAGGAACATGCAATACTTTTCCCATACATGTATGGAAATTTATCATGCTTTGCACAATCAAAAGGAAATGTTTGGAACCAGATTTATTCCTTTCTCTTTCACCTTTATTTCCTTCATGAGGAGGTGAATCAAATGAAGAAGTGGCTCCCTTTGGGACACCATCAATCTCTTCATGGTTGTTAGACTCTTCCCAACTTTCTAGTCCAAGTGTGTGTTTCTGAACAACTGCATATTGCAAATAATGTTTTAGGCTATTGCATTCCTCCTAAATACAATCTTCACACTCGGTAATGTAATTTCTTGTTGGAGCTGTTTCCATGGCCTTCATGGCAGCTTTGGAACTTTCTCCATGAGCTTGTTGATAGCCGAGTACCAAATAATTAGGCCTCTCCTCAGTCATTATTGGCTCAACAATACCTTGTGCATGTCTACCCAATCCTTTCCCTTCATAGCCCATCTTGGACATTAGCTTGGAACCTATGCCTTTAGTATGTTTTTCAAAAGAACCAATATAAGCATTCTCGGAAGAATTTGAAGACAAACTGGAATGGTTTACCTCTTCTTCAAGCTGATACTTGACCAAGGCTTATTGGGCAATAAGGAGTTGTGTCTCCTACTCATGAATCCTTTTTAGGTTCATATTTTCAATATGAAGTTGCCTCTCCATTTCCTGCCATTTGTGAAGAACCAACTGCTTCTCTTCCTTCACGGAATTCAACTGCTTCCTAAGTCTGTTGCTCTTCCTTCCATCCTCATACATTTCTCTCACCATATCCATCATGGTGGAGAATTTGTGCTTCATGTCTTCATTAAAGAATATTGTGAAGAAAGTAGAATTTGAGGACCCACTTGTAGAAGTTGCCATTATGCCAATGAACAAAAAAACTTCAACAAGATAAGAAAGAGCTTGTTTAAGCAACCTTTTGCAACAAACCTCTTGTGCTTTGGATTGCCTGAGATCCTTTAGGATAGGAGAATTTCTTCAACCCTTATTCCTTCTTGTCCTTTCTAGACTGAAATATCAATAGATTTCCCTTTACCTCTGCAAACTTAGAAAATAGTCAGTCTGCAACAAGCATACATCAATCGGACAATCAATCCTTCACTACCCAAACACCTTTCAGACAAGCAATCATTGTTCTGTTAATCAAGCAATCTGACATAACCTTCTTTGAAGGTTGGGTTAACCAAAATTAGGCACCGATACCACTTGATTTGAAAATGGGGCTATTAGGCACCTTGTCTAACTTACAAGGACCTCTCCCACTTACAACACTTAAATGTTCCCAAGTCACAGATGATTAACCAATGCAGAATTAACTATGTGCTTGAACAGAGGGTGTATGACGGTGTTGTTTATTAAAATTGTTTATGTGCTGTAATTTAATGTGCTAAAGCTGATATATAAATACATATGATATTAAATAATGCAGCAGTAAGAACAAACACATAAGACAACAATTTAGTTAGGAGTTCACCCAAAACTCTTGGGCTACGTTTCTGTGAGCTCTAGTCAACTCAACTAGGCTCTCTAGTTCATGGTGTACATCCTTTTTACAATCTCTTTGCTTAACACCTTCCATTTTACACAGAAACAGTGGGTTCAAACACCATTTTATCCCCTGGCTCTTGAAGCTTTCGGATTTTTGGCTCTCGGCTCTAGCTTTTGCTCTTAGCTCTAGCTCCTGGCTCTGGGTCTTGACTTTGGCTCTGGCTCTTGGCTCTTTGTTAGTTTATAGCCCTCTAGCTTTCCACTTGAACTCCAAGTGACTCCCTTGGCTACATGCGCTTGAGATTTTTCTTTATGCACTCTTTCACCTTAGCTTCCTGCTTTGGATTCGATTTTAACTTATGCTTGATTTCAGTGACAACTCCAACAACAACCTTCTTTTGTCTCTAACATTCATGGATTTTAATCCAATCAGTTATTGTCTATCCATTTTCCCTCTCGGACTATGTGGTTTCTGGTTGCTGTCCCTTCAAATCCCCTCTCTGAGTGTTATAAATCTCTACCAAAAGCCTTCAAGGATGGTGGCCACCTATTCTGTAACGGAATGGACACATCACGACTTGAAATCCCCAGAAACAGTTGTTTTCTGTTTACACAGAGAAACAATAGAAAACACAGGAAAAATCCTCTAAACATTGTTCATCGGATTTCAAATACCCATAAATCCGCCTCATACTTCTATCAGGTCCGCGTTTATATTGAGATCACATCTCCACTGTTTATGTAGAAGATCTAGATCCAATGGTTGTGGTTCATTTCGGGCGGCCCATGCATATAGGAGTTAATCACCCAAAAAGAGTGGTTTTCTCTCTCGAGGGCCTGGACATGTGGCAGCCAATGTATGGCCTCAGGCCGAGCCCGACGGAAAACTCTCATTGCCTTTGGTCATCCTGAAATCTACTTGTTTCCTCTATATTTAAAAATACATTAAAACATTGAAAAATCCCATGAAATGGCCTTTGACAGACTTGAAATATTATATATTAGCATTTACAGACCCTTTCGGAACCTATTTCATCACATCAATGCTTCCCTTCATATTTCGTTTACTAAACAAAATACGCGAAAATACAAATAAAATTTCCTTTTAATGGATCTCAAAATATATCAATTATCGCCTATAGCCCTGTCGAGCTAGGGATGGCCCAGGGTTCTGTGCATTGCCGATGCCGATTTTTTGATCCGATCATCGGTGATCGGTGATCGCATGATCGATGATCAGCAAATCCAGATCTCGATATCGTATATTTGTCTTCTCTGATCCGATCGATCAAATCGGTGGATCAGAGTTTCCTCTGTCTTCGCGTAAAATTTGGCCTTTACCTTTTTTCGATGTGATTTCCCTTTTTCAGGGTTTTTTTACCATTTTTAGGGTTTCTTTTCCTCTTTTTCCAAAGAAACTGGACATCTTCTACATGCGATAACTTTTGCATCCTAAGTCCATTTTCGCCCATTTAAGTTGCAGTAAATTCAGAAGGAAAAGATATTTGCAATGTGGCTATTTCTAGGAACCTCTTTAGACTTTCATTTTTCCTCTGTGAGGACCACGTAGACTTATGAATCTATCCAAAATCCATTTTGGATCACAAACTATGTACAATATCTGCATGACAGTCACGTCGGATTTGGGCAGTCTCTCACATAGTGTCCCAATGCTAAACATTGTAACAAATAAGCTGACCTTGGCCTCTACCAGGCCCCCCCCGCCACCTCGACCTCAGATGTGCCCTTGATAATCACCTCACACTCCCCCAGTACCTTGGTCCGGAGGCCATGGTTCTGCCTACACCTTGTATGTAGGTGCCTTGTCAATCATTAATTTGCAACTATGATAATTGCGCTCGTCATAACCTACTGATTGACAGAAATTGCAGAAGAGTTGTTGTGGTGTCTACACGAGTTTCTGTAGCAAATGAAAATTGTGAGTCACCTGCTTCCCAGCTACTTGGCATATAGTGCACCATAGCGTGGGCCATCCACTTGGCCCTGCCGCAGCGTCCGGTCTTAGATGCTTTGGTCCCCCTGCTGCAACATAGCTCGAAAATATTGGGAAATGATCCTTGTCATGACCTTGACCTTTGCATTCCAGGCACCATACTTCTTCGTGTGCCTAAAAACCAAGTTGTTCTATCTTTCTTCATACTTTGTAGATCAAGGCAAATGTTCTGCAACTACACATGAATCTGTTGAACCCAAGATTAGCATCCTGCATTGGTGTCTCATGTAGTCTCATCGTGATTTGTAGAGCTTCTGCTTGGGTCCCAATATTCTGCTGTGATAGCACAACCCTCGGTGAGGAAGGAGCGAGGCCATGGATCATTTGTGGTGTTTTCCATCAGTTAGGTTCATGTTGGCTTCATGGATAATACACTTCAATCTTTGATCCAAATCCTTGGGCATCTCCCCAAGCTTTGTCATGATCTCCTTGAATCGTACAATTGATTGTGCTTGAGACTTGGGTTTATTAAATTCCCTATTCAGCGCAGTCTAGATATCTGCCAATGTGGAGGTTGGGTTATCAGTACTGTACTTAATGTACCATATTAGTGATACGCTGAGCTTCCCGTATAGCCTTTGTGACCTACCAAAATTGGTCCATATCTTCATTTCCTATGCCCTTGAATACATGTATCCTTACAAAGTTTGTCATATTGAATAATGGTGGAGGTGGCAGTGGTGTGGGCTATGGGGTGAGTGGTGGAGGTGAGGATGGAGGTGGTGTAGGTATTTGCAAGAAACCTTGTATTATCAAATGAATAGCACGTAGTGGAGAATCCTGTGTCTCTACTTCATTGTTACTCAAAGGAGGTTCAATAAGTGCGGTATACTCAAGACCTTTTCTTCCTTCATCCCTGAAAGACCTTCCAAGGTAACTGCATGACCCTCTTTTCACAAAGAGCATATTAATCCAAGTATTTAGTGATTTCAAATAATTACCTTGAGGTCCTTCAAAGAATTGGTGCTCTGCTTCGATGTAGCTGAACGAAGTATCAACCACAAATTCTATCACAAACCCTCCTATGATATAGTTGAGCTAGTGATCGACAACATGGACGATCTTCTCTTCAGAGGCTTCCAATCTTCGCACTAATTCCGAGGTCCACACAATCAGATTTCCAAGCCTCCACCTTCCCTGGCCATCTTCCAACTTCATGATCCACTTGCATAATTCAACTGGGAATGAACAGAAGAAGATTTCATGAATTTCTATGTACATATATCTGTCCAACCGTTGTTCCTTTGTCAATCATGGATTCCTATTTTCTTGCACCACAAATTCATGGATCTTCCTGTCCAACTAGTCTTCAATCTCCTTCTTAGTTGGATTCTAATTATGTGACATCACACATCTCATTATGGAGATCCTGGTCCCGACAATCGAACGATTTTTTGGCTTGATGGGCCCTGACCTAAGTTCAACATTAGTCAACCAAGAAAATCCCTACACTACTGGCCCTTTCGGCATCAGTCCATGGATTGTAGACCGAAGTATCACCAATATCAGTATGGGGGGATGCAGGAACCAAGTTTCCACACCCTGAGATGGTTTTGATGTCATTTTTATACCTTAAACCCTTCCTTCCAATAGATCGATAAGCCTTTAGGGCTTATCGATGTACTTTCTATTTCGATTGTTAGAACCTCTGTGAATGTATATGATCATCCTTGACACAACCCTAACTAGGGGCTCAGGTACTTACACACCTTTTTTACTGCATTATTGTATGATTTCCTTAATAATCCTTAGTGTTTTCCAATTTTACCATGTAATTAAGATTGTCTTTGCATAAACATATATCCTTATTTGCGTTCATATAACAAATAGAAACATATACATTCACATATCAAATTAGCATTATAACATAAACCCATAACTTAACATAACATAATCACATGCAATCCATAGAGGAAAAATAGACAATAATTTTAGAATACTTCTCTTTATTGATTATTCATATTTCCAATACAAACTCTATCTACCCCGCACACACAGCTGCAGCGGTCCGCCCACTCAGCTGCTGACTTCTACCCTATTCCTTTGTGCACTCAAGTGTAGAGCCTCTTCCTACTCTAAGCCTCTAGCTCTTATCTCTTCATAGAATCATCAAGCACTTCTACTTAACTAACTTCATCCCTTAGACTCCTCTAATACCTCCTTTTTATACAATCCCATGGTCCACGGACCAGGGGCGGATCTCTAAAACTGACACAACCTATCTAGACTAAGAGAAAAAAACCATTTTTGACTCTTGATATATTCATGATGCGCGACCACAAAATGCAGAGAATTTACATTTCTTTATACAAACTTCGGGCCTTCTACCCCAAAACTTGGGTTTTTAAGCCCAAAATTGACCCCCAGCGAACTCGTTCCCAACATAACAACTAGAGAAGGAGAGGGTCAAGCCATTGATGGGTTGTTTTAGAGGTCTTTTGTTGGGTTTTGTAGGTTTGAAGAGCAACATAGGCAAGCAGAGGAAAATAAGGGCCCATTGGTGCAAGGTTTGGGTGGTTTCCTCCCTATTTCTATAGGCCATAAGCCTTGCAGTAATTGCAAGATAATCACAGTCCTATTCTAGGCTAATTGGAGGGGTCGTAAGGCCTAATTCCCATAACCAAACTAAGCTACATGCAATGTAGGTAGCAAACATAAAGAAGGAGGAAAGCCACAATGATAGGAAGGATTGTTGGAGGATATTGAGAGGGCTAATATGGACTATGATCACGCCCTAACCAGGTGTCAAACTTACAACAATTGCATCAATTCATATCCAAAGGTATGTTAATGATTTCCAGTTGAATTTTTTGTTGGGTGTATGGGATTTTAATTGGACTAGTTATTTGGGAATTTGTGGTTTGTTGTAGTGCTGCGTGAAAGTGCCCAAGTTTGAGCCATAAGTGTAATGACTTGATGGAGAAAGATAGCTGCTACGGGTGGAAAACTGAAGGAGCTCAAGGTTTGATTGGCCAGATGATTGGCCACGTTCAATTTGGTATAACCAATGTTCGTTGTTAAAGAAGTGACATTTGATTATGATAGGTAATAGCCCTCCTACCCCATGTTAGTATTTTATGGAGCAGTGCAGGAAGACTATAGTGGCAAGAAAAGTTCCAAAACATGTTGAGGAGTAGCTTTGGGAAGTAGTATAAAAGTGTTGAGGACTTGAATGGTGAAGGAGAAACTTAAGAGTGTGAATATCCTATGTGTTGGTTATATATGGAATTATGATCATCTATAGGAAATATTGTAGAGACTGAGTGCAGTGTCCTAAAGGAGTTGGTGCATTGATAGAGGTAGTGCTCCAGAACAGAACCAAAGGACCCTCAGTGTACATGAAATAACAAAGAAGTTGTGATCATCGACTATATAAGCTAAAGTATCAATGTATCTGATACGGGTGGATATTGGCGGCCACCCACCAAGTCCACTTGGACCCCCACCATTGTTTCTTTTAGCTTTTTAGTTTCCTTTATTGTAGCATAGTTTACTGTTTTAGCAGTTCTTTGGGTCCTGAACTTCCAGAGTCATTTTGAGGCCCTAAATGAAGTTTGTTGGGAAACCTAGGAGAAACATCGGTCCATGGACCTATGTTTCTCTTCTCAGAATTTTAGTTCTTGGATAGATCTTTCTAACGGGATATTGTGTGCATCAAACAAAGATCGTATGCCAAAGTTACGACCCCAGAAAGTTGATACACCAATTTACCCAAACGGGGCCCAGAGTTTTTTGTTTCATGTTCTAGGGTTAGGTTTTGGGTGTTTAGGGTTTTCCATTATTTCTCAACAATAAATAGGCCTTCGAGCCTCATTGTAACACAGTTAAGAGACAAATAGCCACGACATCACTTCTCAGAGATAAGCTACCATCAACCTAGATAGTTTATTTCCACTTCTGTTTGTAAGCATATTTAAATATTTTACAGTAGTCAAATGAAGTATTATTTCTGTTACTTCTCTATATGTATGGTTATATCTGTAATTTGCTACATTCCTGTTTAAATCTGGATCAGTGGTATCAGAGCAGTCTGCTCTTTCTCTGTCTTTATTTGTATGTCCCCAATGAGGTTGGGATATAAGGTGTTAGGGCTTGAACTAGTCGAACCTTTGCAAGACCAACATTGCAAATCCCGATGGCCTCCCATGGCGAATGAAAGGAAATATGAGGGAGCAGGAGATCCTATCAAAATCTTTCTCGAAGAGCCCCTCGAGTGAAAAATGAATTTGATGATGGAAAACTTTGCCTGGCTCCTTCAGTGGCCACCCAGGGGTGAGACATCTACTTCCAGTAGCTACTCTGGAAGCACCACACCCTTTAAGGTACAAGTGAACTTTGAAATTCCCATATTTGATGATCAGATAGATGTAGACGCCATAGATAAATGGTTAAATTTGCTATAATGATATTTTTCTATTCATGATTTTTCCGGCAGGGAAAAGATTACTTTCACTCTTCTCAAAGCCATCCCCCACATCAAGGAATGGTGGGAAACCTACTGCGAGCACAAGGACGAAAGTATGGCGTCACTGTTTTTAGCTACACCATCTTGGAATTCATTCCGGACTGGCATCAAGGAGCACTACTACCCTATCGGAAGCTATGAGGATCAATACATAAAGTGGACCATGCTACGACATGGAAGGGACCAGGACATGCCAGAG
Source organism: Pinus tabuliformis (assembly GCA_031772625.1). Taxonomy (NCBI): domain Eukaryota; kingdom Viridiplantae; phylum Streptophyta; class Pinopsida; order Pinales; family Pinaceae; genus Pinus; species Pinus tabuliformis. The sequence goes on along the minus strand of CM062820.1, from coordinate 1,435,362,297 downwards.
TTTACCAATATTTTCCATACCCTTTGCGCAAACTTGGGTATCAAGGATTTAGAGCATCATTTGGTACTCAAATACCATGAGTGCCTGCATAGGTACATCTAGGAAGAAATAGAATTCCTGAACATCTCCTCGCTCGACATGGCATACCAACATGCCGTCACGATCGAGCAAAAGTTTAAATAGAAACGAAACAAATTATAGATGTAAGCATCCATATCGAGATGCAACTAAAATAATACTTCATTTCATTATTGTAAAATAATGAAATATGCTTACAAACAGAAATGGAAATAAATTGGCTAGGGCGATGGTAGCTTATCTCTGAGAAGAGATGTGGTGGCTGCATGCCTCTGAACTATGTTAAAATGAGGCTTGAAGGTCTATTTATTATTGAGAAACAATGGAAAACCCTAAGCATCCAAAAACCTAACCCTAGAAGATGAAACAACAAATTGTGGCCCTCGTTTGGGTAAATTGGTACATAAACTTCCTCGGGTCGTAAATTTGTAATACGATCTTCGTTTGACAAGAACAATATATTGTTATAAATATTTATCCGAAAACTACAACTTTGGGGAGAGCAACATTCGTCCATGGACCCATGTTGCTCCCCGTTTTCCCAAAAAACATCATTTAGGGCCTCAAAACACCTCCGAAAGTTTAGGACCCGAAAAACTACTAACAAAAGTAAATTGTGCTGCAATTAAGGAAAATGAAAAGATGAAAGAAACAATGGTGGGGTTCCAAGTGAACTTGGAGGGTGCCCACTAATATCCACCTAGATCATTCCTCCCTCAGGAAGCAATGGTCCCCATTGCATTGGGTTCCTCCATGAAAATAGGAAACTTCTATTGAACTTCGTCCCTAGTGAGCCACTTGCCCTCGTGAAGGAGTTGGCTTGCTTTGACAACTCAATACAGTTGGATATTCTGTTGGTGAGTGTGCTTGATCTGTGTGTCCATGATTCAATCAATTTTATCTTTTTTCCATGCAATATGGATTTAACTATGTGGGTGTGAGTTGTTCTGCAATGTTGGATGTGTCTAGTAATGGTGGAAAGTATGGCCAAATGCCATCCACATTGAACATTGGGTGCAGGCCAAGGAATGGGGGAATGTTGAGCTCAAATGCATTGTCTCCCACAACCTTGGTAATGTTGTAAGGACCATATCAGAGCGGTCTAAGTTTCTCATAGGCTCCGGTAAGGCATTGATTTTGCAAATGCAACTAGACTTTGTCACCCACCTAAAAATTGCGTGGCACCCGATTTTGATCAAGTCATTGCTTGTACTTGGCATTTGATTTCTCCAGAATGTCGTGGACCCACTGGTGAAAATGTTGGATGTGCTCAAAAAGTTGTTTGCCTTATCCATTTCGGACTGGACATGAGCCGAATCTATGTGAGTAGCTATAAATGGCATGGCCACATCAATGGGACATAGTGGTTGGAATCCAAGCCCACCTGAAAGGGGCTATGCCCAGTCGAGCTATGGAGAGCCTAGTTGTAGCTGTGTTGAACATAGTGGAGGCTCTCATCCCATGTGCGTGGATGCTTTGAGTTGAAAATGTGTAGAATGTGTATGATCATCCTATTAACAGCCTCTGTCTAGCCATCAATTTGAGGATGGGAGGCTGTGGACTTAGTGAGTTTGGTGTCCAACATTGACCAAAGATTGAACCAAAATGTATTGAAGAAATTGCTATCTCAATTTGAGATGATAGACTATGGGATCCAAAATTGTACCCACACTTCTTCAAAGAAGAGTTTAGTAGTGGATTCTGCTGTGATATTATTCTTACAGGCCACCATAATGGCCATTTTCGAGAACTTGTCGATGAGAACAAAAACCGAGTCATTTCCATGCTTAGTAGAAGGCAGGCCTGACATGTAATCCATGGAGATGGATTCCCATGTTTGAGTAGGGGTAGGCAGTGGGGTATACAAGCCTTGCTTCTTCATGGTCGGGTTGGTAATGGCACATGCAGTTCATGATCTGATGTACTTCCCAACATCCTATCAAATATTCGGCCAATATAAGTACTTCTCTAGTACCACCACCATTTTCTCGACCCTAAAATGCCCAACATCTTGACTGTAGTGTGCTTCCCAAATTGTCTTGGCACACTCACTTGAAGGAACACAAAGGTGACAGGGCACCCTAGAGGTGAAAATTTGGAACATGCTGACCCTCAAAGAGCGCCTGGTATGTGTGGCTGAATTCTGGGTCAGTTTTGTAGATAAGTGGCCAATTAGAAGTCTCGTGCCCACAAGAGTTAAGCACTATGATTAATGCCATGATCGGTGGTTGACTGAGGCAATTTACAACATTATTGGTGTTGCCCTTCTTATAGTTGATATTCAAATGGAAAAATTGAAGGTATGTGGACCATTTCTGATGGAGATCATTCTATAATTTCCCTTGGGTTTGTATGAACTACAGGGATTGGTGGTTTGTGTGGATGACCGTTTCCTTTCCAAAAATCTAATGTTTTCATTGTCGGCAGGCTTGCACAATGGAATACAACTCTTTGTCATAAGTGGGATACTTCTGGACTGTGTCTGAAAGTTTCTCACTGTGATATGCCACTAGATACTCATGTTGAGTAAGGACTGCCCCAATATCATATTCAGAGCCATCTATCTCAACCTCAAATGGTTGTTGCAAGTCTGGTAATGCGAGCACTAGTGCCAAGCAAAGGTGATCTTTCAACTCTATGAATTCCTTCTGTTAAGATTCATACAATTTTTTTTTCTTTCGCTCCTCCGTTGGTCACTTCACTCATGGGCCAAGTGATATGAGAAAATCTCCAACATGAACGTGCGGTAGAAGTTGGCAAGACCTAAAAAGTTGCGAAGATCTGTCAGAGTGTTTGGGGATGGCCAATCCCGAATGACTTGGATCTTGGCTGGATCCACATGCACCCCTTGTTCATCAATAATGTATCGTAGATACTCAACCTGGGTCATGCCAAAAGTGCATTTCTCCAAATTGGCACATAACTTGTGTTGCCACAGTGTGTGGAGAACCTATCAGATGTGTTGTAGGTGCTCTTCCAAACTCTAGCTGAAGATTATGATGTCATCAAAGTATATTGTTGGCTTGATGGGGCCTGACCCAGGTTCGGAGTTATTTATCCAAACAAATTCCTGTACTACTAGCCCTTTCAGCTACAGCTCGTGGAGCGTGGACTGAGGTCTCACCTAGAGCAGTATGGGGGGATGCTGGAACCAAGTTTCTGCACCGTTGAGATGATTGAGGGGTCGATTTAGTTTGACTATGAATATCTTCACATAGGTCACTTCACACACTTTCCTAACCTATGAGGCATTAGCGCCTTGTTATACTCAACTTCGCCCAACCCTAACCAGGGGCCGAGGAGCTGTTGTGCTGCTAAAGCAAGCTATTTCCCCATGTTACACTGTGGATCTTACTTATCTTCTTGGAATAGTTAGTTTATCGTTGCATAAACAGATACTTTATATTATATTTACTTATTCAACACATTCATATAAGTTTGCATAGAAAATAAATAGTAAACATGCAATTCATACCTAATATACTTAAATGCATAAAATAGGAAAAGATACACAGAAATAGTGTAAAAATTCTCTTTATTAATACTTCAATGGGTTACAGACTCAACCTGCCCTACACACTCAGCTGCAGGGGTTCTCCCACTCAGCTATAGAGTCTTCTCCTACTCTATGACCCTAAGACATGACTCGACGCTTCAACTAAGACTCAGTTCATCATCATTAGATCTTCCATGGATAGATTCCTTTTCTCTTTACACTTAGAGCATCAATCTATTTATAGAATCCCATGTGCCACGGACCACGGGTAGAACTCTCAAGTTGACATTACATTACAGAAGTAAGGGCCAACAACCCTATGACTCAATTATGACTTCGGGCTCCGTGCCAACAAATCATGGAGTATTTACATCGGATTAGTCAAAACTTGGGCTTTAAGCCCCAAATCTTGCCTTGGGGGGATCCCATGCCCAACATGCCTCCAACATAAACATCGTGACTCACCCTCGTGTAACTCTATCAGTGTGGAGATATTGGTGTGGAGACCTGCAAATTCTGCTTGGTCTGCTGCAAGGTCAGCAGCACACTAAGTGGCTACTTGTTGTATCTCTTGAACGAACTGTTAAGAGACCGTGGCATTTGAAATGCTTCGCCGTATCTACTCCTACATTCCCTACATCTATTTATAGTCCCACACCACCTTTCAGCTACCTGGAGTGCTAAGACTATGCTTCTATCAGCTAGTCAGATAGTCGGGCCATTCATGTATGGCTTCAGCCAACTGCACCACCGCTCTATCTTGACCTACTTAATAACATACAGTCCTAGCCAATGTGGTTTAAACTTTCTCTGTAATCTGCCAAACTTACTATCGTATAGTAACACCAAATCATTCACCTTGAAGTTGCACAACTTAATATGTCGAACGTGCCAGACCTCTTTGCACTGCTTTTCTACCTATTGATAGAATCTAGATAAAAACCGTTCCTCCTCGAGTTCCTTCAACTGCGCAAGCCTCTCCTCCAAGGCTCTATGGTCCGTCATACCTGTGAGCGCTACTATGCGTAGACTGGGCACGATATACTCCATTGGCATTACGGCTTCCACTCCATACACTAGCTGGAAAGATGTCTATCTTGTCAGTTTCTTGAATTCAAATTTGACCATTCCCCCCAAATCTAGTCCATTAATTCTCCCTTGGCAGTAGATTTTCCCAAATCTTTCCCAATAAATCTTGCCTTAGATGCTTTCTGCCCACTCCATTTTATCTCAAACCAAGCATCACATCATGAATAGTGACTACAACGGTCACTTTCCAGCCAACCCGCGTGGCAACGCAACTACCCTTGCACTGTCACAAACCCACGTGACACCTGACATCGCGCAACTCTCAGGAAAAGTAGTTTATAGTCCCACTCCTCCTTTCAACTTCTTGGAGCACTAAGACTATGCTTCACACAGCTAGTAAGTTGGTCAGGCCACTTGTATATGGCTTTAATTGATCATCAATCACCTTTCCTGGAAAAAATCCACCTTTTATCTTTACTTTCTACATTGCACACTTCACCATCTGCATCGCGCCATCATAGTGATCCCTCTAGTAATATATGGCCCAATCCAAGGCATCAAGTTGCTCAACTCTCGACGGTAGTCCCCAAATTTGTCAACATAATCGTGCGCATCCTGTTTTATCACCACATTTTTCGTATCGAGAAAATCCTTCTCTATTCCTTCTTCAAGTTTCTTGACTTCTGCTTCCACTAGACTACTTTTCTCCCTTAACCACACTCTTTCTTTCATGAGTTCTTGGAGCCTAAGATCACCCTGTTTGATCGCTTCATCATGTGCCAAATGTTCTTCTTCATTCAGCTATGCGATCCCTTCTTCCAAGGCTCCACGTGCAGTCATATCCATGGGCACTGCTATGGGTGGACTAGGCATACTATTCTCCATTGGGATTACAACGTTTGCTACATAGGCCAACCTAGAAGGCATCTATCCCATCGGTTTCTTTCATGTTGTCTTATAAGCCCACAAAACTGCTAGTATGCATAGGTCCTAATCACTTCTCTGTGCATTATATACCCTGTTCAGTGCTTCACATACTTCATTAAATGCTTCTACGAGGTAACCTTCTGTGCACTCATTGTTTCGACACTCTGTCCTTCCAAATCAAGGGATCATTCACACAATTTCCTCCCCAACACATGCTTATTTACTATGTTCCCCAACACAAATTCCATGTGCATCCATGCAGGTTGTTTAGCATATGCTTCTACCCACCTGGACAAATGCGTGCATAGACCATCCCATACATTCTATTTATCTGTTAGTCACATCTTACACTTCCTAAAATGCATGCACATCATTCTCGTACATTCCCACCAGTCCTCAAAGCTTCCTTGATGCATACCCCACTACCTCATGGGCATTGCATGTAGTACCCACTTCAAAGCTTGGAAATGTTTGTTTTCTAGCACCTCCCTTTCAAATCTATCCAAGAAAGCATCTACCTCACCTAATCCATCATAAGTAGGAAAGTCTCTCATTTCTATCAATACGCAGTGCAACAATCTTTTCATCATGTTACAGTTCAACTTGGTTACCTCGTGTAACGGTTCTACCATTTCTCTATCTCTTCATCCAAATTCAACGTACAAGATCTTTTGCACTCCCATTAGATTCATCCATCCACGGTGGGATTTACACAGTCTTGCTCTCACATGGTTATCTTGCAAATGTAATCCAAATCGTCATCGCTTTCATAGTTGTGCACCGGCTCTGTGTAGTGTGATCCTTCTGTAGGGTTCGAAGGTACAACTACGCGCAGTGAATTTTTCTCAAAAATCATCTTGCACTTCTTCATATTAATCAACCTGTTCATGTCAGTGGCCCAATCGATTCGTAAGAGTGTGGGGTGGGGGTTTCTGTCATCAACAATCTCTATCACTTCAAAGTCTACTAGCGCGATTTCCCCTTCAATATCCATGGTGATTCCCTACAATCTCCCCATAGGTACTATCTTATTCTGAATCACCATTTGCAGCTAGATAGGATACCATTACAGCGTAGGCCTTCCCATGCGCTCCTATGTCTACTTCGGTAGAATGTTGGCGTCTAATCATAAATCTAGAATTACCTAGTCCATCTCATATTCTCCAATCTACGCAGTCAACCTCATTTCTCTTCCAATCCTTGTCGCATGCTTTCCAATCTTTTGGACTATGTGCGGCTCTTGTGGCACGATCCCAATGTATCTGTTAATGTGTTTCTGCAATCCCTTTACAACGTTACTGTCGCACAGTAGCTTCATGCATGTTTCTAGGAATGCCATAAGCATAGATGGGTCCATTTCTGGCTCTGATTTATCTTTGCTTACTGAAGTCTAGGCATCAATGAAGCTCTTCTTAGCTTCCACGAAATTTTCCTTAGCACACTCCAAATCAACCTCTGCTTGATTCATTGGAGCCTTGCGAACCCATGTACTGTCTTCAGAATGTTTTCCTTTATCATCTCCCGTCATAATTCCACTTCGGAGCATTATATTCACATTTAGATCTTCCTCGGATGGCTCAGACCTAATCACCCATTGGTTATTTGTTGGGGGTGGTTCTAGCACTCCCTTGTCGTGTAGCCTACCTATCAGCGTAAGACAATCCTCCGTGTCATGATCAAACAAGGTACAATAGAGACATTATGGACACGTTGGATTCATACAATCACGGGCATAATGTCCTGGCCCTCCACAATTGTACCATATCAGTTGTCCCTGACCTCTTCCAAGTCCTCCTCCACCTCGACCTCACCCGTGCCCTTGAAATCTGGTTCGTGTCACTCCTGTTGTTGGGCATGGGATCCCCCGTAGCAAGTTTTGGGGCTTAAAACCTGAGTTTTGGTCAATTGTATTGTAGGACTCCACGAAATGCGAGCGCGGAGTGCGAAAGTCTAGGATGTGTCATAAGGTTGTTCTCCTAAGAATTGTAAAATAATGTAAAGTTGTGTCAGCCTACCCATGGTTCGCAAACCATGGGATTGTATAAATAGAGTGAGGCTCTAAGTGTAAAGACAGTTGGTTGAAATAGAAAGTAATAGGTAGATGTGAAGGCATGGTTAGAGCATATGGGGAAGTGGAAGTGTATTAGGTCATAGTAGTAGGAAGAGGCTTTGCAGCTGAGTGTGCTGAGGGCTAGTAGAGTCCACAGCTGAGTGTGCAGACCCCTGCAGCTAAGTGCGCAGGGTGGAGTCAGGTCTGTAAGTGGGATTGTACTTGGATTTGAAAGATAATAAAGAGAATTTTATTATATGCATCTATTCTTGAATCCGTGGTTGAATGTTATGCCTTACTTTTATTTTGTTCATTTATTACGCGCAATTGATGAATACTTGTATGAATGCTTATATGTGAAGTTAATCTAAGTAAGTAGCTAATAGAAGCTAATTAAGGGAGACTTGGGTAAATAACATGGGTCGCGTTGCGGCTAGACCTGCGTGAAGGCAGTATCACAGGGTGCGGAGTGCCCGTAGGTGCACGTAGCACAGTAAGTGCAAAAGTTTGACCGCATTCCAATGGCCTCATATCAGACATCCCCAGGGTGTGGAAACCTTGTTCTAGCACAATCCCATACTACTTCGGGTGAGACTTGAGTTTGCGCTCCGTGGAATGTTGCCAAAAGGGCCAATAGTACTGAGATTTGCTTGGCTAAATCACTTTTGAACCTAGGTCAGGCCCCATTAAGCCAAAAAATGGTTCGATTGCGAGGACCGGTATCTACATAATGGATTTCTGATGTCGTGCCACTAGAACCTGACAAAGAAGGAAGTTGAAGAGTGGTTGGACAAGAAGATTCACTGAGTTCACGGTGGACATGACCATCAGTTACAGTGAGATAGAGCGACGTTTTCTCAAGGGACTGCAAGGTAAGTATATTAAATCTCTGAATACCTGGATTAATATGTTGTTATGTGAAAAGAGGGTTATGCGAATAAATTAACGTTTGGGACTACACAGAGCGAAAGAATCTACAGAAGTGGAAGTAGTGAAGCATTCAAAAATAGTCCCTCAATTTCACCATCGCAGGAGAGTGAGGACGAGCACGCGAAAGTTTCTTTCAGAAATGCGATAAGTTTGATAAGGCAGCGGATTCCCTAGTTACCACCCACATTGCCACCCACTTCACCTCCTTCACCTTCATCTCCACCCACTCCACCTTGTTACAGGGAAAAGTGTCTACTCAGAACTGCTTATCCCACTAAGGTGTGACAGCTGCCTTAGAAACAAACAGAGTAAAGCTACTTTCATTTTTCCTTTATGAATTATAGATAGAGAGGAACAAAGAAGACCAACCTCTGTCTTGTGCTAATCTCCTGGTTTGATTCCTTTCTTCCTTGAAAGTCTTTTGCTACTTGTTCCCTTGCATGCCCAACTTCACAGAGTACCTGCAAGATCACAGTAGCATAGCACTATACAAAGAAATGGATCTATAATCATAAACAATCTAGGATCAGATATAAATTGACCATACAAATGCAGCAAACATGAATGACACAAAAGTATGGAGGAGAACTTGAACAACTTTTATTGATAAACAAGAAAGAACCAATAGGAGTTACAACTAGTTGTTCTGACCCAGCATCAACCTCTCAGCAAGGAAGCCCCTCTTCACCTCATACAAAGCTTAGATCACCCAACAATCTGATGTTTGTCTCAAGAAACCAACAACAATTCCTTACAATATGCAAAATTCCAGCGTCTGGATCTCTGGGATGAGGGATTCATATATAGATATCTGTAAGCGAGATGAGTCAGCTTGTGATTTGATTAGTGTCTTCTCTCTGATAGTTCTTGCTTCCATTTGGAGATTGATGATCTCTTACTCATCCTTGGTCGAATTAAGAGAGGCAAGTGTCACAGCAGAAGTTTCTGGAAGCTTCCATTGCCTCTCCACCTCGCGGAATGACACTGCCATTTGTCATTTCTCACCCATCGCACCCCATAGAGGGGATTTTTAAAATGCAACGCACCCACACAGTGTATTTAGATGAGATGCAATGCACCTGGCCTGTGGAGTAGTTGAAATGATCCTGTTTTGACCAATTCTGAGTAGTTTTTCATGGAGAACTTCTGGGAGAAGCTGTAATCTGTTGACCTTGTTCCTTCAGGGGTTAGAACAACACTTTTAGGGACATAGGAGCCCTTGGTTTATGGACATTTCATGCTTGGGGTTGTAGGGCCCAAAAATGTCTATAACAGTTGCCCCCTAAAGCATGAGGTCGTTAATCTTTTGATGTCAGGTGAAATGCTTTATTATGAGGATCCGAAGTTCTTTCAAGCTGGGAGGAGACCTGTAATAAGATACAATACAATAAATTATCTTCATAATATTTTCATGATCTAGCTGAGGTGGGCATTCCCATGCTCATCTTTATAAATTTATTTTCATGTACATAAGACAGATAATCGTCTGAGTGTAGACTGATGATTCTAATAGAGCCATCATCCCTTTGATTGGATGATTATCTGTGAAGCAATGATGTACATTTGATGTCTTTATTTTCCTGAATATATATCGCAGCTCGGATGGATGAAACTAGATCTGGGGTCTTCAATCTCGTTCGATCTTCACTCGAAGTACAAGTCTATCCATGTGAGAGATGTTCTGGAGTCGAACATGGAAAGACATCGCCTGATTACCAGCCAATGATGTAAGCTGTTAACAGGAGCGAGAGGAATCACCGATAATGATACTGGCCCTCAAGGTACTGCAGTACAATTCACGTGGTGTGAATAAAGGAATTGGTGTCGAACACCATGCAAAATCTTTCGGTCGAAGGCCATTGATGTAAACCTGTCGACGGAAGTGAGAAACTTGCCATTGAGGCATGCAAGCTTCAAAGTATTGAATGGGGTGTTCCTAGATCGACTTCTTGGATAATGAGCTGATGTCGACAAGAAGCTATCCATCACAGGACGGCCTTAACGAATCCCACATCAATGACATGGAACGGAGTAAATGATTTTAATGGAGGTGAAAACGATCTGGTGATATAAGGTTCAGGGTGGCAGTCATGAAAGAATGGAGTATAAATGTATTGTAGTGGGTGAGACACAGGTGAATTCTCTGAATGACTTCTCCTGAACATATCGGTGACACTGACGTGATGGATTGGTAGCATTAACCCCAAATGTGGATGGTATGATGGGACCATGGTGATGTGACCGGCGAATGAAACAACCCAACCTGACTTGGATGTAGAATGAAAGTGTCATGTTCAAGAGCGACTTGCTACCAACAAAGTTTCTTCAAGTTTTCTTCCCAATTTTCCCCAGTCATTGTTGACCAGTACCTCTTTATCTTTATCAAGCTTTAGGAGGATAACATATGCTTGTTCTATAATTTTCCCTTCGGGAAAACCCATCGCTATGTTTTAATGAGCCTAGCGATAGTGAAACTCGTTCTCATCTATAGACAAGTTTGTCGCTATTAAAATTTTAACGAGTTTAACGACAAAGATAACTCGGTCCTTTTCAATTTTAGAGAGTTTGAAAAGGAACGTAAAGGAAACTCCAAAATTCCTTTTTCTTCATCTAATCCCTTTAGTCCGAAAAAGTATAAAACAATAAAGAAGGGATGAATTTTCGATACTTTTAACGAGCCGAACAAAACAAGCGCTCGATCTTTTTGTGTAATAATCCCTCAGGTCCAAAAAGATTAAAATTTAGAGGAGGGATAGCACTTTCGTTCCCTTTAACGAGCTGGAGAGGCCAATGGCTAGGCAATCTTTTCATATTTTACAAGTCAGTTGAAAAGAGCTTAAAGGAGACTCGTCTTTTGAGGAACAAGTGATAAAATGGGTAGCAACTGATTCTAGGTAAGGTTTGGAATTTTCCAATCACAACAGTGTTACAAGGATGGCTAGTGAGATCACTCTTCGCAGCTGTTCCTCAAAATGGGTAAACAATCAAATAGAGGTGAATGATCGGCCAATGTAAAAGTGGAGGTAACGGTGCAAACACGACCAAGGCTTTAAAGGTTGAAGTATTACATTCACGATGGTTATTTACCGGAAATTGGTTCATTTTTTAGTGAGCTTAAACTCTGGGGGAACATGTTCTCATGCAGATGTTGGTCTTGTTCTACCAGTAGTATGCCTGAGAGTGCCAGCCTCCGCCCCAGCAGGAGAGGCTGTTGGAAGGGCTATCCTTCGCGACCTCGATGTGGCCGAGACTCTCACAACATTACAGGAGTAGGTTGAGGGTGTCACTCTTGGTATTCCAGATGTGAGGACTGATGAGCTGCCTTTGAGGTTGCAGTGGCATACTACTGGTGTGCCAAGATGATGGACTCGACTCTTACACATGATCGCATAGGCTGTGACTTGCTATCACGAGCATCATTAAACTAGGGTGCCCCCTACTGTTTTGAGTTTTTTGGTCATTTGACCAATTTTGTCTTGGTTACAGAACATTATATGTAAACCATAAACAGTTATATATATTTTTTATTTTCGGAGTTTTATTTTGGTTAAGTTACATGATCCAAATGCAAACATTGATGGTATGCTTCTTTTTATAAATGTTGCAAATGTCTATCTAACACATAATTTGCCAATGAGTCAATTAATGTGTTTAAGTTTCTGGAAATATGCTGATATTGAATAAAATCAAATTGCCTTTCCAAAATCTTAACGCTTAGGAACATGCGATAAATAGCTGGATTTCGGACAGACTAGATACCGGCGAGTTGTAGTATGACGAGTTGTCAGTTTAGCCTGACAATCAGTCGGTGTATGCCATGTGTGATGGCATCAGAGAGAAGTTCTATCAACGCGCTATATTCAGCGATGTTGTTCGTTGATCGACCAATACATACTCCTCTGAAACTTACTAACTCGCCGCTTGGATAAAAAATGGCCCAGGCCACGGAAGATAGGTTCCGCGAGCTACGACTCGCTTTGTCAGCATATTCAACACATGACTGTAATAGGTTTTACATCTGCAATAAAAAAAAGTGGATTACTTGACCAAAATAAACACTTTAGCGAAAACAAAAACATAACAAAAGCATACATGTTGCTATACTGAATTACGCATAGTAACGCTTGAGGTACAACCTGTTACGAGGTTGTGCCAGTGGAATTCCGTCATAATCCATTAACTCGTAGGCTCCTTTTGCTAACACTCGCTTAACAATATAGGGGCCCATCCATAAAGTCTTAAATTTACCTGCTCCCAATTTATCGGATTCTTGGTCATAAAGCAAGACCAAGTCACCTTCTGAGAAGACACAGGGTTTGACATTCTTGTCGAACTGCACTTTGACTCGTTTCTTATGGGCTTCGTTAGCCAAAGTGGCATCATGACGGGTTTCGTCCAATTGGATTAGTTCCAAGAAATGAGCTTCTTCTTCTGAAGTTCCGGGGAGGAGATCAATTGTGAGTTTGAGGGACGATATTTCACACTGGATTGGTAAGAGTGCTTCGAGGCCATATACCAGTTGGAAAGGTATAAACCCGGTTGCATTCCTTACCGATGTTCGGTAAGCCCAAAAAGCTGAGTACAGGATTAGGTTCCATCTTCTTTTGTGAACTTCAATCATCCTTTGCAGCATGCGCTTCAGGACCTTGTTGATTGCTTCAACTTGTCCATTGGCTTGCGGATAATATGGAGTAGAGCTGTCGTGAGACAACCCTAGTTTCACAGCTAATTCGACGATCATGTGATTGCGAAAATGTAATCCATGATCTGTGACTATGGCTTGTGGTACAACGAATCTGGCAACTACATGATTGAAAAAGAAGAGGGCAGCTGTTTCACCAGTATTATCTAATGTAGGCATCGCCTCGGCCCATTTGGTAAAATAGTTAACTGCGACTATGATATACCCATGCGCCTCGGTCGAGGTGGGGTTACATGTCATGAAATCAATGCCCCATTTGGCGAATGGCTCGACAGCAACTATTGGATGCAGAGGTGCGGGTGGTCTTCTGGTTTTGCTATCGAAAATTAGACAAGCATGGCAACTTATGACTGCGTTTATGCAGTCTTTAAACATTGTTGGCCAGAAGTATCCTGCTCGTAAGATTTTTTGCGCTGTAGCATAACCGGATTGATGCCCCCCACACGTGCCTGAATGGCAATCATTTAGGACTTTTTCGGCCTCCTCATGCATGAGGCACCTTCTCAAAACTGTATTGATATCGCGACGGTAAAGTGTATCACCAACGATCATGTAGTCTTTTGCTTGGTATCGAATACGTTTTTGTTCGGAGCGAGAGGTATTTGGCCTATATTTTTGGGTTTGGAGATAAATTATTGTATCCCCATACCACTGATTGCTTGAAGATATCAGAAACAAGCTTTCGTCCACAATTGTTTCTTTGGATGTTTCATCGTTGGAAAATGATGGGAGATCGCATAATAATTCTGCGAAAACCAGAGCTTTCTTTGACTTGGATTTTACAAATTCCATATCAAACTCTTGTAGGATTGCTATCCATTTTGAATATTTCCCCCCCAACAACTGTCGCAACAATATATAAGTCATGGGGTTGTAATATGACAGAATGGTAGTTTTTCGAAAGAGGACATAGCGTCGAAATATCTGTATCGCTTGAACAGCTGTGAGCGCTAGCTTTTCAACATAAGAATATTTTCTTTCTGTATCATTTAAGTTCTTACATAAATAATATATAGGATGTTCAATTCCGTTGTCTTCTTGAACTAAAACCATTGCGATGGTCGTATCTGTTGCAGCCAGATACAGGTTAAAGTCTTTTTGATAATCAGGAGCATACATTAATGATGATTTCATTAGGGATTCTTTTAAAGCATCAAAGGAAGCTTGTGCAACCTGATCCCAGACCAAGCGTACTTCCTTTTTCAAAAGACGCATATAACCTTTAGCAAGTTCGGCATAATTTGGAATGAACCTCCTTAGAAAGTTTGTGTTCCATTGGAGTTTCTGAATCTGAAGCAAATTCGAAGGTGGAGGCAAATTTATGATTGCCTAAACCTTACATGGGTCGAGACGAATCTCGTCCTTTGAGACTACAAAGCCAAGTAAACGACCAGAACTGACGCAAAATACACATTTGTGTGGATTGAGTCGTATCTTGTAGTGTCGGCAACGTAGAAATATCGCTCTTAAATGCTGCGGGTGATGAGTCCGCTTTCACGAATGAGCCAGAAGGTCGTCGAGGCATGGTTGAACGATTTTTTTGATGTCATGGAAGGCATAATTCATTGCCCTCTAGAAGGAGAAGTAGAACTTCATGAACAGAATGATGTCAACAAACAATGAAGTCGTGCAGAGCACTATGCTACTAGTGGGGGATGCTCTGAAAATTCCAAAATCACCCCAGATGTCGAGGGCCAAAGGGGATCCACATGCAGCAGGACAAGTCTGCATGTCTCCATGAAATCCACGGTTTGGTAAACTGTCGATGGAAGACAAGGGCGAGATTGCTAATCTTGAGGCATACGATGACAAGGAGGATCTCCATGCTTTCCTATAAGAGATTGACATGAATGAAGAAATGGAGGAAGAAATTCAACCAGTGCACACTGCAACAAAATTGCCCAAGTTTGTCCCTCCGAAGAGAGGGAAAGAAAAAGTACCAAAAGATTTGGATGTCGTTAAGAGAGCACTCCAAACCCCTCTCTTCCTAGATAGAATTTTGTTTGATGGTTCCGTTTTGGGCCAAGTGCCGACGATGAAATTTTAAGATTTGGACCTCATGGACAGTGAAAAGTTCCCACATTTGGAGACTAGCAAACTTATGAAACAGAGCAAGGAGGGGTCAGTTACAGCGCAAGAGCCGCGGAAATGGTTGCAAAGTGTGGAGGAGGTCAGGTTGTTCCATCTACTGTGGATTCCACACTTTCACCAGGCACCAATCACAATCTTTTCCATCGGGAAACTACTTTTCCTGGTGCACGATGGGTACATGTGGTTAGAGGAGCGTATTCCCATCATGACGGAGCTTATTCATAGGATTTCTAGGCTTCCCTGTATAGGAAGGGACCTTGCAAAAATAGCTAGAAAAAGTGGAGGTTTGGCACTCGTAGAGGCCATGAAGAAGAAATACAAGTTGGAAAAGAAGCAGAGAGGCTACGTAATTAGTAGCATTTAAGACAAAGGGGTGTGTGTAGTCACCCAACTGATAGCCGAGAAGGTGATGAGAAAATGCCATGGCAATGAGGTACCAGTGACGATTGTCACGTTAGCCAAACAATGCGTGGAGGGGGTCCAATTCAACTTGGCCAAATTCCTCTATGAGGAGTTCCTAACCAATTGCAAAGAAGCTTAGGAGTAGGGCAAGACCTTCCACTATCCATGGTTGCTCTTGTCTATCTTATTGGTGACAGGGGAACTTCCTGAGGACAGTCAGTTCCCTCCCCTTGAACAAGACTTGCAAGAGGCAGCAAAATACATGTCGCTCTGGGCAATGAAGGACGCCAGATGAATCCACAAAACCAAGATCTTCTGGGTGCTCATGGAGGTGAGCATCCGAATGTGGATCAACAAAAGGCTGCATCTATCCCCCACAATATATGACAGTTTATGGAGCTTTACAGACTTCAAGGCAGATGTGCACAATGTGTATATCAAGGCGCGTAAGGATCTGGTGTAGAATTGGACCAAACTGCCTTTCATCATGATTGATGATGTTTTGTTTGCTATGCTCGACTCATGGCCACCCGAGTGGCACACCCCAGATCTGGTGGCGTGTGATGAGACAATGATACAAGAAAATAAGGATGCCACCAAGCTGCTAGCACAGTAGAAGTGGAATGAGTAGTTGGGTGAGGAGGTAAGGGCTTCCTGTCGGCCGGATAAATCATTATTATGGACAAGATCGATCTCCCTAGTATCTACAGATATCTAGCGACAAGCAAAACAAGTGAATTCTATCTTTCTCTAAATATTGTGATTTATAAATAAAAGCCAAGAGATGTTTTAGACCCTACCTCAAGTCCAACGCTAGTTTGTGGCAGCCATGCTCCGACCATCCAAATAAGTTTCCTTTTAAAGAACCTGCAAACACAAACAAGCACACATCAAATAACACCTGCATAGCCAATATAATAAATCATATTTATCATGATGATCAAGGAATTCATGAAATAAACCATAGAGGACAGCTTATTGAGAAAAATTGAACTTGATTGTATTAACTTTAAACAAAGAAGAACTTTACAACCTTAGTGCCTTGATGTTGTACAAGCTCCTCCCGGGTCCAGCAAGAATCTCCTCTACTTTGACAAGCTTCACACTCTTCCCAAAGAGATCAAAAGGTATGTAATCTCTCCTCTCAAGCTCAATTAGGAAGTCTAAATTCCAACAGAATTTACCCTCAAAAATATTTAGCTTTCCACCTCTCTAGCAACTAGCCCAATGCATCATTTTATAGTGCAGAGGAAGGAAGTTACCAGGTCCTCCTTCAAAGGGATAGAGTCCTCCTTCAAAGGGATAAGCTCCTCACATCAAGGGGTTAGCTCCTTTAGTTATGGGATGCATGAACCACCTAGGAGAAAACATGCCACCTCAAGATTCCTTCTAGAAGCGTCTAGAATTAACCCAATGTGATTTTTTAATAATAAACTTGTGCCTTTTTTACTTTTACAGGGGTTCGTACCCTTTCCTTTAGAGACAGAGCGGACAGGTCTGCAGGGGACATGACCAAGGGGTGTGAGACCACAGGTAATGCTAAGAGAAAGTGTGGAACCAGTGTTTTAGAGATTTTCAAGGACTTTTTCTCATTTTTAAGGCTTGAGATGAAGAGCTCAGGTTTAAGACTTGCATAGGAGGAAAGTATGAGTGGTGATAGACTCACACCAACTGCAGAATGTCATGGTGACAATATTTTGTGCAACAGATTTCCCCTGAAGTGCAAAGTCTATAATAGATAGTATTTTTCATCTAGGAAGAGTGAAGTACTTTATCATTTTGAGGATCATCCTGTGGAGAGCCCGGTTGCAACCTATAAAAAAATTCAATACAAAATATATATATGAGATGATATCATCGCTGAGGTAGGCATTCCCATACTCAGATTAAAACTGACTAGAAAACTACACTGTAAGTGGACCGTCTTTTTAATTCCATTTTAATGAGCTTGAAAAGAAAAACTCGACAACCTTTTCATATTTTAGGAGTCAGAAAAGAGCTTAAAGATGACTCTAATGTTTTTTGTTGGAAATGACCAATTTTGCCTGAAAATCCAATATTCGACACAAGAGCTCAAACATTACTCATACCTATTTAAAAATAAATAAAAATGCATAAAAAAGTTACCTCTTTAAAGTGAAAAATAAACAAATTAAAAATTCATTTATTCAAAAAAGCTTATAAAAAGGGCTTTTGTAAATTCATTTTTACCGTTTGACTTCAGAGTGAGAAAAGAGAGCTTTTAGGTAAGAAACTTCCTGTGAAGATTGCAGAAAATCCGTCCGTTGGAATTGAAAACCATCACCTCTAGGTAATCCACATTACTTTAATCTTGCATTTCAATGGTTTGAATTTCATTTTTAGGTTTCTATTTTGATTTTTAGGAATAATTTTGTTTAAAAGACCGTTCATGGGGGTCTGCAGGCACATCATGCGAAACCTGCGGACCCCGACTTTTTCCTACACAGGAAAGAGCCAGGGGCCCACACCTGCTATTTGGGAAGAGTGCAGACCTACGCACTGTCCTTAACTGGAGAGTGCAGTCCCAGTGACATAGGTTTTACAATTTCAAATTCTTCAATTTTCGCCCAAAAACTTTGATTTAAAATGTTTTAATCTGCCTTTTCTTTAAATGTAGGATATACACCATGCTTAGTTGGCAGGAACGAGAGCACGAAGATGTGGACCTCACTGTAATTAATCATCCCTTCGATCGATGCATTAAAAGCATGCGGGTTATTTAAATTCTAGGCCATACCTGGCATGAGGGCTCAAGTAGACTTTCTGCAGCGGCTGGTGGACAGATGGAATATATAGGACCAATGTTTCATTATTGGTGGCCACCAGCTCAAAATGGAGCCAGAGGATATTTACTTCTTGACTGGTTTGCCCAAGAGAGGTGAGCAATTGACTCTATTCGGGACTAGGCCAGGTGGCCAGTTTTTCGATAGTCTCTGGCTAGAGTTTTGTAATGACAAAACCAATGACAAAGGGGTTGATATCAAAACCATCTCCCATCCTGAACTCAAAGTGATTGCATTTATTGTCACCAGAATCTGTGGAAGCGCAGCATTGCATATGGCCACCGGATCCCAAATGCGGATGGCAGTAGACTATTATCAAGGCACCATCTTCAACTGGTGCGAAGCTCTGTTGGCTAATGTAAAAGGCCAACTGACTAGAGAAAAGAATGGACAACTGAAAAACTTTGGATATGGTGTCATAGTTGTGAGCTTTAGTCTAGAGAGGGTCTCGATGTTGGTCCCACAACATCTTTCCGTTGATGCTGGACTTCCCCAAGAGCCCAAACTGATCCGTTGGGTTGCAGTTATGACCCATCATCCTGAGGAAGGTTTAGAGGTTGTTTGATTTCTTCCTGAGTATTTTCATTGGTTGGAGAACCAAGTTTTTGTGATTAAGGATTTTACTTATGCTGAGATGGATTATCATGGTGACCAAGACACGGCTCTTCCACCAGGAGAGCAATGGGATGACTCAGGTAAAGTCATTTTCAACATTTTCTAATTTTGATTTTTTTTTTCTTTTAAATCGTCCCAAAACTGATAGTAAAAGGTTTCAAATGTAGATGTAGGTCCATGGTGACCAATCACTCTCCGGCCCTATGAGAGGAAACGTCCAGCTGCAACAGTACCAGCTGCACAGGACGAACCTACAAAGACTCTGGACGAATTGGAAAACCATATAGAGCGTTTGACAACAGATATTCTAGAGACTAGCATAGATGAAATTCCTCTTAGGCTACAATGCTATGTGATTGGGGTCCCAGGACCTTTCAGGAGGTTCCTTTGAAGGGTAGCCTGAGTAGTGGTTTCTTATCGTGATCATCCCCAGTGATAACATGATTTCCTGTTGTAGACTCATATGACATTTTTGCTTTTTGTACTATCATTTTTGTCGATCATAAGGTGTTTCTCAACCTATGATCGAAGACGATGTATATTTGACACACTTCTATGCTATGTTATATCACTATTACTGGCTATTTTGTAAAACATGTTATGGAATGTTTTTAAATTTACTGTTTGATTATTGCAAATGTCTACTTAACATTCGAGAGGAAATTGCATCTACTAATGTATTTAAATATCTCGGAATATGCTGATATTCAATATAGTCAAATTTACGTTCCAAGAGACGAACTCTCAAAAATAATCTTAATAACACTGGATTTCTAATGGCATAAAATCTATTTAGCTGCAATACAACGAGTTTAGAATCTAACTTCACAATCAAACTCTGAATCCCAAATGAAATGTATTCAGATAATAACTCAATCACTGCAGTATACTCTGCAATGTTGTTTGTTGTTTGACCGAGGCTTACCCCATGCATAGATACCAACTCATCAGAGGGTGAATAGATAACCCAGGCTGCGGAAGAAATGTTCCATGTATTATGACAATCACCATCAACAAAACCAATGTACGTTTGAAGAGATGTCCACATCTGCAATATCAAGAGTAAAATCAAGATAAGTAGGAATAATGACTAAAACACTCTCTAAACTAAGAACACTTTTCTAATCTAAAACACACCAACTAGAAAGAAAACTAACCTAATCAAAATCTCCACACCTAGATTTAAGCAAAATATCTCTTCAGGTAAAGACCATTTCTGGGTTTACCTAAAGAGACACTGTCAAAATCTACCAATTCATAGGCCCCTTTTGCCAGCTTTCGCTTAACAACATAAGGACCATGCCACATGGGTACGAATTTTCTAGCGCCTAACTTATCATTTTCTTGATCGTATAGTAAGACTAGGTCTCCTTCCAAAAAATTACGAGGTGTAACATTTCGATCGTACTGAGCTTTAATACGTTTGGCATGAGTTTCGATTGCTAGTGCAGTCGATTCTCATCTAGCTGAGCCAAGTACAACAAATGTTTCTCCTCTTCAAAAGTGGTTGAAAGTAAGTCTATGGATATTTTCAATGACGGGATTTCGCATTCAATGGGTAGCACAGCTTCCAAACCATAAACTAGTTGGAAAGGAGCGAAACCAGTTGATGTTTTTACTGAGGTTCGATACGCCCAAAGTGCTAAAAATAACATGTTATGCCAATTTGACCTATGAATCCCAATGATTTGTTGGATCACCGTAACTAAAACTTTGTTGATGGCTTCAACCAGACCGTTAGCCTGTGGCTAATATGGAGTTGAACTATCATGATGGAAGCCAAATTGATCTGTTAGTTCATTCATCATGATGTTTCGAAAATGACGCCCATGATCAGTGATAATTTCTTTTGGAACACTGAATCTAGAAATTATATGATTGAAAACGAAAATCACAGCAGTTTTTCCATTTGCCGAAAATGTAGGCATCGCCTCATTCCACTTGGTATAATAATCTACCGCAAGGATGATATACGCATTCCCGTCGACCGAGTGAGGGTTACATGTAATAAAGTTGATACCCCATTTTGTAAAAGGACCGACGACAATTACAGGGTGGAGAGGAGCAGGTGGAGCACGCATCTTGCGATCAAAAATTTGACAATTGTGGCACTTTTGGACCACGTCAATACAATCTTTAAATAAAGACAGCCAGAAATAGCCATCACGCAATATCTTTTAGGCTGTTGCATACCCAGACAAATGACCACCACACACTCCAGAGTGATAGTGATTTAGAACCCTTTCATCTTCCTCATGGGTTAAACAATGTCAGAAAACAGAGTCTGCCCCACGATGATAGAGTGTATCTCCAATAATTTTATATTGTTGGGATTGGAAACGTATTTTCCGACGCTAAGATCGTGAAATTTCAGGCCGAAAATATTGGGTTTGGAGATAAAAAATGATATATCCATACCGTGGATCAAGAGTGCTGATAAGAAACAAGGATTTGTCTGCAATGGGCTCTTCCACCATAGTTTCAGTATGAGCATGCGGGAAATCACACATCAGCTCCGCAAAAACTAAAGATTTCTTTGACTTAGATTTTTCAAACTCCAAGTCAAATTCCTGTAGGATAACAATCCATTTGGAATAATTTCCCCCTAGCAATTTTTTGGTCAAAATATAGATCATAGGGTTACAGTAAAAAATTATAGTCATTTTGCGTAGTAAGATGTAATAATGAAATCGTTGGACAGCTTGAATAGCTACCAAGGCCAATTTCTCCACATGTGAATATTTTAACTCAATCGGATTCAAGGTTTGACTAAGGTAATAAATCACATGTTCACTACCGAATTCATCTTCTTGAACTAACACCATTTCGATGGTGGAATGAGAGGCGACGAGATACAAGAAGTAATCCTGGTTGTAGTTAGGAGGATTCAATAATGGTGCATGGGTCAACGCGTGTTTAAGTGCATAAAAATATTTGTTAGCTATCTCATCCCAAAAGAATGGAGTATTCTGTTTCAACAACCTGGTAAAACCCTTTGTTATCTCGGCGTAGTTAGGAATGAATCAACGTAAAAAGTTTGCTTTCCCTTGCAAACTTTGGAGTTGGTGAAGAGTCAAAGGAGGAGGCAATTTGACAATATCTTCAACTTCGAGGGATCGACATGAATGCTGGCTTTCGAAACAACAAATCCCAGTAAACAAACCGTTTCTATACAGATTACACATTTGTGTAGATTCAACCTAACTCAATAATACCTACATCTCAGAAAGATTGCTCGTAAATGAATGAGATGATCGGCTCTACGTAATGAATGGGCAGGTAAATCATCGAGATAAGGTTTCACAATGTGCTTGATGTCATGAAACGTGTAAGACATAGCTCTTTGAAAAGTTGCTCCAACGTTCTTCAGCCCAAAAGGTAATTTGCAATAAGAAAATGTCCCCCATGGACAAATAAAAGCCGTTTTTTGTTGATCAACAGGTAGAATGTTGATTTGATTGTAACCCAAAAAACCATCCATAAAGGAGAAAATTTCACTGCCGGCACAATCATCAATGATTTGATCGATATAAGGAGTTGGGTAATTGTCTTTGGGACAAGCTTGATTAATGTCCCTATAATCGATACATATTCTTATTACTCCTTGCTTTTTTTTAACAGGAAAAATATTCGATATCCAATGTGTTAAAGGAATTGGATAAAGGAAACCTGCTTTAAGTAATTTCTCAACTTCTGCTTTAATAGCAACAACTTTTTGTCGGTGGTTCTAACACAAACATTCCGGGATGGGTTTAGCATCCAGGTATGTCTTGATTTCATGAACAATAATTGCTGGATCAATTCCTGGAATTTCTTCATATGACCAGGAAAACACATCACATAATTCTTGAAATAGGGCCTTATATGTTTGAAGTTCATCTTCCGTACAAGAGGCACCTATATGAATGTTTTCAACAATTCCAGGTTTAACTGAAATGTCAATAGGAACTATTCAAGAAATATTTCCCAAATTTAACTTAGAATCAGGATTTTGCAATGGACTTTGAAAATCATTTTCGAGATGATCAATCTCAGGTAAGAACGAAGATCTATGATGAAAAATCTTCCCATGGTAAATCATCAAGAGACAAAATTTCACGAATCTGCTCATCAATGTGAACAAGTTCGAAAAAAGTTGTTGAATCTGAGTTTGATGTTGAAAGTGATTCTTCATGGACCACATTCATTAGGTCAATTTCGGTTGAATAAGGGTCGGAAAATGACTGGACAGCTTGATACGCAATTTCATAGGGACTCAAAGGCATAGCATCGCCAACTGAATCTATCTTAGATTTGGAAGGTCGATCCAAGGATCATCATAAACAATAGTGTCTGAGGCAATCATATGAATGGTGACAGCAGAAGGCGATACATTAGGAGGAGGAAAGGAAAAAGTTCCTAGTAAACTAGAATCTTTAACCAATCCTACCCCAACATCCTTATAAGGGATAGTTGTTTTATCGACATGTTGGATACTTTCAGAAGAGGTTGGGTCGGATGAAAAGTAAGTTAGCTGGTTTATAGTTACGATATTTCCATTATGAGGAAACTTTATAAGCCGAAAGACTGATGAAACAACAACAGTCATAGCGTAAGACCAACTACGACCCAAGAGAAGGTTGTAATCTAGAGGGGCATCAACCACTTCCACATTGAGATTAATAGGTTTGCCTTCAACCCCTATAGGTAAATCCTGTAGAATGCCAAAAGGATGGAACCCACAGCCATCAAAAGCCTTTAGAATCGTCGGGGATTGATTAAGTTTAGGAGAACCAAGTGATCTGCAACACTGGATCGACATAATACACGTTGAAGCTCCCTCATCAATCACAGTCCTAAAGCAAGGTCTGTTTTTGACTAACACTGGAATCTAGAAAGCCATTTAATGAGGTAAGCAAGGTGTACTATTTTCTAAATTGAATATTATAAGGTTCGAGTCCTGAATATCAATAGCTCCTATAGCCGACAATAGCAATTTATGCTATGCTAGACATGATTGCAGCACCTCCAATGCCGACATTGCTGAAGGTGAAATAGCTAAATATTTAACAATGTTATAGTTCTGAGCAGCTCTTGTATGTGGATTGAAAGCTGAATTTTGAAGTATACCTTTAGCAGGCGGTTTGATTACAAAGTTTGGGTTAGGTTTCTCGATCTGCAGTAGATCAGAACCAAGAGTTGAAGTTGATGGGTTCAAATTAGAAGATTCTACTTCCTTACCATCAACAGGAATTTTACTTCCATAATCTTGCGATCATGTCACAATCCTAACATGGGACATCATCATTATGGGTTCTTCCAAGGCATTCGAGGAAGAACCAATCATCTTACTGTCTTGACTAGGAAAAGGATCCTTCAAGATAGTAGGCGTTTGAGAACCTTTGACAAGTTTCGCAAGCTCAGCGTGATGAGTGCAGTCTCTTGTAAAATGCTCTTCATCACAAATGACACAAGGATAATGAGGTTTACATTTCTCATCAGTAGATTCCGTTTTATCTGATTTCTCTTTCGAATTTTGCTTATTTTTCTTCTTCCCCTTATTTTTATCGCCAGATTTTGATTTGGCCGTAGATGATTCTACGACGTGAATATCGGGAGGAATTTCCGCGGAAGATCGGGGAATCTGGTAAAGTTATGATAGGAGAAGAATTCTTTGAATATTTCTTCTTACTTTTGGTGTTAACTGAACCAATCATATCGTCAGCGGTATGAGACCCTGAAGGAGCTGCAGTTATTTGATTTTGTTTAGGAAGGTCGAGGATTTTCTCGTGTAAAGTAGCCGATTGCGTATAAACGAGGTCAAGGTAATGAGCTTGAGCAATTACTTGCTCTTCAGTAACAACTCCTGCCTTAGCTACATCCTCAGTGATTTTAGGTAATAATGATTTAACAAACCATTCTGTAAAGATTTGATCCAAAATAAAAACTTTCACTAAATGTCGTCGACGTCTCCATTCATGAACGTGATCTAAAATGTGAGTGGACATTGACTATTTTAATGAACTTAATAATTTTGTGCCATTGTCATATCTGACAAGCAACTGAAAATGAGTTAAGAATGAAGTAGCTAGCTGACTAAAATTATAAAAAGTGGCTCGCGGTAACTCAATGTACCACTTGGCTGCAAGACCAATCAGAGTGCATTGAAAAAGACGTAAACGAATTGAATCATCTATAATGGAGTTAGATGCACACTAGAGATGATAAGTCATCACATGGTTTGATGGATCCTCTCTTGATTTACCTTCAAACTTTGGGATATCACTGGGCAACTTATTCAACATTGGTGGCCAAAACGAAAGATAATAAATCAAATCGTTCGTAAGGCACGAAAAATCAGGAAAGTCCAAAGTTGCAATGAATATTAACTGACGATTAGGGTCTCGAAAACCGTGGGTCATAAGACCAACCCCAGGAGGAGGATATCAAGGGTAACTTGGAATTGCGATTGCATTTGGGATATTATATCCTCCCGGAAAACAAGGATTAACTGGACCATATAAGGTTGGTTGAGGTTGCCGATAAGTATATCCAGGGTATGGTTGATACTGATAGACTGGGTTCTGCATAGCAGGACCGAATTGGTACTGTCCCTGGTACTGTTGATAAGTAAATTGAGGTTGACTTGTGACAACCATACTTGGACCGGGTTGTCCTACAGGCATTTGAACCGAAGTCTGAATTGTAGGTCTAGACTGAGGTAAAGATGCTTGAGGAGTTGATGCAGGAACAGTAGAAACTGGAGTTGCCAATACTCCAGAAGTAGGTGGGGTAGATTGAACAGATGTTATAGCAGTTGCAGCAGTCGTTTGAGGTGGATTTCGAGGCAAACTAGGCCCAGGCTGAGAGACTACACCAGGTGCAGAAGTTTGAATAGTAGGCTGGACAGGTTGCTGGGTTGAACCAGAAACTAAAGCTTGTCCAGGTTGAGATGACAAATGCACATTAGGTTGCAAGATCTGTTGAGATTGAGATGGATCCCACACTACATTCACTCCGGGGTATGGAACCATAGAAGGTTGAGCATATTGAGGACCATAGCTGGGTTGAGGGTAGGGTTGATAATTCAAAGGTACATTTCCAGCTCCTTGGGCAAATGATTGACCTGAAGGTGGTTGGAAACCTTGGGTTGGGTACTGACCTTGAGGTTGATAACCTTGAGGCACGTACTGAAACTGGGGTTGACCTTGAGGCATATATTGATATTAAGGTTGACCTTGAGGTAGGTACTGAGTTTGGGGTTGAGCTTGAGGAATTTACTATCCCGAAGGTGTGTAATGTCCTTGAGGCTGCCCCCCAGGCAGCAACTGGGTACCTTTAGGTTTCCCCCCAAGTGATAATTGAGGACCTTGAGGTTGCCCCCCAGGCGGTAACTGACTACCTTGAGGCTGCAGATTTGGAATGGTACCTTACATCATAAGAATATCTTCTACACTCAATGGCTTAGTTCCTTTATTATTGGTTAATAACCCTTGTTCAACAGGTTGAGGAGATGCTCCCGAAAAAGTACTAGTAAGTGACTGATACCCTGAAGGAATAGAAGGACCACCATATAAAAATGTTTCTGGAGATTGAGAAAACATGGATGATTGTCTCGACATATTCAAAGGAGGATAATAACCTGTAGGTGTTGGATGAAAAGGAATGTGAGGTGGTGAAAAACTTAGTCTCGAGTTTTCTAGAAAATTGGTCAATGAAAGACACCAAGCGTCCCTACTAGGTGGACTATAAAAGATCGATTTATGCTCCCTAAGTTCTATAGTTGGTTGATTTTAAGGGATAGATATACTTTCTTCTGGAGTGACAAGTTCTTCAATAGCAATAACTACATAAGGAAGATTTTGGGTAATGAATCTTCCTACCCTGGGTTAACCAGGACAACTGGAAGTTGGAGAAGCAAATCCTGACGATGGAGTAGCAGCAGGTTCAGTTTCAGGTTCAGAAATTTCAGGTTCCTCGGCTAATTCACAGGTAGAAGAAACACTACCAGTAACTTCAGAAAATGAAATTGGTTCAACAATATACTCTGTTGCTTGAACTTGATAATCAGGATGAAAAACTAAAGAAGATTCTTCTTCTTCCGATGACCCAACACTACTGTCACTAGGAGTCACAAGATCTCGTAGCCCTTCAAGCTGGCTTGGTGAATACTCGAGAGGTTTCCCCCAAATTCTACAGGATTGTCTCGGTAATTCAACCACGATTAAATATTTTAATTACTCCACACGCAAACAAAGAAAAATCTCAATAAAACCACCTAAAGTCTCTAAAGAACCAAACAATTTGAATCACATGCCTAAAGAATCTAGGAGTTCAAACCGCACACAAAGGGTAACTTTCCATATCGAAAACACTAGTTGGTGATGAAATCCAACATCGCAGAATTCAATACAGAAATGGTGGTTGGAACAGTTACCCCGACAACATGCTTAATGAAACAGACTGGCACAAGTTTCTTTAGTAAACCGTCTCGAGTGAAGAGAACTCCCCAGAGAATCTAAGTGATTCTAGTCAACGTCTGCTCCAGGTACAGTGGGATCTTCCCTCCACCGTCACCTTAGGAAAGAATCCTATAGATTATGGTCACTATGATTACCAACAAAAAAAAATATACCGGGGGGAACAGTCTGTAATCTGATACACACGAAAGGGCAGAGTAACAAGCTCAATCCCCTTGAAGGCTCCTTGACATAATCCAAGGTTTACCAACAAGTGACCCCAGGCTCCTGGACAATGGTTAATCCGAGGTTTACCATTTTTAATGTGTGTATATCTTCTATCGTTCCCAATCAGGAAGGATTGATTACCCCACTAGTTCGGATATGATATCGTGCTTGACTCCTATAAGAGGAGCTTCCAAAATCATAGATGTAACAATTGGAATTTATCTCCTACTGCAATATATAGCTACTTGTTTTTTAAACTATCTTGGAGAGTTAATTACTCCCTACTCGAAGATACTAGCCTAAGCTATGTTGGTGATAAAGAGCCCTAGAAATAAAAAGATTGCTAGATAAATTTTACTTTAAGCGTTATCTTCATTGGTTGTTTCTTAAGTCAAAAGGTGTGGAGATGAAACTTTATGGTGTGAAGACTCGACTCCCAAACACTAAAAATGCACCTAGGATGATAAACAATCCTTTTTCTTCAATGAATTTCTAGCTAAAGAAAGAGTTGAGGATGCAATTGCTTGAAAAACAAATCTTTCCTTAACAAACAAATGAAAAGAAAACCTTTTTTGTCTTTTTCAATAAACTCGAAAACGAGACTACTAATTATGCTCACAAAAAATATCCCTTTCTTTTTCCACTCAAAAAGTACAAAAAAAACTTTTTCAAAAGAGATTTTTTAAAAATTTCTAGAAAACACTCACAACTATGAAAAATCTAATCTTGAGATCTACCAATTCTAAAAACCTAATTGAAGTAAAAGCTTACAAAATTTATTTTCGAGGATGTTTTAATTAGTTATCAGCAAAGGACTAATTCGTTCAGAATAACAAATTAATCAAAAAACAACCAGCTTATGTTTTCTTTTTTAAAAATGAAATCCAAAACTTTCAAAACAAGTTCCTTCGAAGATTCGTGAAGAGAAAAATGAGATGTATTCCTCACCAAAGGCAAATTTTACAAATCAGTTAGACTCACAAAGAAGACCAGCAAAAACCAGGGTAATCTAAGGTTTCTTAGGCTTCTAAACCCTGAGTTACTACAAAGACCAAATGAAAATCAAGCCAAGCACCAAAAACTTTTAGAAAATCACCTAAAACCTAAATGCCAATGGAATTCACCTACAAAAAGTTTCTGACAAGACACATGCAGATCTGGGTAGAGGCTAAAAAACATAAACAAATCCTAAGCTTAACTGGATGAATATATTTTAAGTTTCTCAAAAATTTGATAGGGTCCACAGGCTCCGAGTATAACCAGGTGCGGTACCGCTTTGTGTAGTAAAGAAAGAGTGCGGGCATGTCCGAACTGTGTTACAAATAGAACGTGCGGTCCTCTTGCAAAGGTGTGAAAAATAAAAGCAATTCAAAATCTAAAGAAACTACCCAATCCCACACACATCAAGCAAAAACCAGAAACAGAGAAAAAGTTTCTCAAGTCAAAGTAAAAGTAAAGGCAAAAAATCCAAAATTCAAGTCCCCAGTAGGGTCGCCATTTTGTCAGCCGGATAAATCGTTCTCGCAGACAATACCGATCTCCCTAGTATCTACAGATATCTAGCGACAAGTAGAACAAGAAAATTCTATCTTTCTCTAAATATTGTGATTTATCAATAAAAGCCAAGAGATGTTTTAGATCCTACCTCAAGTCCAATGCTAGTTTTTGGCAGCCATGCTCCGACCATCCAAATGAGTTTCCTTTTAAAGAACCTGCAAACACAAACAAGCACACATCAAATAACACCTGCATAGCCAATATAATAAATCATATTTATCATGATGCACAACGAATTCATGAAATAAACCATAGAGGATAGCTTATTGAGAAAAATGAACTTGATTGTATTAACTTTAAACAAAGAATAACTTTACAACCTTGGTTCCTTGATGTTGTACAAGCTCCTTCTAGGGTCCAGCAAGAATCTCGTCTACTTTGACAAGATTCACACTCTTTTGAAAGAGATCAAAAGGTATGTGATATCTCCTCTCAATATAATTAGGAAGTCTAAATTCCAACAACATTTACCCTAAAAAATATTCAACTTTCGACCTCTCTAGAAACCAGCCCAATGCCTCATTTTATAGTGCAGAGGAAGGAAGCTACCAGGTCGACCTTCAAAGGGATAGAGTCCTCGTTCAAAGGGATAAGCTCCTCACATCAAGGGGTTAGCTCCTTTAGTTATGAGATGCATGAACCACCTATGAGAAAACTTGCCACCTCAAGATTCCTTCTAGAAGCGTCCAGAATTAACCCAAAGTGAGTTTTTAATAATTAACTTGTGCCTTTTTTACTTTTAAAGGGGTCCCCACCGTTTCCTTTAGAGCTAGAGCGGGCATGTCTACAGGGGACATGACCAAGGGGTGCGGGACCGTAGGTAATGTTAAGAGAAAGTGCGAAACTAGAGTTTTAGATATTTTCAAGGACTTTCTCTCATTTTTAAGGCTTGACATGAAGAGCTGAGGTTTAAGACTTGCATAGGAGGAAAGTATGAGTGGTGATAGACTTACACTAATTGCAGAATGTCATGGTGAAAATATTTCGTGCAACACTTCACGCAAGGAAATGAAGGCCGTCGTAGACTATACTAAGGTCGTCGAAACAACAATAGCAGCATGACAACTAGGGCCACCATAACGCATGAGGAAAGAGCCCTGGACCTGACCATAGGATAGGGGACAGAAGACACGACAGAAGGTGTGGACATAAGAATGACATCTACACAACTAAAATGGCCATGCGATACAGAACGAGGAGGGCCATGGAAGAATACCAAGGCTTCCAAACTGGATGGTGAACCCATTACACTGACAGAGGGTGACCTATATGACATCAACGACATAGTTCATGAGGTCAATAGGGAAGCGCTCCTGGAAGCAATGACAGAGTAGAAAAATGTGTTGGGGGCCCTCACGGCATAGATACAACAACTTCAGGTGCGACCCCCCCAGGAGGGAATGGTAGCCGTCTACGGTGTCCAGGTACATCAGTAATGGAGCAGTTGTTGCGGGACAAAATGGCTAACATCGTCACACCGCCGGAAGGAGCACTTGTATTAGAAAATATGGAGGACAGAGCCATAGTGGGCCGGATCAAGGGCTTGGCCTAAACATGGCCGCCCTTCTGCGGGACATATTATACTAGCTACAAGACGAAGCAAGGGTAGAACTTTGCTCTAGGGAAGGATGCACTGTACAAATGCTCAGCGAAAAATGAATCAACATCAATCAGCTTAGTCTACAATGCGATGAAGCCTTGGTTCAGAATCAACAGCTGGAACAGGTAGTAGAGGAAGCATGTGGGTGCACCCTAGAGCTAGAAATTGCGACAGACCTACCAGTAGGAGTGCAAATCCATAGATTGGCTAGTGGATTTCGTGAGGCGAAGGAGGAAGGAATGATGATACAGCTGGACCTCAACCTTCAGATTGTCGAACTACAATTAAAGTCGTAGTCATCCATTCCCCTGAAAGTTAGGGAACAGTGCATTGGCACTATCCAAAAATGGCTGGAGGAAATAGGACAGGCAGTGCAGGACTGTACTATAATGTTGAAAGAATCCCTCGCGGTCATCACTTCTTTACAGGAGGACCCCACCATACAACTCTTAGAGCCAGAAGCACAGGAACTCCAAGTGAAGTATGACATTGTGTGCAGAAGAGTGCAAATAGTTGTCTTGACCCAGCGGTTAGCGAAGATACAACGAACGAGGGCGTTGAAGGAATAGGTGGATGCCACCTGACAGAAAGAGGCAGTAATTAAAGTGTGCATCTAGGCATGGATTGATGAGACCTTCCAAATCACTAATGATATTGAAGGAAAGCTCACACAAATGAAGGTGATTCATGCCTTAAGATAGGGATCTACCCGTAATAGTGAACATTCGGCAGAAAGAGTAGAGCAGATCTAACAAACAGCAAAGCAGTGCGATGCGGACATTCACGTAGGACGGGCATAGTTGGAAGGGATCCATACCAAGATCGTCCCACCAGCAGAGTGACTTGAGACAAGTCACGATGATTGTGTTGGGGGCCTATTGGGCATGGGATCCACAACAGCAGGTTTTGGGGCTTAAAGCCTGAGTTTTGGTCAATTATATTGTAAGACTTTGAGAAGTGCGGGCACGGAGCGTGAGAGTCTAGGATGAGTCATAGGGTTGTCGACCCTAAGAATTGTAAAATAATGTGAAGTTGTGTCAGCCTACCCATGGTCCATGGACCATGGGATTGTATAAATAGAGCGAGGCTCTAAGTGCAAACATAGTTAGTTGAAAAACCAAGTAATAGATAGATGTGAAGGCATGGTTAGAGCATAGGGGGAAAGTGGAAGTGTATTGGGTCATAGTAATAGGAAGAGGCTCTGTAGCTGAGTGCGCAGAGGCCTAGTAGAGTCTGCAGTTGAGTGCATGGACCCCTGTAGCTGAGTGCGTAGGGCAGAGTTGGGTCTGTAAGTGGGATTGTACTTGGATTTGAAAGATAATAAAGAGAAGTTTATTCTGTGCATCTGTTCTTGAATCCATGGTTGAATGTTATGCCTTACTTTTATTCTGTTCATTTATTACGTGGACTTGATGAATAATTGCATGAATGCTTATATGTGATGTTAATCTAAGTAAGTAGCTAATAGAGACTAATTAAGGGAGACTTGGGTGAATAACAAAGGTCGCAGTGCGGCTAGACCTGCACGAAGACGATATTATAGGGCACAGGGTTCCTGCAGGTGCACGTAGCGCAATAAGTGCGAAGGTTGGACTGCTTTCCAATCACCTCATATAAGACATCCCCAGGGTGCAGAAACCTTGTTCTGCCACCCTCCCATACTACTTCGGGTGAGACCTCAGTTCGTACTCCGTGGACTATTGCCGAAAGGGCCAGTAGTACTAGGATTTTCTTGGCTAAATCACTTCCGAACCTGTGTTAGGCCCCACTAAGCCAACACCTGCATTCCAATCAAGGGGCCATATTTCAATCTGAACTCTGTAGGTGGGAGTCCTATCCATCATCAGCTCATAGCTTCTACAGGTGCGCTCATTGTGTCTAACCAATATAGAAAAATTATAGAACAACTTTTGCTAATTCTGTGTGTACTTCCGTAACAAATGGTAGTTGTTTTTAGCATGCTTTCCCTTTATTTGACAAATCATGCACCACAAAGCAGGCACCGCACTATGTCCTGCTTGTGCCTATGGTCTTAATAGCGTCAGTCCTCCTCCCGCAACGTAGTTCACGAACATAGGGCAATGGTCCTTGTCATGACCCTGACCCTCACATTTAATGCACCATACATCTTCGTGCACTTCTAGTCAGGATTTCTTGTCCTGTTTCAGACTATACATCTCAAAGCGTAAGCTTTTCAACTACGCGTGGATCCTGTATCGAGGTCTCATGTAGACTCATCACAATCTCCAAGGCCTGTCCTTAAGTTGTTAACCTCTATTGTGACAGCGCGTTCCTCAAATGCAGCATTAGCGAGTCGACAAACCATTTGTGGTGCTATCTGTTATCACTCAGGTTGTCCTTAAGCTCCAGAAAGGATACGGCCGAGGTAACAACAGACCAACTTTGGACTGCAGGTTCTAGCCAACCTGCAATCAGAGAGGGCTCTCTCTTTTAGATTTATCTTTGTTTGAAAAGGATTTTAGGCTAGCTCTCGAGTTCAGAGGGTTTTTATTTTGTTTTTGGTGGGAAAATTGATGTTTTAAGATAGAGAGGCAAGGCATAGTCTGGAAGTTTCAAACCATTGGGCGTGGAGTCAAGGAGGAGAACTGCTGGTGCATTTCTTCGGTCACAAGAGAGGGATAATGGAGCAAGATAGCTGAGCATGAAACAATGTTTTAGGTTTAAGGGATGGAAAGAAGTGCTAAGTAATGAGAGGCAGATAAGAATCTATCAATTATGCTTAACAAGGGAAAATGACAAGGCACTACCTAGGGGCAGTTAAGAATCCCTAGATAATTGGCAAACACAGGTGAATCGGGGTAAACATGAGCCAGAAGGAATTCATATT
This sequence comes from Pinus tabuliformis, assembly GCA_031772625.1. Classification (NCBI taxonomy): domain Eukaryota; kingdom Viridiplantae; phylum Streptophyta; class Pinopsida; order Pinales; family Pinaceae; genus Pinus; species Pinus tabuliformis. The sequence continues at coordinate 1,435,328,502 of CM062820.1, read as the reverse complement.
CATAACCAATTCAATCAGAGGAAAACATAAAGGAATAGCAGAAATTGAGCATAGAGAGTATTTAAACTAATTCTAAGCTATTCTTTCTTTCTGCTACATAGATAGTGGTAAACAATAAACAGAGGTAAGATGCACTTATTGCTTTAGGCTGCAGCACAACAATTCCATCTTCATATATCCAAAAACATTCATTTACAACAGACAGTCTGCTCTCAAAGCTTTCTGCAATCTTTGATTATAGAAACAGTCAAGTATACAGTGCGAGTCTCTAGTGAAAATTCTCAATCGACCAACCCTTAAAACTATACAAAGGGTGGTACATATAGGGCAAAACTTTCTATCCACAGAGTTCTTTATTGCATCTTGACCTAATCAGGTTATAAAGAATAATTAATTTACCTACTCCTATCTAAAATAAATGCATGAAAATATCTTAGGCTGCGCTGGGGCGGCCGTATCAAAACTGAATAACTTATGTAGTCCTTGGTGGCTTGGTGCGGGTGCTTCTGAAATAAATGTGCATGGGTTTCTGCTTCTTTGCTGTCCTGTGGCTTTGAATGCCTTAATTGTGATTTGAAGGCAAGGATGGGTTGATGATGTCTAATTTGTCTTTCTGCGGGCTTCATTAATGTACAGGTGCTTCGAGCCCCTAAAAAAAATCTTTGCTGATACTCTTTGGCGTCTTTTCTTTCTTCTGATACTCTTTGACAAAATCTGGACAGCTATTCCGATGTACTGCGGGTCTAATCACGCATTGATGGCCGCTGTTCGGCCTCTGTATCTTCTGGAACTGTCTTCTGCTCCTTTCGGTATGCTCTTCGAAGAAAAGGGGTCATTTTTGTGCCTTTTGGGCTTCCTGGGGCCGTATGATGAAAAGATTCTGTGAAGATTCCCTGAAGATTCTCCATTTTGGCCTAAAAAATCCTGCAATGAGCAATTTGCTCTAGGCGCAAATTGCTCATCAAAAAATGCCTCAGAATTGGATTCTGGGGCTCCGAAGTGTGACTTTTGCTCCTTTGCGGCAAAAAAAGTGCTGATGACGTCAGCATGACGTGACGTTGTACGGCGGGTGACGTTAGCGATGACGTCAGCATGATGATGTGGCGGGATGATGTCAGCATGACATCATCATGTACGGACAGTGACGTGGCATGACATGTGGCAAGGGGCCACGCAGGTAGATGACTCGGCATGTGACTGGGCAGAGGGGGGTGACGTAGGCGGTGACTGTGCAGGGGGTGACGTAAGCAGTGACGTCACAGGGCAGGAGGTGGTAAGCAGTATTGTGGCACACCCCTTTTTGGGGATGGTGGTTTCGTGAGGGGGGCCTCCGCCACAGCCCAACGCTTGACGCGTGGTGGGAGGTACGACGGCAATACCGCCCATCTCCCGGATGCTAAAGCTCGGGCAGCTCGGGGATGGGATGGCCCGCCCACCGTTGATCTGTGGGGCGGGCGATCCAACGGTCGGCGGTCAGTGCAAGGTGATGGCGGGATAAAGGACGGGGAATATGCGAGGAATATACCTTTTTTAATATGCGCGCGGGTGGGTTATGACATAGGGAAAGTGGGTTCGGGGTTTTGAAACGGGCGCGATTAATATTTACAGTTGGGGCTTAGTATTAGGGGTAAAATATGGCTTAAATGCGCATGGGTTAGTGTTTTAGACTTAGGAAATGGGGCTTTATGGGTTTTTAAATGAGCGGGATTAATATTTTATGCACAAAACTTTGGTTTGGGGGTGAATTAGGGGGCTTTTGACGGTTTTAGGGCTAGGGGAGAGGTTATTTGTCTGACCAGGTGTCATATTAATCCCTGTTATGACTTGGATGGGCTAAAAACAGCCCCTGATGGACCGTTTTTTCCCCAGGCTTAGAAAAATATGGCTATATTGCTAGGGTGGGGATATTTACATAGGGGAGTTTTATGTACATAGTTTTAATAGGGGAAGGGGAAAACTGCTAGGGAGTTATATAATACTGTTAATAGTTAATATGAAGGTGATAAGTAGGCGCTAAGGTCAGGGACCTTAGGCTAAATTTTGGGGAAAAGAATTTGCAAAGAGATGAAGTCCTTGAGTGAAGCAGATCTTCCCCAAGGTGACTGATATGGATGATGATGAAACTAAGAGGCTCAAGCAGATCTTGTCCTCTTTGGGGGGTTAGTAAGTGACTTGGGGAATTAGAAGAAGGGGAAGTTAGTGATGTCCAGATTTGATCTCTTTCTGAATGAAAACTGCCTGCAATGTGATCTGTAAAGATAAAACAGTTTGAAACACAAAATTGATCATAAATCACCTTTCTGCAACCACAACTACCTACCCAGCCTACTTTCCTAACATTTTTTCTTCTTTTCTGAGTAGGGTGCACTTAGACTTGCAAAACTAGAATTACAATTTTTATTTTGAATGTTTCCTATCTAAATTTGCACTTATTTATGCTAGGGCCTAGATTAAACAGTTGGGTCCCTTTGATTCTCTACCTATCTACAAAATCTGCCAAGGTTAAACTGTTTGGACAGATGCATTATCTATATTCTACAACAGGCAATTGAAACCTAGGGAGACCAAGATTAGACTGTTTGGACCTCCCTTAAATGAAAAATCTTCGAAAATGGGACAACTCCTCAAAAATGGAATCAACAGTGGCATTTGTACCAACACACTTCATGGCTTTCTTCTTTGGTCTCATCTGGAAATATGGAACACTGCAGCTTGCAAAGTATGACATATTTGGCATGTAAAAATGTCAATCATGAAAGATGATACCCTGTTGCAATAGGAGGCTAACAGTGGCTCCACTTGGGGATGGCTTTTCCTTGTGAAAAGTCAAGAACAGCAGGTCAGACTGCCTTGACCTTCTGATGTTGCTGTAGACTGGAAACATTTGTTCTGGCTGCTGAAAATATAAACTTGGAACTGTGAACAACCTCCTCCTAAACTAAGCTTTCTGTGAACGGTACAACATCGCCTGCTTTCTTCTGCGTGCTTGATAATTATGCACAATGATGCTGGACCATGCCTTTTAAAACAATTTAGGAACAAGGATCAAACTGTTGTGCTTGCCTTGATTTTGCTTAGAGCAAGGTGCTGATATGAACTAAAAATTTTTGCTCTGTTTTGATACTCTTGAGACTGGAAAATTTGCATCGGCTGAGTCCTCACCGAATTTTACTGTTATTCCTCAAAAAATCAACCGGTTTATACAAAAATAAAAACTGAGTGCTGATATTTACAAATAATATTGTACAAAGGTGTTTACAGAATTTGCATTGTTTCAACAACAAGGATCATGATAATGTTTCAACATCCTGCCATTCACAGGGAATTCTTCAACAGTGCTGGCCTCCATAGATCTGAGAAAATAAGTGTTGTTTCCCTGAACAGCAGAAATTACAAATGGACCTTTCCATAGAAAATCAAACTTGGCATGTTTACCCTTGTCTTCTCTTCTTGAATCCCACTTTAAAACTTTGTCACCAATATTGAAATCTTCAGCTTTAGCTCTCTTATCAAACATCCTTTTGAGCTTTTCTTGCACAATCTGAGCTCTATCATAAACTTGTTCTCTGGTTTGCTGCAGATGGATGGTCTGATTGATTCTTCTTTGAATGTCATTTGGTTCAGCCTGAATCTCTTGTAACAACTTGATAGTAGGAATGCCCAGAGATGAAGGAAATCTAGCCTCCATGCCATATACTAGCTCATAAGGGCTCATCCCAATTGATCTTTTGCTTGAAAGTCTGTCTGCCCATAGGGCATTTACCAGTTTTTTGTGCCAGTTCTTCTTGTTTTCTTCCAGCACTTTCTTTATGATGTTGATGAGGCTTTTGTTAGATGATTTGGCCAAGCCATTGCCTTGAGGGCGATAGGCTGTGGAGTGGCCCAAGGTAATATGAAATCTGTGGCAAAAGTTGATCATCTTTTTGGAATTAAAGGCAGCAGCATTGTCAGTGATGATTTTCTCAGGGCAGCCAAATCTGGAAAGGATATTGCACTCAAGGAATTGGATAATGATGGTATCATTGGCTTGTCTACAGGGAATGGCTTCAACCCACTTAGTGAAATAGTCAGTGGTTGTTAGGATCCATTTGTGCTGGCCTGAGGAAGAGGAATGGATTTCTCCAATGAAGTCAAGACCCCATTGTTGAAAAGGTTTTTCGGTGGAGATTGGTTTAAGGGGTAGGGACAACAATTTTCTCTTCCCCTAAAAAATTTGGCATTTGTGACATGATATGGAAAACTTTTTTACATCTGCAAAAAGAGTGGGCCAGTAGAAGCCAGCCCTTAGAATTTTATCAGCAGTGGACTTCCAATATAGATGTCCTCCGTAATCACCTACATGGAATTCTCTCATGACATTGTTAGTTTCATTCATGGTTAGGCAATTAAGCAATATGCCTTCATGATTTCTCCAAAATAATGCACCATCTATAACACAAAATTTTAGAGCCTTCATTTTCAAAAATCTTTTCTTTGTTCTGGACAATCCTGGGGGAGCACACAGGTTTAACAATACAAAGCATATATTAGCGTACTATGGGGATTGTAAAAAGATTTCACTGATCTGTGGAGTCGCCAGCTCCGGTTCATTGTCCAGCTGGTTAATCTCTAAGGCTTGAGAATTCGTCTCGGACATCAGTTTAGCTAAACCTTGTCCCTTTATCAGCTTTGTCGGTTTTATTTCTATGTCATATTCAAGGATGCTTGCGATTCATTTACCTATTTTGCCTTCTAATCCCTCTTGGGTAAATATGTCTTTTACAGCAGCGTGTGGGACGTAGGCAATTACGTGTGAATACAGTATGTAAACTCTAAAATCCTTGATGGCCTTAACAAGTGTGTAGGCCTGTTTTTCCATGATTGGGTACTTCAACGGGCCGTCTCTTAAGGCTCGGCTGAAAAAAGCAATTGGCTTTTCAACTCCCTGTTCATCCTTTTGTAAAAGGACAACGACTATGGTGTGCTCTGATGCAAACGAAAATATGATAAAATCTTTGCCAAACTGTGGGCTAGTTAGGACAGGTGTTTGTGTTAAGGCTGATTTGATACTCTCAAATGCTTGCTTGGTTTCAAGAAACCATTTTACCTTGGCATCCTTCTTTAACATGTTGCTTAACAATCTTATCAGCTCAGCTAGATTTGGAATAAATCTTCTCAAGAAGTTGATTTTCCCAAGGAATGCTTGCAGCTCTTTAATCTTTCTTGGAAATGGGATTTGGAGGATGGCTTGTATTCTCTCAAGATCAATTCTGATCCCATCCTTTGATATGATGTGGCCAAGTAATTTGCCTTCTTCAAGGCCAAATAGAGACTTCTTGGGGTTCAAGGAAATGCCATATTTCCTACATGTCATGAAAATTTGCCTGAGATGTTTGAGGTGTTCTTCATCAGATTTGGAAAATGGGGTTAAGTCATCAAGGTAGACAACTAGGAAGTCATGTATTTCTTTGGCAAAAGCAATATCCATTGCTCGTTGAAAGGTAGCACCAGCGTTTTTAAGACCAAATGGCATCTTTATATACTTGAATGTTCCCCAGGGTGTAGTAAAAGCAGTTTTGTCTTGATCTTCTGGGTGAACAAGTATTTGGTTAAAACCTGAAAAACCATCTAGCAAAGAGATTCTAGATGATCCCACTACTCTCTGCAATATGTGGTCCATTTTAGGCAAAGGGTAATGGTCTTTTAGGGAGACTTGATTTAAATTTCTGAGATCTACGCAAAGTCTAATTTCACCTGTCTTTTTTCTCGTAAGGACAAGATTGGACACCCATTCGGAGAATCTGATGGGTGCTATTATGCCTGCTTCAAACATCCTCTTTAATTCCTTCTCAATCGGGGGAAGAAACATGGGGTTAATTCTTCTAAGTTTCTGCTTGAAGGGTTTTTGGTTTGGTTTTAAAGGAATGGTGTGTTGGATCACCGAGGTGTCATAGGATTTCAAATCCCCATAGCTCCAAGCAAATACATCTTGGAACTCTTTGAATAGGTCAATGTACTTGGGCTTTTGATCAGGCGGTAGATTTTTGGACAGTTTGATCATTTTCAGATTTTCTAGTGTCCCAATGTTGTGTTCTTCTATTTCGGTGTTTATGGGCTGCAGTTTCGGCTTTCTGGGCACGTCATTAGCATCAAACATATCTTCCAAAGGGGTTAGGCCAGCGGGCAAAAAAAAATCTTTCCAGTCAATGACCTTTGCCTCTGTTTTGTCTATCTCTTCTATCTGTGTTGGTTTCAGCAGTTCTATATTTTCTTTGTCAAAAATAGTTGGTTTCAAGATTTTCTTGACTGCTGCTGCTGTTATATCTTGCTGATTTTCAGTTGTTTGGTGTTCTGTATCTGTCATAACATCCATGTCAATGTTGATATTTGAAAATTCATGCTCGAGGGTAAGGAAACTGTTAATTTGGGCATCATTTTTGAATACTTGCCAATCTCTAACATTGTTTGGGACAGTAGGCCTATGTTTTATTTCAGTCATGAAGTGATGGTTTGGGTCAAAAGGAAGCTTACATGTACTAGCAAAGGTGGCTAGGCTGTGTGCATGAATGTTGTGATTTCTGGAAATCTTGTCAAGCTTGAATTCAGTGAATTCCTGGAGTATGTTTGTAGCAGTGGTTCTATAGACTCTCATTCTGTTGTCGTTTGTGACAAAATTACCTTTCATCTGTTGTATAACTAGGTCAGAGTCACCTAAGATAGACACTTTTACAACTCCTAGAGTTTTTAGCAATTTAAGGCCTAAAAGAAGAGCCTCATACTCTGCCATGTTATTTGTGCATTTGAAGTTCAGTATGTAGGCATGACCTTCTGCATGGTTATTGTATGTGTTGTGAATCCAAACACCTGCCCCTGCTCCTAACTTATTGACAGAGCCATCAAACTCTAAATACCATGTGATTTCTTGCTTATGGTCAGTATCAAGAGATTGAGTTGTTTTAGGATTGGGCAGATTTGAAATTTCTGTCTGGGGAACTTCTTTCGGTAGGCTGGTTGCATCAGCTGCTGTGACAGTTTCATGGGTATGTGCAACCGACTCTTCATTGATGTGTGCTTGTTGCTCTAAAGCGAAGGGCTCATTATCAATTGAAACATTTGTATCATGATTAAACAAAATAAATGAATCCATATCAGAGTGGATTGAGTAAATGGAAAAATTTTCAGGCCTGTTCTCACTACTCACCACATATTTCATCAGCGTTTCTCTGTACAGTCTCTTTGGTTGCCCAAAGACTAAAATGGTGGCATAGGAAAGGTCTAATTGAAGGGATCCTTGTAAATTTGCTCCCCATGATCTTGACAGGAGCATACTGTACATTGCTGGAATGTTAGCAACTACTACATCCACGAGGATGGTCTTGTTGGGATATTGGACTACGGAGACACACAAGTCTTTGATGAGGCCTAAACATTTCACTTGACTTGAGTCAAATGAGTACAGATCTTTGTAAGGTCTTGTAACATCAAGATTTAGTTTTTCCATAACTGCTTTGGGCATAAGATTGTGCGATGCCCCTGAGTCAAACATAGCATTGTGCAAAACTTTGTCATGTATATGCAAACTGACATAAAAGGGTGGGACAGGTCCATGTGTTGATTTTCCGTTAACTTCTAGGCCAAATAGCAACTCTGGGGTGTCGTCTAAAACATTTACATCATCCTTGTTTTCTGGAATTTGAAGTGACTTTTGAATTTGCTGCCTATATACATGGTGTTTAGCCAGTTCTGAAAGAGGAATGGTTATCTTGAGTTTTCCTATCTCTGCCTCTAAGTTAAATGGCTTTTCCAGTGGAGTCTTGGTGTTGATAATGGCATTTTTTTCTGTTTCATTTGAATTCTCAGCGATCGGCTCTTGTTTATCAGCATTATGGGAAGTTTTTGCTTGCTGTTTTTCAGTTTCAAGAGTGCTTTTTGGGATACTGTTTGAATTTTCTTTTGAGGAAGAAGGTGGCAACGGCTGCTCAACCGAAGGCTACGAGTCTGTTATGTCTTCTACAGTCACTTGATGCGGGTTTGGAACAGGTATATCAGCTGGTTTTGTTATGCCAACCTTGTTTTTAATCTTGTTGGGCTGTTTGCCATCCTTTTTTTACTAGGTTCGGAAATGTCAACGGTCCTAGTTCTCAGCTTATATTGTTTGTGTACCTCATACAGAGCGGTATCATACCCTTGTTTAAAATCAAAAGTCTCGCCAGACTTAGTCTGAAACTGATTGTAATCGGGTTCATTTTGGTCTTCTTGGGATAGGACAGTTTGATGCTCACCCATTAGATCCATTAAGTTCATGTGAGTGTCCTCTATGGGTTGACTAGAAGTGGATCCTTCAACATGATTATCTTGGAAAGGGGGTCTTATATCATGGTCTTGGTTAGGCCTACCAGCATTTGTGTTCTGTGTTTTTCTAAAATTTGGGTTCCTTATGGTATTAGACTGTTGTCCTTCCCATGATGCTTTTCTCTCAACATTTTCTACTCTTTCTCCTAGCCTTTGCAGGCCATTGATAATAGCATCAAGCTTCTGGTCAAAGGCTAACGGTTCTTCTTTAAAGGTGGTTCTTCTTTCCATTCTAGCTCGGTTTCTTTTGGCAATTAAATTGGCTTCTACGCTGACAGCAACATTTTGCATGTCCGCAAGGGTTTGAGGAGCTCTTTATTTTAACTGGTATGCCATATCCGGGTCAAATCCATCGGGAAATTTGTACAAGGCTAGATCGGGTGGAGGCCTTAAGTTCTGTGGTATTGCGTTATATACATTATTAAATCTTGCACAATACTCCAGAACAATCTCTTGAGGACCTCGTTTGATCGTATCATATTCAGCTAGTATGTGCAAGGGGTCTTTCTTTTTCTCCCATCTGTTGGTAAAGGATTGGTAAAGCTCATCTGGGGTGGTTATGGAATTTGCAGCAAGTGATCTGAACCAAGTTCTTACATCACCTGTCAAACTCTGAACAAAAATTCTCATCCTTACACTATCATCATCTATCTCATAGTTTTCAAAATAGTCTTGCATCTTTTTGGTATGCTGAATGGCTGTGAAAGGACCGGTGCTGTCAAAATATGTGATTTTAGATTGGTACTCTTGAGGTAAAGCCCCAGCATTAGCAGGTAGTTGCAGGGGTGCATATCTATTAGCCATATTGGCAGGTATAATAGGAACAACGGGGATAAGTGGAACAACTGGGGTAACGGGGATCACAGGAGTAACTGGAACGATGGAAACAACATTGGTGTCAGTATGTGCAGTGAATGAATGTGTGGAAGGAGTACTACGGGATGTAGATGATGAAATGATGGAAATAAGGGTTGAACGGAACAAAACCTTGATAGGAGTCGGAAAACAGCTAGGGTAAGTTGTTTCAGGGCTCAAATCATCAAAATTATCCTGTCCTTCTTGCTTCCTAAGGATTTTCGGGATTATATTAGGGTTTTCAAAAACAGTTGGAGGGTTGGGGTCTAGATTTGACCTTGTATATCGTGGATTTTTCTTGGGAGCCAGCTTCTGAATTGTTTTTTGGGTATTTTTCCTGGGAATGTTTTTGTAATCGACAAGGGACTAATTAAAATATGGGACAACTTGTTTGTAACTTAAAACTAGCATGAAGATTGACTGAAGTAGCATTTATTTACTCCTGTTAATGCAAAGCAAAAAACAATCTCAAAGGCTTCCTGGCTGATATTCAGGCTTCATCTGTAGTTTTAAGAGATAAAAAACAATTGGAAAGTTCGATTTATGGTCTCAGCAGAGCTTTCTTACCTTCTTCGTGAAACTATCGGAGGAAGTCCCCAGTGGACAGTGGAGATTTCCAACTTAATCAATAAACCTTTTTGAGGATTAGATCCCCAGTGGAGTCGCCATTATGTTATCACTCGGGTTGTCCTTAAGCTCCAGAAAGGATACGGCCGAGGTAACCACAGACCAACATTGGACTGCTTCTAGCCAACCTGCAATCAGAGAGGGCTCTCTCTTTTAGATTTAGCTTTGTTTGAAAAGGATTTTAGGCTAGGTCTCGAGTTTAGAGGGTTTTTCTTTTGTTTTTGGTGGAAAAATTGATGTTTTCAGACAGAGAGGCAAGGCATAGTCTGGAAGTTTCAAACCATTGGGCATGGAGTCAAGGAGGAGAACTGTTGGTGCATTTCTTTGGTCACAAGAGAGGGATAATGGAGCAAGATAGATGAGCATGAAACAATGTTTCAGGTTTAAGGGATGGAAAGAAGTGCTAAGTAATGAGAGGCAGTTAAGAATCTCTCAATTATGCTTAACAAGGGAAAATGAAAAGGCGTTACCTAGGGGCAGTTAAGAATCCCTAGATAATTGGAAAACACAGGTGAATCAGGGTAAACATGAAACAGAAGGAATTCATATTCATAACCAATTAAATCAGAGGAAAACATAAAGGAATAGCAGAAATTGAGCATAGAGAGTATTTAAAATAATTCTAGGCTATTCTTTCTTTCTGCTATCTAGATAGTGGTAAAAAATAAACAGAGGTAAGATGTACTTATTGCTTCAGGCTGCAGCACAAGAATTCCATCTTCATATCTCCAAAAACATTCATTTACAACAGACAGTATGCTCTCCAAGCTTTCTACAATCTTTGATTATAGAAATAGTCAGGTATACAGTGCGAGTCTCTAGTGAAAATTCTCAATCGACCAACCCTTAAAACTATACAGAGGGTGGTATATATAGGGCAAAACTTTCTATCCACAGAGTTATTTATTACATCTTGACCTAATCAGGTTATAAAGAATAATTAATTTACCTACTCCTACCTGAAATAAATGCATGAAAATATCTCAGGCTGTGATGGGGCGGCCGTATCAAAACTGAATAACTTATGTAGTCCTTGGTGGCTTGGTGCGAGTGCTTCTGAATAAATGTGCATGGGTTTCTGCTTCTTTGTTGTCTTGTGGCTTTGAATGCCTTAATTGTGATTTGAAGGAAAGGATGGGCTGATGATGTCTGATTTGACTTTCTGGGGGCTTCATTAATGTACAGGTGCTTCGAGCCCCTAAAAAAAATCTTTGCTGATACTCTTTGGCGTCTTTTCTTTCTTCTGATACTCTTTGACAAAATCTGGACTGCTATTTTGATGTGCTGTGGGTCTAATCATGCATTGAGGGCCGCTGTTTGGCCTCTGTATCTTCTGGAACTGTCTTCTGCTCCTTTCGGTATGCTCTGTGAAGAAAACGGGTCATTTTTGTGCCTTTTGGGCTTCCTGGGGCCGTATGATGAAAAGATTCTCTGAAGATTCTCCATTTCAGCGCTAAAACATCCTGCGATGAGCGATTAAGCGCAAATCGCTCATCAAAAACTGCCTCAGAATTGGATTCCGGGGCTTCGAAGTGCGACTTTTGCTCCTTTGCGCAAAAAAAAAGTGTTGATGATGTCAACATGACATCAGCATGACGTGACATTGTACGGCGGGTGACATCAGTGATGACGTGGCAGGATGATGTCAGCATGACATCATCATGTACGGACGGTGACGTGGCATGACACGTGGCAAGGGGCCACACAGGCAGATGACTCGGCATGTGACTGGGCAGAGGGGGGTGACGTAAGCGGTGACTATGCAGGGGGTGACATAAGCGGCGACGTCACAGGGTAGGAGGTGGTAAGTGGTATTGTGGCACATCGCTTTTTGGGGATGGTGTTTTCGTGAGGGGGGCCTCCTCCACAGCCCAACGCTTGACGCGTGGCGGGAGGTACGGCGAAAATACCGACCATCTCCCGGACGCTAAAGCTCGGGTAGCTCGGGGATGGGATGGCCCGCCCACCGTTGATCTGTGGGGCGGGTGATCCAACGGTCGGCGGTCGGTGCGGGGTGATGGCAGGATAAAGGACGGGGAATATGTGAGGAATATACCTTTTTTAATATGCGCGCGGCTGGGTTATGACTTAGGGAAAGTGGGTTCGGGGTTTTGAAACAGGCACGATTAATATTTACAGTTGGGACTTAGTGTAAGGGGTAAAATATGGGTTAAATGTGCACGGGTTAGTGTTTTAGACTTAGGAAATGGGGTTTTATGGGTTTTTAAATGAGCGGGATTACTATTTTATGCACAAAACTTTGGTTTGGGGGTGAATTAGGGGGTTTTTAAGGGTTTTAGGGCTAGGGGAGAGGTTATTAGTCTGACCAGGTGTCAGATTAGTCCCTGTTATGACTCGAATGGGCTAAGAAAAGCCCCAGATGGACCATTTTTTCCCCAGACTTAGAAAAATATGGCTATATTGCCAGGGTGGGGATATTTACATAGGGGAGTTTTATGTACATAGTTTTAATAGGGGAAGGGGAAAACTGCTAGGGAGTTATATAATACTGTTAATAGTTAATATGAAGGTGATAAGCAAGCGATAAGGTCAGGGACCTTAGGCTAAATTTTGGGGAAAAGAATTTGCGAAGTGATGAAGTCCTTGAGTGAAGCAGATCTTAACAAAGGTGACTGATATGGATGATGATGAAACTAAGAGGCTCAAGCAGATCTTGTCTTCTTTGGGGGTTACTAAGTGAGTTGGGGAATTAGAAGAAGGGGAAGTTAGTGATGTCCAGCTTTGATCTCTTTCTAAATGAAAACTGCCTGCAATGTGATATGTAAAGATAAAAAAGTTTGAAACACAAAATTGATCATAAATCACCTTTCTGCAACCACAACTACCTACCCAGCCTACTTTCCTAACATTTTTTCTTCTTTTCTGATTAGGGTGCACTTAGACTTGCAGACCCAGAATTACAATTTTTATTTTCAATGTTTCCTATCTAAATCTGCACTTATTTCTGCCAGGGCCCAAATTAAACAGTTGGGTCTCTTTGATTCTCTACCTATCTACAAAATTTGCCAAGGTTAAATTGTTTGGACAGATGCATTCTCTATATTCTACAACAGGAAATTGAAACCTAGGGAGACCAAGATTAGACTGTTTGGACCTCCCTTAAAATAAAAAATCTTCAAAACTGGGACAACTCCTCAAAAATGGAATCAGCAGTGGCATTTGGACCAACACACTTCATGGCTTTCTTCTTTGGTCTCATCTGGAAATATGGAACACTGTAGCTTGCAAAGTATGACATATTTGGCATGTAAAAATGTCAATCATGAAAGATGATACCCTGTTGGAATAGGAGGCTAACACTATCCTTCCATCAAAGTCATGTTAGCTTCGAGAATTTTGCACTTCAGTCTCTGATCCAATTCCCAAGGGGTTTGTCTTAGTAGCATTGCAATCTCTTTCAATCCAGTGATCGACTATGCATCTGACTTTGTCATACTAAATTCTCTATTAAACACAATTTGGATATGCGCGATCCCTACATTTGGATTGTGATTAGAATGCTTAATATACCAGTTCAGCATGCGATCTGTAGAGTATTGAACAATGTCACTTTCTTTATATTATCATCTGTAACCCCCTGTGCTTCCCATGCGGCTCTTATTACAAACAAGTATTGCTTTCGATCTTCATTTCCTACTCCCTTGAACACAGGAAACCTCATCGTGCTTGCCATATTGCCTTGCGGTGGTGGCAGAGGGGTTACAGGTGAAGATGGAGGTTAAGGTGGTGAAGCTGCTGGTGGTGTGGGTGGAGGTGGTATGCGAGGAATCCTCTACCTTATCAAATTGATCACACTTCATGGCGAGACATTCGTGAGCTCTTTCCCATCCCCTCGTGGAGGTGAAATCAGAGGGCTATTCTTTGGTACCTTATTTCCTTCATTTCTGTAGGTTTTTCCACTTTCTGTGGCTCTATACATTAAGGTAATTACATAACCCTCTTTTCACACAATTACATTTTAATCCAAATATTAAGAGACTTTACGTACTTACCTAGTGGTCCTTTGAGAAAGCGTCGCTCTGCCTAAATATAGCTAGCTGACGTATCTACCATGAACTCAGTAACGAATCCTACTATAATCCAATCAATCCAGTGATCAACAACGCATGCGATCTTATCCTATTATGCTTCCAATTTGCACATCAACTCTAGGGTCCACACAATAGGATTGTCAAGCTTCCACCTTCCATGGCTATCTCCTAGCTTCACGATGCACTCGTACAACTTAATAGGGAAATATGTGAAGAAAATTTCATGGATCTCTGTGTACAGGTAGTAGTCTAAGCACTCTACCTTTGATAGTCATAGATTCATGTTCTCCTGTGCCGCGAACTCGTGAATTCTCCTATCCAACCAGCCTTCAATTTATTTCTTAGTTGGATTCCAATGATACAACATCAAACATCTCTATGCAGATTTCAGTCCTGGAAACATAACCATTTGTTGGCTTGATGGGGCTTGACCCAAGTTCAGAGTTATTTAGCCATAAAAATCCCTGTACTACTGGCCCTTTCGACAACAACCCATGGAGCGCAGACTGAGGTCTCACTCGAAGCAGTATGGGTGGATGTTGGAACTAAGTTTTTGCACCCTTGAGGTTCTGGGGGGTCAATTTAGTCCAACTGTGAATATCTTCGCATAGGTCACTTTGCACAATTTCCTGACCTATGAGGCCTTCACACCCTGTTATACTCAACTTCGTGCAACCCTAACCAGGTGCTAAGGATATTTCACGCTACTAAAGCAACGATCTCTGGTATTTCCCCAAATTACACCACAGTTCTTACTTATTGTCTTGTAACAATTAGTTTATCTTCCCGTAAATATATACTTTATATTATATTCTCTTATTCAGCACATTCATGTAAGTTCGTGCAAGAAATAAACAATAAACTTGCAATTCATACCCAATATACTTCAATGCATAAAACAAGAAAAGGTACACATAAATAATGTAAAACGTCTCTTTATTAATGCTTCAACTGGTTACAGACTCCACCTACCCTATGCACTTAGCTGCAGGGGTCTGCGCACTCAGCTGTAGACCACTAGGCCTCTGCACACTTAGCTGCAGACCCTTCTCCTACTCTATGTCCCAAAGACATGACTCGACACGTCAACTAAGACTCAATTCATCATCATTAGATCTTCCAAGGTTCGATTCCTTTTCCCTTTACACTTAGAGCCTCGATCTATTTATACAATCCCATGGTCTGTGGAACATGGGTAGAAATCTCAAGCCGACATTACATTACAAAAGTAAGGGCAGATAGCCCTATGACTCAATTACAACTTCGGGCTCCGTGCCCACAAATCACGAAGTCTTTACATTAGATTAGTCAAAGCCCCAAAACTTGCCTTGGGGGGATGCCATGCCTAACATATACCACTACAAATGAGTTGGTTAATGGCTAGAAGATGTCATCCCTTATCCTCATGAAGGTTGCAGGAGCATTCGTCAATATGAAAGGCATAACTAACCATTCGAAAAGGCCTTGCTTGGCTTTCAAGGCAGTATTCCACACATCAGAGGGTCTGATTGGTACTTGGTGATATCTCGACTTCAAATCAATCTTGCTGAAATATTTCCCCCCTTCGGTTGGTCCAAGAGGTCATCAATCCATGGGATCAAGTACCTATTATGGACAGTGATCTTGTTCAGTGCCCGATAGTGAATACAGAGTCTCCAAGTCCCATCCTTCTTCTGTACCAACATGATTGGGCTACCATAGGATGATGAACTGAAATGGATGTGACCTTTCTGCAGTAGCTCCTAAATCTTCCTCTTGATTTCATCGTTCTCCAGAACGGAGCGCCGATATATTGGTATAGTTCTTCTTATACTAGTGTATTTATGAGGTCCATTATACCTGGTATGAGAGCCCTAGACTTTTGTATTATCAGTTTCATTGATATAATGAAGTTGGGTTGTTGTGTAAAATTATGTAAACATTTGTGAATATTTTGTGTACTAATAGATTTACTATTGCATATTGCTTCATTGTTCAAAGTAGTCTTGTTGTGATATTGGGATTTGTATCATCATTGATTGAATACTCCATCCTATACTCTAGTATCATGGTTAAAAAACATGGTATCACAATGAATTAGAGTGTGTAGAGTGAAGTAAAACATAAGGGGGAGTTGGTCACATTATTGATGAAGGGCTCACAACAATGTCGAAGTTGGAGGTTGGTCTCGGATATGTGGACAGGTTGAAATGGTTTTCCAACTAGATTCCATGGAAGGAAAGGATCAAGTTGGTTTTGATGGTCATATGATTCGAGAATTCTTTATGAAAGAAATCAATAAGCCAATAGACCCTAACGAGGTAGAATTGTATGAATAACTAGATATGAAGACAAAGTACATCACCTTAGATGGTGTCAAGGGTTTCATAATACCTCATTTGTCTAGGAAGAACACTACCCATGAGATGTGGGAGGCTTTTCAGAATTTGTTCTAGAACAAGAACAAGAACCAGGTATTGGTATTGGAGGATAAATTGAAGGCCACCAAGATGATACATGGTGAAGGGGTGACTTTGTACCTAACAAGGTTGTCTCAAGTTTGAGATGAGATTGTCTTTGTGAATGTAATTATTGAAGATTATAAGATGGTGAGGATTTCCTTGAAAGGGGTTACTCCATAGTGGAAGCAATCCATTAAGGGGATCATGGCTAGGGACAAGCTATTAATTGGAATAGGCTATGGGATAACCTCATTCAGGAATAGTTGCAATACAAGAATCCTCATTCGAAGAAGCATGCTTCAGAAGATGACTTTCCACTTTTAGTGAGAATGAAGGGAAAGAAAAATAAGGACTCAAGTAAGATAATGTGTTTCAACTATCTTGAAATGGGTCTTTTTTTCAACGAGATTTCCTATGGAGAAGAAAGGAGATGACAAGAAGAAGAAAGGGAAGCAGGTCATAGGTGTCACCACTTGAGCGCAAATTGATGATCTCTCTAGGAAGCTAGACAAAGAGGAATTTTATTTTATCTTTCATTTCTTGCAATGTAACATCCATGCGCTTTCATGGTGCATGGATAATGGAGCATCGAAGCATATCACATAGTCCTAGGAGGGGTTTAAGTATCTAGCTAAGTGGGACTCGAAGTTGCATATAGTGTTGGGCAGCAAGAGTTAAAAAGAGATCAAAGGATGAGGGGTCTTGCCTTTTAGGATGGGTTTACGTCAAGCCATGCAAGTTCAAGATCTATTATTTGTACCTGGACTTAGATATATCACAATGTATATCTTAGTTATTAAGTGAAAGGGTTTTGAGGTCTTGTTCTAGGATGGGAATGAAAGAATTATGCCCATAGGAACTAGTTCCATAGGTGTCATGATTGGAGTTAAACAACATGGTCAATATAGGATAATGGGTAAGCCTATAGATCATGGGAAGAAGAATTATAACTAGGTAAAAGTTATAGATAAGTAGGTGCATGCTTTAGAGGAGGAGGTACATGTTCCATTGAAGGTCTAGGTTCTAAAGCCTCAAAGGGAGTTGAGTTATAGTGGGAGTTTGAATGTGCAGAAGGAGACTTTCCAACCCAAGAAGAGCACAAGGTGAGTGGAAGCAAGGGTGATTCTACATATACTAAGAAGGAATCATTTATACATTGGAAAGAAATTTAGGATAAGGAGAAGAAGTATGAGGCTTTGAGTGACAATGACACTTCTGAGAGAGGTGTAATCCATGCTATACAGATTGCTGCAGGTGTGGGTGTAAGGAGTTAGGAGAGAGTTGCAATCAGTGAAAGTGATGATGATGATCTAACTCCTAGTCTTGGAAGTACCTCCCTCACTAAGAGGGAGTGTTGAGATTTGGTAGTTTGGGAGGTAGTCCAATTGCTAAGGTTCATGGCTTGGATGTTGGAGCACCAGAAAAGTGATTTCTGGGCTTGGAACCCAAGGTTTGGTCTTTTCACCCAAGAATGTGGTTTCAAACCACAAGGAATTTGAGGTATTTGAGAGATGGAGGTGTTAGAGGACCTTTAGAGGAGAAAGGGGTAGTGCAAATAACTCAAATCTGAGCTCTAGAAGTGAAGATAATATTTTTTATGTGTGGTTGTTTGGAATGCAAAAGCAGGTATCATGTGAGATTGAGTTAGATAAGTCTTCATGATAAGTAGGTATGCCCACAATGGTAATTGTTGAAGCCCTTCAGGAAAGGTATTAGTATAATTTTTATTGGAGGCTAAAGAGAACATCCCAAGTGTAAATATCCATAGGAAATAAGTTTACGTGGCAACCACAAGTCAAGAAGGATAGGGAAAAGGTATTGAGGGACTATTTTGGAGGTATTTTGTTGGGTTTGACATGTCTGATGAGTAGTAGAGGCAAGCAAAGGAAAAGTTCAACTAGTTTGTGTAATATTTGGGTGGTTTCCTCACTATTTTGATAGGTCACAAGAATTGTGGCAATTGCAGGAGCACCACAAGTCTTTTCTAGGCTAATTGGAACGGTCATAAGGTTTGATTACCATAACAGAAGGAAGCTAGGGGTAGTCTATTCAGGGAGCATAAATAAGGAGGTGAGCCAGAGTGATAGGAAGGATTGTTGGAGGAACTTGAGAGGGATGGCGTGGACTATAATCAAGACCTAACCTAGTTTCAAACTTACAATAGTTGCATCAATTCATATGTGTGTCAATTCAATTCAATTTAGGTGATGATTTCAAGTTGAATTTTGTTTTTATGAGGATGGGGTTCCAATTGAACTAGCCTCTTGGGCATTTGTGGTATGTTGGAGAGAAGCATGAAAGTTCGCAAATCCGAGCCCTAAGTGCAAGAAATTGATGGAAAAATGTGGCTACTAGCAGTGTCATATTGAAGGAGCTTAAGGTTTGGCCATCTAGGAGTAGTTTGGTGTAGCCCATGTTCACTATGGAAACCCTCCTCTCCTAAGTTATTATTCATTAGAGTAGCACAAGAAGAATGTATTGGGAAGAAAAGTCCCAAAATAAGTTGAGGAGCATTGTGGCTTTGAAGGATGAAGGAGAGGCTAGTGATCATGAATGCCCTATGTGTTGGTTGTAGATGCACTTATGATCAACAAAAATGGAAAATAGAGGCCGAATGTAGTGGCCTAAATGAGTTGGTGCATTGATAGAGGCAATGCTCCAGAGTGGAAGAAAATGACCTGCAATTTACAGGATACGACAAAGTAGTTGCAATCATTGACTACACCAAATAGACCATCAATGTATCTTATAT
The DNA here is from genome assembly GCA_031772625.1 of Pinus tabuliformis. Taxonomy (NCBI): domain Eukaryota; kingdom Viridiplantae; phylum Streptophyta; class Pinopsida; order Pinales; family Pinaceae; genus Pinus; species Pinus tabuliformis. The sequence continues at coordinate 1,435,309,444 of CM062820.1, read as the reverse complement.
CTTGTATTCTAGTACTAGTGGATGTATCAGGGCCATTATCGCTAATTTGAGAGCCCTAAACTATTGTATTATCATTTTAATCAATATAATGAAGTTGGGCTGTTGTATAAATTTGTTCAAAAAATTGTGTATATTTTGTGCAATATTATATTTACAATTGTATATTGTTCCACTATGCAAAGTAGTCTTGTTGTGATACTTGGATTTCTAGATTCAATGATTTAAGATTCTATCCTAGAGTCCAGTATCATGGAAAAATAACTATTCACATTCACGGTCACAAATTGTCAAATGCCAACATTATAATCCAGTTGGTCGTGTGAAAGATCATTGTTTTGATCTTTAATCTTTGAAGCATTGTGGTTAGCACACTCAACATTAAAATATATGCTTAAAAGACAATCCTCCCGCAAGAACAAATATTCACCTTGGATGGATCACTTCTTTAGAATGGGCTTCAACATCCAAGAATATATTTAGATCATATCGCAACATTTTCTCTCAAGTATTGAAAAGTATTGTAGCTGAGTTTTCTTCATGTTCTCAACTCATACCTAATAGGGGGGGAATTGATGATCATCTGTAGGCTTAAAAGCCACGTCAAGAAAACCTGAGCCATAACCTTAAACTTCTACCTAATCTTAGTGCTACAGTCATCCATATCCATATTTAGAGACATAGCAAGAGACATCGAACCCCATGAGCATGCCTTTCGGTTGGTTGTCTTCCTTAAACCACCCTAGGTTAAAACCTCCCATTTTAGGTTTACATTCTCCCTTTCTTTCGTAGGTTAACACCTCACTTTTCTAGGGTGATTGTCTCCCTCTTCAAATCATTATAGACACTTCCTCTAGTATAATACTAACAATGTTTTGCAAAATTTGGAAATATTTCAAGAACTACACTAAGAATTCCAAGTTGAGAAACAAAAATTTCCCTTTTCAAAAAAATAGGGATGGATTCATTTGGCAAAAGACTTCAACTTCTAGATATATTTGGAAGAGTTCCAAGAAATGGACTAAGTGTTTCAGTTTTGGTAGTCATCCTTAAACGACCAGGGGTCGAGACCTTAAGTTCTCCTAACTTATACCTTGATTTCAGATAGCACATTCAGCCTATTTTTGTCTAGAATTATTGCCTTTTTGTATTATAACTCTCTTATTGGACTCGTATATACCCCTTAAGATTAAGGGTGTAATGTTGGAGACTCAAACCACTAAGGGTTTGCGTGGAATAATGTGAACAATCACTACATTCTAAAAGACCTTGGAATATGAAACCAACGGTCAAAAGGATGTATTTTAAATTTATATATTTATGAATAACAAAGGATCCAACATTCTATCTTATCTTGTGCTCATGATTCCATGTATGTGTTTAACAAGAGACAACAAAATTCTATATATAATATCCTTAAGCTTTTAATAGGTTTTGATTTAACCATTCCAAAATAAAAAACTTGATTCATTGAACAAAGGAAGTGGACGAACCTATTTCTCTTTGTCCAATATAATAGGTTCTAAAATTCTTTCAATATAAGGGACTTACGTTTTTTTAATCGTTGGCATGTTTCTTATTTGACCTTTCCATCTCCTAAACTTGAGATGTAGCTTCCAGTTTTTAAGATGTTATTGAAGGAACCCACTCTGATACTAATTATTGGAAATACTATGAGGAGGGGGATGAATCAATATTTATCTTCACCTATAATTAATTAAAATTATCACCAACTCTATCTTAAATAAATAGTAAAGAATAACATTCAATAATGCGAAAAAATAAGATAGTGGAAAAAATATTTTTAGGTGGAAACCCTTCCTCGAGAAAAACCACCAAACGCTTCTTAAAAAATTTATCTTCTCTAAAATTCATAGGGTACAATCCCTTTATTTATAGGATCCAATCTAAATGCCACTTCAATGCCCTAGTTTACCAACTACAACTAGGAGAATGCTCCAACGCCCTAGTTTATAGGCTGCAACATAAAGGATTCCTCAAAACCTTGTTTACTAGCTACAATCAATATTATTTTCTAACACCCTTTGAAGGATCCAACCTACTCTAGCACCACCCTCTTGTCATAAAGTATTCTCAGACACCAACCTGAGGTAGACTCCACTCTCCTACATTACACCACCTTATTTCCGTGAAGTGTTCTCAGGATCCAACCTAAAGGAGACTCTATTCTCCTTCCTTACACCACCTTGCCACCCTGATCAACCAATAGATGACATTTCATAAGTTTTAGATTGGATCCACCCACTCCTTAATATTAATAGAAAATAAATTGTAATGCATCTTCTACTCAATGATCAAATACCAAAAATTTTCTCAACTGTCACTTTGCGATTCAAATTTAATGCTCTTAGCTTCTCAATACATCATGCTCTCTCTTCATATCATGAAAACAACCACAACACTCAAATACAATATTAAAATTAGTGCAAGTACCAAAACACTAGTTTCATCTAATCTCAAAAAATATGTTTTTATGTATCAAAAATTAGATTCATTCAAATCTACTTTTGTTCACAATGAACACATCAACATGTAAGAAAACATACGACATGGTTCAGACAAGCATTGAATAACACTACTCAATAAATAAAAAAATTTCAACACTTCTACTAATCATGGACCGCTACATAAATCATTAAGCCAATGCTAGCATATTCATTCATTTATTGAATGAATCTTTTAGAATCTAATTTGGACCATTACAATATATTACGCTAAATGTTCCACAAAATTCCCATTTGAGAGTGCATTCTACAAATTCCTACTTCTCATCAATAATATGAAAAATTTTGCAATGAAAGTTCCTTATTCACTCAAAATTATGGAAAAAATGAGAAAAAACTAAATAATTTCTAAAACAATCAATTATTTGAACTCGACCCTTATACCTATAGTTCTACTTTATTAAAAGGAGTGGGAGGAGGAACCTCCACTTGATGCCAAGTATGCATTGTAATATTATCTTTGTATGTAGCTAATATCAAAAAGGAAGAACGGCCCAATATACATGTAATCTAATAATAAATGATATTCCCAACATACACTACACATCCCTTCAAATCAACAAATGAATCTAATGTATTCAAACTAGCGGGTTGAGGATAGGCTTCATGATACCTCCGAACATAGCTAAACCATACTCGAATTCTATGTATGCAATGTCAATGGTTCTAATTTGTGTTAGTTCAACTCCAACTTGACATATTTAGTCTATGTTACTGAGATTGTGTTGTATGAACATAGTCAAACATTCTTCTTAATGAACACAATTGATCTTAACGACTATTATAGAAGAGTGATGCTAGTTTAATATGAGTCAGAGAATCTGACACTAAATTAATTCAAATCATGGCAACTAAATATCGTTCTTTTTATAATATTATGCGATGAGATATTATACGATGTACTCTGAGCTCACTTAAAAATGCGAGAGGCCACATTCTGTGCCTTAGAGATTTAAATGTCGATCAAACTAGGATGGTGTAATTTTTTATTTTTTAGACAAGGATTGTAGATCTATTAGTGCATATTCTTCCAATGATAGCCATAAGGTTATTCCTTCAAGAAGAATCAAGAAATAAGTCTGAATAAGCCACTATAGTTCATGTTTTTACTATATATATCTGACTATTCTTTGCATAAAAGACTACCCTATCAAGTAGTTGAAATACGCCTCAATCAAGCCATATATGCATGAGCCTGAAAGTCCTTGACATATGTAAAAAACAGTATATTCAAGGATAATCATACAAGAATTCCGCTCCTAATTTTAATTTGTGCAAAATTTTCTAATTTTTTATGAACTAAGAAGGCCAAGAGCCTACAATGAAGTCAAAACATCCAAATGAAACAAAACAAACCACAGTTCTACTTCAGAGATGCGATTGAATACTTTAAGTGTAATAAAGAAAGGGTTCGAAATATCCTCTAATGTTGTCTCTACAAGTATGCTTCAAAAAAGGTATTCTCTTTTCCATAGATTAGGATAAGAAACTAGAAAAAAATTATACCAAAGACAAACCATAGAGAAAACAATAAGAAAATAGAAATTATACACGAACATCCTCCTTTTCCTTTAGAAAAATTATGATCATATGACATAGAAATAAGTGCCAATACTCTTATGATTTAAGGATACCTCTATTTTGACAATGCTGGGAAGCCATCAACCAAGTGGCTAACCCTGATATGAAGTCCAAATAAGACCTCAAACCATTTGGAATAGGAGCCCCATGTGGAGTATCGGCTCGACTTTCATATGTCCTTGCATCTTTTCCTTGGCTACAAAGTTTGACACAATGGAGTAACAAACAATTATTTAAGATCAGTAAGTGAGTATGCCTTGCTAAAATTCTAGCTACAGAAAGTATCAAGGTCATTCTACCAAAAGGGAAGAGGAAATTGGGCCCTTTAAAGTGAAGTCATAGTGCTAATCGAGAAAAGGAACATGAGAATATACATATGAATGAATTGTTTATTTACCAACGAACTAGTTTAGAAGGAAGCAACAATTGTTAAATCAAATACAACATACTTTCAACAAGATAAGTACCAAATCCATCGAAATAGTACAGTTTCATTAGTAGAGATGAAAACAACATACATCACAAACATTCAAACAATTCTCTTACAATATTCAAGACATATGGATGAAAGCATGTTGTCTCAATCAACTTTTGAATTAACTAAAATTTCCAAGGTACATCAAGACAATGAACACCACTAGCCTCAATAGTGGAGAATTAGAGCAGTCACTCACTCCTCAAAAATAAATATCTCCCTCTCTAACACTTGGCGGGGGAAGCGAAGGTGGAAAGTACTTTACATGAGTGATGAGGGTGTATATATAAGAAAAGGGGTGATCATTCACATCACTTGTGACTCTTGAACTGCCCTCATGATTGTTTGACTTATCAATGACCTTTCAACTTTAAACATGACTTTTCATATGACATGGATGACTGTTGTTCTTCCACTTCACATCACATTTCTCCGATATTAAATTTACATAATCCATAAATGATTTGGCAAATAATTACTCATGATAGGAGATGGCATGATACTGATGACATGGACTGCATGATGATGTAGCAGTACCAAGCTATCTTTCTTGTTGCTTCCTTCTTTTTGTCTTCAATAAGAGATGAATCCAATACTTCATCTTCATGAGAGATATGCTTTTTTCTTCATATCCATCCTCCAAAGGGTTGTGAATCAGAAGGATTCTTCGTGTGGTCCTAACTTTTGGTATTCTATTGGAATCCAACGTTCCTTCATCTTCTTTCCTAATGATCGTGATATTTCTTCAGCTCCTTAAGTGTCTTTTAACTTGGTCTCCTTCTCCATCTCCCTCATCATCATCTTGTCATGACATAATAAACTACCTATGACTGCAAACCAGAGATTACTACAAACCAATCATGACAAGACAACATAAATCTGATAAACTCCTAGCCTAAGATGATTCATCAAATCACTCATTAGGGTTGGCACTGGTGATTGATTGAGTGAATCACTCAGCGATTGCATAGTTCCACAGGCCAAGATTTGGGACTGAGATTTGAGAATATTAAATGCATAGTTCTGAAGGACTCGATAAAGAAACTGCATAGTTGAGGGACTCAAGGGATCAATATGGATTCTTTAGGATTAAGACTACATAGTGTGTAGTTCTAAGGGCCTTGTCAAAGTGACTACATAGTTGGGGAACTCAGGAGGTCAAGCTTGAGGCTTGCCCAATGCGCAGTTAAGACATGAGGACAAGTTAGGATATTCTACAGTTAATGGGTCCAAGGACTTCAGGCTTGAACTTTCCCTATGTGCATCTATAGAAGGAGAACAATCTCAAGGATTGTGCAGTTCCACAACTCAAGATGTCAAGATGGATGCTTGATGCTTGACACCACATACTACATAGTTAAGGCTTACTGGGAGGCAACAATTGTGCAGTTCTAGATCTGAAGGGTCAAATTTGGGAATTATGATTGTGCAATCCATAGTTGCAAGATTCAAGGTTAGGGATTGAGTGTTAATATTGCACAATGTGCAGTTTAGGAAGGCCAATTGAGGTCAAGTTTCCCAGAGTTAAATTTTTCGGATGAAGATATGTGTGGAATTAGTGAGCCAAAGTGAAGAAGCACAAAACTTTATCATTATCACACACTTAGAAAAATTATTAAACAACATTTATCACTCAAAACATGAACAACATAGTTCCCTCAATGTGATGACATTGTGACAACTTTCCCGAAGTGTGACACTAAAGGTACACTTTGTGACGACAATGATGAGACTTGTGCAAAAGTGCATAAAACTTTGGAAATGAGTGTAAAATTTGTGTACATGACTAGAGGAACTGATCAAAACCAAATTTTCCCTTTGAAACAATCCAAAACTACACTTTAGATGAGAAGCGATACTTCGATGTCTGAGGATGACATTTACTATATAAAGAGAAAAATGCGAGCAACACTTGTAATACACAAACAACGGTGAAAACAATACATGATATAGCTAAGATAACATGAAAATGCACTGATTAGGATGAAAGAATGTGAAGTAGACAATAAAAAACATGAAAGTAACACTCACAAAAGTGAATGCATGCAAAAATAATAGTTTAGAAAACTCATCGAAACAAAAGCACAATCACAACCAAAAGTGAGAAACTGTTAATGAACGCGTGCACTGACTATCAACATGGTTTTTTCATTACACATGCATAGTCTTGATAGATTTTTTTTATTTCTATACATTCTTGTGTAAAAGAATGTGTTCATGAACCTGTTGCACACTGAGTATGTGCGAGCAGGTGACTTCGACACCTACAATCCAAGAGGGATCTTAAAGACTTAACGAGGAATCAACTGACCAAGAAGCAATAACGGGATGATTGATCGTAAGATCCTCAATAGGCTCCAAAATTGAAGTGTAGGAAATTTTTTGGAGGATTTTTGTTGTTGTGACAACACTCTGTGATAAAACATTATTCCACAGGGTAGAATTAAAGTTTCACAGCTAAGTCACTTAGTGGATGTGTGCTAAATCCATGCCCAACAGGTAAGACAAGGTCACCATTTATATCTTTTGGAGGGTTCAAATTAGGGAAACTAACATGATGTTTGACAAGAAATAAATTTCAAGTTTAAATTTCAAATTTCAATTTGGAGCCATAAATTTTTGGATACGAACTTGCCTTTGACCCTAATTTTAAATTTTAATACCCTTAATGAAATACTAGTCAATAAAAACATTTTATTTGACTTTTAACAAAAGGTCCTCTTGCCATCATGATTTTACCAGATAATAATAATTTTCCATATCATCTAGCTTATGGAGATATTGACCTCAACAAGGGGGTTTCATCTTTGAATAATCATATCACCAAAATTACGATGGATCTCATGTTGTGCCATATACCACTAGAATCAGCTCGAAAAGGAGCATCCAATGGCATTGATCTTAGAAGAAACTTAATTTATCTTCATCCTAAAAAATTAAAACAAGTGTGGGGATTCTAGGGTATTCAAGGCTTATTCCTTTGGCGTTTCCAACTGATGAAAAATATTAAGAGCATTCAATCATTGATGTTGTCAGCAATGATAACGCTAATCAATAATTACACTTTATTGAAGGAGGAAGTTGATTGATAGAATAAATAAACAAGAAATGAATAGAAAAAAATGAGAGGTGTTAAATATCACAAATAATTCATTTATATCCAAAATATTTGAAGGGACAATAGACAATAAAGGAGGACGAGATGTAGAAAGCATAAGATCCTCAAATATTATCTAGAAGGAACCCAATAGAGTGGCTAGTTAATGCATTGGAATCATTCAAGATCAGAATAGAGAAAACAAATTAGGAGGGGTTTCCTAAAGGATCATAAGAGATGTGAGATCATGTAGTTGATCATGGAAGAAAATGGAAATAGACAATCAACATGCATTGTTGAAATCATCAACATCAATGATTGTAGTTTGGCATTATGTAAATCTCTTATTCCTAAACATGTTAGTCCCACTATACATTAATTACTCCATCAAAGATTTAATTTAGAGCTCCAACCCTCTGTAGCGTGGTATATATTTGATTCACATGGAAAACTAGATGATAAATTTATGGTTAAAACTTCATTAGAAGGCCAAAAATGGGAAAGATGATAGATGAAGAAAATATCATACTACATATCAACAATCTCACAAAAACACCTCCCCACCGAATATAATAAGTGCAGAAGAGGATTTGCAATCCATTAATTGTGAAGGTGAAAGAAAAATGTTTGAAAGAAAGGTTAAAATTCCTATGAAAAAGGCATTGTTCCATAAGCAGAAGATGTAAAGTTTTTAAGACAAATGATTTTGGTAGAGTCTTGTACTCTTGAAATAAAATCAACTAGTGTGAGGTTAACTACACTAACCAAGCTATAAACGTATGATGAGTTCCAGAAATCAATGGACATATACAAATTCTCCTTTATCCCATCATAGTTTCTATACAAACGATAAAATGGGCCTAACTCTCACCCCTCTACATGAACATGAAAAATACCCTAAGCATCATTAGTTGATATGTGAAAATGTTTAGGGCGTAGTGGACAATACTAATGAGGCTAAGAAAAATGCCTAGCTTTTGAGAGCTCTCCACAAAAGCGTTTTATACTAATTTATGAATTTCACATAAAAATAAACTAAAGATGAGTCAAAAATTAAATAAACTCTTATCATTTTTCAAATCACAATATGTCAAGAATCTTGTTTCCCAAAAATTGTTTGAAATTAAAAAAAGCTAAGAGAAATAGTTTGACAGTATGATAAGAGGATTAAGGAGTTGTTAATTTGGGTCCCCTTCCCTATTGAGGAACAACTCTTCATGTAGTGGTACCTTTCATAAACTTCTCATAAAAAGAAATGGTTCCATTCCGAAAGTCTGTTTCCTTTCATGAAATCAAAGAAAGAGAGTCTTATTCAATAGAAAATCCACTTAGAGATATGTTTGCATTAGGTTCTAGTCATGTTCTTAACCAAGCCGAAGTAGAATATGAAGAGCCACAACCTTTTGCTCGATGGCAACTACCTAGTATCTCTGCATCAGAAGTTTATGATGATTTTCCTATATTCCATTTGAAAGCCGCCACTAGAATTAGTATAAAGGAGTCTATTATATATATTCAGGAGAATTCTGACAATATCCAGTTTATCCCTCCTTCAGATATAAAAACTTTATAGGCCGAAGCTAAAAGGTTAAATACAAAATATCTACACTTGGGATGTATAAGGATTGTGATCAATCCTCTGACTCATCAGGGGCTGAATACTTTTGTGCTAACCACAAACAAAGATCTTAGTCATAACAAGTATAATGATTCCCTAATAGGTGGGATAGTCACCCCTCTATCGCATGGCCTAGTATCTTTTGACTGTTATCCAAATTTTTCAGTCTATGTCTTTGATGAAATAATAGAGCAAATCCTGCAGTTGCAGATCAAAAAGACAGGATTTGACATGGACCAGAAAAGACATAATATAGCCATACAAACTAGGGGATGTTTACAGCATACAAATACCTTATATCCGGTTGTACGCCATACTCCCAGTCGAGATTCAAAAGTAAGTGTCGTTGTTCTAACTGATTCCAAAAACAAGAAAATAGAACATTAGACAATCCGTTGGGAAGATATCACATTCCCTGAACACTAGGTAGTTTCTAATCCAAAGCCGCCAACTCTAAAAAAAAATAACCTCTGCAGATATACAACAGAACCAATCCTTTGTCATTTTGTCCTTCCCAAGAGGATCGAAAATTGACTACAGAAGGATTGACCAAGCTTGTAAAAATTCTTGTTTTTATCGTGATCCATCCACTGTTGATACCGCTTGTTCAAGTTCAGTTTCTTGTAAACATATTTCATTATTTGAATTTGTCGAGCTTATCAATTTCAATTCTTTGGAAGTGAAATGTCCTAAATGCCAATCAACTGTAAATTTATGTACCCTTGCTGAATCTGTCATCCATGAAAATCACCACTTGAGGACTGGAGAAGCCCCTCCTTCCACATCAGTTAAACCATGCCATAATCCAAAGCGTTTAGATATACCTTTTCCCCATGAGCCAGAGTCTGACCATGTTTTGATGATGCATGAGATTATCACTCTATAATGATAAGATTCGAGATTGACAGAAATGTTCAGTACAATGAGGCCAACTAAACCTAAATATGGACTAGGCTATTTAGAGCAAACAAAAGGTATAATTCCTCAATGCAGATTTGGCCCTGTCCGAGATGACTGTATAAGGCCTGCAGTCATGGAAATGCACAAGTTCTTCACTCTGATGAATGGATGCTTGAAATCAGAAATAAGTTCAAAATGGATGAAAGCCATGTTGAACTGGGACTTATTTACCCATCTAGAAGCAGAACAATTTGTGTTAGAAATTATATATTATGGAGCAATGGAACACATAAAATATTGCAGAAATATAAACGCAGAAAACACATAATGGGCTACATCCACCCCGAACAGCCAGTCCTTCCTTTCTATTATCTGGCAAAATGAAGAGACACAACCTACAACAGATCCGCTGTAATATCCTATGTTTTCTCTCACAGTCTCACCTCTCTATTTCCCGATCATAGAATACACATCTATCACATAGCCTCAAATACAATGCCCTCATACAAAGAGAGGGGTTTCCTTCTAGGGAAAAAAACCCTAAACTAAACATAAGTTCTACCATCAGATCATCCGCCTAATGAACGACCCAGATTGACTAGAAATTACTATACTTTTACAAGGCAATTTTATAGCTATTTTTAGCTGAACCCCCCCTGCAGCGAATATTTTTTAGGCGGCGTTGCCGCCTCCATTCCGAACTAGGGTCCAATGTGGCGATACCTTTCAATATAGAAGATAATCAGGCTCCACACCCAACAATCTCCCACTTGGAGACTGATTGTAGCAACTCCACCGCTGCTCCATTTGCTGGACAATGACTCCTCTTTGGACTTGGTTGTTTCTCATCTTCATCGTCATCCTTGAAGACCAACTGAAACTGAGCATATTCTCAGTTTCTCCCTGATTACAACTTTTTTTAGCATATCTGTAGGATTCTGGCTAGTGTGTATCTTTTCCAGCTTCAACTCTCCATCCTCCAACACTGATCGTATGAAATGGTACTTGAGTTTTATGCATTTAGTCCTGGGATGAAATGCTGAGTTCTTTGCAAGATGAATGGCACTTTGGCTATCACTTTATAATGTGTCCATATCATGCTCCTTACCCAATTCACCCATAAACCTTTGTAACCAAATCATTTCTTTACTAGCCTCTGTAGCAGCAACATACTCTGCTTCTGTTGTTGAAAGTGCAACAACACTTTGGATTTTTGAAACCCAACTAGCAGCTGTTCCTCTAGCAATAAATACATATCCTGTAGTGCTCCTCTTCTTATCTCTGTCACCTGCCATATCTGCATCAACATATCCTTGTAGGGAGATGTTTGAACCACCAAAGCATAATGCTTGATTTGTGGTACCTTTCAAATATCTGAGAATCCATTTCACTGCCATCCAATGTTCCTTTCCTGGATTGTTCATGTACTTGCTTACAACTCCCATTGCATGTGCAATATCAGGCCTTGTTCAGACCATTGCATACATTAAGCTTCCAACTACTGATGCATATGGAACGTTAGACATATAATCCATGTCTTCTTGGGTCTTTGGGCACATTTCCTTGCTAAGTTTGAAATGGCTAGCAAAAGGTGTACTAACTGGTTTTGCATTGTGCATGTTAAATCTTTTCAACACCTTTTGTATGTACTCATTCTGAGACAATGTTAATTTACGATTTTTCCTGTCTCTAGTTATTCTCATACCAAGGATATGTTTTGCAGCTCCCAAATCCTTCGTTGCAAATGAATTTTCCAATTTTCTTTTGAGCACATTTATTTCCTGCATGTTAGATCCTGCAACAAGCATGTCATCTACATACAATAACAATATAATATAGCTGCCATCATTTTGCTTTTTCAAATAAACACAATGATCAGAGTGACATCTAGTATAACCTTGTTCAGACATAAACTTGTCAAATTTTAGATACCACTGTCTTGGAGTCTATTTTAAGCCATACAAGCTCTTCTTCAACCTGCACATTGGTTTCTCCTTCCCTTTCACCTCATATCCTTATGGATGCTGCATATATATCTCTTCCTCCAAATCCCCATGGAGAAAGGTTGTCTTTACATCTAACTGCTCAAGATGCAAATCTTCAGCTGCTACAAGACGTAAAATAGTTATGATTGAAGTCATTTTAACAACAGGAGAAAATGTTTCATCAAAATCAATACCTTTCTTCTGTGCAAACCCCTTCACCATAAATCTAGCTTTACACCTCTGTTTTCCTCCATCTTCTTCCTTCAGCCTGTAAACCCATTTATTGTTCAATGTAGTTTTTCCTACAGGCAACCTAACTAAATCCCAAGTCTGGTTATGCATTAAGGAGTCCATCTCTTCTTCCATGGCTACCTCCCACTACTTCCTACTTTCAACCTGCATTGCTTCTTCATAACATTCGGGTTCACCAGAATCAGTCAACAATAAATAATATAATCAAGGAGAGTATCGTTCAGGGGGTCTACTTATCCTAGTAGATCTTCTAACACCACATTCAGGTGTTTGGGGTGCCCGTTGTTGTGGTGGTTGCTGTTGTTGTGGTTGTTGTTTATTATTATTTTTAAGCACCTTTACCTCTTTAGTGATTTCATCAAGAACTGCGTATTCCTTGTTTTCCTTTTCCTGTTTCTTTTCCTGTAACTGATTCTTATACAAGACCTTTTCATTGAATATTACATCTCTGCTCCTAATGATTTTGTTATTTTCGTAATCATATAAGCGATAACCAAAATCATTAACACCATATCCAATAAAGGTACATTTCTTTGACTTTGCCTCAAGCTTTGTTCTTTTTTCTTTATCAATATGGACAAAGGCCTCACAACCAAAAGGCTTCAAAATAGAGTAGTTTACCTTTTTACCTGTCCATGCTTCCTCTGGAATACCACCATCCAAGGAACTTGAAGGCCCTCTGTTTATTAGATAAACAGTAGTATCTACAACATCTGCCCAAAACTGTAAAGGCAATCCTACATACAATCTCGTGCACCTTGCACGCTCCATGATTGTTCTATTCATCCTTTTTGACACACCATTTTCTTTTGGTGTTCTTGGAATTGTCTTCTCTCTGCGAATTCCATGCTCTGAACAGTACCTATCAAACTCTTAGCTGCAATATTCACCTCCATTGTCTAATTTAAGACACTTCAATTTCTTTACTGTCTCAATCTCAACCAAAGCTTTCTATTTCTTGAAAGTATCAAATACATCAGATTTATTCTTAATACAATAAATCCAAGTTTTTCTAGTTGCATCATCAATAAAAGTAACATAATAATGAGAGCCACCAAGAGATGATACCTAAGAAGGTCCCCATACGTTTGCATGCACAAGATCTAATTTTTCATTCTTCTTTTCTTTCCCAACTCTGAGAAATCTGACTCTCTTCTGTTTTCCATAAATGCAATTCTCGCAGAAGTCCAAATCAACATTCTTCAAACCCGGCAACAAATTCCTTGAGTGAAGAATATTCATCCCCTTTTCACTCATGTGTCCGAGCCTATGATGCCATAATGCTGCATCTACTCCTTTGGAAGTTAAAGCATTAATAGAGTTAGAAATACCATCGCATAAATACAATGTACCAACCTTTTCGCCTTTTGCTATTACCAGGGCTCCTTTGGTAACCTTCCAAGCTTTATCTGTGAAAGTTGTCACACAACCTTCACCGCCTAACTTCCCTGTTGAAATCAGATTTTTCTTTAGATCTAGAACATGCCTTACCTCATTTAATAGCCATTGGTTTCCATTCTGTTGTTTTACAAGAACCTTACCCATTCCAATGATTTTACAGGGTTTATCATCACCCAGACGAACTTGTCTGAAATATCCTTGAACATAGTCATGAAAGTATTTCTTATTAGGTGTGGCATGGAATGAAGCCCGTGAATCTACCACCCAAGAATCAGTAATATCTTCGAAAGAAAGAATCAAAGCATCTTGTAACACCTCACCTATGACGTTTGCTTCATTATTGTTTTCTTGTTGTGCATCTCCTTCCTTTCCCTTCCGAGATCTACAGTCTTTCTTTAGGTGTCTTTTCTTTCCACATTTCCAGCACACTATCCCTGATCTGGACTTGGATCTGTCTTTCCTTGATTTACTGCGATATCTTGAGCTCTTTCCTCTTTCCATCTTTCTTCCTCTAGACTCTGCACTCAAAGCATTTCCCGATGTCTCACCGGAGCTTTTCCCGTCGCATTTCCTCGCTAAGGATAACACCGACAACATCATCAAACTTTAAAGTACTAGATCCAGAAACACATTTACTAATGGCCATTACCAAACCATTCCAACTTTTTGGTAATGAGCACAAGAATAATAGAGCTCTAACTTCATCATCAAAGTTTACCCCTACAGAACTTAACTGACTTGTAACTGTATTAAAATCATTTAAATGGTCTGTAACAGATCCACCTTCCGACAACTTCATATTAAGTAACCGTTTCATAAGAAATACCTTGTTTGAGGCCGAGGGTTTTTCATATAGTTTCGACAATGCCTGAATCAAACCCTCTATCGTGGTTTCCTTCAAAATGTTGAAGGCGACTGACGCAGCAAGTCACAACCGTATTGTTCCGAGTGGCTTTCTATCGAGAAGGTTCCATTCTTCATTTGTCATACCCATCAGCATCTTTGATTTTCTGCCTAATGGTAGGTATAGATCTTCCTGATACAGATAATCTTCCATCTGCATCTTCCATAGTGAGAAGTTTTGGCCGTTAAATTTCTCGACCCTAAACTTACCATCTTTCGCCATTGCTCCCATTCGAACCAGGAACCCTTCTTTCCTGTGAGTTTATAAGCCAAATAGACCTTCGGCTCTGATACCAGTTGTTAGAAATTATATAGTATGGAGCAATGGAACAAATAAGATATTGCAGAAATATAAACACAGAAAACTCATAAAACAAGAGAGACACAGATATACGTGGTTCACCAAGTTTGAGTTACGTCCACCCTGAACAGCCAGTCCTTCCTTTCTTTTATCTAACAAAATGAAGAGACACAACCTACAGCAGATCTGCTGTAATATCCTTTGTTTTCTCTCACAGTCTCACCTCTCTATTTCCTGCTCACAAAATACACATCTATCACACAGCCTCAAATAAAATGCCCTCATACAAAGAGAGGGGTTGCCTTCTAGGGCAAAAAACCCTAAACTAAACATAAGTTCTACCGTCAGATCATTCGCCTAATGAACGGCCCAGATTGACTAGAAATTACTATACTTTTACAAGGCAATTTTACAATTGTTTTTAGCTTCGAGGGCGCTGCCCCCGAAACCCCCCGCCAAGGGGGGCTCCTAAAGGTCTCAACCGCCCCCCTGGACCCCCCCTGCAGCGAATATTTTTTGGGTGGCGTTGCCGCCCCCATTTCGAACTGGGGTCCAATGTGGCGATACCTTTGAATATGGAAGATAATCAGGCTCCACACCCAACAATTTGGTCTCGGTCATACCATATAAGAGAAGATTAACTTGTCTCAAGATTGGAAACATTATGTGGAAGTCACAAATTCTTGGATTTCCTTTTGTGAATGGAAAAGGAATGTTTCCCCTGAAATTGTGATGACAAGATCATCTTCTTCATCATCCACCAAACATGCCTGGACTGCTTTAGACGGTAGTAGAGTGGAGACTCCATCTACTATTCCCCCATATAGAGGAATTATGATAGGGGAAATCATGATGTAGCCAAGGCCATCCCTTTGGTTGAAAAAGATGATAATGCATTGGAAATAGATGGAAGAATTCAAAAGGCCAATGAACAGATCAACTGGACTAATACTACAATAAAAGGCCTAGAAATAAATATAGCAAAGACTGTAGAAATTAAAGAGTAGTTTGACACTGTTCAAGTTTCTCTGAATGAGGTTAATAAGAACCTCAACGGAATGCAGTATTCCTCATCACTTATTAGATCTTATGCCAAAGAATCCTTAAACAAGATAGAAGAAGTAGAGGAAAACATAGTAGACCACATGGGTACTGCTAAAAGTTTAATCACTGGTTTAATTGAAAGAGTTGATAAGATAAGTTTATCAAAAACTTATAAACCAGTTCCTATCTCATTTATCTACAAAAGAAATATAGAGATTCAAGATCCTTTTAAACCAATCAACAGGTTCCCGACATTATTTCCTATGGAAGTAGCCACATCTTCTACTAAAAAAACAGAGGCTATAGAGGAAATTACCATTTCTTCTTTATTCAAAGAAGAAGAAGAAGAAGAGAACAAAGAATCAGATTCTCAAATTCTTCCCATATATGAACCTCTAGAAAGTAGGTTCAATAAATATCCTACACCTAATCTTGAAGGAAAAGGAAAGCCTCCTGAAGCTCATACTTCCTTCCCTGAATCAGACAGAGAATGGAATATTGATAATATGAGTGTTGGTCAGATTAGAAAATTAATAGACATGATGTTTACAGAATATAAACTTATGTGTCTCAGAGGCAAGACTGAAATTGAAGCATGCAAGACCATTATTCAGTGTTTTATAGGAACACTTCTCAGGTGGTTGGAGACCAAATCATCTCTAGCATTACTGATAAAAATGGAAGCTGAAGTGATCAAAGATGAAGCAAGAGATGTGATTCACAATTCAAATGGCTCAAATATAAGCAAAATGATTGGATCTTTAACCTCCATGATCTTAGAACACTGGTGTGGCAGTGAAACGTAGATTGTAGATGAGCATGAAGTTATCCTCATGAATCTCAAGTGCCACAAGATGTCACAATATGAATACTTTCACTGAGATTGGATGCAAAGAATCTATGAAGTGAAAGATTCAAAGAATCTATTATGGAAATGGGTATATCTTGTTGCTCTTCCATCTGTTGATTATTTCAGGTTGCAAGAAGTTTTCTAGTTGCCATTTGAATCATATACTTGGGGTCAGATTTATTCTCACACTACAAAAACATTGGTAAGCTTATGCACCAGTTCCAAAGTAAATACGTCTTTGGAAAAGCTTTCAAATCTTCCAGACAGAAATTCCATCTGCAATAAATATGGACTCACAGTTGATGACCCTCTAGTTAAGAGAAGGAAAGCAAAGAAAAGGGCTAAAAAGGAGTATAAGCAGACTACTAAAGTCTACAAAGAAAAAAGAAATCCTTCCCAGCAATATAAAGGCTACTCCTTTAAAGCCAAGAAAGGCTACTACAGGTATGTGCCAAGGACACACCATTATAAAACCTCTGACATTCATTTACACACATCAAAGCAAGAAAAGTGGAACAAACTCACTTGTTGGTTATGTGGCAAAACTAGACATACATCCTCAAGATGTTTAGAAGGAGAAGAATCAAAGAAGAATAGAGGGAAGAAGTCCCAAGCCTCATTTCAGAAAGGAAAAACTGTCAAAACAGAGGGATAGATATAATGCATGAAATGCGGTGCCCGCACTCACATAATAGAATGCTACCCGAATTTGGTAATCAATGACCAAATACAGTAGTAGCAACTTGAAGAGTCATATTTTGACTCCCATAGTTATTCATGTGAAGAATAATTGCAAACTCATATACAAGATAGTTCATGTTCAGAACCAAAGTCTTGTTCATGTCCAGAGTTAGAAGAATGTGCTCGTCATATGCATTATGATTCTGATTCAGAATCATACAATGACTCCAGCTCTGAAGAAATATCCTTCAGACCACAAAAAGAAAATTTCTTAATGGCTGCTACAGAGGAAGATGAGATAAAAATTCTCTCTTAGATTCGAGCAATGGAGGAAGGAGAAATGAGGAATCGACTGACAGTGGCACTCATGGATTAGCCCAAATCCAGTTCTTCAAGGAATATGGGAAAAAAGCCATTATTTGTTGATGCTTCTTTTCAAAGAAATACGAGATCTTTCTAGCGACATCAAGAGAAGGCAGGCAAGGTGCGTTCACTCACCTTGGGGGAGGTAAGTAGAGAGATCCATCACATTAAATCTGAAACCTTTGCTTTGAAATCCCAAGTTGTTGAAATTAAAAAGGGAAAGCAATCTGTGGAAGAAAATTCTCACTCATGGGACACAAAAGAATATGCTAAAAATTCCAATCCAAATCTTGAAATCATTGAAGGAAGGAAAGATCCTGCTTTTGGGTTTCAAGAAATTGCAATTCTTGCAATTTCCTACCAACAACATCATGTGAAGGTGAATATATACATAAAAGGAGAAATGTTTGCACTAACATCACTCCTTGACTCAGGAGTTGATGTGAACATTTTAAATAAAAAAATGATACTAGAAAAGTATTGGATTCATGCAATGAGAAGATTTGTAGGATTGGGTAACAAAACACTTAATTATGATGTTCCAAAGGCCTCTATTTGTTTTGATCATCACTGCCTCATTTTGAAATTTTGCAGTAGTAGAAATATCAGTCGACTGTATTCTAGGAAATATCTTCCTAGCAGTTGTTCGACCTCATGGGTCAACTAGGCTAAAAGAAAATAAAGCTGGTTACTTTATCTTTGTTCCTTCATCAAAAGGAACAACAAGAAGAATTGAGTTACCATATATCTCAAATCCTACAATCTCTACAATGGTCCATATTGTCCAAGAATTGGGCAAAGTAGAAAAAAAACTGTCAGATCTAAAAGATCTGAAATCTACACTAAAAGTAGAAGATCAGTTAAAAAATCCTCAGGTTAAGAAGAAAATTGAGGAATCGAGGAAGCAGATTGAAGAAGAATGCTTCTCAAAAGAACCAAATGCATTTTGGCATATAAAGCAGCATATTGTTCAACTTCCATACAAGGAGGGATATACATGCAAGCCCTGTAAAAGTAGAGTTATTCCAATGAATAAGGAATACAAAGATCTCTACGAGAAAGAGATCAAGAAAATTCTGGATCGCAAGCTCATTCAAGAATCTGACAGTCCCTAGAACTATTACGGATTCTATGTCAACAAAAGAGTAGAACAAATCAGAGGGATTCCAAGACTGGTAATAAATTTCAAACCTATAAATTATGCTCTTGCCGATGGCACCTATCCCATTCCCCACAAAGGAGATCTGATTGCAAGGATAGCAGGAGCTAAGATATTTTAAAAGTTTGACTTGAAGGAAGGATTTTGGCAAGTAGCCATTTGAGAGGAAGATAAGTTCAAGACCACCTTCAGTATTCCAACAGGCCACTATGAGTGGAATGTCATTCCTTTTGGTTTGAAAAATGCTCCTTCTAAATTCCAGAAGGTAATGGATAAAATATTTAAGCCATACTTGGATTTGCTTATAGTTTACATTGGCGATGTTCTAATTTTTTCTAAGAACATGCATGACCATTTCAAGCATGTTCATACATTTAAGCAGCTCGTAAAGCACAATGGTCTAGTTTTAAGCAAGAAGAAGATAGAAATTTTTCAAACTACTATCAAATTTCTCAGCCATACTATTTTCAGTGGCCAAATTTCTTTGTAGAAGCATGCGCTTGAGTTTGTTGAAAAATTCCCAGATGTTATTACAAACAAAAACTAGCTTCAAACATTTTGGGTTGTTTAAATTATGTCAGTGACTTTTACAAGGATGGTGCCACAAATATGAGCATATTAAATAAGAGGCTTAAAAAAGAGCCACCCAAGTTGACGACAGAACACACCAGAGCTATTCAGAACATCAAAGCCAAGGTAAAGTCTCTTCCTATTCTATATGTCTCCGATGACAGTGCATCGAAGATTGTTGAAACAGATGCCAGTAATATAGGATGGGGAGGTATCCTAAAGCAGACTAAAGATGGCACTGAACAAGTTGTCCAATTTGCATTAGGCACCTGGAATCCTGTTGACCAGAATTACTCAACAATTGAGAAAGAACTAAAAGTTACATGGAACTGCATTAACAAATTCGATGTCCATTTAATAAATAGACAGTTCTTGCTCCGAACTGATGCTTCAACTTTGCAGAAAGTTTTAACTAAGGATATCAAGAAACCAGGAGAGGTGAAATTTGCTAGGTGGCAAGCACTCTTTGCCAACTTCAACTTTCAAGTCGAACATATCAAGCACACAAAGAACTGTTTACCAGATTTTCTCAGCAGAGAATTTATCCAGCCACAAAAACATATAATGGTCATTGTTACAGAATGGGACCAAAGCCAGAAATGGGAAGTCCTGCGTACAATAATAGATAACCAGGACTGGGAAGAATACAGAGACAAATGGAAGCCAACCTGGCAGTTGATAAATACAAAAGATTAGATGCTAATTTGGAAGTGCATAGTGACATTCAACATCTTGTACCAGAAAGAAGGGTGTACCAAAAAGGGAGTAGATGGATTCATGACATGATCTACACAAAAGCCAGAAGAGATGCATTGTATGCAGAAGATGCCCTTCAAAGAGTTTTTCATGATATCTTAGGAATCTGTGTAGATTGAGGTATCCACCGTGGGATTTATGAAAAATATTTCTGCATAAATCATATAAGAAATCTTGCATGGCCCATGCCTACTCAGACCTCTGCATTATGGCTAGGAGGAGATCCCAAGATAATATTTCCAGACATAGTATTTGATTTCTCAGCATATCAATAGCTGTGGTGGGATTTTCTGAATGTAGATGACAGAGAAGAAACCCATTATAATAATTAAAAATTTAGTACAACGGGGATAATGCAAAGAATTCAACAATGCGATTGGCTACAAAAATGGTGGGCTGACTATGGTGTTAACAGAACAGCAATGGACCCACTCTATCATGAAGCATACTGCAGATTCCACTGTGATATATTTGTTTCAAACACAACATCCCAGATTGCTTCCACATACCGTATAAAACTGTCAAAGAAATGACGGCAGGAGATTGGTCTCCTTTTCATGATGAGAATAAAACTTTAAACGAATACATGTCCTGCCATTATGAATGGGTTGTATTAACTATGGTAAAACACCAAATCGTTTTGGGTAAACCTATGATTGTTCGGAGGATTTTCACGAAAGCAAGGGATGAATTATTGTACAAAAAGCATAGATTCCCTGACATTACTATATTCTTATGGTTCTCATGGGCTTAACCAACAAAAGCATCCATTATTGTAATAATGTTGTCCAATCACAAGGATTTAATTGTGGCCGACTTTTCTCGTGGGCTTTGCTGGACAAAAGTATCGAATTCGTAAACATTGTGGACAAAATATCTTCAATAGATTTTTTAATAGTATTTACTTTTCCAGACCAAGAATCTTTGTGCGGATTTCACCTTGATGTTACTTGAAAGAAATCATACCGTCCCTTTGTTTGATGCCCTACAGTAATGTTTGTCCCCTCTCATTTGTTATAAATTGAGAGTAAGGCTCATTCTTGAGGCATTTGCATCAGAGCATGTTAGAGTCTTAGAGTTTAGAGACCTGAGAAGCCTGTGTATCAGTGTGCTTGGCACTGGTAAGAACGTAAAGTGGCCAGATCTATTAGAAGTCTAAAATCAGTCTGCATACCAGTGGAGTCTGTATATTCTTAGGCAGAGCCTATCTATTTCCAGGAAGCCTTAAGTAATGCTTATTCCCTAGTGAAAAGAAAAAGTCCGATAAATGCAACAATATTTTATCTCTTAAAGGAATACTCTCTGTAACCTATAATATGTAATCTATATCCATTCCTGAGAAACAATATGAGAAGGAATTTTCTGCATTTGAATACCTGTGCGCTTTTATAATTTGTCTACTATGTATTAGCTGTCTCGTAATCTTCACTCGAAGTTCATGAGGGGTTCGCCAAAGGTTCAAAGGGACTCCAGACCGTTGAAAGGCGACGAAGCCATGTGTAAGGTCACAGAGCATGAAAGATCCGAGCAGGTTCGCACTAAGTTCACTAGAGCTCGATCAATGAAGACAAACGAAGAGACACAACAAGGCCAAGACAACAGAGCATGATAGCATAACGCGCAGAGTGCGCAACACTGTAGCAACACTATAGCAAGCTTTGTGGAAGCCCCTGCATTGAAATTGGTATTAGAGCCAGTAACATCTGGTTCAAGAGGTTGGTATTCATAAACTTCTCATAAAAAGAAATGGTTCCATTCTGAAAGTCTGTTTCCTTTCATGAAATTTAAGAAAGACAGTCTTCTTCAATAGAAAATCCACTTAGAGATATGTTTGCATTAAGTTCCAGTCATGTTCTTAACCAAGATAAACTAGAATATGAAGAGCCACAACCTTCTTCTTGATGCTAATTACCTAGTATCTTTGCATCAGAAGTTTATGATGATTTATCTATATTCCATTTTAAAGCTACCACTGGAATTAGTATAAAGGAGTTGTATTAGTTAGATTCAGGAGAATTCTGACAATATCCAATTTATCCCTCTTCTGGATCCAAAAAATTTACAGGTTGGAGCTAAAATGTTAAACATAAAATATCTGCACTTGGGATGTATAAGGATCGAAATCAATCCTCTGACTCATCAGGGGCTAAACACTTTTGTGCTAGTCACAGTCAGGGATCTTACTCATAACAAGTATATTGATTCCCTAATAGGTGGGATAGTTTCCCCTCTATGACATGGCCTAATATTTTTTGTCTGTTATCCAAATTTTTCAATCTATGTCTTTGACGAAACAATAGAGAAAATCCTACAGTTGCAGATCAAAATCATAGGATTTGACATGCACCAGAAAAGACATAATATAGCCATACAAACCAGGGGATGTTTTCGAAATACAAATACCTTATATCCGGCTATATGCCATACCCCCAGTTGAGATTAAAAAGCAAGTGTTGTTGTTCTAACTGATTCCAAAACCCATAAAATAGAACATAAGACAATCCGTTGGGAAGATCTCACATTTCCAGAACACTGGGTAGTTTCGAATCCCAAGCTGCCAGCTATCAAAAAAATAACCTCTATAGATATACAGGAGAACCAATCCTCTTTCATTTTGTCTTTCCTAACAAGATCCACAATTGACTACAGAAGGATTGACCAAGCATGTAAAAATTCTTGTTTTTATCGTGATCCATCCACTGTTGATACCTCTTATTCAAGTTCAGTTTCTTGTAAACATATTCCTTTATTTGAATTTTCCCAGCTTGTTAATTTCAATTCTTTAGAAGTGAAATGTCCTGAGTGCCAATCAGCTGTAAATTTATATACCCTTGCTCAATCTGTCATCCATGAAAATCACCACTCGAGGACTAGAGAAGCCCCTCCTTCCACATCAGTTAATCCATGCCCGAATCCAAAGTGTTAAGATATGCCTTTTCCCCATGAGCAAGAGTCTGACCATGTTTTCATGATGCATGATATTACCACTCTAGAAGGAGAAGATCCCAGATTGACAGAAATGTTCAATACAATGATGCCAACTAAGCCTAAATATGGACTAGGCTATTTAGAGAAAAAAAAAGCTCTGATTCCTCAATGTAGATTTGGTGCTGTCCCATATGGCTGTAAAACGCCTGCAGTCATGGAAATGCACAAGTTCTTCACTCTGATGAATGGATGCTTGAAATCAGAAATAAGTTCAAAATGGATGAAAGCCATGTTGATCTGGGACTTATTTACCCATCCAAAAGTAGAACAATTGGGTCTTATTCGTACCATAGAAGAGAAAATTAACTTGTCTCAAGATTGGAAACATTACATGGAAGTCACAAATTCTTTGATTTCCTTTTATGAATGGGAAAGGAATGTTTCCCATGAAATTGTGATGACAGGATCATCTTCTTCATCATCCACCAAACATGCCTGGACTGCTTTAGACGACAGTAGAGTGGAGACTCCATCTACTTTTCCCCCATATAGAGGAATTATCATAGGGGAAAATTAGAATGCAGCAAAGGCCATCCCTTTGGTTCAAAAAGATGATAATGCATTGGGAATAGATGGAAGAATTCAAAAGGCCAATGAACAGATCAACTAGACTAATACAACAATAAAAGGCCTAGAAATAAATACAACAAAGACTGTAGAAATTTTAAGAGTAGTTTGACACTGTTCAAGTTTCTCTGAATGAGGTTAATAAGAACCTCAATGACATGCAATATTCCTCATCAGTTATTAGATCTTATGCCAAAGAATCTTTAAATAAGATAGAAGAAGTAGAGGAAAAGATAATAGACCACATGGGTACTACTAAAATTTTAATCATTGGTTTAACTGAAAGAGTTGATAAGATATATTTGTCAAAAACTGATAAACCAGTTCCTACCTCTTTTCTCTACAAGAGAAATATAAAGATTCGAGATCTTGTTAAATGAATCAAGAGGTTCCCAGCATTATTTGCTAAGGAAGTAGCCACATCTTCTATTGAGAAAATAGAGGCTACAGAGAAAATTACCATTGCTTCTTTATTCGAAGCTTCTTTATTCAAAGAAGAAGAAGAAGAGAAGAAAGAATCTGATTCTCAGATTCTTCCCCTATATGAACCTCTAGAAAGTACGTTCAATAAATATCCTACACCTTATCTTGAAGGAAAAGGCAAGCATTCTGAAGCTCATACTTTCTTCCCTGAATCAGGCAGAGAATGGAATATTGATAATCTAAGTGTTGGTCAGATTAGACAATTAATAGACATGATGTTTACAAAATATAAACTCATGTGTCTCAGAGGCATGACTCCCAAAATAAAATCAAACAAAAGTTGATTATGACTACCCTTTAGCGTCATCATTTACAACCAACGGGAACTTGGAGGGAAATTAGAATTATTTTAGAAATTATTTAGTTTGGGAAAACAAAGAAATGATGTCTAGTACACATATTACAAATGTGAAGGATATACATAAGATAACTGTAAATATATTTATCCCTTGGAGATAAAAAACATATATCCATAGAGTTTAAGAAAAAATTATCTATGAAGTTTGGAAAACATTGACAGACCATAATACATGATATTTCCCACACAATATAAATAATTTGAAGCCAAAATAGTTTTCAATATTTAAGGAATGCGGTAACTAAATGTAGGAATGCCATTTAAATTGTTGGAATAAGCCCAATTACTAAACACAAATTATTCATGTAAATACAATGCAACGTGATCTGAATTACTATCAAGGATACAAAGGATATCAAGGATGAGGTAGATATTGAGGAGAAGAAGGAGGAAGAGATAAATATTTGTAAAAGGTGTTAGAGGTCAAGGACATGTTTGATCATCTTACTTGATACGTTGAAAAAAGGATTATTTTGTCCCAAATTGGCTATTAAAAGAATAAATTTAACTCACATTTGGTAAAATATATGATGTAGTGGATCATTCAATGGAATATTGTGCTATAATGTCTTACAAAGCAATGAATAGATGAAATTTAAACTTAGGACGTATTATATCAAAACAAGACATTATCAACTCTAAAATCTTACATGTCATGACTAGGTTCTGAGTGTGATATCCAATTAGTAGAAGGGTGAATCTCTCATTGGACCCTTAAGAAACAAAATTATATACCAAGACCTCAACCAAGAGGAATTAACTATACATGAAGCTTTGGAATTCTTAAGGGTTAGGAAAAAATACAAACCATAAACATACCACCAAGGAACTCATTATCTACTTGCGGATAATTAGTCAATTGATTGATTGCTTGAATTTATAAATATTTTAAATCAACATACAAAGAAATTAAATACATTCAAAAATATAAAATATCATAGGACAAGATACCAAACAGTTAGGATTTGTATTCCAACCTAGAAATAAATAGATATATGATAAACCAAGTCATTGAAAACTTTGGCTCCTAGATTTAAAAAATCTCCTAAGGGAGATTTATGTCCCTATACTAATAGTCTAACCCCTTATTGTTATTAGTACAACCCCCTTATTATATTGGCGTGCCCATGTAGTCCCCATATTGTTAAAATTGTACCCCATAGAGGCCCACTATTGTTATTATTGTGTCCTTACATTATTATTGTTATGTTGGCTCTGATTATATTATGACCCCTTAGACTTATATATATAGAAAGGAGGTCTTGTCATTTGTATCATTGAAGAACTGTTCATTTGTGTAATGTAAAGGAGGTTGCCACGTTGAAGAGGCTAAATTCTAAGGTGTTTATCTCTCCTTTCTATCTTTTTTGTGAGCTAGTTTCATAACATTTGGTATGAGAGCTTTGGATTCTAAGGTTTTGCTATGCCAAAATAGGTCATCATGGAATTTTCGCTATAACATATTTTCTGAGATGTTTCTGAAGTGAAAAAAAACATCTATTTGAGATGAAATCTCGCTAAACCTCGGGTCTAAATTTTAGATCTTCTCTTGCTGTATTTTTCAACATATGACCTGAGTAAATTAGGGTTTTAGCAGGCTCTAGAATTCCATCGCAAATAGGGCATCGTGGATTTTTTGCTATAATTTTTTTTCTACAAAGTTTCAAACTCTTAAATTAAAACCCATTTGAGCTGAAAACATGGTGACACCCTGTCTTCCATTTCAGATCATCCTTCACTATATTTTCGGACATACAGTGCAAGACATTTAGGATTTCTTCATGCTCCCGAATTACATCCTAAACTGGTGACATCGGGAAAGTCATCGTAAATTTGTCGTTGAGTATCAGATTGAAATTTCATAAGAAGTGAAAAAAACAGATGAATGGTAGTTTGTTTGGTATCATTTTCAGAAACTAATGTCGAAACAGTGACACATGGAACTTCGTACAAGTTTTCCCTTCTAAACCATTCTATTGTTAGGTCGTCGCGAATATTGGGCATAAGTCTTTCTTTGGGAATACAATTGTTATCACATTTACAGGCTTAGAAATAAGACTCATAGGGCTATAACAGGCCGAAATTTCAGAAATTAAAGATCCGAAATTACAGAGTTACCGTCCTTTCAAGATGAAGCTCCTAAAATCAAGAAAAAGAGATATGAGGAAGTTTGATAGCAAGGATCTGATTAATTGGGTACTACAGATGGAGAAATATTTTGATGTACATGAGGCACAGCTATTACAGGAGGTACATATTGCTTATTTATATTTAGAACCGAATCTATTTGTATGGTAGAGGGATTTGTTCTTGTAAAGCACTTGTCACGTGGACAATTTTCATGGAGGAAATGATAGCACATTATGAGGATACAAAGAGAAACACCTTCTTTAGCCAATTCATAAATCTCAAACAAAAGGGTTCAATGGGAAAGCACATTTACGACTTTCAAAAATTTAATATAAGGGTAAATGATATTCAATAGAAGCAAAGGATTGATGTCTTCATAGAGAGTTTAAAGGACAATTCAACATGAGGTTCGTCTTTGGGACTCTGATTCATTAGAGAAGGCATTCAGGTTGGCAAGAAAAATTGAAAGCAAAATTATGGAAACAAGGAATCCCACCACTCACGACTATAATTATGGAAGTGTTTTCTCTCCTAGCCTTCCACAACCTACAAGGTTTACACCACAACAATTGGAAGAAAAAAGAGAAAGAGGGCTTTGTTACAATTTTGATAGCAAATAAACTAAAGGTCATAAGTGTGCTCAGAATAAATTATTTTACATATATTATGAAGAGGAGGAAGAAAGGGATCAAGAAACATCAAAAGTACAGGATATACACTAGGATCCAACGCCAAAGAAAGGAGAAATGAATCTTACCATATCTTGTAAAGAATTGGCAAGAATTACCACTTCTCAAACTCTCAAGGTAGAAGGACATATCAAGAAGAAAAAGGTTGAAGAAGTGAAATATCACATCAATAAAAAAGAAATGAATCCGACCATATCCTGTAATGCATTGGATGGAATTACAACTCCTAAAACTATGAAGGTAGAAGGAATATCAGGAAGAAAAATGTTCAAGAAGTGAAAGATCACATCGAGCATCAAGAAGTGAATCTGACCATATCTTGTAATGCATTGGCAGAAATTACCACTCCTCAAACTCTCAAGATAGAAGGACATATCAAGAAGAAAAATGTTCAAGCACTCAAATATCACATTGAGTGTCAACAACAAGTTCTCCAAATTTTAAAGGATAACACCACTTTGGTGAAAAATCGAATGAAACAACAAGTAACTCAACATCGCAGTGAAAGAAGTTTTGAAGTAGGTGATTGGGTATTTTTACGGCTACATCTCAAGCAAGCTATTTATGAGAATGAAATGTTGGCAATACTACATGCACTTAAGATATGGCAACCTTACCTAATGGGAAGACACTTCAAGGTAAAAATGGATCATGACAACCTTAAATACTTTTTAAAACAAAGATTATCTTTAGAAGAACAGAACAAATGGGTCACAAATATGTTGGGTTATGACTTTGAAATCAATTATAAAAAAGGGAAGCAAAATGTTGTTGCAGATGCAATCTCAAGAAACGATGAGGATGTGGAAGCATTGTTTTGTGTTATTTCTATTATCCAACAAGATTGGATAAACGAAGTAAGGGATGAATGGAAGAACGACAAAGAAGTGTGGCCACTCATTGAAAAGTTGTAGAAGATCCCAGTTCAAACAATATTGCCAAAACTTAACGAGGAAGGAAAAATCATATTGGAACCTGGAGCAGTCACAGAAACAAGAACCCGATAGCTACGAAAGCGATTAATTTCAGAGTATGTCATCAAGTGGAAGAAGTTACCCGTTGAAGATTCCACATGGTAGGACAAGAATTTTATACAAAAGCATCAAGCACTACTCAAGCATTGAGGACAACACTTTTTGAAGGAGAGGGGCATGTTAGGTCCCTATACTACTAGTGTAACTCCATACGGTTATTAGTATAACCCCTTTATTATATTGTTGTGCCTATGTAGTCCCCATATTATTTTTATTGTGCCCCATAGAAGCCCACTATTGTTATTATTGTGCCCTTACATTATTATTGTTATGTTGGCTTCGATTATATTATGGCCCCTTAGACTCCTATATATAGAAAGGAGGTCTTGTCATTTGTATCATTGAAGAATTGTTCATTTGTGTAATGTAAATGAGGCTTCGCCCTCGAAGAGCCTGAGTTCTAAGGTGTTTATCTCTATTTTCTATCTTTTTGTGAGTTGGTTTCATAACAGGGAGACGTGGATCAACCTAGGAATATCACATTTGAGTTATACAATGAATTATTTAAAACATGTAGATTGAAGGTTCATATAACCTATTGATACTTTTGTAATATTTAGACTACCATAATGGAAATTTCAACTTAAACAAATTTTATGCGATAAATTAGTTGAATTAATTGAAGCTTATGTACCATTATTTATTGGGCCTTGCAGATGAAAAGTGATTGGTTATTACCTATTGAGATATAGATAGGATTAAGCTAAAAGTAAAAGGCTCAAAGATAGTTATTCCCTTTCATCCCAAGTGTGGAAAACAGTTGGGTAGAAATCTGGGATGATGATAATCAAATCAATATAATTTTTGAAGTCATGAATCATGTAGTCAAGATATCGTTGAACCTAATCGACATGGAGAAATATTTCAAGTTTTATCATTTTCTATTGGACACTACACTATTTGGTTGGCATATAGGAAACTATGAATGAAATGTGAAAGAGTGTTCATCAATTGATGACATCCCTATTAGAGAACTCTATTCGTGTTCTCTATAAAAGATGTATCATTACTATATTAAAGAAAGTGAAAAATCCACCCACTCTCCTCCAATTAGATTTAAATGAAGGGCCAATTTATCTAGTCATACTTAAGGAACAAAGATCACAACCAACATATATTGTTCAAGTATAAAAAATAGTTGGAGAATGTAGTGAGATGCAAAACTTGGTACAATATTCTAGTAGTCATGTAGTGAGGTGTTGGGAAGAACATTTCCCAAGTTTGTATACATGGATAGCTACAAACATGCATTTTTATAGAAAGATTCAAGGGTTGTAAATTGTTTTCTAAATCTAACATCCTAATATTTAAAATTAACCATGTCATTGATACCCATATACAACAATGTGAAAGAGAATGGTGAAGGAAAGGTTTCAAAGATGAACATGTTTGGCCTCATATGTTACAAAATACTATCAGCAAGACAATGCACAACTGGCACAAAGTTTTAGAGACATGGGGTGATTCTTACACCTAGTAAGACATCAACAAAATCTTTATCAATGATTTTATGTTTGTAATAAGGGAAAATAATAAATTGGAAGTAGTACCAGAAATAAATATTTCTTAGAAAGAACAAAACACTAAGAAATAAGAAAGTGAGGTATGTCTAAAGTCAACTTGGGGTGAAATTCAAATTGTAATAGAGTGTCAATTCATGAAATACCAAAAAAATAATTATATGGAAAACAATAGTTTTATATCCAACAGTTTTAGATGGAGAAAGAATCACACAAAGGTGAATAAAGAAACCAAGATAGTGTTAGATATATCTAGTAATGAAAGTAACAAAGTAAAAAAAATTATGACTTCCCTATGGATTACAATAGAGTGATTGAACGAAAATGAGAATTCAAAAAATAAAATCCATTTGAGTGGATGGATATAATGACAAAAATGATATACTTTCTACAAAAAATAACCCAATATATCTTATATAGGTGACTATTGGATGGTAAAGAAAACAATAGAAATATTCAACCTTCTCTATGAATATCAAGATATTTTTGCACAAAACTATAAATACACAAATCTTCTATTTAATGAAATGGAGGGGATGAATATTGACCTCATTCTATATGATAATCCAATCATCAAATCTCCATACAATAGAGAACATAACTATGAACCTATCATGCAAAAACAATTAAAGGAATGCTAGTTATAGTCATAATATATCAGTTGGAAAATCAATCTAGGCAAGCCTAATTGTCATTAAATGGAGAAGGCATGACCCAAAAAGGTTAATAATTTTCATCTACATTTGAGGTTTGAATAAGCTAATAATCATTAGTCCATTCCCAACTGTGTTTTTTAATTAAATAATTAATGATGTCATAGAACATTAATTATTTTCTTTCATAGACATGCTTTGAGGGTATAATCCAGTTCCCATGGCTATTGAAGATAAAAAAACATGACATTTTATTTGAATTTTGGTCTTTTGCATATATGTTGATGCCATTTGGTTTAAAGAATGTGTCCATAGTCTTGTCTCAAAAATTTTGTAAAGGAATTTGAAGAATACATTTACAATACCATGTTGTATGCTTCAACAATTGGACTATATATGGCCCACCAGAGGAACATATATATAGGTTAAAAATGATGATCTAAAGTTGTCAACAAATACACATTTCACTTAATACTAACAAGTGTATTTTTATGATTACACTGATAATATTGTTAGGACATTTCATATATAGGTATCATATCAAGGTCAATATAGGTAAAATGGAAACATCTCTTAATCCAAAACTTCTAGTAAATTAGAAGTAATAAAAAAATCTTCTAGGACATACTAGATATAATTGGAATTCATTTACCGTCATTCAAATATAACTTTTCTCATCGATGAGGTATTGAAAAAATATATTTACTCCAATTCCAATAATGAATGCAATATGGAATTCAAATTACTCAAAATCAAGTTGGTAGATGCAACAATATTGGGATTTCCTAATTGGTCAAAGAAATTTCACATTCATGTTGATGCCTCAAATATGGTAATCACAGTAGTACTAGCCCAACCCAGTGATGAGATGATTTTCCTTCCTAATGCATATGTCATTTGAATTTTCGATAAATTTGAACATAATTATTCAATGATAGAAAGAGGAGGCACATTGATGATACTTTCTCTACAAAGGTATTGGATTTATTTACTAGAAAATCCATTCAAAATTTTTACATACCATCAGGTATTAAAATAGTTAATGAATAAACCTACATTTCATGCATCAATTTTTACATTTCACATTCCTACACTATGATGAATAATCCCACTGTATGAATATATTCTTAGTTTTACATATTTGCATTGCCACTAATGTGTCACGAGAGACCATTACTAGCTTACACTAAATGCTTTTCTCTACAATATTCACCTAAGAAATTGAGGGAAATATTACATCAATTTACATCCTATATTGAGATTGAACCATATGTAAATTGGTTGAATGCCAAGGTACTTATAGATAATGATGATGATGATGATATAATTTTATTGCCATGACCTCTCTAAAGATCAAATCAATGTATGAGACCCCTTTTTTGTGGGACAAGGAACGCCCTCCAAAAAATGTTTTGACTACTCACTTATATATAGATTTATATACCATACACACTTCAGTTCCTGATTAGTTACATCTTGAGAGAGTGCATATACTATTAATAGTTAGCCATTATTTCATGCAACTTCTTTTTCTTTGAGGTGCTGAACTAGTACTTCCCATTACAAACTATCAAAACATCATATTCCATGGTTACTTTTGGGAAGAAAACATAGGTCAATTTCATGGTTTATTTGGCATGATAATCCTCTCCAATGATTGTGACCTTCACAATTATCTTCCTTGCTAGAAGAAACTAGTTTAATAAGAGAGATATTAAAGGAGAGATATTGAAATGTATGTACTTTACAACTAGCTTATAAGTATTATTATAACTTATAGCTAAATATATCTAGAACAAGTTTCAATAGTCAAACGTTTTCCCCTCTTGCCATACTAATAATATTAAAATTCATCTACCTAACTGTATTGTAACTTTGGAGAGTTTGTTCAATTATGAGAGGGCTAGTAACAATGACTAATCCATTAAATAGGGGTTGTAATGTAATGTTTCTTTGTGTTGTTTCCTCATGAATCCATTGTGTAATAAGCATTGAGTCACCTTATATTTGAATATATGAGAATGTGAATTCTTCAACCATTTTTATAACTAGTTTGGGGGCCATCAATAAATAAAAAAAGTTATTTTATCCTATCCTAATTGTAGATCTGAATTTTGAGGCTATGGTTTTCTAAAAAAATAAAAATTCTCTACCACCCCTAAAAGGGGTCCCTTCATAAGAACCATGCACTCTAATGGAAAGTTCATTCCTATTCTTTCTTCCAAATGACCAAGTGAGGATTATTTTCATGAGGCTGTCATAGACGAGTCCCTTAATAGGAGTTATGTATTCCAATGGAAATTTCATTCCTATTATGTCTTCCAAATGACCAAGTGAGGATTATTTTTCATGAGGCTATGCTAATGCATTCAATATATTTAAAACCCAAATATCACATTCTAATGGTAAAGTCTGCTTTCCTTCAAGAAATTTCATATTCCTAGCCAACACAACTCCCCACACAATGTTAAAGAAAGAAAAATAATATTTTTTGTATACTTTTTCGCATACCATGATCTCAAAACCACCGCAACCGTCACTTAACCAAACATTTTGGAGTCTTATCATCCTCCCCACTTCCTTCCAAAATTCCTCTATAAAATAGCTAAACATAATGATAGGTCTATTTGTTTCTTCTACTTATCATCATAGAGTATAACATCCAGTAACAACAAATGTACTTTTCTACAATATGTCTCATGCAGGAGCATTCTTCTTAACATTGACAAGATTTTTTTTATTATATTTGGTAGGACATTTAAGTTTCCATGGTTTCCACCACCATACATGTGCTTCCTCTCTTTGTTCCTGTACAAGTAATTTATAACATAGTTTTGGATCTTGTCTCAATGAAGGCGTTAGGGACCATAAAAAATTGTCGTATACCTCTCTAATCCTAACATTGTTGTTTTCTGAAAATATTGATTATCACTTCCATTCAACAAAAATATCTTCCTTGATACCTAATTCCATGTAGTTCAACAATTCATGTGTCCCAATGTTCGATCTTTACTTGTTCATAACTTTCCTTAGCACATAGTAACCTCTATTTCTAAACTCTAAGACCAATTACAACGAAGAAATACGTCTTCAGTTACTGGCAAACCATGAATGTTTTCTTATTTATATTTAATCTTCTCTTACAGTTACCTATACCAACCATTTTCCCACTAAATTTAATGAATATATTAACACTTTCCACAGCATCAACACATTTTGCACTTTCTTTAGAGGTCGAGGAGTCTTCCACTGTATATTGTGTAATATATTTCTCTTTATTATACTCAATCCCTAGAACAATTCCATGAATTAACCTCCAAACATTTTTTTTTGTGAGTTATGTTGAGAAGAATGGGTTCTTTAAAACCCATCTTCCTCTTTCTTGTGGAAATCTTTGTTTCTTACATGAGGGAAGAGAGAAACTTCTCTTCTCATTAACTACAAACCAAAAGCATATACCTCATAGCTTCCTCATGGCTTGAATACCCATGTTGGTATCCATTTCATAGACATTTAGCAAATATGTTTTGCTTCTAAAATAGTTTTGATGAGCACGAGGTGTCCTATACGGGGTATCTATCTATTACGCCATGTGTTTACACTTTTTTCTAGCTTTTTTTATTAATGTTTGTATTCAAATGGATTTCTAGTGCTTCATTGCCATGTCTAGATCATACGTTTGAGAGGAAACAATTTGAAAAATATAATTCATTTCCTATCTAAAAATACGAGTGACATTGTTGATTTCTCAAGATTTACTTTCATGCATATTGACTTATAAAGTAAATCCATTATGACCATAAACATTTTTGCAACCCTTCTTGAGCCCTCATACAAAATTATGATATCATCATCAACAAAAAAATTTATAATTAATGTTATAGGAAGGAGTTAATTCTTTTCAATATATTAAATAGAAGTACTCTAACAAGAAGGCATGATGACTTCCTTGACTTTTTTCACCAATGGATATTATCGGAAGATATGTTATGGTTTTCTACACACTAAGTGAATAATATTTTGCGGAAAAATTTCCTTCTGCTATTATGTGGTTATAAGATCACAAATTCTCCACAATAAATTAGATCGTTAATTTCTTAAAAAGGTGGCTAAAAATTAACTATGTAAAACATCTTTTTGTTTAACCAAATAAAACAATGTGAGAGTTTAGAAATTTTATCTTCATTTTATTTTAATATAATAATATTTATCCATTTTATTTTCATATAATATTATTGATTTTTATTTTATTTTAAGTAATCATATAATTTTCCCTTTTAAGTTTATTATCTGACCTACTTGATTCGCTGTAATAATTATTCTCTCTTCTTTTACCCATAAGTTTCCTTATATAAAGTTATCATTTAACACCAGGTTTTATTTATCATTTATTTAATAATTTTTTATTAATTTTTCATTTAACAAATTTGCATAAATTTCTGTTATAAGTATAAGAATTTTGATTGTACAAACCCGTCATCGAGATAATTGGAATTCACGCTTAGAAACATAACATTTAGGTAACCAAAAACCGTTCTTAAATATAAATAGTTAATAAGATGGGTTTTGATGGTATGTAACTATTATTAAAATATTACTTCCAAGACTTTGCAAATATAACATTTGTATGACCAAACATTGCTATTAAATATAAAGAGTTAAACGAGATATGAGCTTCTCTATATCCCCTTTGGAGGGAGGAAACCACATTAGATTCCAATAGCAAAGTGCATTCGCGCCAAGTATTTCTGCCATTGCTTCCATGGGACTGTGGTTCCATTGGAATTATCTTTTAAGTTCTACCATCGAAAAGGAGAACAGATGAACTAACTTGGTATTACGTAGATCCGTCATACACATCACTATCCTACAACGCAATTGTCTTTGTTAGTCAGCTGGGAGGGACAATATTTCTAGTAATATTTCATACGATTTGGATTTGCATTTAGATTTTTCTGGTTTTTTTACTGATTTAATTAATTTGTAGCAGGTTTATGAGTAATTTTTTTTATCCCGAGATGTCACAGAATGAGGGTATTTACTCTTCATGCCTCGTGCCTTATCATAAATGACCAAATATATTGTTTAAAATTAAAAATCCAAATGTATGAAATAACAATCCACACTACGGACTCACAACTCTTTATATTATTTATGTTATCTGTTTGCGTTTAAAAAAAACCTAATACATTTAAAAATAAATTTCGACCAAGAAATTATCTAGTATAAATCAATTTACTAGGTTAAATATAACTAAGAATTTTTCAAACGAGTCAAATTTTCTTTATTCACACTCTCAAATATTACTAATGAAAGTTCTAAAAACCATCACATTTTGCTATGAGTTTGGTTTTGAAATGCCACCATGAAAAGCACCTGATTGGTCTGGAAATTGTCACAAACTATCATAATTTCCCATATAATTTATTTTAGTGTGCGTCCTTATCCCTTTGGATATAATATACATAAATCATTTCAATAACTAATATTATTCAAAAAGGAAAGAGCTGAGTATGACCTACATAATTAGATGCAATGCATCTGGATGTTATGATTCTAAATCAATGATACAGTGTCATAGAACTTTGAAAAAGATAACCTTATTCACCCTTGTCGGGTTGTCCATGTTACATCCACGTCTTATACCAATAGAGAGGACTAACCAGTAAGATGAATCAGATTAAAGTAACGTTAGCTTTATGTAACGAAATATAGGCACTAAACGATAACATGTCATCGAGTTAAAGTGACGGTACCTTTTCTAAACCCAAAATAGAAAAGTAGTATGACGTGCAGCAGATAAACTGTTTTTGAATTTAATGGTAAATGAACTCTGAGCTTCCATTTTCCTTGAAAAAATGTTTGAAAACTTGAACATGCAGATTTTCAGAATTAGAATATTTGTAATGAGAGATTTGAGAATATTTAGAAAAGTTGATAAGATGAATATTTTCAGAATTAGAATATTTGTAATGAGAGATTTGAGAATATTTGGAAAAGTTGATAAGATGAATATGAGGTAAAAAATTGATATTGACTGATCGAAACAGTTTACATAACTAATATTAAATAGATTTTATAAATATTCGTAATTTTACTAATGAGTTTACTTACTTTCATCTTATTTTTTAAATATTTAAAAATATGTATTGTAATTATTATATATTTTGGAGTTTTGGCCCCTGTGGAGAAATATTTATTGGTAAATTTTAAAATTTAAAATCATGAAAAAAATTGACATATTAGTATTATTCAGAATTTATAATTCAAATTTGTGATTTCAAAAAACTATTGTCAAATTATGCACAAATTCAACTGTAAATTATATTGAAAAATACTTTAAAACATATAACAAATAGACTATAACATTTCAAAATCTAAAATTCACATAAATATGACCAAACACAATAACTGATATATTTTACTTAAAAAAATTACCCTCAAAGTGCTAAATTTATTTATACACTTAAAAGCTCATTTTAAACCACTGAAATTCAAATCTTATAAAAAATTATATGATCAAATTCCAACAAATTCTAACTAAAAAACTAAAACGTATATTGGTCAAAATTTCACAGCTTCGACAATCGGCTGAAAAGCCACCAATAATGGTACACTGATGCCCTATTCCGTATTGTACCTTACCCAATAAACATTTTGCTTGTCGCCAATGCTGTCATGCATTTTGGTGGATGATAGCTGTTTTAACTACTATGACATAAATAATAAATATTAGTGTTTCTCATAGTGTCTACGTACTAGCTTAAATTATGTGCTCTCACCTCAAAAATACACCGCCTATGGGCAGAATAGATTGCGTGGCCATCTAATATAAATTTTTTATTAGGGCAAAGTTTGTTACAGAATCTCTCCCTCCCTCTATGTGAATCCACAGTCTAGAAACTAAAATCCAATTGACGGAGTAACGAGCTACACAGTTATGACAAATTCTACGGCGCCTGATGCTACAAGCGACAGTTCACTATGGAAGACACCACTGCCATACATGTTGGGCGTAGCGATTATCATTATGGCTTTGATAGTCTTTGCCTTAAGCGATCTGCTTTGCGCAGACCGGGAAGACTCTCACAATAATGATCGCTATTCGGAACAAGTAAGTGCCATCAGATTAGGGCATGGTGGCGAATCAGCTGTCGAGTATAGCAGAAAGACTGAGATGAGGGAGATTTATAAGCCAAAAAATTCTGATGAAAAGGACGAGAAATTAGTTGTGATTATGGCCGGTGATGACCTGCCGAGCTTTATAGCGATGCCGGCATCTGTGTCCGCGAAATGAAAGGGCGCACAGCACTTGCTGTGTGGAGATCTCTTTCAGAGTGTAATTCTGTGAAATAAAAGTTTTGGGTATGTATATACGAGTTTGTAATTGTAGATAAATTATTTTGTTGTAACTTGCTCAGGTTTTTATAATCCGGATCAAAGAGGATCCTAAAATCCAAAACCAATTGGATTTAGTATGGATTTATGTCAGCGTTTTGATTGTAATCATTCTTGTTTTCATTTTACATTTATGTGGGCGTTTATTGAAACAAACTCTCAACTCACTTCTCTACAGAGTAGCTATTGATATGGCACCACCAATGAAACCTCTCTGGGGGCTCACATTAGGGATAATGGTGTCTTTACCAGAATGGCAGGGGGAAGTTCTTAACCGACTTTACGTGATGTCCTTTGTCAAGGAAAAGTGAGGAAAGGGTTTGAGTCCTTCCCAGAGTGATGGCCCTTGATCCTCAATCTGATAATGACAACTAGGGAGTTGTTCCTGGCGGGTCGAGTGGAACATCAATCTGAAAGCAGCACTAGGGGAGGGAGACAACGACATGGATGAGTTTTGGATTATTATAAGGATCCAGATGCGGATGCAAGTAGAGAAGATGGGCTTCTCACAAAATGTAGAACAGAGACAGGATGAAGCTCACGCTGTGTGAACCTATTTTATGTTATTTTGTATTGCGAATGGAATTGGAAGAGCCATTCATGTAATTTATTATGTGACTTTTCATAAAAAAATAATGTAACTCTAATTTGCTTATTAAATTTTCACGTTACTATGATAAAAATAGAGTTTATCATTAGCTGACTATGGGTAGAGCAGAGTATTTTGTTAAGGCGTGTGGTGGTGTAAAGGGTCATGGTTTCTAAATTATGTGAAAAAAAATTTAACTATGTTAATGATTGTGTAGCCAAAATCTTTTGTAATTGCTGCCATCAGAGATGATGCTGAAGGCCTAGATACTTTTAAATCATAACTAGTTAAATTATATTTACTCATCTTACCATTCACATTATCTAGCAAAACTATATATATATATATATATATATATATATATATTAATAATTCATAATAAATAAAATATATATAAAGAGGATTATATAAATTTATGAAATTAGACAATTTTAATTAATATTTATAAATTTGATCATGAACTAATAATTTTTTCTCACTGAATTTCAAAAAATAATCAACAACTTTTATAACACAAAAAAATGTTGAGTGAAGAGAACTCCGAGTTAATTAACTTCTCA
Source organism: Pinus tabuliformis (assembly GCA_031772625.1). Taxonomy (NCBI): domain Eukaryota; kingdom Viridiplantae; phylum Streptophyta; class Pinopsida; order Pinales; family Pinaceae; genus Pinus; species Pinus tabuliformis. The sequence continues at coordinate 1,435,270,017 of CM062820.1, read as the reverse complement.
AAACCATGCAAATATTCATCTTAAAATATGACTATATACATAAGGGAAGCACTTTTCACTATTTAAGACCTTTACATCACATCTTGTAGCCACAATGGATGTCGTTCTACATGTATAGTTGATACCATTATTGTAACGACCTGCAGCTTCGGCTTGAAGTGCGACGGTGGAAGTGCGAGCTCTTCCAAGTGTGCGATGACACTTATGCACACATATGAGGAGGAGAGCTCGTTTATATGTCGTGGGATGTGTATCAACACATATGAAGGCCGACTTGATGGTTTAGGGGCTTTTGCGATGGAGCAAGGACGTGGGTGAGGTCGGTTGGGCAAGCCATGACCTCCCCTTCAACGCATATATATTGTGTTGTGTTGGCCCTCATTTGACATCAATCGACTCGCTCATACATCTTCGCTAAGGCAAGGAGGCGCAGGTTTCTGGTACGCAAGTCTAAGAGGAGGAGGCACAGATTTCACATGTGCCCATTCTTGGGCAAGGCTTCACGGTAAGGCACGATTGCGAGTGAAGGTGCGGGCAAGGGCGCCCGACGGTTGGGTGAGGGCGTGCGCAGGTGTGTGGTGCCCGATGGACGGTTGAGGCTTGCACGGGTAGTGCACCCGGTTTGTGCGAAGGTGCCCGACGGTGAACGGAGGAGCGCCCGGTTTGTGCGATGACTTGACACGGGTTCTTGGGTGACTCAGGTGAGCGCCCGCTCGTCATGCAAGTGTGCACGGTGACTTGGTGAAGTGTTGAGATTGTGAACAGAGGTGCGTCTTGTCTAGAGGCGCCCATGTGTGGTGACTTGGAGGCGCGCCCGAGTTGGGAAAACAACACAACTGTGAGATGAGGTGAACGAGGGGTTGGAGAGTTGTGCGGCGACCATGCGGAGGTGCTGATGAGCTGGGCAACCGAGTTTGCCGAAGTTGTGAAAATTTGTCTAAGTATAAATTTGGGGTTTCCCATGGAGTTAGTGTGTAGTTTGTAAAAGCGGAAAAATTGTATAATATATTGATATTTGGCGAGACTCATATTGTAGGGAGTTTCCCCTCCCTTTATATTGTTGTGCATTTCTCTTGTATAATGTTGTTTATGTGAATGTTATGGGCTTTCACTTGTATAAAAGAACACACATTAATAATACTTGGTTGCGAAACACAAACTAAGTAGGATAAGTGGAATATTAGGTGTAGTCCACGAACATAAGTATTGGTGAAAAGAAAGTATTCGGTGGTGCCGCACCTCACTCCAAGTGGTTGAAAGATTACCGTAGGTGTAGGGGTGTGACAGGTGGTATCAGAGCTGATTCAGGTAGAGTGCAAGTGAAGGAAGCTTATCTTACCAACAGGTGGAATCAAGAGCTGGTTCGGTTTGGTGAGAACCTCGTGAATGGGGAAACAGGTTTAGCAGAGGTGAAGCTTAGTGCTTGGGCCAAGTTGAACGACAAGACATGGCAGGTTTGGAAGAATGCGAAGGGAAGCTCTTGCTTACCTTATATAGGTTGAAGCGGATGAAAGAAGAGAATCCCCGGATTCGAGAGAAGCTTGAAGCCTTGGAAAAGAATGTTGAAGACAAACTTCTTCAACTTGGTTGGACAATGGAGCAAGATGAAGTTACAGATTGTGCTGACAAGGAAGATGAAGCCGTGATGATTGAGCATGTTGAAGATGTGACAACGGTGGACGATGAACTTGAGACTGATCAAGTTGGACCAAGATCGTGTAATTTGCAAACATGGATGAATGAGGATACTCATATGGAGGAACCTCATGATGATGAAGTAAGTATTGATACTTGTGTTTCACTTGAGTGTTTGGTAGATGGACCGCATGCAGGGAAAGGCAAAGCCAGTTTGCCGATGCTATGGAGGATCATGCCATGGATGACTATGATGAGACCTTGTATGGAGAAGCAAGGATTGTTGATTGTTGCAGGACTTGTTGGGGTTGTTTGTGACCTTATGGTAGAAGGTGCAAAGGCCCGTGACAAGGGAGGAACATGATGATCGTTGCGGAGGATTGGGTCATGCTTTAGCAACTTTGGCTAAGTGCTCGGCATGACTCATGGACAGATTAGAGGAGGGCACACACTTGAGTTGCTTGGGTGGACTTCTCATGGATGAGACCAAGAGATAGTCTTGGTGGAACCTTTAGTGGGGGAGCTATGATGGAGAGACTCATGTGATGATGATATGGTTGGGTGACCGAGTTCAATAGATCGAAGATGCAGACTTGGATGAGGATGACCGATTGTTGTGATGGGTCTACTTGGTTGGACTACATGGGCAACTTAGTCATGGACATCAAGTTGGAGACATGGAGCTTGGCAGTCTTATGCAGGAACATTATGCAGGAGCACTTGTAGAGGTGTCATTTATGGGCATCTAATGAGGAGTGCCAAGGCAGGGATGTTGTGTAGGTGGATTTCCTGATGTGACATGGAGATGTTTCACTTATGAGCCAATGGAGAGGTTGTGCACTTATGTACAACAAGGCCATGGACTTGGATGGAATTATGAGCAAGCTATGGAGCATTCCTACAACATGGAGAGCTGAGGCATCTTGCAGAGACCTTTGGGCCGAGACTTGTATGCTTGCTAGAGTGTTGGTTGGAGATGATTCATGGAGCTCATAATGACATGAGGTTGTGAATTGATGTGGAGGATTGATATGAGACACTTTGAAGTGATGGAGTTACAACGACGATGATGCCTTGGTGACTACACTTGGACATGGGTTGAGCCGAGACTCAACTACCTTTGACACATGGGAGCTAATTAATCTATGATCATGGGCAGCACATGGATAGGTGAGACAGGTACATACTTGTTTCTATGGCAGACTTGAGGGATGAAACATTGTAGATATGATTGAGGTTTCTTCATGGACCTGGATGTGGCATATCGAGAGTCGAAGTTTGATGAGATGGTCTCTTCATATTGAGGAGGCACACATATGGATGATGACGTTGGGATAGATGTGGTCGATTTCATGCAGCACATTGGTACCAAACATCATGGACATCATGTTGCAGATGGGATGAGGACTACTTCATGGACGTGAGCATGGCGTACACTTATATGGAGATGGATTCTTGATCGAGTTGATGATGTGACAGGATGTTCTGAGAAACGACGGATGATGGCATGAGGATGTTCACTCTCATGGTTTGAGCATAACAGTTGGATTAGCTACCCAACTAGTTCAAGCATGGGGACGCATAGTGTATAGAGATGTGTTAGCATTGTGTTGGAGTATCATGGCAGCAGTTCACACGAGGATGACACATGATGAGATCGACACAATATGTTGCAGGAAGCATGTAGCTTGAAATGGAGGGGCCAACCTTCCACGATTGGGAGCAGCATGTGGAGATTGTGACAGGGTGATTGATGGTCATGGATTGAGATGATTTCTGATGTATGACATATCGATGAGGTGTATACCTTGGTATGGTGATCGTGGTGACAGATGGTTGCCGGGACGAGACATGGTGGAGACGGTGGTTCTACATATGTTGCAGTAATGTTTGCAGTATGTGGAGGAGTTGACATCATGGATATTTTTGATCTTGGTGGATGGCTACCAGGATGGTATGTTGTCGAGGACGACAATGAATTTAGGTGGAGGAGGATGTAATGACCTGCAGCTCCGGCTTGAAGTGCGACGGTGGAAGTGCGAGCTCTTCCAAGTGTGCGATGACACTTATGCGCACATATGAGGAGGAGATCTCGTTTATATGGCATGGGATGTGTATCAACACATATGAAGGCCGACTTGATGGTTTAGGGGCTTTTGCGATGGAGCAAGGGAGTGGGTGAGGTCGGCTGGGCAAGCCATGACCTCCCCTTCAACGCATATATATTGTGTTGCGTTGGCCCCCATTTGACATCAACCAAATCGCTCATACATCTTCACTAAGGCAAGGAGGCACAGGTTTCTAGTACGCAAGTCTAAGAGGAGGAGGTGCAGATTTTACAGGCGCCCGTTCTTGGGCAAGGCTGCACGGTAAGGCGCGGTTGCGGGTGAAGATGCGGGCAGGAGCTCACGGTGGTTGGGTGAGGGCATGTGCAGGTGTGTGGTGCCCGACGGACGGTTGAGGCGTGCACTGGTAGTGCGCCCGGTTTGTTTGAATGTGCCTGACGGTGAATAGAGGAGCGCCCAGTTTGTGCGACGACTTGACACGGGTTCTTGGGTGACTCGGGTGAGCGCCCGCCTATCGTGCAAGTGTGAACAATGACTTGGTGAAGTGTTGAGATTGTGAACAGAGGTGTGTCTGAGGCAGAGGCGCCCATGTGTGGCGACTTGGAGGCGCGCCCGAGTTGGGAAAACAACACCACTGTGCGACAAGGTCAATGAAGGATTGGAGAGTTGTGCGGCGACCGTGCGGAGGTGCTCACGAGCTAGGCAACCAAGTTTGCCGAATTTGTGAAAATTTGGCTAAGTATAAATTTGGGGTTTCCGAAGGACTTAGTCTGTACTTTGTAAAAGTGTAAAAATTGTATAATATATTGATATTTGGCCAGACTTATATTGCAGGGAGTTGCCCCTCCCTTTATACTGTTGTGCATTTCTCTTGTATAATGCTGTTTATGTGAATGTTATGGGTTTTCACTTGTATAAAGGAACACACATTAATAATACTTGGTTGCGAAACAAAAACTAAGTAGGATAAGTGGAATATTAAGCGTAGTCCACAAACATAAGTATTGGTGAAAAGAAAGTGTTCGGTGGTGCCGCACCTCGCTATAAGTGGTTGAAAGACTACCGTAGGTGTAGGGGTGTGACAATTATGTCTTCGTTGCATATGATAAAATAACTTGTAAATTTAAGGATAGTGTTTATCATGATAATGTTCTTTTCTTTATAGTTGGATTAATATAAGATGTTAAAATGATTAGTATTTAAAAATTACCAGGTTAATTTTATTTGTTGAATAAAAGCTATTATTTGGTAAATTATATTTGTTAAATCATTATATATATATATATATACATACATATGTATATATATATATATATATATATATATATATATATATATATATATGTGTGTGTGTGTGTATGTATGTATGTATGTATGTATGTGTGTATGTATATATATATATATATATATATATATATATATATATATATATATATAAGAGAAAGTGTTAGGGTTTGTAAATATTATGTATAATAATAAGAAATTATGTTTTTATTAGTATTGTAGTTGATTGATTAGTTGTGATGTAATTATATTTGTTACTTGATTTTCCATATTTTTTAATTAAATGAATTGGAAATTTTTTTCATGGAGTACTTGAGAATAAATTATTGATACACTTTCTCAAATGCTCATTATTAAGTTTGATAGTAACATTTTTATATCTCGAAATTATACCTATGAAATAAATACTTTTGTATAATAAAGGTAATATTCTATACTTGTTAGTAAGTGTGATCCATGAGAATATATAATTTCAAATATACCATGATCCTTTTCCCAATAAGGTTACCAAGAAGAGGTGGTTCCTCCTCCTAACATAATGGTTGTTAGGTTATGATGTGATTATGCTTGATTCTTCCCTTCATGCAAAAGAGTAAAAAATCTATGGAAAATAGTCCTCAACAATACCCCTTTCACATGCCTTCATAAGAATTCCCATTAATAATGCACATATACCTAACTTTTATCTATTTCCTTATTTCTTTTCTGACATAAATGACTTTGCACACCAAAATTTTACGCCATTCATTTAAAGAAGTGGTCCATGACAGCATATGACTCCAGTATATCATACTCTTTATGGTAATGAAGGAAACCAAAAGAGAGAGGTTCCTTTCTCTAAGAAAATATACAAAGCACAATGTAGCCTAATAGGTTACAAAATTCAAAGATATTTTTAAGAATAGGCCAAGCTTTCCTATTGACATCAATGAACACTTGGGTTGTTATTGGAAACACATGGCACAACATGTTAGGTCCATAATATATATAGTTGAAATGCCATATTCCTAAAGCTTCATGATTCCAGTGAGATTGGATAACCATATTATTGTTAGGAGCTATCGAGGACATAAAGTGTGAGTAGTCTTGTGAGCCCGCCTAGTTCCTTGACCATGAAGATCAAGAAACAATGGAGGTGAAAGGCGCACATTGGTACAAGAGTTAGGAGTGGACAATTCAAAGGAAAGCTTAGGATTGTGAATCTAAGTCACAACATATTCTAAGGGTACAAGTTCACTAGATATTCAAAGGAAAGCTTAGAATTATGAATCTATGTCACAATACATTCTAAGGGTACAAGGTCAATAGATGATCAAGGAAATACTCCTTGAGCCATTTCAATATTTTGATTGCAAAGCTCCACTATTTCAAAATTGCAAATAAGAGAGGAATCATGAGGTTCTTCCTCCCTTGGCATATCAATTGAAAGTATGGCCTCTAAGATTGCCTTATATGAAGGAAACCCAATATTAACAAATTTATGTGAAATAGGTGGAGTGAGGGTCCATGTGGACACAATATTGTTTATCATATTCCATATTGTGGTGGGATTTTTTCTCAACATTAGTATGTTTCAATGGGATTGACGAAAATGCAATATTCACCACTAGAAGTAAGATTAGGCACCCATGGGATTCGTCTTTTCTATGAACCACATGAAGATCAAGAGATCGAGGGGATCTAATAGTGACATAAGAGATCATATTAACAGAAGAAATAATGTTAAAATTGTGTCGCAAGGGAAAGGGAAATATACCCATAAGAAAAAAGTTAAGCTACCTCACATTTACATTTGTGCAATAAAATGGGTCACTAAGAGATGGTATATGCACACCAATAGTAGCTCTCTCATATTTTATGTATAAATAAAGTTGAATTATGGCCAACACTTTCCCTCGACGTGGAAAGAGAAAAAAAGAAAAATACCAACAAGACAAAAATTTTGATGGAATAGAACTAGTTGTGTCCAAGGACAAAATTAAAATAATTGGGACATCAACTGCTTTCACCTCTAATGAGACGATTTTATCCCCTACGTCAATGGCAAAATTGGTGAGTAGTTTTATCCTATAGCTCTATGGGAAACGTGGTGCATAGATTTCTTCCCTAAATTATTGGGAAATGTGGTGGGAACTCCATTTGGGTGGTAATTATGCTCGTTAAATGATTATAGGGTGGGGCACGATGGTATGAGAATAGGAGAATCAAGGATCACTAACATTATTTAGATATTACACAAGTAGAGGCCCCTTCATCGACAAGTGTGTGATTAACGTTCCTCTGAAGAATTGAGACTCTGATTTTGAAAGAAATATAATGATAAACCTTATGTGGACTTAATTCCATATCAAACATAATGAAATTTTATCGAACGGATATACTTCCTTAGTCATTGTCAAGAAGAAATTGTGCTGTTCAGAAACATTACAAAAAATCGATGATAGACATGGCACATTGTGCTCTGGCCATGACCTCCATAATAGCATAATTATGTGTTTCATATGTAACAAGGTTATGCGTGGACTAACAAAGAACATCCTTTGGAGGGAAAATTACCATCTCCAATGGGTTTCCTATCAAGAGAGTTTTATCGGGTTGGGTTTGCATGATTAATCGATTAAAAGAAGAAGCAACCTCAGGAATCTCATAAATTTTAGCCTACGTACATCAAAAAACCATAATTTTTGCAAAAAAAATATATTTGTTAATAGTTTCTAGGATAAGGATTACCTACCTTGTCCCCTTATAAACAAGTAGGAATTAAGAAACCATTTATTGTTGCTTGGAAAATAAGTAGGATATTCGTTAACACTCATCCATGAAAGGTAGCAATAAATGTCATCTATATTTGGGACATTGTGATTAAGATGGTCTTGTTGACAAATCTTGCAAGGAAGCCTATTATATTTCTTTTTATTCGTGGTGCTACCACCCATGTTAGCATGGTTTTTCTAATTTCCCTACACATAGTGTGAAAATAATTATGTTTTTCTTCTTATTTATTCCTCCAAGGTATTGTGTATTCTTCAATGGTATGCAATTTATCAAATTGAGCTTTGGGGTATGCATGGGACAATGGAAATTTTAGTGGTGGTTATGGTAGTTTGGGATTTTGATGAGATAATCATTTGGCCCAATTACACAATGATTTGGATTATAGCATCACCAAGTATGGAAATACCACACCATTGACTTCTATATCTTCACTATGTTTAAGATCATTAGTGTATGAACAAGAAACATTAGGGATGATACCATACAATGTGTTTGATTTAGTAAATGAAATCAAGCTAGTGGGGATGGCAGATGGTTTTCCACTTTCTTCATTCTCTTGACATTGTGAAATATTTTTTTATTTGTGGGAACAAGGACTTGTTAAAATAGTCACACAAAAAATTGTTGAAGAAGCAAGGGAAGTTATGTATAATATGATTCTTCTAAACTTGATAACAATTTGTGAAGCACTTTTCTAATTTATCTTAGCTTGATATTATTCTTATTATTAGTGTGTGTGTTTACTTCATGAAACTGCTACCAAAATATAGGAGACAAGAACATAATATATTCGCTCCCTGCTAGGGCCAAAACCTCTCTCTCAAGCACAAGTCAAGTCCTTCCCCCTTCCTACACTTTGTTCCACAACACTTAGTCCCTTCTTTGGGCACTTCGTTCTCCTTCTTCCAGCACTTTTATCTTCTTACAATAGTTGGTATTCCTTGTTGCACTTGCCCTAGAAGAGACGCTTATCCTTGGCCTCTAGTGAATCCCTTCAATAATAATGATTTCTTCCATCTTCTTGACCAACCAAGCTCCTTCTTCAATGTGTAGGTATAGAATTGGTATGACTATTATGCATCCCTAAATTCCTGCGTGTGTGGTAGGTTTAGTAGTGTATTTGGTTCCCTTCTCCTTTGTATGTGAGCATTTCTTCTTTGCTCTAGTGGGAGGCCTTATAGGCATAAGTTTGAAGCCCAAACCAAGATGAATATATGACTACAATTTTGCTCCTGATATAACCACAGACTACCCTCCTCTTTCTCACACATGTGAGTGTACCCTTTCCTAGAAACAGTCTCAAAACTTCGATTTTCTTCCTTATTTATTTGCTACACTTGGAGACCCCTTAAACATCGTCCTTCTTCACTTTTCCTTGACTTCTCCTGCTCGTTGATTTCAGAGGTGAGTATTGGTAATTATGAGGGAGTGGACAACCTCTATGTATAAAGGATTGTCCCTGATTTAGGCCGACTTGAGGCCAGCTTGGTGATTCTTCATCATTTTTGTTGCTAGGAGGATGTCATTGCATGGAGAAGACTTGAATTTTCTTGGAGATATCTCCTTTGACTGTTGTACATGTTTATACATAGTGTAACATGCCCTTAAGGACCTTAAATAAATATATTGACTCTTTGACATCCTAGAAGCACTTAAATATGTGCTTGGCCTACTTCAATGTGAAAGAAACTCATTGATAAAGATAATAAAAATAATGTTTCTTTTCTTGAATACATACAAATATCAAAAGTACATTTATGAAGACTTAACCTAGTTACACATTATTCAATAGAATTAATCTTTCATATTGGTTTATATAAACCTCCATAACCATCTGCATTCATGGATATCTTTAAAAGTATGCATGGTGGTATATTTCTTGAGAGTAGACATAATTTCTACTCTAGTCTCTTGACACATGGGTAATTGGAAATGCATTAAAAATGTTATATCCAAAGAATCAAAGTCACAGTATTATGCATGGCTAGATTCAATGTACCATTTAGTGGAATCATTAGTCATGGTATATTAGGAGTGACATAGTCAAATGCGACCATCCATTAAAGATTTTGATGAACATCTGATTTGGGAAATTTCTTTCAATGATTTCAAACAAAATCTCCATTAAGAAGGAAGTTTTACTAACACTTTCCTTTTCTTGTGAAATCATGAGAAATGCATACTCTAAACAATTCCAGCAAACCATCAACATGAAACAAGAAGCGATAATAATGAAAAACCATAAAAAAAATTATATGATAATAGAGTTCACCTGGTGTGGGCTACACGTTAGATCCATGTGTCAAGAGTGGGGAGAACGCTACATTAGTTTCTGCAAGAAGATGATGGGTACATTATGGAATCTTTGTCAATGGAAGGGTGAACCCACTTTACTAGAGTGAGATGTCTCTCCATGAGGCGTTATTATATCAGAACTCTCACTCATAAAAGCTCTCTTTCAGAATGAAAAATTAATAATATCTCACATTAAGTGGCATACAATGATCCTCTCACAAAGTGACATACATGGATCTCAAATTCAAATCATCATCTTAGAAAAAATCAAATGAACACATGGAAAAAATTCAATTTATACCTCCAAGTCTAGGGATTGCTTGAAAATCAACTATTCAAATGAGGAAAAAACATTAACCATCGTGGTTTTGGAAAAAATTATGAAATATGAGTATAAACACGACTCTTTTCTACCTTCATCAAATTTGGGCATCCCGGGAATCTCAAAGATTCCTTAAAGATTATCTTTTGCGGGTTGATTAAAATTTTGCTATTCAGATAAAGAAACTAATCATGCCATCATGTTCCTTGTAAAAAATTGAGTCATATGAGTATAAACCTGGTTTGGTTATGAAACTGTCATTTTTGGGCCTTGACGGAATCTTTCAGATTCAATGCAGATTCTTGCGTCAATTTTCTACCTTCATGGTTCCACCCTAAACATTCTTCTTCTAAGAAATATGTATCTTAGGTCAGAAATTTGGTCATGCCATCAGAGTCATAGAAAAATTCTAGTTAATCTATGTCTAAACTTGGAATAATTCTAACTGTGTAAAAAACTGGCTCTAAGGGAATCTTAAAGATTCCTCACAACGTTAAGAAAATAATATTTTGTTTCAAAATTCACGCAAGAAGATTCTTCCATCATAGATCCATCTGAGGTCTAGGTTCATGTACATCACCTCTCGGGCTCCACTCTTTGCTGGTTCGATCGAATGTTAGGACAATTTTTTAAATATTTATGTTGTGAAACATATCAAAGCCTACCAATTGATATGTTGGTTAATGGATACATTAAGATTTTGTTAGACACAGAAGGTCATAGGTTCCATCCTGTTTATTTCTATATTATATAACAAACAATATAAATTTTTTATTTCCCGCCCATTTAACATTCAACACATTGTAACCATGAATCATTTATGTGATTTCTTAATGTTGTTAACCATATATTTATATGGTTATTGTTACACCCGTCCACCATGGTATTATTAACCTTCAACATGTCATTCATTAGTATTGTTAACCATAAGGAAATATATATACATGTTTCTTATTATAATAGCCATATATTTTTTGGTTATAAAAACCATATTAATATGGTCCACGATTCAACCAAAGTGCATATAGATTTACCAACCATATTTTAATATGGTTTTTAACTCACTTTTAAATAGTTTTCTTTGTTGGTATTATAACCACATGCCACCCACCATGGGTTATATATATATGTGTATGTGTGTGTGTGTCTTAATATATTTTTCTTTTATTAGAGATTTTAATAATATTTATTTTGTCCTTTTGTAGGTACAAGGAGCCAATGATTGAGCACCATTTGTCATTGGCTAATCGGATAGTACACTGCCATAAATGCCTTACGGGTCCCACAATAATGCTTTATTTATGAACTTCTAACTGCAATAACTTGGTCATATGGACTCATATTTGAGGGATTTTTATACCTCTGGAATCATAACAACGAATAATACAACGTGGTCTTGGTTTCTCTTCAATTTGAAGACTTTGATTATTTAGACTTTCCAGAGACGGCTGGATCATTCCTTCCCACTGAGGAGCTTTCGGTCATCAAAAAGCATGAACATGCCTGCCATCTTGATCTTCATAATATTTTCTTTGAAATCCCACCTTCCCTTTTCCTTTACCTTTGTACTTCGTAACTAATAATGGTGAAGCTGACACTTTTATCATGTGAAAACTCAAAATGCTAATACATGTTCAATTACAAGACCAATAATGACCAAAGCAAACCCCATGCTTTTTAAGAGTTTATAGCACACTCATTTCTCAAGTTTACATCAAGATCATGACAGAAGCCTTACCCAAACTATCAAAAAAAGGTAAAAAATTATCACCATGTTGCTTTCATAGGTGATGGAAAACACATCATTACTTTTACAATGATTTTGTAGCATGTGATTTTAAAAATGAGATCATGACAAGATACTATATCTAATATGACCATTTCTGACTCCAAAAATTGAATGGTTCATCTTCTTGTAGTTAATGCATTTGTTGAAAAACTTCATAGACTAGTTCCTTTGCAGGCACTTTGTCCTTCTCCACACATTGATTTGGATGGAGCTTCGAACATGTGGCTCTCTCATGTCCACCTTTCTTGCAATGGTTGAAAATTTTATTCTTCTACCATACTTTATTAGGCTTCTCCTTTCTTTGATGTGAATAAGGATCTTTATTTTTTGTCCACTTTCTCGTTGCCATTCTTTCCAACACTTGACAACTAAAAATTTCTCATAACTTTGCAGCTGTACCAGACATCAGTCATACCCATAACATTTACAGAACATTACATGCGTTAGTATACAGATCTAGAATAAACAAGATCAAACCATATAGAGATTATTCATTCCAAGCCATTAGATCCCGATCTATCCTTGGATCTTGTTGTCCATCAACCGTTGAGATTCCTCCTTAGCTTAGATCAAGTAATGCATCATAAACCCATAACCTGCATACTGGATCTCATGCTTCATCAGATATTCAAGACTTTCTGAATGCCTTTGCCCAATGATCTTCCTCTACTTTTATAGTCTTAGGCCTTACTCAATACCATGGTCCAAAACCATTGAGAACCAATACTACGGACCCAATACTTGGGTTCAACACTTCGGACGCAATACCAAGGACCAAAACCATAGGTATAAATACCACAGACCCAAAAATAAGCTTTCCCACATGTACGCGCTTTTTTGTGCATGAAAGTGCATGTATATGCATACACGACTTTTGATCATAAATCCCGCGTGTATACGCTCCTTTGTATATATGAACCTGCATGTATACCCTACTTGGTATATAGTGAACCTGCGTATATACGTGACTTGGTATATAATGAACCTACATATAACCTGTGTGTACACCCTACTTCATATATAGTAAACCTGTGTATATACTCTGAGCCTGCATATATACTCTTCTTCTTCATTCTTTGTAGTCTGATCATCAATTCTTTGCTACTGACCTGCTACACTATGATCTGTCATCTATGTGATTTTCCATCAAGGACAACACTTGTCTCATAATGCCAACAATCTCCCCCTTTGGACTTGATTGCAGATCTAACTTGTCACACTTAGAACTATCATATGATTCCTCTGAGAAATCTTGCATCTCATGCATTCAGTCACATCTGTTATCTCTTCTGAAGATTCATCTAGTTATATATAAGTGAGACGTTCTACTATGAGTGGGTTGCCATCAAGTACAACACATGCATCATAATGCCAACAATCTCCCCCTTTGGACTTGATGGCAACAACACCAAATCACTCTCCCCTTTGACATCAAGGGCAAAGGGTGGACCAAGATATTCACTTTCCTTGATAAACATCCCGCTGACCATACTCCCCCTGAGTAGTTGCTGAAATTTCTGAATGAGCTCCCCCTTTGTATATGCCAAGGTGTACTAATCTGTCCATGCTCCCTTTGAGTACATGCTGAAGTCTCTGCTCTGCTTAAGTGTGTTGTTCATGCTCCCCTTGACTGTAAGCAAGGTCTAGAAAAATATGTTCTATAGGAAATAACATGAACTCTATCATAAATGACCTTCCTATCACAAAAGACTCATACATACATCCATCTCCCATCCTAGTGGGGATATACCAATATTGATTCATCCACCCAACCAAGTGGGGATACATCAAAAGTTTACACATGATAAAACAAGAACATTACATCATCCATCCCAGGCATAGTGGGGAAACCAACATAGGCCGTTACATGACCTTGATAATAAAAGAAATACATGACTGAAATATTTCAACATCCTTCCTTATGCATAGAGGGGGTACAGATTACATTATATGACCAGAAGAGATTTCATCAAATGACTACAATAGATAGAGACACACTATTACATCATGAGTCTTGATATGACCTTTACATGAGACCAAACATCTAAATAAGACCATGATAGTCATTAGCAACTATCATACATAATGTATGATCTGCTCCATAAGCATATTTCAACAACATCTAGACCACAATCATGTTCTCCTTCTGTACCTATTCCATCTGTGCCAGATGGTTTCTATCAGGCCCATATCAGACTCTTCTCATTCTGAGTTTGGCCCACTGATTTCTTTCAAATTAACATATACATGACTGTATCCACAGAAACAAGCGTATATACGCGGATACTCCTTATGGAACTCACGTACAACCATTTCCAGATTAGCAACCTGTAAATGTCCTGTGACAGGGTATGTATGGATATATATATCAACTCATCATCCTAACATCATTCACATTATATCATATGTGTAAAACACCATAGCCATCTTATCAACAAGATCATCCATGTATCATCACTTGGGAATATCTGCATCAATCAACATATGTAAGTATCAACCTATCAACATATAGGTAAGAACTCATCATCATCATGTCTCCAACAATGCAACTTTGAGTAATCATTCATGTATCTAGCGCTATGTATCTTGAGCTCAAGATCTTTTGTCAAGGCTTCTTTATATCATCAACTTCAACAATCCTCATCCACATGAGCACCAAGAACTATAGGAATCCTACATCATAACTGTATTATATGATCCTTATGCATATGACGACAGTAGCATATGAGTGACTCATCATGAAGTAATGAAGTTGTGTATTCAAGCTTTGTACTTCTCTTTATCCTTATGAAGATCACCATGTAAGTATCATATATGCACCATCTAAGAATCAATCCACAAATATGATCTGAACATCAACTATGTAACCCCAAGAATCATATGATATTTTATCATGGACAACTCATAACCACATCATAGCAAGATATTTCATTTAGCCATATAAGCATCATCACCAAGGACTATTAACCATAATTCCAACAATGCATTATTAAAGGCATATGCTCCCCCTTAACCTGTGCCATCTGTTTGCTGTTAGATCGGATCATGCATATATCAGAAATAAGTATCTAGTTAGGATCAAAACACTTCTAAACATCTTAGAAGTATCGAGACATTTCCACACATCCTCAGCAGACTGTAACTATTAACCAATAGAGAAAATAATGGACTAAATCATATCAGACACTTTTTCTAAGCCTGTCCCCACTACTTTTCTTCAGACTGACATATACGTGACTTTGCAGTGTCTAACTCGCATATATACACAACTTCCCTTTATGAAACTTGCGTATGATATTTAGGACACTGAATTTTTACACTTCCAGCTCCCCCTGAGTCTATGATGTCTATTTTGTGCTGTGTCTATGCGGTACCACATATTTCTGACAGAACTTCCTTCTTTCTCCATATCTTCAAGCGTGATGATGTTTTCCCTTTTGGTATGGTGCCTGTACTTTGTTCCTGCATTCCTTTGCTATATGTCCAAGCTTTTTACAGGCATAACATCTTACCTGTTTCATATTCCTTCTGTAGCAATCAATAGCTTTGTTACCAAACATATTGCAAGAGAAACAATATCCCTTAAAGTACCTAGATCGTGATGATCTTTCTATGTGATGGTCTTGAACCATTCTTCTTCTGCATCTGGCTGTAGCATGTCCAAGATTATGACATACATAACATTCAACATTATTCATTGGAGGAGTAAAATATTTTCTTTGAAGAATTTCTTTCCTTGGTTGTTGATGGGGTCGACCTTTCATCTCCTTGTTGAGCATTTCAGATTTTGCATTAGAGTTCCTTGTCTTATTTCTTGAACTAGGTTCACCTTCAATAGATTCATGAAAACCAAGACCAGTTTTGATAGCAGGTGACCTTTGACTACTAAGAATATCATCCAAGATCTTAGTACTATCTTGAAATCGTAAGAGCTTATCCTTTTCTTCTAATTTATCATTTAGAATATTTACCTCAACCTGAAGTTGCTCTTCCCTTTCAAGATGCTGCTTCTTCATGTTTTCTTCAACTTTTCTTTCTTCTTCCAACTGATGTCTTAGTTCAAGAACTATGTTTTCTTGTTTTTCAAGAGCTTGGAGTAGTTCTTTATTCTACTTCTTTGATTCTTCAAGATCTTCCTTTAGCGAGAGGATCGTAGCTTCAAGCCTTTCATAGTAACTGGATCTATCTCTGAGTTTCTTGATAGTTGTGCTTCTTTCATTTACTTCATTTCTTAATGATGTCTGTTATAGACAATTTTGTGCCTTACAGCAACAAGCATGAATTGTCAATAATCCAAGGGATCCAAAGTTCCCTAAACATGATGTTCCTACCCCTAGAGGAACAAATACAGGAAACCAACAGCTCTCAGATCAGTTCTCCACCTGAAAACACTCAAAAACAAGCAATCTTGAAATCAAAGCAGGTGCTCCACTAGGTTTCTGCGCTAAAACTCAGTTGCTCCATGGTGTACCTGTGTTGCAAAGCAAGTGGGACAAAGGCCACCTGCGCTGAGCGAGAAGGGACAAGTGGCACAGTGAGTCATTGCTTTGGAATCTTCCAAAAATGACACTTGGGTCAGGTATTTCGCCTTGTGATGAGTCAGAGGCTCTGTTTCTCCAAGTGGAAGCAAAGTTCTCCAAGTGGACTCAAGAACTGAAGATCAACTAAAGATTAACTGAAGAGAGAGAGGACACAAGGCAGCTACACATCAGTTGCAAGCTGACTCATCCTTTCTCAATTCATCTATATATTGAGCTCTCTCCTATGAGCTCAGGAGGCTGGAATTTTGTGCAAAGTAATGATATGCTGTTGGTTTCACTATTGAGTTATTGGGTGATTGTTTGAGAGAGGTGAAGAAGAGCAATTCTTTTTGCTGGGAGGTGTTGCTGGGTTGGAGCCTTCAATGGTTGTAATACTCTCAGAACCTTTATTTCTTCATTAATAAAAGCTATTGAGGTTCTTCTATGTGCTCTTGTTTCAATTATATATTGTGATGATTGCATGTTTGGTTTACACTAATCCATGAACCAGTTATGATTGCATGCCTCTTGTAGTTTCCTTCTTTGTTATTTTGCAAGATCTCATCGTAGCTGGGCGAGCAGAAGAACAAAGAGCTAGGAGCAAGCAGCCAAAGAGAAGAGTTTGGATTCGACATTAAGCGCAAGGCAACGGTTAGTGCTTTCTCCATTCTCTTTTGCTTTCATAAAGAAGTAAACCTTAAGTAGTTTGTTTTACAGTTGTTGCTAAGGAACTGTCACCCTTAGAGTGGGATAGGGTCATCCGAGTCGGATACATTTCCCTACAACAAACTGGCGACTCCGCTGGGGATCGTATCCGTTTGATTGTGTTTGTAGTATTTTGCTATTCATTTCTTGAACAAAAGAGTACCAAATCGAAAAGCTTTTGACTATATCAAAAGCGAAGTAGAGGGCAGCTACTCTTGCTCATTTTCTGAGCAAATTCATGATTTGAAGAGCTGATCTACAAGGATCCTTGTAAGCTCTTAGTGATAGCTTTGCACCTTCTTAATCATCCCTTTGAGTGTGCTTGACTGATTGCTTCTGATTTGAGCAAAAACCGTGCATTTTTGAGAAAATTATGACCCGGAAATTGTGAAAACGCAATTCTCGTTTTCCAAAGCAGGTAGTACACAGGCTACCTGCTTTGCAACGCAGGTCCTGAAGGGGCTACCTGCGCTGAGAGCCAGTTTGGCTGTGCAGAGCCTGCGTTGGCCCAAATTTGCCTAGTGCATTTGGGGTTTCCTCCTTTCTCTTGCCTGTTTTCACTTAGTTTTGCTGCTAGGTGTCAGTCTTGTGCCTGTTTTGAAACCAATATTACTTGCCATCATTCTGCCTCTGTTATATAACAAAATTGTACTTGTTCTTTGTATTTCTTACTCATTTACAATTTCCCATAACGAAGAGTAAACTAGTCTTGCTTTTGGCCTCTTAGATCTGAACCTGTGTTAGGCATTTTGCTGGTCTAAAGAGTTAGCTTGTTTGCTGTCCATAGCTGATTAGTCATTTTACTTTCGTTAGTATGGTTTTATTTCATGTATTTCCAGTGATTAAGCAAGTGAATCTTAAGGTGTCTTTTGATTTTGGACAAACTTGTTTACTTTCGCTTTAAATCGAAATCAAAGTTATATAACCACTTTCTTTTTGTAATCCATCCACATTAAGAAAGGGAAAAGAAAATACATGCATTGTGCATTTTGCATTTGACTGTGTGCTAGACGATTTAGGAAAGATTTGCATTTTAGTGTGTGCTCTATGATCTGTGTGAAAAGATTTGCCTTTCTTTTCCCTCAGTAGTTAAGGTTTTCAAAGTTGAAAGATTGAAAAGTTTGCTTCTCATCTTAGACTGCATTCAGGAATTTGTTATATACATCTCGTGGTGATCCTTAAAGGCAAACTGATAAGCAAGATCAACATTAAAATAAATCGAATTTACATAACAACGCTTTGTAACATAACGCAAACACATAGAGGTCTAGGTAGAGACGTGTTCCGGCGTCGTTAAACATAGTGACTGTCGATCTCTACGAAGGTGGGTGATTCCTCCTGAGAGCCAGTGGCACTAATACGGACTTGTGCTCCCACGTACCGTCGCGTATATATTGGGAGACCCCTATAGGCAATTATCCTTTATCCATAGGAAGCCATGTCGGCCGCCCTACTGATCGCGATGCAGTGAACACAGCATTCACGAAGATCGACCACCCGTACCGTAAAACGTATTCTGTGGTTTCGCGAAAAGTTTGGCACACCCTCTGCCTAGATCTCCAGAGAAGTTTCTTTTGGCTTTTTTCAAACTCTATAACTGAAAAAGTCCATCCGAGCATTTGTCACTTCGGGCTCGTTAAAACATCGAAGGCGACTAGAGTCATCTTTAGCTTTTTCTCGACTCTTAAAACATGAAAAAGCAAGTTTGTGTCTAAAAGCATCGTTAATAAAATTTATTTTAAGCGGAACATAATCACCTGTTATTCCCACGTTGTTCTTTCAGTTGAAAAGTATGGAGCCCACCAACCAAGGAAACAACCTTGGTGGAAGTCCAAATCCCTTCTCCTCTTGGGGAGATGTTGGTGCGCCTCATATGGCAACATTGTCACTTCCAGGATTGACAATTGGCCTACCTGTATGGCTCTTTTCAACTAATGTAGTCCAGATCGCCACTAATCCTGAGTAGTCGAATCAACAGTCAGAATAGTCTAGAGCTGCCCACCAGCCTTCCACTTCTTACAATTCTTCCTCCGATCCTTTATCTTGACAAGGAAGAGCCGGCAAAAGTCAGCCTCCCATGGAGAAGAAGGAAAAGAAGAAGAGAGAAAAGAAGCAGAAGGGGCCTATGGCGAAGGCGACTGGGGGCAAGCAAAAGACAGCTGACAAAAACCCACACACTGCACCAACCGGGCCTAAATCGCCATGTGTCATTTGTAAAGGGGCCCACTTCCATCGTGATTGTCCCTGTATTCCCCGGATACTAAGGGACTGGTCCCCAAGGTTGCACAATCCGGTAGCATCAACCTCTGGTAGTCATGTTGATTGCAGTCCGTCAACTAGCGAGAGTGAAGGACGAAGAGGGAGACCAAGATTACCCTGTATATTGTGTGAAGGCGATGACGCCATCCACAAATGTCCATTCTTAGATGAGGCAAAGAGAGTTTTGGAAGATCGTCCGGTTTCACCGTTACGACTTCCTCCTGGATACCAAAAACTCGCGTCTAATCCCTTGGTAGTTGAAAATCCAGCTGACCCGCTCAAGTGGCCAGCTGAAGTGTCGGTCATTGAAAATGAACCTACTGAATCCAGAACAGACGAATGTCTAAAGGTCGAAACGGCAGTCGACCCCGTTCTTCCTTCGGAGGTTTTATCCTCCAATGACCCCGTCATTGAAGACCCATCTTCAAATGACACCCTTACTGAAGAGGATAAGGATGACACCGTCCATATTCTTTTCATCAACACAGACTCTGATGAGCATCAGGGCAATGCGCCCATTCCTTTATCGCAGGAAGGAACATCGTCAGGGTCGTATCCGGCCGTATATTCGGTCCCACCACCAAGCAACCTAGTTGTATCCTTTGATTGGAATCAACTAGGCAGACCCCGGTTACCAGCCAATATCCCATTCAGAATCATAGTCCAAATCTACATAATGGTGATGGCTGGAACTATCATTGATGAAGGGGCATCTGTGAGTATCCTTTCCTCTGTTTCTTGGAAAGCACTGGGTTGCTCGGCGCTTTTACCTGAGATGAGAAATCTATCAGGTTTTGATAAAGGAACCAGTCACCCGTTAGGGATTCTCTGAGATGAGAAATCTATCAGGTTTTGATAAAGGAACCAGTCACCCGTTAGGGATTCTCCCCAATGTTCCAGTTACATTGAAAGGGAAGACAGTTCATATGAACATCATGGTCGTCCAGGGACCCTTGGCATATAACTTACTCCTTGGACGAGACTATATATATTGCATGGAGGCAATAGTGTCCTCGCTCTTTAGAGTCATGTGTTTTCCGCACGAAGGAAGAATGGTCAAGCTCGTAGACCAACTTTCATTTCCAGGATCACGCATTGCAAATAGTCAAATACCATCCCTTAACGGTTTATTCAATCAAGGAATGCCACCGCCCCTGGTTCTACTTCCCGATGAATGCGAGTAATTCGAGAAGAAAAGAATGGGGACCCAGGGGGCATGCACCCTGGCCTGCCTCGGGCAGAGAAAACCTTAGGTATAAAGTTAATTTCCGCAGAAGAATGGACTAGTCCGTACCCCATCCAAAAAAGGAAGAGAGGGTTGTTCTAGGATAAAATTCTTTTGTCAAAGTTATGTTGAAGCGGAAGAATCGCTCCCTTTGTCTAAAGAAGTGGGCTCTCCTAAGGAGGGGATCTATTTGTGGCAGCAAGAAGGCACCATCTTTGAATGTCAAGCCTCACCCATTAAAACAATATGTTTTAAAAGAGAAGTAGGGGAAGTCTTCAAAGAAAGAGAGGAAATTGCTGCAACAAGCAGTCACCATCCTTAGCAACCTAATGATAGACATCGCCGAAAAGAGAGTTTAGTTTGCGGCAGCAAAAAAAACCATTTTTCGGATAATAAGTAAGAGGACCTCTCCCCCGTAACACCAATGTTTTATCTATTACGATCTTGCAAAAATCAAAAAGTGAACTGATGGGAAGACAAGTACCATCGGCACCGAAAAATAACGAGAAGACAAGTATCGTTAAAAATATAGCAAGACGACAAGTAGAAAAACAAAGGTGGGACAGAGGAGAAGAAGAGCCTTGAAATTATACTTTATACCTGGGGGCATGCAAACCTTTTGGAGTGCAAGCACGGGATGACTATTTATTTTTTGTAAATTTTTAGGTCCTCCCTTTAAACCTGTAGGTCTAACCCGTTAAACTCGTAGGATTAGCCGTTTCTAGCTTGCATAAAGAAAGGATGAAGGGAAAAAGTTAAAACCTGCCAAATTGGAGTAATTAGTGAGGTATCGCTCCTTAAATAAGATTACCTCACCTAAAGCATTCCTTGTATTAAGACTGGTATAATCGAGCAGTTTTAAGCAATGTTCATGCTCGTTAAAAAATAAACGCAAGAATCGAGCAGTTTTGTACAGAGTTCATGCTCGTTAAAAAATAAACACAAGTTATGAGCAATCTTTCCCTACAGTTCAAGCTCATCCAGAAAAAATGGACCGATAAACAACCTCGAGAAATGTAACCTTTGAAAGCCATATTAAAAGCCCTTGGTCGTGTTTATATGCCATCACCTCCATCCGTTCATTTGGCCAATCGTTCACCTCCATATGTTTTTTTACCCATTTTGAGGAACAGCTGCGAAGAGTGATTTCACTTAGCCATCCTTGTGACACTGCCATGATTGGAGAATTCCAACCTGTACCTGGAATCTGCTGCTATCCCTGTTCATCACTCGTTCCTCAAAAGACGAGTCTTCTTTGAGCTCTTTTCACTGACTCGTAAAATATGAAAAGTTTGCCGAGTTTTGGCCTTCCAGCTCGTTAGAGGACAAGAAGAGCTATCCCTCCTCTAGATTTTAATCTTTTTGGACCTGAGGGATTATTACACAAAAAGATCGAGCGCTTGTTTTGTTCGGCTCGTTAAAGAAATCGAAAATTCATCCCTTCTGTATTGTTTTATACTTTTTCGGACTTAAGGGATTAGAAGACGAAAAAGGAATTTTGGAGTTAACTTTTCGTACCTTTTCAGACTCTCTAAAAATGAAAAGGACCGAGTTTTCTTTGTCGTTAGACTCGTTAAAATGATTAAATAGCGACAAACTTGTCTTTAGACGAGAACGAGTTTCCCTATCGCTAGGCTCATTAAAACATAGCGATGGGCTTGCCCGAAGGGCAGGTTATAGAACAAGCATATGTTATCCTCCTCAAGCTTGACAAAAATAAAGAGGTACTGGTCAGCAATGACTGGGGAAAAATTGGGAGAACCTCACAGCATTAATGGTAGCAAGTCGCTCTTGAACATGACACTTTGTTCTCCGTATCACATCGGGTTGGGTTGTTTCATTCACCGGTCTCATAACCATGGTCTTCGCCACACCATCCACAATTAGGGTAATGCTACCAATCCATCACATCAGTGTCGTTATATGTTCAAGAGATGTGGTTCTGTAAAGAGTCAACCGTGTTCCACCCACTGCCATACATTATCCTTCATCCACTTCATGACCGCCACCCTGAATCATACATCACAGTTTGTTTTCACCTCATCACAATCACTAGCTCCGTTCCATGTCACTGATGTGGGATTCATTAAGGCCCTCCTTTGACGGATCGCTCCTTGTCAACATCAGCTCATTATCCAAGAAGTTGATCTAGGAACACCCCCCTCAGTACTTTGAAGCTTGCATGCCTCAATGGCAAGTTTCTCGCTTCCGGCGACAGGTATACATCAATGACCTTCGACCAGAAGATTTTGCATGGTGGTCGACGCCAAGTCTTTTATTCCCACCATGTGGATTGTACTGCCGTACCTTGAGGGTCATCATCCTTATCGGTGACTCCTCTCACGCTTGTTAACGGTTTACATCATTGACCGTAATCAAGCGATGTCTTTCCATGTTCGACTTCAAGAAATTCTCACATGGATCGACTTGTACATCGAGTGAAGATCGGAAGAGATTGAAGACCCCGGATCTAGTTTCATCCATCCGGGCTGCGATATATATTCAGGACATAAAGACATTTGATATGTACACCATTACGGCAGATGATCATCCTTCTCAAAGGATGATAATTTCAGCAGAGAATTATCAGTCTACAATCAGACGATCGTCTATTCTATGTACCAAAATGTATTTATAAAGCTGAGCATGGGAATGCCTGCCTCAGCTAGATCATGAAAAATGTATGAAAAATAATGTATTGTATTGTATCTTATTACAGGACACTTCTCAGCAGATTGAATGAACTTCGGATCCTCTCAATAAAGCATTTCACCCGATAAACGACCTCATACTTTAGGGGGCATCTGTTATAGACAAGCATGAATTGTCAATAATCCAAGGGATCCAAAGTTCCCTAAACATGATGTTCCTACCCCTAGAGGAACAAAGACAACAAACCAACAGCTCTCAGATCAGTTCTCCACCTGAAAACACTCAAAAACAAGCAATCCTGAAATCAAAGCAGGTGCTCCACTAGGTTTTTGCGTTGAAACTCAGTTGCTCCATGGTGTACCTGCGTTGCAAAGCAAGTGGGACAAAGGCCACCTGCGCTGAGCGAGAAGGGACAAGTGGCACAGTGAGTCATTGCTTTGGAATCTTCCAAAAATGACACTTGGGTCAGGTATTTTGCCTTGTGATGAGTCAGAGGCTCTGTTTCTCCAAGTGGAAGCAAAGTTCTCCAAGTGGACTCAAGAACTGAAGATCAACTAAAGATTAACTGAAGAGAGAGAGGACACAAGGCAGCTACACATCAGTTGCAAGCTGACTCATCCTTTCTCAATTCATCTATATATTGAGCTCTCTCCTATGAGCTCAGGAGGCTGGAATTTTGTGCAAAGTAATGATATGCTGTTGGTTTCACTATTGAGTTATTGGGTGATTGTTTGAGAGAGGTGAAGAAGAGCAATTCTTTCTGCTGGGAGGTGTTGCTGGGTTGGAGCCTTCAATGGTTGTAATACTCTCAGAACCTTTATTTCTTCATTAATAAAAGCTATTGAGGTTCTTCTATGTGCTCTTGTTTCAATTATATATTGTGATGATTGCATGTTTGGTTTACACTAATCCATGAACCAGTTATGATTGCATGCCTCTTGTAGTTTCCTTCTTTGTTATTTTGCAGGATCTCGTCGTAGCTGGGCGAGCAGAAGAACAAAGAGCTAGGAGCAAGCGGCCAAAGAGAAGAGTTTGGATTCGACATTAAGCGCAAGGCAACGGTTAGTGCTTTCTCCATTCTCTTTTGCTTTCATAAAGAAGTAAACCTTAAGTAGTTTGTTTTACAGTTGTTGCTAAGGAACTGTCACCCTTAGAGTGGGATAGGGTCATCCGAGTCGGATACTTTTCCCTACAACAATGTCACTTCATCCTGCAACTTTTGACATTGATTTTCCTTGTCCTTGAGTAACATCCTTACCTCGTTTCCTTCCTCTAGTTGAGTTTTTAGTTTGGTAACTTCTTCTTTGAAAGCACATTCCCTTTTGTTCAATAGATCTTGTTGTTCTCTAATTTTTTCTGTAAGCCTTCTAAATACTACCTCTATTTGATATCTTTCTTGCTCACCCATAAGAGAAAATTCAATTGCTTCACTATCATTTTCATCATCTTCACATGGATGGATACCAGAGGATAACAAATTCATACCTGATAGATCTTGTTCATCTTCATTCTGAAGTGATTCTAAGCCTGAATTGCTTCTTCCACATAATCCCCAATCGATGCTCCCACTGTCATAGACTTTTTGAGATGTCTTCTTCTTCTTAGGTGCTTTCTTCTTAAGCTTCTTTCCCATTGTTCCACGGATCTCTTTAAAGCGATCAAGCTTCTACCAAAGGACCTGCTCTGATACCAATTGTTGGAAATAATACTGAGAGGGGGGGTGAATCAGTATTATCAAATCAATAAAACTTTTTCATCTCCATAGTTAGATACATATACGCTACCTCAATTAAGGGAACCCGAAAGTATACGCAACTGTGTCTAACGCAACTAGCGTATATCCAGAATACTTATGATTCAATTAATCCATTAAATGTAGATCTTTAGTTAGTGCATCAGAACTTTATTAACCATATGTACAGTAAGCAGGTGTAGTAAAATAGAACAGATCATCACACACAAGAAGAACACATGAACACCATGATATAAGGTGGAAACCCAATGTGGGTGAAAACCACCTACTGCAAGTCGTCTCTATCTTCCTTTAATAAGAAACTTCATTCTACAATAGTTCTGTATGGGTGCAGTCTTATACCAGTACGCAGGCTTCTACCTGCAGAGCGCTACAACTCTCTCTCATTTTCGAGACTCTCCGGGATGGGAGCTACGACCCCCTTATCTATTGTACTAGCTGATCCATTTACTAGTACGTAGGTTCCTCCCTACTGAATGCTCCAATATTCACTCATTCTTTAGTTGCTACTGGAAGGGAGCTACCACCCCCTTTTCTCTTGTACTAGCTGATGTACTAGTACATAGGCGCCGGCCTACAATCTCCTTTCATCCTCCAGGGACCACATTTCATACATTTTTAGATTAGATACTCCTAAAGCTCAACACTATAATCTGAAGGCCACGTTTCATCCAATTTTCATACTGGACCCGTCAATATCATTGAAGCACAGAACAATCAATACTAGCATCATCAATTTCTGAATCACTGAAACACTGAAAACCTGTCAACAACAGAGTCACCAGAACACAGAGCAGACAACAGAACTCTGCAATAAAAATCAGACCCAACTGCAACTTCAAACATCATATTTTATAATGTATACGCTACTATGATGAATCAAACCCGCGTATATACGCGCTTTCGCTAAAGCCAACCCGCGTATAGATCTACAAATATTTTCTCATAACTTTGCAGTTGTACCAAACCTCAGTCATACTCATAAAATTTACAGAACATTACATGCGTCAGTATACAGATCTAGAATAAACAAGATCAAACCATATAGAGATGACTCATTCTAAGCCATTAGATCCCGATCTATCCTTGGATCTTGTTCTCCATCAACCGTTGAGATTCCTCCTTAGCTTAGATCAAGCAATGCATCATAAAACCATAACCTGCATACTGGATCTCATGCTTCATCAGATATTCAATACTTTCTGAATGCCTTTGGCCAATGATCTTCCTTTCCTTTTATAGTCTTAGTCCTTACTCAATACCATGGTCCAAAAACATTAAGAACCAATACTAGGGACCCAATACCTGGGTTCAATACTTCGGACGCAATACCAAGGACCAAAACCATAGGTCTAAATATCATGGACCCAAAATAAGCTATCCCACATGTATGTGCTTTTCTGTGCATGAAAGTGCATGCATACGCATACGCGACTTTTGATCAGAAATCCTACGTGTATAACCTGCTTGTATACCCTACTTGGTATATAGTGAACCTGCATATATATGCGACTTGGTACATAGTGAACCTGCGTATAACATATGTGTATACCCTACTTCGTATATAGTGAACATGCGTAGATACTCTGAGCCTGCATATATACTCTTCTTCTTCATTCTTTGTAGTCTGATCATCAATTCTTTGCTACTGACCTACTGCACTATGATCTGTCATCTCTGTGATTTGCCATCAAGGACAACACTTGTCTCATAATGCCAACACAAAGCCACATAATCTCAAGTACTCATAAAATACAATAGGAAACGAGCTCTTATTATCATATGCAAAAGCTAAACAAGACAACAACTTCCACGTACCACCCAAGCATATATTGGGTTGAACCAAATATCTCTTTCAAACAATCACCCATGTGCCATATTGAAAGCATGAATGTGCAATCTCATGGAATAAACCAAGAAAAACAAAACAAGTGCTTGCAAAGGATGAACCACTTCAACTCTCAATTACTGATTCCACCTCATGGTCAGACATCACTAACACCAACCAAATCAGTCTCTACCTAGCTATCTAGGGTTTTAGAAGCTAGTAACTCAACCCACAACCTTCCAATATTCTAGTGCATTTGTCCAAACTGACTCCAAGACTTGTAACCCAACCCACCAAGGGCTCTAGAGTGTTTATCAAACCTAGGCTCTAGGACTAGTAACTCAACCCACGTTGTTCCAGGACATCCAAAGTGTTTGCTCGAGCCTAGAACCATAACGAATTATGAGCACCAAGCACAAAATAATGAAATGGGAAATCCCATAGCACCATGTCTATCTAGGAAATGGGAAGGAAAGGTTAAAACCATTGTTACTGAAGGAAATCCTCCATGCCAATTACAGATCATAACCAAATAACCATATGCATATACCATGCATCCATAAACCAACAGGGAGATCATACATGGAACCTGTAACCTACAAGGAAATCTCATTGTAGCTAGTGATCCCGCTATCCCCTTGTGCTTTCCTATTTTTTTTTTGCCTTCTTTCTCCGAATCCAATGTATGCCAAAATGCTCCAAGAGCGCTCAAAGAAAGTGTTCAAGGGTGTTTGAGAGAGAGAGAGAACAGAAGAGAGCTCCAATTTAAAACTGACAAAAGGTTGTCATGTGATTCTTAAAAGCCTTTTTTATCATTGAGGCCTATATTTTCTTCATTTTCCTCTATTTTTACTTTAATTTTCCTCACATGCAATTCTATGACCTTTCACCTTCATTTTCTTCTATTTTCATTTATTTCATAAATAAATTCCAATTAATGCCACTTTGTCTTTGACAATTTCCATAGTTATAAATTAATTGCCAGTGATACCCATCCCTATGTTTTTCCCAACATTCAACTTGGAATACGTGTCCCGTGACCTTGGTCTTTTTTTATTTTTTATTGAATTTATTACATGAACTTTTAGCATGAGGTTGTTATAGATCCCCCCCCCTAGAGGAACATCGTCCTTGGTGTTCTATGACACTTATGACTAGCAAGACCACTGAAACCAAAATAATTCCCATAGAGCTTTATAACATAGCTCGATGCAGTATTTACAATGAAGATATTGCTGAAAGGAAAAACCAACATAACAAATATGACAACATGAGAACCATACCTCTTATTGGAGATTTATAACATAGCTCATTGCAGTATTTCCAATGAAAAACATACATAAGTATAAAAATATATCAAAAATCCTTTGCCTCAATAGGAAAACAATGAAGGATATATAACCCACATTTAATCATCCATCTCCCATATAGATTCATAGGGTCAAAGTGCTTCCAGTTCACTTGATCTTGCTCGATTGCTTGATTCTGGAGCATGATCATATTTTGCTGCAAATTGCATTGAGGTTCCAATTGAAATTCTCCTTCTCACTCCACCTCTACTATAGAATAGTCGATTACATGATCAACATATTTCACATACTTCTTAAGCAGTGACACATGGAAAACATTATTAAATTTCACTATCGGAGGTAGTGCAAGTCAGTAGGTGACTGGTCCAATCCTCTCAAGGATCTTCAAAGAACTGCAATACCAATGTGCCAACTCGGCACATCATCCAGTTCTCTAGGAAATATTCTTTGGTTTGATGGACTAGTGCACATGTTTGCCAACATAAAACTCCTTATGTCTAGTCCAATGAATACTGTATTCAATGGATCACTCCAACTGATGGGAGTATTACAACTCTGCCTATAAAGTGCCTCAAATAGACTCATCCGCAGTGAATCATGATACACATTATTGTAAGAAGACTATACTAATAGTAGATACTCTTTCCACTTTGGAGATACTCTTCCAACTGATGAAACAAGTCATTAATTCGTGACAGAGGATACATGTTCTTAATCTTAACATTATTCAGTTGTCTATAATCAATGCATAACCTAAGAGTACCATCCTTCTTCTTCATAAACAACATTGGTGAACCACAAGGAAACAATATTGGCCTAATGTAACCCTTGCCAAGCATTTCATTCAACTGCAACTTAAGTGCCACTAACTCTAGAGTTCTCATCATGTACAATGCCTTTGATATTGGTTTTGCTCCAAACAACAACTCAATAAAAAAGTCCACTTTCCTATGAGGAGGTGACTTTGATATATTTGGTGGAAATACATCTGGAAAGTACTGCAAAACCCAATACCTCTTTAAGTCATATGCATCATCAACATCCTTACCTTTCTCATTGGAAATATGAATTGCAAATAATACACATCATTTCCTTATAGTGTGGTTGGTCCACATAGCTATAACCGTCCTGAGTGATGTAGTCTTATTCTTACCCTATAAGATTCTCTTTTCTCCATCATCATCCAAGTACTCAGTAGCCTTATCATAGAAATCCACCTTACTCCAGTAAATGTACAACCAATCCATACCCAAAATAATATTGTAAGATCCCAATGGAACCACATTGAGATGTGCTGATGTAAACATATTGTTCAGCTCAAATGCACAAGCTCTTATCCCGTGATGAACTATTTTCTTAGTACCTCTAGCCAACTATACTGACCAAGACTCTGCATGCACTTCTTTATGCAAACCACTCTTATCCACCAAGTTAGGACTTATATAACTATAGTTAGATCAATGGTCAATCAAAATATAAATAACTTGATGACAAATCTTACCTTCCATTTCGATAACATATGCTTGATGATTATCCTTCCTATTATCCAATGTTGCATAAATCTGAGGAATACTCTATCCAACGTCGCAAAATGTCTGTGTCTCTTGAGCACTATAGATCTGCAATCTACAACCATGATGTTGTGGATAATCTCTCCTGTGATGATCCTTGGCACAAGTCCAACACAATAAAAGATTCGTGCCATCACCCTTCTTCTACTCCTCAGACTTAAATCCGTGCCTTCTGTCATCTGCATTGAAATTCTTGTATGGTGCTACATTCTCCTTTTCATCAGTATCTTATAGTTTTCCTTTTTTCTTAACCTACTTTCCTTTATTTCTCTCAATACCTTTCCAATCCTGATTGGACTCAGACTTGTGCTTTGATTGCTCATAATATTTCTTTAGATTTCAAATGGCTTCATCTAGCAATCTGGGCTCATCAAAATCAATCATGTCTTTGAGTGACGCTGATAACCTATTGATGAATCTCTGAATCTTCACATTCTCCTCCTTAAGATAAGGCACATATTTAGAAAACACCATGAATTTTCTAGTAGACTCCTCATTGGTCATAGATCCCATATTCAAATCATATAATTCCTTTACCATATCATCATAATATCTTTTAGATAGATAATTCTCCCTAAAAATTATCTTAAACTCACTCCAAGTTAGCTCCTCTTATTGAATGCCTTTGGAATTCATTACATCTTCCTACCAAATGTATGTTTTTCCTTTAACACTGAAAGTGGATATCCTGACTTTCATATTATTTTTAGTAATCGTGGAACCAGAAGAACTTATTCATCCCAAAAAAGTACACTTTTGCATCTTGTGACTTCATTTCTCCATCAAATGTAGGAAGCTTTGCTTTCTTGAAATCTTATGGGAAGTACTAATTCTCACTTGTCCTATATGGATGGTGACATTGATGATAATGTTTTCTCTCTGAATCAAAACTAGAATAAAACCCATGGTCATTATCCCCACTATTAGGTGTATCCAGTAAGATACCATCTTTAACTATCATCCCTGTCAAACATGTATTCTGATCGAGACCTAGAGTGATATGCTCCATTCGTCATTTCTTCATATCCATGATTGATCGTAATGGTCCTTGTCTCTGCAAATTAGATAGACTATGAAGGATGATTGCATTAACCCTTACTTGATCCTCTTGTGCTTTGACAAGTCTTTCCTATGAGTGAATGATCCTGAAATTATCTTCCTCACAACTTTTGATCTTTGCTTTCAAAATTCTAAATCTATTTGCTATGTTAGGGGAGTACTCATCACCATGTTTCTCATCTGTTCTTTGGGGAGAACCATGTGAACTATATTCCATCATTTTCTCAGTCATATTTGATCATCTTCTTCCTATAATAATACCATATCTAATGACCAAATAAAAACATAATCAACATACCCTAGTGAAGTTCATGGGAGGCTATCTCATCTGCAAAAGCAATCTAGATTAGCATAACACATGTACATATAGAATGAAATAAATATATAAATCACCTCAACCTATAAATCATCAAATTTTTCATGAAGACACTAATGCAACAATGATTATCACAATGCATCCATAAAAACACATACACAACTCACATGAATGCATGAAAACACATCTTTCCCATCCAGTCCAAGTTTTTTAACTTGAGATCTCTTATACCAATATCTATCCACCCCTCCCACATTTACCTAGTTTCACTGACTTTCCAGGGTAAACATCATATGAACAGATACTATAACCTAGCGTAACCTCTTAGATTCAATTAAGGAAGTGACATTGAGAACTAATGACAAACTGATAACTTAACACATCTTACATGGGCTATAAATTATTTAGAGGTCAAAAGCAACCCCAAGTGGCCAATTATTGAACTAGAACTCTTGTTCTTAGCCTTACATCCACAATCATACCCATAACAAGGCATCCATGTGATTGGGAGACTCCAACCACATGCTCAAAAATGTATCCATGCAGTTGCATCCCAATTTCTCCAGTTTAGAGGGTGGGGTCTCGAATTCTAAGCCTAAATTCCATGTCAGCCTCTAGACCACTACCCATAACTCAGTGAGACTTTCCAGAATGATAAATGAAATCAAGAAAAATCCATTTATACAAAACTTGATCAAGGACTTGACCTAACCACACTTGTCCATGAGAGCCATTTAATCAAACATATGGTGAACATGGAATATAGAAGTCATAGGGGTCTCAAAGAAGGTATAATTACCTCTCATAATAGATGCAATAACATTTTATATCACATTAATTCATTAACCATTCATCAACTAATCAGAATATGTCTAGATCCACATAAAATATACATCATATAACAAGCATATACCCATCAAATGAAAAACAAATAAACGATGACAGAATAACCATCAAAGCCACATAATATCAAGTACAGGTACTCGTAAAATAAAATAGGAAAATAGTTCTTATGATCATATGAAAAATCGAACTGTGTTAGGGAATTCCATGTATGAGATGACCACAGATTAATATGAACCAAATCTCTCTTTTACCTAATGACCCCTACACCATATTCCAAGCATGAATGTGGGATTTCATGGAATAAACCAAGAAAAACAAAACCATGACTTCGAGAGGCTAAACCAATTCAACCCTCAACCAATGATTAGACATCATGGCCAAACATCTCTACTGAGCTGTATAGGGCTCCATGAAATAGTTACTTAACCCACAAACCTCTAGGGCTCCAGATTGTTTGGCCAACTTGTCTCCACGACTAGTAACTCAATCCAAAGATAGCCCCGGATTTTTTTCCAACCTAGGCTCCTGGACTAGTAACTCAACCCAAGTTGTTCCAAGGCTTCCTGAGCATTTGCTCCAACCCACAACCATAAGGAATTATGAGCGCAAACAATAAAACAATAAAATGAAAAAACGCACAACACAATGACTATCTAGGAAATAGCAAGGTAAGGCTAAAACCATTGTCAATATAGGAAATTCTCCATAACAATGTCAAATCATAACCAAACATACACATGGATATAACATGCATCCATAGACCAACAAGGAGATCATACATGTAACATGTTACCTGCAATAAAATCTCAATATATTTTTTTCTCTTGTTAGCTCTACTATGCAATCCTAACTTTCTAAGGTCAGAAGGAAGCACGGTCTGTTTGGTGGTGCTCAAAGGGGTTTCACATTTGGTCACTCTTCCCTTCTTTCTTAGTACCATGTGTTATGCTCTTAACCTGCAAAGTAATACCCAAACATAGAATTTGTGAAGAAAAGATACCGAGAACACAGAATATGCGAAGAAAATATACCCAGAGCACAAAATAGCAATGATTTTATTATTCAGAGAGAAATGTTCACAGGCCTCTTCGAGGGGGCAACCTCCAATAGAGCAGAGCTCGATTACAAAACAAGACACGATACTCCTCATAGGGAGTCTCTATCCTTTATATATGACTCATACATGCAATACCACGGGCCAATACCGTGGGTTTTATTAATACCATCTATCTAATACTACCGCCCATTTACCATCTATCTAATACTACCGCCCATTTGCAACTAACTGTGGTCCCGTCATTAATTGTGGGTTAACCACTTACAAATATTAATATGGGCTTTATTGACTCTTGACTATGACGTGATCCCATGACATAAATAAGGGGGCTTGGGTGGGACCCTAACATGCCCTCCCCCTTAAGACTAGCCTTGTCCTCAAGGCTGAAGCTGCGGAAACTGCTGAAGAATAGTGGCTGGTTCCCAAGTTGCATCTTCCGGAGAGGTGTCTTTCCATTTGACAAGGACCTCCTTAATCATGCGGCCGCGCAGGTGCTTGTATCGTGTGTCTAGAACCTGTTCGGGTTGAAGCCAGATTGACCCTTCTTCGTCCAATTCAGGTAGACTGGTTTGAACTCGACAATTGTTCCCAATCACTTTCTTGAGGCACGATACATGGAAAATTGGGTGGATTTTTGCTGTAGGTGGCAAAGCCAACTTGTAAGCCACTTCTCCAATGTGTTGAAGTACTTGGTATGGTCCGTAGAATTTTGGAGATAGCTTTTGACAACCCTTGTCTTTGAGTGATATTTGCTTATATGGTTGCAGCCTCAAAAAGACCTGATCCCCTTCCTGAAATTGGCGCTCTGAGCGATGTTGGTCAGCTTGTTGCTTCATACGGTTCTGAGCTTGATGAAGATTCTCGCGCAGATGGGCAAGCATGGTTGCGCGGTGTTGTAGGAGTTGATCCACGGCCTGTACTTTGGAGCACCCCATGAGATAAGAAGTAGGGGAAGGCGGAAGTTGTCCATAGACTGCTTCATAGGGAGTCATTTTGGTGGTGGCATGATAGTTGGTGTTATACCACCATTCCGCCAGAGGTAAACCACTGTACCCAAAGGTGTTGCTTTTCTAAAGTGAAACACCTAAGGTAGGTTTCTAGACATTTGCTGACGGCTTCGGTTTGACCATCTGTTTGTGGATGATATGAAGTACTGAGTTTGAGTTGAGTGCATTGTATTCTGAAGAGCTCCTTCCAAAAATTACTGCTGAAGATTGGGTCGCGGTCGGACACAATAGAAGTGGGCATGCCATGCAATTTGAAGATCTTATCCATGAAAGTTTGAGCAACCAAAGTTGGTGTAAATGGCTGGGGTAGGGCGCAGAAATGAGCATACTTCGACAGTCGGTCCACAACCACCATGATGACTGACTTGTTCCCAGACTTTGGAAGACCTGTAATGAAATCCATGGAGACCTCCGTCCAAATTGACGCCGGAATGGGCAATGGTTGTAATGTGCCTGGTGTGTTGATGGTTTCCCCTTTGTGGCATTGACAGACGTCACATTCTGCTACGAAAGTAAGGATGTCCTGTTTCATGCCGGCCCAAAAAAATGATCTTCTGGTGCGAGCATACGTCTTCTGAAAGCCCGAATGTCCTGCAATGGGAGATGAGTGCAATTCTGCCAAAATGCGACTTTTGAGGGTGGATGTTGGTGATATTACGACTTTGTCCTTGTAGCGAAGAATATCATTCTGCCACGAGTAGCCCTTGCTGGAATTAGGATCTCCCTGCAATTGAGAAATGAGTTGGGAGAGCCCGGGATGTGAAAACCATTCCCTGCGAGCCTCTTAAATCCAGTCTGGAATGGGGAGGGAAATTGCGAGTAGTGTACTTTCCTCCTCAAATTGGCGTGACAATGCATCTGCTACCCTGTTGTCTTTCCCTTTCTTGTAAATGATCTCATAATCATATCCCAGCATTTTGGCTAACCATTTATTTTGTTGTGGGGAAGATAGGCATTGCTCCAAAAAATATTTA
The DNA here is from genome assembly GCA_031772625.1 of Pinus tabuliformis. Taxonomy (NCBI): domain Eukaryota; kingdom Viridiplantae; phylum Streptophyta; class Pinopsida; order Pinales; family Pinaceae; genus Pinus; species Pinus tabuliformis. Next base: position 1,435,234,769 of record CM062820.1, on the reverse strand, counting down.
AGACTGTGATGATCTGTGCGGATTTGGAAACGTCGCCCCAACAAGTAAGGTCGCCAGCTCTCGACTGCATGTAAGATGGCCATCATTTCCTTCTCGTAAGTAGATTGGCCCAGATTCCTCCCACTTATTTGTTGGCCAATGGTCGCCCTTCCTGCATTAAGACCGCTCCAATACCTGTTCCCGAAGCATCACATTCAATGACAAATGATTTGGTGAAGTCCGGTAGTGCTAAGACGTGAGTGGAACACATGGCGGTTTTGAGAGCGGTAAATGTCTGTTGTGCTTCCTCATTCCAGAAGAAGGAATTTTTCTTTAGGAGTTGCGTTAGGGGCTTCGCTATGCGGCCATAGTTGCGGACAAATTTACGATAATAGCCTGTGAGACCCAAAAATCCTCTCAAGCTTTTCAAGGTCTTAGGTTGAGGCCATTCTTGCATTGCCTGGATCTTTTTGGGGTCCACCTTGACACCTTCACGCCCCACAATGTGGCCCAAATACTCAACTTATTCCATGCCAAATGAACACTTAGACATCTTGACAAACAACTTATGCGTGCGGAGCAGTTGCAAGAGTAGATATACATGCTGAAGATGTGCCGCCCAAGTGCCACTATAGATGAGGATGTCATCGAAGAAGACAAGGACAAATTTTCTGAGATATGGTTTGAGGAGGTGATTCATAAGGCTCGGAAAAGTAGAGGGGGCATTACAGAGACCAAATGGCATGACCAGGAACTCATAATGGCCTTCATGAGTTCTGAAAGCTGTCTTGGGAATGTCGACTTCCTTCATGCGAATTTGGTGGTAGCCTGAGCGAAGATCCAACTTAGTGCAGAATTGAGCCCCATTGAGTTCATCTAGCAAATCGTCAACCACCGGGATGGGAAATTTATCTTTGACTGTTAACTTATTGAGGGCCCTGAACTCGGGACACATCCGCCACTCCCCATATTTCTTGAGGACCATGACTACTGGGGATGAATAAGGACTAATGCTGGGACGAATGACACCTGTATCCAACAATTCCTTGATGATTTTTTCTATTTCATTCTTTTGGGTGAACGGATATCTGTATGGCTGCACATTTGGGGGTTGGGCCCTTGGAACCAATGTGATGCTATGATCATGTTCCCCTCGCGAGGGTGGAAGCTCACGAGGCTTGTCAAAGACCATCCGATGTTTATTTAAAATCTGTTGCATCTCAGGATGAATTGGCAGAGACATGGTGTCTACTACCTGGATGGCATTAAATTGAGCTACCACTCCATGATGGCCCTTTTTTAACAATTTTTCCATCCTATGCAAGCTGATGATAGAGGGGGCTCCCGCCTGTAGTCCACGGAGGGTATGTGTGGAGTTGTTCTGCTTAAAACTCATATATAACTCCTGGAAATCCATTTTGATTGGCCCCAGAGTGCGGAGCCATTCCACGCCTAGGACAATGTCGCAACCCCCCATGTGTATTGCAAACAAGTGGGTTTTCATTTGATAATCCCCCATTTGAATTTTGACATTTTCACAGCGACCTTCACATTTCATTGTGCCCCCATCTGCAATCTGGACTTGGAAGTTATAAACTGCCTGGACGAAACAATGTGCTGCTTCAGCGATCTTTTGACGGATGAAATTATGTGTACTTCCACTATCAATCAAGACTACTACTGGGCGATGTTTAAGAAAACCCCTGATTTTGAGAGTTTGAGGGGAAGAAATTCCTGCCAATGCATTTAGCGAAATAATTGGTTCATCAGATACAATCTCCTTTTGGTTATCTTCTTCGATCGCCTCCGGTTCCTCAAGTGGTGGATCTTCCTCGGTGGAGCTGTAGTCAGTGGCATCTATTTGAAAAAACTTGTGCTCTTCGCATTTATGACCCGGGGAATATTTTTCATCACAGTAGTAACATAGTCCTTGCTTCCTTCTTTCGGCCATTTCCGCAGGTGACACCTTTTGAATCTTAAGTGTCTGAGTCGTATTGGGAGCCTGTGAGGGACGACCTTTGGTGGGGAAGTTGGGGCGGCTGGATTGGGCTGTTAATGCACGTTCCACCTTACGGGCTACCTGGCAAGCCTCTGTCCATGTGGGAGGGTGGTGGAGTAGAACCTGAGCTTTGATGGCTTCTTTAAGACTGTTGATAAAGCATTCCATGTAGAACTCATCTGTGAGACCCCTAGTGCGGAAGGCTAATGCTTCAAAAACAGTAATATATTCCTCCACTGTACCCGTCTGTCGGAGCTTACTGAGACGCCCCAAAAAAGATACTTCATGTTCAAAGCGACTGCGAAGAGTTTTGGCAAATTGGGCCTAATTCTGAAAATGTCCATTGCAACGCTGATACCATTCCTTCCATTGCCATCGTTCATTGTCCAAGTACATGGTGCCCACCATAAGCTTAGTCCCCTCATCTATGATATGATTCAATTGGAAATACTGCTCCATTTGTGCTAGCCATGCGGACGTGTGAGAACCGTCAAATTTATGCATATCCAACTTGGGAGGTCGCTGACTGGGTGGTGGATGGGTGTGCCAGACGTGATGAGAGTGGCTAGACTCACCCTCATGGTATTCATGGCCATTATACGCCTCCTCGTGGGCTGGCTCCTTGCCCTTTGGGAGTGCATCATGTATCTGGTGACTTATTCCTTTAAGATCAAGTTTGATATTCTTCACCGCAGTTTGGAGGGAGTTCACATGGTCTTCAATTTTGTCGATCCTTTCATTGGCCATCGCTTGAGCGCGAGTTTCTACTATACACCAACCTGATGAAAAATTGAGATCGCCTAAAAAAATTTTACTAAGAAATTGAATGGTACCACCTTGCTCAGCTCGTCGTCCTGATTCTGATGGGCTAGGTCACCAATAAGCGCCCCATAAGATCTCAGACTTTTTTTTTTTTTTTTGGAAAACTCCCAACGGAGTTTTACTCCTTCCTGATCAATACTGCAGTCGCCAAATCCTCAGAATGTCAATGCCGCCAAAAGTCTTGTGAAAATTATATCCAGGGACAGGAACCCTTCACAACTACTCTGATCTGGTGGATCTGAGAGATCTGAATGGTGGAACAACTGCTGCTGCTGATCTGATGGAGCTGCGGGACTATTGTCGGCTACTGCTGCACTGGCTAATCTGGAATAGGTGATGTGTGATCCCCCGATAGAAAGGGAACTATGGTCTTGAGGAGTGTCAGGTGCTACAGATCGCAATATACATAAGGGTCTGACAGTAGTACTTGGCCCAATGTTTCAGGGCTCTAACTAAGGAGGATCGACCGTACCCTTAGTCGTACAACCCGACTAACCTATCGTATGGGCGAGTAATCTCTCCGAGTGTTGTTCTCGGTGTACTTTAGCCACAAGACGGTCGAAGGTTTATCTATGGCGAGGTTTCAAGGGAGCTAGGGGGCATCCTATATACCCAGAGGGTACGTGGAAGACAGTCCGTGCGCGGTTCTGTCTAATGCGCTACTACTCGAAGGGGTACCCACAGGGGTTACAAGGGAGTCCAACAGACGTGACCACCTCTTGTATTTCCTGCATGTATGCCTCCCCAAATCTGCAGGTTTATGCGCTTAACGACAGATCCCGTGGTTTAAAGACGCCGGAATACGTCTCTAGCCAAAAAAAAAATTGCTAAAATTTGGAGATCCCACCGAGCCCTGGAAAGTGCTCTGATACCACTTGTTATGCTCTTAACCTGCAAAGTAATACCCAAACATAGAATTTGCGAAGAAAAGATACCGAGAACACAGAATATGCGAAGAAAATATACCCAGAGCACAGAATAGCAATGAATTTATTATTCAGAGAGAAATGTTCACAGGCCTCTTCGAGGGGGCAACCTCCAATAGAGCAGAGCTCGATTACAAAACAATACATGATACTCCTTGCAGGGAGTCTCTATCCTTTATATATGACTCATACATGCAATACCACGGGCCAATACCGTGGGTTTTATTAATACCATCTATCTAATACTACCACCCATTTGCAACTAACTGTGGTCCCGTCATTAATTGCGGGTTAACCACTTACAAATATTAATATGGGTTTTATTGACTCTTGACTATGACGTGATCCCATGACATAAATAAGGGGGTTAGGGTGGGACCCTAACACCCTGCTTACTCTCCACCACCTCTGTTTCCCTATTTTCCTCCTAAATCCGACAAGGTAACCCCCTTTGGCCTTAGCCCGAAGTGCAAAACCCCAAATAAACCATAAAACCATAGCCATATGCCCTCGTGCGCTTATAAAACTCTCATTGCATCCCTTCCATTAATCTTCCCTGCTGATCCAATGGCTCCCGTCGCACCCGATAAAGGCAACCCGCTCTACCACTCCCTACTGTCAGATCATCTCCACCAAGATCTAACGGTCTTCGCTTTCATCACGCTGGCAAATTAATCGAGTGATACCGCACGATGAGAGAAGTTCCTCTCTCTCATCCACTGCTATGTGTCAATCGTTGAATGGAATCGCTTGGCCCTGGGCTTTTACCACTTTGCCCCCAAAAGCGGTGCGATGAAAACCATTACCGCCCGACTAGTCCACACCGCCCATTAAACATTCGTGCAGCTCCCTTGTCCAATGACCGTCCAATCTATCCACTAGAGATCTAATGGCCCTAACTCACCCCACTCCCACCTCGGCTGATAGCCTCCACTGAGCCATCTCCGCCATCCATTTTCCTGATCCGATGGTCATTCTTCTCGCTCACCCAAATCATCCCCATACCCATGCATTCCACGTCCTTTGATCATTCTATTTCCCAAAGAATGAGATGACTAGCTTTGCCATCATCAGTCACAGTTAGACCCCCAACAGCCATATTAAACAAAAAGCATGGCTGAAAGGAGAAAACGACAATCAAGACTATGTAACCGAATTTATTAGTCATGGACTCCACTAGTACGAGCACTGCAATAACCTAAAAGGACAGATCTGAACAGATCAGATTCACCCGCTGAAGCAAGCAAACACGTTTAGAGACTCCATCAGGCCATTAAATGGAGTTGGTGGTCAATTATGACCCCTCCATACCTAGAATGGCTAAGTGCCATAATATTCTAAACTTATAAATATCCAGAAGTAAGATGTAATTATCATTGGCATTTGATGTAAGGTTCAACTTCTCGAGACTGTAGACATTTTGTCATTTGCAACATCTCATCTTCATTTTCAGCTAATACAAGCTTCTTTTGGTGTTAATTTCTCACTGTCCACTTTCTTCTTGTTCTAAGATTGTGCCTAATATGTTGTGTTCTTGATCTCTTGGCCTTTAACACTAGATAACTGTCATCTTATCTCTATGTTAAATTATTGATTGCATCACTGAATAAGTTAATCAAGTTTCTTTCTCTCTAATGCAGGAGAGTTGTCATCCTATCTTTGCATTAATAGATTAGATTTATAGTTTTTTTTACTAGTTGCAGTCGGCCATCACATGGTCTTGTGCATCTGCTGGTGTGGTTAGTATTCCTCATATTCACCTTATATCTAAACTTTGAGCATTGGTGGTCTAAAGCCTTGTATTCTGAGGGTGTTCATGCATGTCTAGAGTGAAACAGAGTGAAAGTGGTTATCTGGCTTGAACCAAACCATCATTCCTTCCATTAAACCTCCAAGAATAGTTGAATTTATATGTTACTAGGCATCTTCGAGCTACAACCTAGGAGAGTTTCTTGGAATCCTAGAAAATCTCACTGTCCCCTTCAGCTTTCCTACTTTTTTCTTTGCCTTCTTTCTCCAAATCCAATGTATGCCAAAATTCTCCAAGAGTGCTCCAAGAAAATTCTAAGTGTGCAAGAGTGTCAGCGATAAAGAATACAAGATATCTCCAAGCTAAAAATGACAAAAGGTTATGAACTAATCCACCAAATCCTTTCCTTCATCAATGCCTCTATTTTCTTCATTTTCCTCTACTTTTCCTTCAATTCTCCTCACATGCAATTCTATGACCTTTCACCTTCCTTTTCTCACATTTCGTTTTATTTCATAAATAATTTTCAATTAATGCCATTTTTCATTTTTCAAATTCCTTTGCCAATTTCCATAGCCATAATTTAATCACCAGTGATATCCATCAATATGTTTACCCAACATTTTGCTTGGAATATGTGTCTCATGACCTTGGTCTTACTTTTTCCTTTATTAACATTATTACATGAAATTTTTACGTAGGGTTGTTACACATGTGAGTGCATAGTTGCCATGTTAGTTGTATGACTCTGCCACGTGGAAAATAAGTTGACTTTTACCTAGTTTGCACAAAACATTGAATGACCATAACTTTTTCATATGAGCTATGTTTGAGGTGTCACTCACATTATTAGGAAGGTCTTGGAAGCTCTATGATTTCTTGCCATTTTTTTTACATTTGAAGCCTTCAAATTTTAAGCCATTTTGATTCATCCTGGATCAATCCTCCCAACTGAAGGACTTTTTGACCCCAAAATTTAGACATGTTTTGTCTTATTTACAATAGGACACATGCCTTCTGCAATTTAAGAAAAGGACAAAATTATCACGATGTTTCATACTTAAGTGATGTTATAAATGTTGGAAATAATACTGAGAGGGGGGGTGAATTAGTATTATTTAAGTCAAATATTTTTATTTCACACCCAGATCATATACGCTACTTCAGTTAGAGAAAACTACATATATACGCAACTTCAGATACTAAAACCTGTGTATACAATGCATACTTATAATTTAATGTATTCTACAGATGTTGATCATTAATCTGTGCATCAGAGTCATATAAACAATAACTTGGAACAGTAAAAACAGAGCAAAAGAAAATCACACACAAGAACACAAGATATAAGGTGGAAATCCAATGTGGGTGAAAACCACCTGCTGCAATTTGTCTCTATCTTATTTTAATTAGAAACTTCTTTTTATAATGATTCTATACTGGTGTAGACTTATACCAGTACGCAGGCTGCAACCTGTAGAGAGATACAACCCTCTCTCGTTCTCCAGCTTCTCCTAGAAGGGAGCTACAACACCCTTAGCTCTTGTACTAGCTGAGATACTAGTACATAGGTGTTGACCTACAGAGGGCTACAACCTTCTCTTTTCTTCCAGGTAGCACGTTTCATCAACTTTTCAGACTGGACCCATGAATATCAAACAAACATCAAGTATATGTGCATCAACCAATCTCCTTTCCACACAACTGCTAAATCAACCAATAACTTCTTAGAATGTTGTAAACAGAAAACAATACTAGTAACCAGACACCAATGCTGAACCCAGAACATTGTAGTAATCCACAATAGTAGCTAAAATAGATTTCAAGAGACGTACGCTACTTCACTGTGTATAGACCTGCGTACATACGCAGCTGAGTCAAGGTCAACCCGCGTATACGCTTTCTTCACTTACTGAACCTGCGTGTATACGCGTCTTTGCAAAGCGGAACCTGCGTATAGATATATAAAAGACAATCCACCCTTTACACTTAACCAGACTTCAGTTATATTCAGATTATCAGATTTATAGATCTAATTATGCGCTGATTATAAAAGATCAAATCACAAAAAGATATTACTTTTTAAGCCTTGAGATCTCGACCCATCAATATAACTTATCTATCTTGTAATGCTCAGGTTCCTCCTTGATTCAGATCTAGCCACAGAAACCAATCACTTCCACCTCTTTATATATTCAATACATCAGATAATCCTTGCCTAATGATCTCCTTCCTCTTTTATAGTCTTAGGCCTTTCACAATACCATGGTCCATAACCATAACAAACCAATACCATGGACCCAATACTTGGGATCAACACATCTGACGAGATACTATGGTCCAAAATCATAGGTTCAAATACCAAGGACTATATACCACAGACCAAAAATAACTTCTCCCACATATACACGCCTTCCCATGAATGAATGTGTGTGAATACGCATACGCGACTTTGGAACATCTAACCCGTGTGTATATGTGGCTTTGCATTAGTGAACCTGCATATATGTATTTTTCTTCATTCTGAGAGCCTGAACTGAGATCTGTTACCAGAGTGAGTTGCCATCAAGGACAACATCTGTGCCACACCTGTGCCATAGCGCCAAACCTATGTCATAATGCCAGCAATGTCCCCCTTTGGACTTGATGGCAACCTCAAAGTCATTCTCCCCCTTTTTCATCAAGGGAAAAGGGTTATGCTCCCCATTAGTACATGCTGGAATCTCTAGTCTGCTGTGCTGACCATGCTCCCCTTGATTGTAGGAAAGATCTTCTAAACGATCTTCTTTAAGGACCATGACTTATACATCATAGAATACCTTTCTATCACCAAAAGACTCTATACAAATATCCATCACCCAACCAAGTGGGAATTATCCACCCAAACAAGTGGGGATACATCAGAAGTTTACATATGACAACCAAGTACATTACATCATTCATCCCAGGCATAGTGGAGAAACCAAAATAGGTCGTTACATGACCTTGATAATAAAAGACATACATGACATAGAGATGAAAAATTTAGAGCAAGACTATGGAAGTCATCAATAACAAATGTCAACAACATCATTATTTAGATCAGCAACCATGTTCTCCTTCTGCACCCCTTCTGCAGCTGATCCACCTGAAACCAAAACAACTTGAGTACTCTAACCAAGAGCTTCTAATGCAATGCCAACAATGCATTATTAGAAGATTATCTGCTCCCCCTGAACCTGTGCCAGATGGTCTCTCGACAGACCCATATTAGACTCTCTTTAACCAGAGTCTGTCCCTACTAATTTCCTTCGAACGATCATATACACGACTGTATCTGCATAAATCAGTGTATGTATGCAGATCCTCCTCATGAAACTTGCGTACAACCATATTTATCTGAAACAGACAGGTCTCAGTAGCAAGATGATGCATCAACTACCCCCAGCTTTTGTCTGAGGTATTCAAATGTCTCCTTGCACAGTGGTTTGGTGAGAATATTAGCAACTTGTTCCTTAGAGGGAATATACTCAAACTTGACCTTTTGTTCAAGCACTTGTTCCCGAAGAAAATGGTATTTGATAGGTATGTGCTTGGTCTTTGAATGCATGATAGGATTCTTTAAAATGCTGATTGCACTCGTATTATCACAAAAAATGGAAATAGGTGGAGTACAAGTGATTTGAAGATCTTGCAATGTTTGCATCATCCAAAGGAGTTGTGTGCGGCAAGATGTAGCAGCTACATACTCAACTTCAGCTGTAGATAATGCAATGGAACTTTGTTTCTTGCTAAACCATGATACTAATCTAGGACCCATGAAGAATGCACCACCACTAGTGCTTTTCCTGTCATCCACACTACCTGCCCAATCTGCATCTGTATATGCATGAAGTATGATATCTATATCTCTAGGATACCATAAACCATAGTTTTGAGTCCCTTGAAGGTATTTGAAAATTCTCTTGACTGCCTGAAGATGAGTTTCGTTTGGATTTTCCTGAAACCTTCCAGCTATCCCTACTACATGTGTAATGTCTAGTCGGGTACCTGTTAGATAGAGTAGACTACCAACCATGGATCTATAGGTAGGTTGATGTAGAACTACTGATTCATCATTTGTGCTGAGACTGCATCCTGTAACCATAGGAGTACATACTGGTTTAGAATCCTCCATCCCATATTTCTTCAAGATCTACTTGAGGTACTTGGTTTGTGATAGAAAAATGCCATCTTTATTTTGTTGGACTTGTAAACCAAGAAAATATGTGAGCTCACCAAGCATGGAAACTTCAAACTCCTTTTCCATTACCAAGGAAAAATTTTGACTCATGTGTTCATCGTTGCTGCCAAAGATGATATCATCGACATACATAACAATTATTAACAACCATTCATTGTCAACCTTTATATACAGATTGCTATCTGTTGATCCTTTTGCAAAACCTTGTTTATGAAGGTACTCATCCAACCGAAAATACCAAGCCCTTGGAGCTTGTTTAAGATCATAGAGAGCCTTTTTGAGTCTGCACACAAGATTTGGATCATTTCCAAGGATGAACCCATCTGGTTGTTCAATGTACACTTCTTCATTCAAATCTCCATTCACAAAGGCAGATTTTACATCCATCTGAAATACTTTGAACTTTTGAAAGCTAGAGAGAGCAAGGAACATTCTTATAGCCTCAATTCTAGCTACTGGTGCAAAGGTTTCTCCAAAGTCTATGCCTTCTTGTTGCGCATATCCTTTACAAACAAGTCTTGCCTTGTTTCTAACCACATCTCCATTTTCATTTAACTTATTTTTGAAAATCCACTTTGTCCCTACGAAATTCTTATCTTCTGGTCTAGGAACCGACTCCCAAGTGTTATTCCTTTCAATCTGCTCAAGTTCTTCATTCATTGCCTTGACCCAGCGTTCATCTTTGCATGCTTCTCTTACGTTTTTTGGTTCGATGGAGGAGAGCAATTCTAGATAGCTTGAAGCTTCTGAAATGGTTCTCCTTGTTTGTACACCTGCCTCTTTCTGCCCCAAAATTTGAGATTCTGGATGATTCTTCTGATCGTATCTGGATGGAGTCTTTTCTTCTATTATTATTTGTTCTTTTGGAGGCTCATGGGTTTCTTCATCATGAATCTGATTTGATGTTGAGGGATAGTCCTCATCATCTTCGAAAACTTCAAATCTTTCCTATCTAGAGGTATTTCCTTCTTCATCAATCACTACATCAATACTTTCAATAATTTTTCCAATTATTTTATTGTAACACTTATATGCTTTGCTATGGGGAGAGTAACCAAGGAGAATGCCTTCATCTACTCTAGGTTCGAACTTGCCAAGATTTTCATCAGTCCTTTTAATGTAGCACTTGCTTCCAAAATTTTTTAAATATTTCACCATGGGAGTCTTACCATACCAAAGTTCATGAGGAGTTTGAGTGCTATTTATGTGGTCATTTGTCTTGTTAAGAATAGTTATTGTACCAAATGCGGCTTCACCCCAGAAGGTTACGGAAGTTCCAGATTCATCGAGCATAGCACGAGCCATTTGTTGAACCGTTCTGTTCATATTTTCCACTACTCCATTTTGTTGAGGTGTCCTTGCAGCAGAAAATTCCCTTCTTATGCCATGATCTTCACAAAAATCGAAAAATTCATCTGAGGTAAATTCTCCTCGATCGGATCTGAGACATTTGATCTGCCAATCTAATTCGTTTTCAACCAAGGCTTTGAATGATTTGAACTTTTTGAAAGCTTCATCTTTATACTTCATGAGTCCTAACCAACACATCCTTGAAAAGTCATCAATAAACAATATGAAGTGCTCTTCACCTCGAGGTGACTTCTTCCAAGTTGGACCACATATATCAGTATGGACAAGTTCAAGTGGCCTGCTAGCTAATCCTTCCTTCTCAGGGAAATTAGTTCTGGTTTGGTTACCAAACTGACATGATTTTCATATTGTATTGTCTGGAATTCTGATGTCAGGAGGATCATGAACCGCTTGATATTTGCATGCTTTCCTTATCTAAGAGAAGCTAACATGCCCCAATCTTTTGTGCCATAGCTAGTGTTCATCATTCTTGCTTGGATAGCATTGATGTTGTCCTTCTTTGAATATGTATAAATTATTTGGAGTTCTTGTGCCTTTGATCCCTATTTTTCCTGTATCAAGAACACGAACAATACATCCATTTGATCAAAATATTACCTCAGTTCCTTGATCGCACATCTGACTGACACTTAATAGATTATGCTTTAAGACATCAACATACATAACATTTCCAGCTTTGACCTTTTCTTTCAACTGAGCAGAACCTTTACCTTTTATGAACGCAGGGGTGTCATTTCCAAATGAGACCTTCTTTGCCTTTTCTAAGGCACTATATGATTTAAGCTTTTCTTTATCACCTATCATATGTTTCGAACATCCACTGTAGATATAACATTGATTTTCCTATCCTTCTGCATATAAGGCTATCCCACGTCTTTCTAGTTGCAGTTCTTTCACTCTCCATGTTTCGGTATTTGAGACTTGTTCCTTCTGAGTTGTCTGCTGAAACCTGCTCCTGCATTCAGAATATTCATGACCGAATTTGTTACAAATATAACATTCTATTTCATTTTCAAGAGCAGAAAAGGTATTGCACGTCCTTTTCATGATCCCAGTCATACTTCTTCATTTTTGAGCTTCTCTAGTCATGATTATCTTATAGGCAACACATTGAGCTACTTTGTTACCAAATTTATGACAAGAGAAACAATGGCCATTGAAGAAACTCCTACAATTATCAAATCTAACAACTGAATGATTGTAGTTTCTATTGACATCCATTCTTGAGGCAAATTGAGAATTTTTTATCTGTGGCTGATTATAGCTTCTGTTCATCCTTAAAGTAGATTGCCCCTGATTTACCTAGTAGTCTATGTTCATCCTTGAGGTAAATTGTCCCTAATTTACTTGGTGATCTCTATTGATCCTTTGTTGTCGATTGTCAATTTGTTCACTCCTCCTTGTTGCATCAAGATAACTTTTGGAGGTGGATGCTTGAGATGCTTCTTCATTATATCCCAAACCTGTCTTGATTAGTGGAGAATGTTTCACTTTGATAATATCATCTAAAGTTTCAGATCCTTTAGCAAATCTGAGATTAAGGGCTTTCGTTTTCTTAATTTCTTTTCTAAGACCCACAATTTCACATTCTAACTTTTCATTATATTTATCTTTTTCAGTAAGTTGGAAAGTTAGAGTATCTATAATCATATTCTTTTCCTCTAAAAAAACTTTAATTCTAGAAATTTCTTCATAAAGCCCTTCTTCATTTATAGCATCCAATAAATCATCATCTTCAAAAGCCATCAAAAATCTATCATCATTACCTCATTCATCTTCATCACTATTTGACAATCCATCACTGTCTTCATGCATGTAGTAGCTCTTCTTATTTTGCTTTATGTTCCATCTGATAGGTTCCTTACCCTTGTCTAGTTTATCTTTATGAGGACATCTTATAGCATAATGATCGACTCTTCTAGAAGCAAAGCATTTGAAAGGCATCTTACCTCTGAATCTTCCAGTTCCCCGTTGGAGGTTCTTGACAAAATTTGATTCTTCCTTTTCTTCTTACATATGTCCTGACTCATAGTAATCTCCTTTTCCTGATGCATTGAATGCAGCTTCTCTCCTATCTGACGGTACCCCTTTTCTCATTTCGTAAGTAGTTAGAATTCTGTGCAGCTGTGACATGGTAAGGCTCTATAGGTTCTGCTTTTCTTCTATGGCATAAACTTTTGATTCAAACTTGGGAAACAAAGATCTTAGAACATTTTCAACCAAAACAACATCTTTTATTTCTTCACCAAAGTTTGTCACACAATTAACAATCTCACCTATACGAAGGAAATAGTTAGCCATAGTTTCATCATTGTGCATTCTGATATTTTCATACTGAATTTTGAGGGTTTGAAGTTTTGCTTGTTTTACCTATTCATCTCCTTCATAGCTCAAAACGATCTTGTCCCATATCTCTTTTACGGTTTTGAGCTACATAACCTTGACGAAATCTATTTGAGATAGACTCCCTAATAGAGTATTGACAGCCTTTGGATTTGTTTCATACTGCTTCTTCTCAACTAAATCTATAGGAGTAGCTGATGGAAAAGTGTACCCTGTATCTATGATATCCCAGACTTCTGTACCAAGAAATTGAAGGTAGGCTGTAATTCTTACCTTTCAATAGATGAAGTTGGTCCCATCAAAAATTGGTGGCCTGATCGAGGCTTCTCTCTCGTAGTTGCTCATGATGATAGATCTTCGTTCAAGTGATCAAGATTCTTCTGAAGGACCTGATCTGATACCAATTGTTGGAAATAATACTGATAGGGGGGGTGAATTAGTATTATTTAAGACAAATATTTTTATTTCACACCTAGATCATATACGCTACTTCAGTTAGAGAAAAGTGTGTATATACACAACTTCAGATAATAAAACCTGTGTATACAATGCACACTTATAATTTAATGTATTCTATAGATGTTGGTCATTAATCTGTGCATCAGAGTCATATAAACATTAACCAGGAACAACAAAAACAAAGCATAAGACAATCACACACAAGAACACAAGATATAAGGTGGAAACCCAATGTGGGTGAAAACCACCTGCTACAATTTGTCTCTATATTCCTTTAATTAGAAACTTCTTTTTACAATGATTCTATACTGGTGCAGATGTATACCAGTACGCAGGCTGCAACCTGCAGAGAGCTACAACCCTCTCTCATTCTCCAGCTTCTCCTAGAAGGGAGCTACAACCCCCTTAGCCCTTGTACTAGCTGAGATACTAGTACATAGGTGCTGACCTACAAAAGGATACAACCTTCTCGTTTCTTCCAGGGACCACGTTTAATCAATTTTTAGACTAGATCCATGAATATCAAACAAACATCAAGTATATGTGCATCAACAAATCTCCTTTCCACACGACTGCTAAATCAACCAATAACTTCTCAGAATGTTGTAATCAGAAAACAATACTAGTAACCAGACACCAATGCTGAACCCAGAGCACTGTAGTAATCCACAATAGCAGCTAAAACAAACTTCAAGAGATGTACGCTACTTCACTGTGTATAAACCTGTGTACATACGCAACTGAGTCAAGGGCAACCCGCGTATACGCTTTCTTCACTTGATGAACCTGCGTGTATATGCATCTTTGCAGAGCGGAGCCTGCGTATAGATCTATAAAAGAAAATTCACCCTTTCCACTTAACCAGACTTCAGTTATACTCAGATTATCAGATTTATAGATCTAATTATGCGCCGATTATAATAGATCAAATCACAAAAATATATTACTTTTCAAGCCTTCAGATCTCAACCCATCAATAAAACTTATCTATCTTTCAATGCTGAGGTTCCTCCTTGATTCAGATCCAACAACACAAACCAATCACTTGCACGTCTTCAGATATGCAATACATTAGATAATCCTTGCCTAATGATCTCCTTCCTCTTTTATAGTCTTAGACCTTTCACAATACCACGGTCCAAAACCATAACAAACCAATACCATGGACCCAATACTTGGGATCAACACATCTGACGAGACACTATGGTCCAAAACCATAGGTTCAAATACCAAGGACTAAATACCATGGACCAAAAATAACTTCTCCCACATATACGCACCTTCCCATGCATGAATGTGCGTGCATACACATACGCGACTTTGGAACATCTAACCCACGTGTATGCGTGGCTTTGCATTAGTGAACCTGTGTATATGTATTTTTCTTTATTTTGAGAGCCTGAACCGAGATCTGTTACTAGAGTGAGTTGCCATCAAGGACAACACCCGTGCCACACCTGTGCGATAACGCCAACTTGTGTCATAATGCCAACAATAAATTTCATCAGTTTTACAAAAACATGTCACCCATATATGGGGTTTTTAAAAAATCATGTGATTTACAATGTTGGCAATAATACTGAGGGGTGGGAGGAGAATTAGTATTAACAAATCGATAACTTTTTCCATTTCATAATCAAATTTGTATACGCTACTTTAGTTAAAGGAACTCGCATGTGAATTCCACTATTCTTAAGGCAACCAGTGTATATGTAGTGAACTTGTGATTCATTTAATTCATCATATTATGATATTTAATTAGTGCATCAGTACTTTATTAAACACTAAACAATAACCATGGGCAATAATAACAGAATAAACCATCACACATAAGCAACGCACATGAACACGAAGACGAAAGTAGGAAACCTAATGCGGGTGAAAAAACACTTGCTGATATCATCTCTATCTTCTTTTAATATAATAAAAATCTATTTACAGTCTTGTATTGGCACAGAATCATACTAGTATGTAGGGACCCACCTGTAGAAGGCTATAACCATCTCTCATTCTACAACTTCTACTGGAAGGGAGCTACAACCCCTAGCTCTTGTACTAGCTGATATGTTTACCACTACATAGGTGTCAGACTACAGAAGGCTTCAACCTTCAGTCATTCTCCAGATGCTACTAGAAGCAAGCTCCAACCCCCTGGGACTTGTACTCATTGATATGTTTACCAGTATGTACGCGCTAGCCTACAGGAGGCTATCACCTTCTCTCTTCCTCCAAGGACCACATTTCATAAATTTTTAGACTGGATACTCCTAGTACACAACAACACAATATGAATGCCATGTTTCATACAATTTTCATACTCGACCCATCAATAACATTCAAGCTCAATATTAATCACCATTGTAATACAACCAATCTCTAAAAACCCATCAACAATGAAGAAAATCAAAATCAATCAATCTGAACATTCAGAACATTGTCACCAGAGCATAGAGAAGAACCTGTAACTCTACATCAACAAACAGAACCAATTGTAACTTCAAAAATCATATTTCATAATGCATACACTACTTTGAAGTGCTAAACCAGTGTGTATATGAGCATTCACCAAGGTGAACCAACGTATAGATCTGCAGATAAATACTTATGATTTCGCAGCTGTTCTAGACTTCACATATACTCAAATCATAGTATATAAAGGATAAAACATGTGTTAGCAATCAGATCTAGACTATCCATTATTATACCACATAATGATAACTCATTTCAAGTCTTATGAGCCTAATCCATTATTAGATCTCATCCATCACTACCCACTTATCTGCATACATAGTTCAGATCAAGAAAAGCACTAGAAACTCATAACATGCATATTTTATTTTGATCTAACTCTTCATAAGATATTCATTACATGCCCACATTTCCCTTTCATCCTCTCCTCCTTATATACCTAGGTCCTTTATCAATACCTCAGACCAAAACCATAGTTATGTTGTTCTTATTCTTTGGTGGTATCAATATTCTTTGTCGTGCTCATTAGCATGGGTCAATACCATGGTAGGTGATGAGCCCTAAATTGGGTAACTTATTGGGCTCATTTTACCTAATTTTCCATGATAAATCCACCATTTTCCATAGATTATGCATTTTTTTGAGTATGTTTATGTTATTTGAACGCATAAGGGTGGTCACTTTACCAAGGAGGCTAATATGTGATTATTTCATGTTTTTTGGACAAATTTTGGAGCAAAGCCAAGAAATTATGAGCCAGGTGACAGCTAAACTTGAGGAAGCAAGGGTGAGGATTCGTAGGGAGGTTGTCTTTTGCATTAAATGTCCCTTCCTATAAATATCCACCCTCAACTCGGAGCTCAAAAGGCCACCAAAACGAATCCTAAAGGCAGTCGAGCAGCTTTGGGAAGAGTGACTGTTTATTGGCAGGTGGAATAGCTGATTCACTTGAATTAAGGAGGGCTGCTAGACCCCTCGTAGTGTATAAATGGGAAGGCCTCGACGTTCATAGTGGACTTTTGGAACTATTAGATTTTGCACTATAGTGCTCTCGTTGTCTCAACTTGTTTTTGTAGCTACTGCTTTATAACTTTCTTGTGACATGATTTTTTTTGGATAATGAAAGGCAGCTCTATTTGGCATCAGATATGAGTTCTTTATAGGAGCCTGTAGCTCTTGTGGTTGGGCCCAACGCAACTGCCAAGGCTTCCTTATGTACTGTTATTTACTTTTATGTGTTTGCAAAATAATTTTTGTTAGGTAGATTAAAATATTGTTGATTATCTAGGTCACTGTTGATGATTAGAAGGACTTTTGTTGTTCAGATTGAGTAGATAGGTTATTAATAGGGAAAAGCATCACAAAAAGGCCATCAAGCACCTCTGATTTCACCTATCCCTCGGTGGGATCAGGAGCTGGGATTAATGTGACGTTACTGCCAACAAAAACACAGTCTTTGCTTTGCCATGCAATCATTAGTGTTTGATTTTTATTTCCAGAAGTTGGTTACATGTTCAGAGTCTTGATTGCTTCGCTGCATAGTTGGTATACATGGTTTCATTGCAAATAAACTTCTGTTCATTCTCTTTACTATTAGCTAGATCAGATTAGGTCAACGTAACTAGGTCTCTGATTTTACAAGTCTTCATTGGTTCAGTTGGGAAAACAACTTCCAAAGCACCCGTACCACTTCTCTATCTACCCATACTTCATCAATCCCAACTCCTCCATTGCCTAACATGGATTCTTGCCTCACGTTTGCCACATTTTCTCACATAACCCTAATTTTTGTGCAACATTGCATCACTCCTCTTTGAACAAATCTAGCCATCTTAATCTCTCCTCAGCTCCATCCACCAAGTACTGGACCTCCTCATACCCCTGTCGTACCCCCATACCCACTCCTTCACCTTTCTCTCTCCATCCATTCTCCAAAATCCCATTTCTGAGCATCTTGTAGAAAATTACAAGCATCCTATAGAAATTCCAGAACATCCTATAGAACCTCTGCAGACTTCCTATAGAAGCTCACGAATGAGGCTTATTGATGGCTAAACTCTTTGAAACTCTCTGGAAGGGTGTTAGGGACCCCTTAGGCCCTCTCTGAACCTTCCTGACCTCCTCCAAGAATTTCCTCTCGCCAATCCACCTTTGCACAGTAAAAAATAGTTAAATCGCATGCATGATAATTCTGGCAACTTATTCAAAAATACAAAAAGATGTTTTTTTCAAATGTTACTGTAGAAGTAGCTTAGTGTTATAGACATTTTTGTGCCTTACAGCATGAAGCATGAAATGTCAATAATCTAAGGGATCCAAAGTCCCTAAACATGTTGTTCCTACCCCTAGAGGAACAAGGTCAGGAAACCACAGCACTAAATATCAGTTCTCCACCTGAAAACACTCAAAAACAAGCAAATTTTGGATCATGTCAACTGCTCCACTGAGCATCTGCGCTGAATGTCAAGAGCTCCACTGTCTACCTGCGCTGAATGTCAACTGCAAAGAAGGCTACCTGAGCTGGGCGAGTTGGGACATGTGGCACAGTCATTCCTCAAGGTGTCAATGCCCAGGAAGCTTCCAAAATGACACTTGGATCAGAGAATTCGACTGGTGATGAGTAAGAGGGTCTAGATCTCCAAGTGGAAGCAAGAACCTCCAAGTGGACTCAAGAACTGAAGAATAACTGAAGTGGGAGAGGACACTAGTCAGCTTCATGCCAGCTACAAGCTGACTCATCCCTTTTCTCCAAAACTCCTATATATAGAGCTCTCTCATGAGGTCTAGGGGGGATGGAATCTTGTGAATGTAAGGAAGTGTTGTTGGTTTGAGTATAGAACTATTGGGTGATTTGCTTGAAGGAGGTGAAGAGGAGATTTCTTTCTGCTGTGAGGTGATGCTGGATTGGGCCTCTTATGGTTGTATTACTTCCTGAACTTTACTTCTTCCATTAATAAAGCATTTGAGGTTCTTCTATATGCATGTGTCTCAATGGTGTATTGTTATACTTGTGTATTTGATTTATTCTAATCCTTGAATCAATTATGAATGTATGCTTCTTGTAGTTTCCCTCTCTTTTTATTTTGCAGGATCTTGGTGTAGCTGGGCTAGTGAAAGAGCAAGGAGCTGGGAGCAAGCAGCAAAGAGAGAAGATTGGATCAATCATTAGCGAAAGACATCGGTTAGTGGATCTCTTCCTCCCCTCTCTTACATCTCATAAAGAAGTAATCTCAAATAGCTTTGCTTTGATTGTTGCTGAGGTACTATCACCCTTAGAGTGGTATAGGGTCATTCCGTATTGGATACTTTTCCCAACAACACTTAGAAACATGCATTCTACCTTCCTAGAAGTCAATGGCATCTCCTTTAGTAGCTTGCATCCTCTTTCTTGCATCAGTAGGGCTAGTTGGTAAAATTAGGGTTTGCTAGGGTTTATGTTTCCTTTCAACTTTCCAGTTTCTTTCTGCAAGTAGATCATCCTTCTTTGAGTTAGCTTGTGTCCATTAGTTAAAAAGCTTCTTCTCAGAGCTCATAGAAGTTGGCTTAAGCTCCTAGCGGACTTGTGCCAGCTAACCAAGTGATAGTTGCGACAAGAGCTAGTAGTTGTGCATACAGCACCGTCACTTCCAAGTTTGTTACGAACTACCAGGTTGATAAAAGTAAGGAAGGGAGTCCCAGGAGTTGCAGCATTATTGCTGCAATACTGGAGCCCACAATTCTTTTTGGCGTTGTTGCTGAGGAAGCATCAGAGTATTTGTGATTGCTACTTTCCTTCTATTTTTTTCTACTCCAACCTTCTGCTAAGTAGTTTATTTTAGTTTCATTCTGCAATTTCATTTCTGCAAAAGTAAATTAGACATTTCCTGCTTTCATAGATTAGTATTTCAATTCCACAATTTCAATTCTGCAAGCATAGTCTAGCATTTCATTCCTGCAATTTGATTTCAGCAAAATAGATTAGTCCTTTCCTGCTTTCATTTCAATTCCAAATTTCATTTCCGCAGGATAGATTTTAGTTATTTGCGAGTCCATTTGTTTCAGTTTTGCAGGTACAAGCAGAAAAAAGAAAATGCAACCAAAAGTCTTTTCATGCCTCGTAGGAACAGAGATAATACTAGAAAATTCCTACCTAACACCCCCACTACATCACTGAGTCACCCTTCTCTCTTCTTTGGTGGCAGTGACCCAGAAGAACCTATATGTGAACCTCTTGAGATATATGAAGATCCTATAACAGAAGAAGATGAAGAAAACATTCCTTTTGAGACCATGGCTGAAAACATAAATGACAGAGAAGATGATGAGAGAATTGAAGGTACCTTCCTTATCCGAGAGACCAATGGGGACATGAAGATGAAGAACAGAAGTCCCTCAGCCTTACCTCATTTCCATGGATTGACCACTGAAGACCCAGATACCTTCCTCTTTGAGTTTGTTGTGCTTTGTCAAAATTATGACTATGCAGAAGACGAGAAAAAGTTGAAACTCTTTCCCTCTACCCTCAAGGATGCAGCATTACGCTGGTTCATGGGGTTACCTGGAAATAGTATCACCACTTGGGCTCAGATGTAGCAAGTCTTTAACAACAAATACCGGGAGTACTGTAGGTCAAAGGAAACAAAGGGAGAAATCTTTCGGATGACCATGGGAAATGATGGGTCTTTAGAAGACTATGAGGAAAGGTTCCAGCTCAGTTATAAATGGGCCAGGTGCACACTTGACCCTGAATCTCTAAAGCTGGTTCTGCTCCAAGGAGTCCCTGAAGACCTTCTAGATACTCTTCACATGCTAGCTGGAGGAGACATCTACTAACTACCTTATGAGAACATAAAGACTGTGTTTAAAAACCACTCTAGGGTAGCCCGGAAAAGAGGCAGGGGGAATCCACTTTTAGATAGTACCACCTTCTCCAAGCATGAGTTTTCTAATCAGATTGAAGACCTCAAAAGTTAGATGAGACAGACCATTGACATGCAACTCGAAACTTTCCAAATCCAACAAAAGAAAGAGGAAGCTGAGAGGGCTTTAGCCATTTTTTGTCCTAGATGTACGAGGAAGCACCCTAAGAACAAGTGTCCATTGCACTCAGTAGAGGTATGTTTCGTTTGTGAGGAAAACCACCCCAAAAACCAATTCCCAACCTTTCCCGGATTTAAAGCCATGCACCAAGGGACTGAGGCAACCACTGAACCTCTCTACTTCCTCAACAAAAGGAGGCCACATGGGCCTAGACCTTACCAGCAGGGAATGCAAGGGACATCCCAAGCTTATTATAGCCCCAACCATTCTTCTCACATACCTTCTTGGGGTCCCCCTGCTCTTCCTTCCTAGTGTGCACCTCCTCCGTGGTCTTATCCATCTCAATACCATACTCAACCCACTCCTCATTCGTTTCACTCACATGTCCAGCCACAACCTCAGTGGAATTCACCTCAACCAAGATGGAGGCCCAAATACAACTCTCCTCCCACCATTCTGCCTCCATCACTGGTTCAACCACAACCATTACCTCCTGTTCCTCCAAAACAACCCCAGATGCCTGCTCAACCGAACCCGAACCCCAACAACCGATAGGCCTAGCAGGTATACACTGGGGAGACAACATGCCCTACATATGCTGTGGAGATCCAAGAGATCAACCTGCAATTTGGGAAGACCCTTCCAGATCACCAACCTCCTCCCCGAGAGGACAAGGAAGAGAAACAGGAAAGTGAACCCAAAGCCATTCCACCCTTTCTTGAGAGACTAGTAACTATGCAACCAAACCTAGAAGAGACTGAACTTCTTGGAGAACTTAAACAATTGTGTGCGGAAATACCACTTCTCTAGGCCATAAAAGATGTACCAATATACAACAAATTGATTAAGGAGAAGTGTTTCAAGCACCCAGGGAGGCGAAAGAGAGATGCCCCGACTATCAATTTCATAAGACAACTGTCCGATCTAATGTTGGGGCAAGTCATCTGTCCAAAGTATTTGGACCCTGGGAGTCCTGTAGTTGATGTCCACATCAATGGCACCATAATCCCCCATACCTTGATTGATCTAGAGGTTGCCATTAATGTGATGACCAGGGACACCATGCTTAAACTCAACCTTCAGAGTTCCTTAAGGAAGACCTCGACAATTCTGCAGTTAGCAGATCGCTCCACCGTGACACCCAAAGGGATTGTGGAAGATGTCTTGGTCTCTGTTGACTCTTGGGAGTACCCTGTGGACTTCTTGGTCCTTCAGCCAAAGGAAAAGCTCACTAGATACCCCCTCATTTTGGGAAACCCTTGGTTAGCCACTGCGGATGCTTACATCAGTTGTCAAGATGTAAGCATGACCATCAAGAATGGGCCTATGTGCAAGCAGCTAGTCCTATACCCTCCTACCCAACCTCTGCTATAACATGACTTACCACTCTGGTTGGAAGAGGGAGACGAGGATGAGGTCTACTTTGTACCATTGTGCACAGTAGAAACCACCAGGGGAGGTCCTCAAACCGAGGATGAGCGGATTGAGAATTTGATTCGAAATCCACCTCCCAGTGCACAATCCTTAGGAGAATTGGTGGAGGGTACCCAAGCCAGCACTTTAGTGGACCTCTGTGTGATTGATCGACCTCTCCCAGAGTTAAGAATGTGGAGTTTAGCCCTAAAAGAACTTTAAATATCAGCTCCTCCCTATCTCCCTTCCAGGAGAAGGAGCTGTGTAGCTTACAGAACAATCATCTGGATGCTTTCGCTTGGAGCTATAAGGAGATGAAAGGATTCCACCCTTCGGTTTGTACCCATCACATTTACATTAAAGAATATTGTAAACCAGTCAGGCAGCCTCAGAGGAGAATGAATCCAGCCCTTAAAGACATTGTCAAAGAAGAATTGCAAAAATTGTTGGATGCAGGATTCATCTACCCCATCTCCGATAGTGAGTGGGTCTCACCTCTAGTGCTTGTGCCCAAGAAGAACGGGAAGTGGAGAATCTATGTAGATTACCAAGAACTCAAGAAAGCCACCAAGAAAGACCATTTCCCTTTGCCTTTCAGAGATCAAGTGTTGGATGGACTGGCAGGGAAGAAGTTCTTCTCTTTCCTAGATGGGTTCAGTGGGTATAACCAAATCCAAATAAGCATGGAGGACCAAGATAAAACCACCTTCACTTGTCCATGGGGTACCTTTGCCTACCGAGTCCTTCCCTTTGGGCTATGCAACGCTCCTGCCACATTCCAGAGAGTAGTATTGAGCATATTTTCTGAGTTGGTCCATGATTTGGTAGAAATCTATACGGATGACTTTACTCCTTATGGGTCCAACATCCAAGAAGCATTGACTAATCTGGGAAAAGTTCTAACCAAGTGCATTGAGATGAACTTGTCCCTCAATACCGAAAAATGTGAATTCCTGATGACTGAAGGGACCGTGCTAGGTCATACCATTTCTCGGCAAGGATTACAAGTGGATCCTAACAAGATTGCTATCATCCAGAAGATCCCATCTCCTCAAAAGGTGAGATATGTTTGGAGTTTCCTAGGCTTAGCAGGATATTATAGAAGATTCATTAAAGATTTCAGTAAGCTAGCCTCACCATTTTTTGGCCTCTTAGGGAAAGATGTTGAGTTTAAATCGACTGACGACTATCAAGGGGCTCTGGATGAGTTGAAAGATAAGCTAGTGTCTGCCCCAATCTTAAGAGGTCAAAACTGGGCCCTACCTTTCCACATCCACACTGATGCATCGAACAAAGCCATAGGGGCAGCCTTAGGACAAGTTAAGGAGAAACTACCATATGCCATATACTTCGTCAACAAAAACCTGTCCAAGATAGAAATGAACTATACTGTAACTGAGAAAGAGTTCCTAGCTGTAGTCCATTACGTAAACAAGTTCAGACACTACATCATTGGTTATCAAACATTCATACACATTCATCATTGGTTATCAAACATTCATTCATGCGATTAGATACTTAATGAATAAGCATGATGTAAATGCGCGTATCATAAATGGTTACTTTTGTTGCAACAATTTGATTTGACTATTGTCGACAAGCTTGGTAAGAAAAATGTTGTTGCTCACTTCTTCTTTAGATTAGATTTCCCTGCAGGTGAAGAAGGGACAGTGCATGACCAGATGCTAGATGAACACTTATTTTCTATCTCAGTACTCTCTCCATGGTTTACTGATATAGCAAAATACTTGGTCTCAGCATAGTTCCCTCCGCATCTATCCTTAAAGGAGAAGAGTAGAATTTTGAGGAAGAGTGCTCCGTTCACTTGGATCGGGGGCAACCTATTTAAACTTGGCCCAGATCAGATCTTGAGGCATTTTGTTAGGGAGGAGGAAGTCTTCGACATCCTCCTAACCTGTCATGATGGACCTTGTGGAGGCCACCTTTCCGCAAAAGGGACTGCCTTCAAAATTCTACAGGCATGCTACTATTGGCCTACTCTTCACCAAGATGTCAAAAGATACATCAGCCAGTGTGACTGATGTTAAAGGATGGGGAAACCAACTTCAAGGGATGAAATGCCTCTCCAACCTCAAGTGACCTTCGAGCCATTTGAGAAGTGGGGCATGGATTTTGTGGGTCCTATCAATCCTCCTTCAAAGCAAAGGTCTTACATCATTGTGTTCACCGACTATCTAACAAAGTCGGCAGAAACAAAGGCAATCAAAGCAGCAACAGAAGAAAAGGTGGCTTATTTTTTAAGGGAAAATATCTTCTACAAGTTTGGCTACCCAAGAGAGTTAGTCATCGATCAAGGAATCCAGTTCACCTCCAACCTGATTGAATACTTGCTTGCTCATCACAAGATCAAGCACCAGACTTCCACCCCATATCATCCTTAAGGAAATGGGCAAGTGGAAGTCACTAATAGAGAATTTGAAGGGATTTTGACTAAGGTAGTGAGCAACGACAGAAAGGATGGGGCAGATCGCCTGGTTGAGGCCACCTAGGCCTACAACACCAGTTGGAAGAGTACAACAGGTTTCACACCTTATGAGCTGGTCTATGGGAAGAAAGCTTTCCTGTCCATAGAGTTCGAGTACAATACATTGAGGGTGGTAACTCAGCTAGACTTAGATCTCAGCCATGCTCAACATGAAAGATTACTGCAGCTGAATGGATTAGATGAAAAGTGAATGCAAGCCCTCCTCCACTTAGAAGTAGTTCAAATCTAGAGGAAGATATGGCATGACCGACACCTTAATGAAAAGAAATTCCAGCCGAGAGTTTAGCCACTGTTGTATGACTCAAGATACAAGGATTTCAAAGGAAAGCTGAGGACAAGATGGTTAGGACCATATACAGTGGAGAAACGCAATGAAAATGGTTCAGTCCTTATCAGGACCATTGATGAATAAGCCATCCCCATGCCTATCAACGGGCATCGATTGAAAATCTACAGGAAACCCCATTCGAGGCGGGATTTCATTGAAACTTTGGAAAACTCAGTGCTGGTAGTGGAGCAGGATTCTGCCTCTATTCTGCCCACACCTTGATCATCATAAAAAAAAAAAAAAGAGGAATAAAAAATATCCATGGTTGAAAACCTCTCTGAGGTGCCTAGGGCAGACAGTGAGGGTGAAAATCTCATGGATGCGCCCCAGTTGTCTCTCAGAAAATAAAGAAATGGAATAAAAAAAATCCTTGGGTGAAAACCTCTATGAGGCGCCAAGGGTAGATAGTGGGGGTGAAAACCTCATGGAGGTGCCCTTGCTATCTCTCAAAAAAGAAAAAAGGAAAAAAGAAGATAAAACAAAAAAGAAAAAGAAATAGGTCTAATCTCTGGAATATTATTTCCGGTTGCATGGAATACATTGTGTCACACAAAACACAGACAGGGGTCCGTACCAGGCTACAGGACATCCTTACAGACACTCCCTCCATAGCCACTCACTTTTCCTAGGATTTGAACACATTCGGGTCGAGATTCCACCTCCTACAGGAAGTTTTGGGCTTTCTACAGGATGTTCTACATTTCTACAGGAAACATCCTATAGAGCCTTTGGGCAGGCCAAATTAAATTTTGGAAGGGGATTTGAAGCTTGAAGTCTATTAATTAGGCCTGCAGCCACCCCTCTCTTCCATCCATCATCGGTTTCATCTCTTTCCACCGCCATTACAACAATCTGGTTATGTATCCCTGCACAGTCATACAAAGAGTCTTGTTTTCCTCAGATTGATTTTTTTTGTTTGTCCAAGTGACAAATCAAGCACACAAAGGCTCGCACACTATACCTTTCAAAGCTCCATCAAGACTCTTCATCCAAGAATACAACCTTGCTCGTTTCAGCATGCATCCCAGGAGGAGAAGCAGCTACAGGATGTCCTACAGGAATCCTGTAGCAGCTGATCCGTCTGGAGCACATACTCTGGAGTCAATAGCAGCTGAAATCGACACAGGGGACATAAAAAAACTCTGCTTGGACGTGAACACCTCCTCGATAGCTGAAATCAAACAGATCCTATTCATGCAGCGTTTAAAACCACAAGATCGGGTTCCAAAGCTGTGCATATAGCATCAACCAATGAAAGAAGGAGTTCCAACACCTACACACAAAGCAACAGTGAGAAAAGTTGTCGTTCCAAGTCCTGAAGCCTGCTAAACACGTCCACGACCACACAGGTAAGTGTCTAACCTTATTCGTAAAATTGCATAGACTATATTCCAAAAACTACATATTTGTGAAATGGTTAGGATTGAACGAATTCGGTGGCCAGTCAACTGGCCACCCATAGTCAGTCGAATGGCTTTGTGGGATCCAAACGAGCTCGGTTATGTTCGAATTTTCCAAAGGAACGTGCAGCCGACACGTGGGAAGTGTCCAGTCGGGGAGAATCGGCGGGATTGGCAGGGTGGCAGCGGTAAGTGGCAGAGGAGAAGTAATGGTTGTCAAAAACATGCAGAGGAATGATGGTCATGACGTTGGCTAATGGATCAGCTTGGCCACCTCACCCCCCTCGCCATGAATTGCGCCGTAATTCAAAAAATTCTCGGTCAAAGAACTGATGTTAACCACTGTCATTTACACTTACAACCATTCTCAACGAAGTACGGGTCCTCCTGCTCCGCAATCTGTTAGCCCAAGCTTCTCGGCTTGTTTCAAAATTCTCCTACGTCCCAGGCTCATTCAGAAGCATCGTAACATCATCTGGAAGCTGGCAAAGCATTCTATAGGAAGGAGCTCTACAGGAAACATGCCATACTCTCCCAGAGCAACATGGACTTTCTGCATCGAAATTGGAGTTTCAAAGAGAGGTAGGCTTGAAAACACCCTCCCAATGCATGGTATATTTCGAAAGGTGGTAAATTGAATTGTTTGGAGTAGGAGAATTAGAGACAAGTCTGCCTGTGGGTCAAGAATAATAGTTTTCCTTTGTGATACATGGAATGTTTCAGTTCGTTCTGCATCAAATTCTCCTCCACAGTTCCTGTTAAGAAATTCCTCTGCTAGAAACGATAAACCAGTGTGAGGGTTAACCTGTGCATGAAGAACGTGAATTTTACATGGTTATATGTATGCTGGAGGGTGAAAATTGAGCTTTGTGTCCTATCTGGGAAAACCTGATTCTTCCTTTTGCATTCAGACAGCCGAGTTTTGGGCAGCAAAAGTTTCAGAACCAGGGAATTGGTGTAGGTTAAAAATTTAAACACCCGAGAGTTCTTTCATTGAAGATTTTGGGAGGAAACCATAAACAAAATTCCCCTTACTAATCAGAGCACAAACCAAAATAGGGCACTCTCACCATGACAGGAGGGTTTATCAGAAAGCAACCCTCGGATTCCAGAAAATTTCATGAAACTCCCGAGGTGGTGAACCTATTCACCCATGGCAATTGGATGACCTTCTGTGACAGAATTCAAGGTCATGATGATCAGGTAACAGAAGAATTCTTAATGTACCTGTAGCCTAAATCAAAGACACTGGCAACTGTCAATTTCAGAGGGTTGACCCTAAAGATTACCCCACAACTCATTAGTCGGGTTATTGATCTACCATTAGGGATACCCTGGAGCAAGGAGGAGATGGCATTGGGAAAAAAAGCCAAGAAAGAATTCTTCCTACCAGAGGAACAATTTTCAGAAGATAAGAAGGGGTCTGGAGAGCCATCCTGCATCCTTTTTGGAGCGAGGTCAACCTTCAGATCATGAAATACATTACCTGTGAGGGGCGGTTCAGTATTGTCTACGGTTATCACTTCCGGTTGCTAAGTGAACTCATACATAGGATGGATTTTCCCACAGAACAGAAGTTAAGCATCTCCTATTTTCTCCTACAATCATTAATTGAGTGTGGCACAAAATTGAAGGAAGGGACACCGGATCAGCTAGCCCATCATGGGCTTATCAAGCCTCTAGTGGAAGATTCCCTCCATAGCTACACTGTCCCTCTCTCCTGGGAGATTTTCCGCAACATGTCCAAGGATGATGATATTCAAATTCTGGCCGAGGAACTCACTTCATCCAACAATGAAGAAAGGGAGCACATTGAGGCAGAAGAGAAAGCTAGGGGTAAGGAAACACAGGATAGACCACCATAGAAAAAACAAGAAGAGGAATGAGGGCCAAGCTTCTGAGCCCAAAACTATGGGTGGAACAAAGCCACAAACACCAAGGGAGAAACACTTGCAGAGCAGGGCAGAGAGGACTGAAACAGTCCAAGTAGGTGAGGACACCACCAAGACAACCACAACAAAATTAAAAGGGAAGGCACCCCCAGCTAAGCAAACCAAAACAATGAAAACAACTTCTACAAGAAGCTAGAAAACAGTGTCTACAGGAAGCCAGAAAAAAGTTTCTACAGGAAGCCAGAAAACAGTCACTATAGGACTTTCTACAGGATGCATGGAGACAGGGCAACAAAATGAAAAATTGCCTAATATTTTAGCCAGGGAGGCAGCAGTTGTGTTGGCTACCCTAAGCACATATCCAAAGAAAAAAGGGAAGCGAAAGAGGGAGCCTTCGATGTATTTTAAGGCAAGAAGGATCATGAGGATAAAGACTGGCAGACCCCAGCCACTGTCAAAAGAGCCAATCACGATTTTAGACACCCCATCTACACAAAGGGAGAGGTCTCCCTCAAAGGCATCCATCACCTATGAACTAGGAATCCCAAAGACATCCACCTGGAGAGAAAGAATGAAAATGTTGGACATAAAGGCCTCTCTACAGGATGCTGAGACTGTTCTACAGGAAACACTAGCTAGGCTAAAAGAGAGCGAAGAAATGGAAGGAGAGGGAGATAAAACACCACAGGAGGAAGAAAATGTGGAGAAAATTGTGTAATCTAGCCCCCAGCCGCTTGGGCTCCTACTATAACTTCTTAGAGGCTGGAAAGATCATTCCCCAAAATTCACACTACCACTTTTCCTTGCACTAGAAGAAGAGCGAGTGAGGACCCACACTTGGATGAACATCGCTAAGTCCAAGGGTGTGGCAGATATATGTCCCCAGGAGAAACAACTCAAAGAGGCGAGAAGGGAATTGGCTATGGTACGTCATGTAGATAGCAGCCAGCGGGCCAAGCTACAGGAAGAAAATGAGCTACTTAAACAACAACTATAGCTACAAGGAGAGAAGAAGTAAGATAGGCCTCACATCTCAGAAGAACAAAAGCAACAGGAGGAGCCCACAATAGACAAAGAAACCCCTGATGAACAACAAAGAAGGGAAGGGATGCAGGCTAAAATTGAAACAGTAACTAGATAGATACAGGAGAAGGACTTGCAAACAAGCCAGGAGATACAGTCTCTAAAACAACAGGTAGAAGAAAACGAGGCCAAACTGGCCTGCATGGCTAGCTGGGCGATGGAAGCTCTGCAGTGTAGGTAGCCTACCAAATCATATGCCCTATACCTTAAGGATCAGTGGTTGCAGTTTCAGATCAACACCTTGGCCCAAAGGGGCATCACTCAATTTCAAAATTATCATCAATTTGTAGCTCTATGTGGCAGTAGTTCATCAGAGGATAGGGCCAAATTATCAGAGTTTTAATTGCACAACTTAGCCCTTCCAAACATGAATGCATGGAATCCCAACACTATGATAGGAGATGTCCAACTTATGGCCATGGCTTCTTGGATGAATCATGAGGAGAAGAGTGCAGCAGAGGTCCACAGTATTATGAGCAGACAACGTAGTGAGCCACTAATGATCAGAGCGGAGCCAGATGACCCCTCAGTAGTGATAAGCACCCACCAACACTTGGCCAATAGCCCTCAGGACTTACTAGAATACATTGAGCAATAGGCTCAAGCTATTGCCCACTTTGAGGACATGGAGAGACTGTTGGGGGAAACCTACCTGCATGCCTGCACAAGGTGGTGGAACACCCTGCCTCACAGCTTGAAGATAAGAGAATACCACTCTCCCACCAGGATGAGGGAGGCCTTGGCAAGGGTACCTCTCTACAAACAGCTGATGCAAAATTTGCAGGCCAATTGGATTGGCCTGAAATTCAGTCCTCCTTTGCTTTTGGGATTGCTAGAAGGAGTTAAGTAAGAGGAGGAAGATAGGCAGTGGTAGGAAGTGGAAAGGAAAGTAGGATTCCACGACCACGAAGAATATATAACTGCGAAGGCCTGGGACGTGAGGGAGGCGATCAAAGCTATAAAGGATGATAAGCTGGACCAGTTGCTCAAAGGATGAGCAACCCATTTAGCAGGGGGGTGATGATGAGACCTGAATTGGGTAACTTATTGGGCTCATTTTTCCTAATTGTCACTGATCAATCCACCATTTTTCATAGATTATGCATGCTTTTGAGTATGTTTATGTTATTTGAATGAATAAGGGTGGTCACTTTACCAATGAGGCTAATACGTGGTTATTTCAGGTTTTTTGGACAAATTTTGGAGCAAAGCCAAGCAATTATCAGCCAAGTGATAGCCAAGCTTGAGGAAGAAAGGGTGAGAATTCATAGGGAGGTTGTCTCTTGCATTAAATGGCCCTTCCTTGAAATCTCCACCCTCAACACAGAGCTCAATAAGCCACCAAAACGAATCCTAAAGGCAGCCGAGCAGCTTTGGGAAGAGTGACTATTTACTGACAGTTTAAACAGCCAAGTCTCTTGAATTAAGGAGGGCTGCTAGGCCCCTCGTAGTGTATAAATAGGAAGGCCTTAGCCTTCGTAGTGGACATTTGGAACTATTTGATTTTGCACTATAGTTCTCTCATTGTCTCAGCTTCTTTTTGTAGCTACTGCTATATAACTTTCTTGTGACATGATTATTTTTGGATAATGAAAGGAAGCTCTATTTGGCATCAGCTCTGAGTTCTTTATAGGAGCCTGTACCTCTTGGGGTTGGGCCCAACCGAAGTGCCAAGGCTTCCTTATGTACTGTTATTTGCTTTTTATGTCTTTGCAAAATAATTTTTGTTAAGTAGATTAAAATCTTGCGGATTATCTAGGTCACTGTTGACGATTATAAAGACTTTTGTTGTTCAATTTGAGTAGATAGGCTATTAACAGGGACAAGCTTCATAAAAAGGCCATCAAGCACCTCTGATTTCACCTCTCCCTCGGTGGGATCAAGAGCTGGGATCAAGGTGACCTTGCTGCCAAAAAAAACACAGTCTTTGCTTCACCATGAAATCGTTAGTGTTCAATTTTTATTTGCAGAAGTTGGTTACATGTTCAGAGTCTTGAGTGCTTCACTGCATAGTTGGTATACATGGTTAAATTGCAAATAAACTTCTGTTCATTCTCTTTACTGTTAGCTAGATTAGATTAGGTCAACGTAACTATGTCTCTGATTTTATAAGCCTTCATTGGTTCAGTTGGAAGAACAAATTGCAGAGCACCCGTACCACTTCTCTATCTACCCATACTCCATCAATCCCATCTGCTCCATCCCCTAATGCAGATTCTTGCCTCATGTTTGCCACATTTTCTCACATAAACCTACTTTTTGAGCAACATTTCTTGACTCCTCTTTGAACAAATCCAGCCATCTTCATCTATATTCAGCTCCATCCACCATGTCCTGGACCTCCTCACACCCCTATCATACCCCCATACTCACTCCTTCACATTTCTCTCTCCATCCATTCTCCAAAATCCCATTTCTGAGTATCCTGTAGAAAATTACAGGCATCCTGTAGAAATTCCAGCACATCCTGTAGAACCCCTGCAGACTTCCTGTAGAAGCTCATGAATGAGGCTTCTTGATGGTGAGACTCTGTGAAACTCTCTGTAAGGGTGTTAGGGACCCCTTATGCCCTCTCTGAACATTGCTGACCTCCTCCAAGCATTTCCTCTCTCCAATCCACCTCTGCACAGTCAAAAAGAGGTAAATCGCATGCATGATAATTCTGGCAACTCATTCAAAAATACAAAAAGATGTTTTTTTTTCAGATGTTACTATAGAAGTAGCTTAGACACAAGCATTCTAACTTCATAGAAGTCAATGGCATCTCTTTTAGTAGCTTGCATCCTCTTTCTTGCATCAGTAGGGCTAGCTGGTAAAATTAGGGTTTGCTAAGGTTTACGTTTCCTTTCAGCTTTCCAGTTTCCTTCTGCAAGAAGATCAACCTTATTTCAGTTAGCTTTCATCCATCAGTTAAAAAGATTATTCTCAGAGCTCTTAGAAGTTCTAGCGGACTTGTGCCAGCTCACCAAGTGACAGCTGCGGCAAGAGCTAGTACTTGTGCATGCAACACTGTCGCTTCCAAGTTTTTTACGAACTATCGGGTTGATAAAAGTAAAGAAGGGAGTCCCAGGAGTTGCAGCATTATTGCTGCAATACTAGAGCCCACCAGTAGGAACCCCTGGTTTTCATTATCCTTAGTTTTCCATCCCATATGCACGTTTCCTTTCGTGGAAGTGCGTGCATACATATACGCTCTTTTTGTTCTGTGTACCCTCGTGTATACGCTACTTTGACTAGGTGAACCAACGTATACTTCTTAAAACATTCACTTTCTTCAATATTTGAAGTATGATCTGTAATCCTTTGTTGTTAGCTCTAAATTGATCTATTGCACTATGAACTGCCATCATACATCACTGATTCATTTATGGGTATCATATATGTGAGTTTCCATCAAGAAAAACACCTGTATCATAATGCCAACAATCTTCCCCTTTGGACATGATGGCAACCATATTGTTGTTTATTACATCAAGCTATAAAACCTTTTAGATATGTCAATCAACACTAAGATGTTCTCCTTCTTTGACATCAAGGGAAAATGGTGGACCAATATATTCTCCCGCTTTGAGATACACCATACTGTCCATGCTCCCCCTCTGCACATGCAGAGTCTGCAGAGATATTTTTCAAAAGGATAACATGACTTTTATAACTCAACCTTGTGAGTATGACCTACCTATCACCAATGGCTCATACATCAATCACCCAACCAGTTGCGGATATACCAAATGTTTATACATGACTAAAAAACTATTACATCATCCTTCCCATGAATAGTGGGGTTACAAATTCCAACATATGTCTATATATGACCTTTACATCAAATGATATTCATGACATCTACAACAAATCCCAATGATCTAAACAATACTATGGTATTCATCAACAACTATCATACACCATATATGATAAGCAACACAAGCATCTATCAACAACATCAAGATCAACTACTTGTATATGTCCTTCATCAAAAGAGTCAATTCAATCAAAACAACTATCTGTATCAATCAATATAAGTGTCATATGAGATTTCACCATAGGCCACCTTTGTCTTCAGCAACATAAGAATCATTATGTACCAAGTTCTTCTAAAGAAAAAGAATAATGCCAACAATCCATTATAAGAATCATAGCATATGCTCCCCCTCAACCCTTATTGAACTGTTCACTGTCAGATCTACATTTGTTAGTAAATTATCAAGGCATCGTCATCAACTAGTTATTCATCAAGCCATCAACCACTTATGAGTGAAAAAATAAATTCTACATATCATTAACATTCTATAATCATCATCAATCAAAATAGAAAATATAATTGGTAAGTGATTGGACAATATCAGACCCTTTTTCCTGAGTCTGTCCCACTACTTCTTCATCAAACCAACATATATGTGATTGCAAGGCTTCCAACTCACCTATACACGAGACTTCTATTCATGATAAGTACATATGATAATTAGAACATTGAAATTTCGCAGTTTCAGCTCCCTCTAAGTCTGTTCTATATGTATACTGAGTTATGCCACATCTTTCTGACTGTAATTTCTTCTTCTTCTATACCTTCAAGTGTTATTATGTTTGTTCTGTTTGGTATGTTGGCCAAAATTTTCTCTTGCATTCTTTTTCTATATGCCCAAACTTTTTACATGTATAACATCTTATATGCTTCATATTCCTTCTATAGAAATCAATGGCTTTGTGACCAAGCATATTGCAAGAAAAACAATATCCCCTAAAGTACCTGGAATTAGATGATCTTTCCATGAGACAATTATTAGCTTGAAACCTTTTACTTATGCATCTAGTTGAAACATGTCCAAAATTATGACATCTAAAACATTCAACATTATTCATTTGATTAACAATTCCATAGTTAGGAGTAAGTGATTTTCTTTGAATACTTTCTTTCCTTGATTGTTGATGGTGTTGACCTCTCATCTCCTAGTTTATCATTTCAGGATTAGCATTAGAGTTCCTTGCATCATCTTGTGATCTAGATTCACCTTCAATAATTTCATGAAAACCAAGACTAGTTTTAATGGTAGGAGACCTTTGACTACTAAGAATATTATCCAAAATCATAGCACTCTTTTGAAATCGTAATAGTTTGTCATTTTCTTCTAATTTACCTTTTAAGATATTTACCTCAACCTGATATTTCTTTTCCTTTTCCAGATATTTCTTCTTCATGATTTCTTCAGCCTTTCTGCCTTCTTCCAGTTGTTGTCTTAATTTTATAATATCATTTTCTTGTTCTTCAATTCACTTGAGGTAGTTCTTCATTCTGCTTATTTGAATTTTCAAGATCTCCTTTTAGAGAGACGATCTCATCTTGAAGACTTTCATAGTAACTTGATCTATCTTTAAGTCTCTTCATTGCTGTACTCTTTTCATTTACATCATTTCTTAATGATGTCACTTCATCCTCCAGCTTTTGACATTGATCTACATTTTCCTTGTACTACTTCCTTACTTTGTTTCCTTCCTATAATTGTGCTTTTAATATGTTAACTTCATCTTTGAAGGCAAACTCCCTTTGTTAAATAGATCTTGTTCATCTCTAATTTTATCTATGATTCATTTAACTTCTGCCACTGAATTTTTTTCACTATCACTTTCAATATCTTCAACATTGGATGAACAGAGAAAAGTATCACCAGAAGGCCAAAAATTTGTACCTAATACTTATTTTGCTTGTTCATCTTCAATCTAAGGTGATTCTAAATATGAATACCTACTTCCACCTAACAGCTAGTTGTCTCTCCTGTTGTGATTGTTCCTTTGAGATGCCTTCTTCTTCTTAGGCGATTTCTTCTTTAGCTTCTTTCCCATTGTTTCTACAGATCTCCTTCAAGTGATCAAGCTTCTGCCAAAGGACCTACTCTGATACCAATTGTTGGGAATAATATTGAGGGGGGGGGGGGTGTAAATCACTATTAAAAAATAAATAAATTTTTCCTTTTCATAATCAGATTTGTATATGCTACATCACTGAAGGGAACTCACGTGTGCACACAATTGTTCTTAACTAGTGTATATTCAGTGAACTTATGATTCAGTTAATTCATCATATGTTGATCTTGAATCAATGCATCTGTACTTTAGTAAATATTAAATAGTAACCATGTGCAACAATAACAGAATAAATCATGACACCTAAGAAACACACATGAACACCAAGATTTAAGTTGGAAACCAAATGTGGGAGAAAAACCACCTACTGATGTCATCTTTGTCTTTTTTTAATATAAGTAGAACATGTCCATAATATTCTATTGGCGCGGACTCATACCAGTATATAGGCACCCACCTATAGAAGGCTACACCTTCTCTAATTATTCATATTCTATACGAAGTGTGCCAAAACCCCCTAGATATTATACCAGCTGATATGTTTACCAATACATAGGTGCCAGCATACAGAAGGCTCTGACCTTCACTCATTCTCCAGCTGTTATTGCAAGGGAGTTCTGAGCTCCTGTCTCTTGTACTCACCAATATGTTTACTAGTACATAGGCATCGACCTAGAAAATGCCATGACCTTCTCTCTTCCTCCAGGGACCACATTTCATAAATTCTTACACTGATACTCCTAGTACACAACAAGACAATATGAAGGCCATGTTTCATCCAATTTTCATAATGGACCCATCAGTAACACTGAAGCTCAAAATCAATCACCACTGTAATACAAACAATCATTGAAAACCCATAAACACTATATAAAATCACAATAAATCAATGTGAACATTTAGAACACCATCACCAGAACATAGAGGAGAACCCAGAACTCTACATCAACAACTAGAACCAACTGCAACTTCAAACATCATATTTCGTAATGTATATGCTACTTAGAAGTGTCGAACTAGCATGTATAAGCACCTTCACCATGACGAACCAATGTATAGATCTGTAGATAGATACCTGTAACTTCGCAGCTATTCCAGACTTCACATATACTCAGATCATATCATATAAAGGATAAAACATGTGTTAGCAATCAGAGCTAGACTATCCAATATTAGACGACATAATGATAATTCATTTCAGGTCTTATGAACCCGATCCATAATTACATCTCATCCACCATCAACCACTTATGTGTATACTTATTTCAGATCAAGAAAAGCACCCAAAACCCATAATGTGCATATTTTATTTTGATCTAACTCTTCATAAGATATTTATTACTTGCACACATTTCCCTTTGACCTTCTCCTCCTTATATACTTAGATGCTTTGTGAATACCTCAGACCAAAACCATAGTTTTGTTGCTGGTATTCTTTGTTCGTATCAATATTCTTTACCATGCTCATTACCATGGGTCAATACCATGGTAGGAACCCTTGGTATTCATTATCCTTAATTTTGCATCCCATATGTGTTTTTCCTTTTGTGAAAGTGAATGCATATGTATAAGCTCTTTTTGTTCTTTATACCTGCATGTGTAGGCTACTTTGACTAGGTGAACCAACGTATACCTCTTAAAACATTCTGATTCTTCAATCCTTGGAGTCTGGTCTGTAATCCTTTGTTGTTACATTTGAAATGGCCTCTTTCACTGTGAATTTCCATCATACATCACTGATTCATTTATGGGTATCATACATGTGAGTTTCCATCAAGGACAACACCTATATCATAATTCCAACATACAATGGTAGGCACACTCAACTACTTAAAAGGATACTAATATCATACATAACCAGGTTATTGGTATCTTTTCATGCAGTTGTATTTCTTCCTAAGTGGCCTCATAGTGCGTTATGATGTGCTCTTATTTCTCATTCATCGTTTCCCGCACAATGGTTTCTTTCTTCACGGGTTATTTCATAAGAGTTGGCAATTATTTTGATATATCCCTAGATGGAGATTTGAACATGTGGCTTTCTGATGTACAACCTTGTTGCAATAGTTGCAATGGATTTTCTTCACCCAAACTTTCTTTCCCTTTTTTTTCTCCTAATGTGGACAAGGTTTTCATGTCTTTGTTTCTTCCTTCTCAACACAACTTTCCTTCAATGGTTGTATCTAGTGTAGCTCTAGTGAGGAGAATTTCCTTAGCACATTCTCTAGAATGATTTCCCACATTTTGAGATGACTTCAAATCACAGTCATTGGAATGGTGTGATGTGATCTCAGCCTACACTGATTCGAAATCATTGCTTGAATACTCTCTTTCTTCCATCGATTTGGAGTCTCTTTCATCCATGGTCTTGGAGGATTCTTCATCTTCATCTCTACGATATCTTAGTCCTACATATCGCGGTAGTTCAACCACTTTGATAGGATTCACAATTCCTTGCACATTAGCTCTGAGGCTTTTTCCTTCATAACCCATTCTCTTTAACATATTTAAGCCAATTCCCTTGTTATATTTTTCAAATGCACCAAAATAATCATCGTAATCGGAACATGAAACTCAAGTATCACTAACCCTATTTACCTCAGTTTTCAATTTTGGATCGAGTGAGGAGGGATTTTCTAAGCCTTCATTACGTTACAAATTTACCAAGGCTTCTTTTTTGGCTTGTATATAAAGTTTCAATATGTACTTCTCCTCTTCTACTTCTTGTAGCAGTATTCTCAACTCATCATTCTCTACCTGAATGCTATAGCTGATATGATGATGATCTGAATGATTAGAATGACAAGAAGAAGAAGAATAACTCAAACTTGAAGATGGAGATGGAGGCTTAAGAGGGTTTCCTATAATTCCTTAGCTCACTGAAGCATTATCATATACTTTGTCTTTCTTCTTTTCCTTATTTTCCACTCTCTTTTTATAATATGTAAAACATTTCTCTACCATATTTGACATATCACTACAAGGAAAATACCTTCTAGTGGAGGTTATAAGAAATTATTTTAGTGTTATAAAATGGGAAATAATTTCGAAACAAACATCCCCTAAAATGTCGATTTGGGATAGTGAATGTTTTAGTGGATATTATAATGGAGCGTCATAACAACTAAAAAAGTATCAGCATCAAGAGGTTTTAGCGAATGTTTTTTTTTGCGTGCTTCATGTAAGAATTAGCATTGGTTTGCTACATATGTAAAAGCACCTGAATGCATACATAACTAAGACACTGAGGTGTTAAATGTAAAGAGAAACAAATATGGAATTGTATACCGTCCCGGTGCTTCTTTATCAAAAAACACCTCGAGGCATTTTTTAACGAACGACACCGAGGCACACAAAAAATAA
Organism: Pinus tabuliformis; assembly: GCA_031772625.1. Classification (NCBI taxonomy): domain Eukaryota; kingdom Viridiplantae; phylum Streptophyta; class Pinopsida; order Pinales; family Pinaceae; genus Pinus; species Pinus tabuliformis. The sequence goes on along the minus strand of CM062820.1, from coordinate 1,435,195,569 downwards.
TTTCATTCACGATGCTTTTGTTTAAATTCAAAGCGTTGATGTGTATTATTTGTATGAACACACTGGTGCATTATGGATATAAAAGGACTGATGTTATTAATTTTCATAATGCATCGAGGCTAGAAATAATATTTCGTACAACCAGGGTGTTAGTTCTATGAAAACACTGGTGGGTTAAGAATTACAATGCACCAGGGCATTAATTGCGAACAATATTGGTTCTTGAAGAAATAAACGCCCTACTTTTATCATTTTCTAAAAAGGCACTGATCATGCAAAAATATTTTTCTTTTCTACGTAATGCTAAATCTATTATATTAACAAAGAGGTGGTAAATTTACAACATGACCGAAGTCAAGCACCCTACTCCTGAGGGAGGTAGTTCTATCCAGCACATACATATTGGAAAAATGTCTGATATTGTTTCCCACATAGGGGAATAATCTCTGAAGCCTAAGACAAGTCAAAAACTCAAAAATTAAAGACCAGAGGAGAATGAACACTGAAACACGAGACAATAACAAAAAAACCATGACCATTGCGCCTTACATCCTTGCCCTATGGACAGGGGCATTCTACAAAAAGAGAAGCATGGATGGCCTTCCTATTCATCAATGGGCTCTTCAGTAATTCGACACCAGCCCATATCAGGTGGTTCCTCTAACTGTGTCACGTTCTGGGCATCAGTGCCCAGATATGCATCATCGGCTCCTTCGCACTGCTTCTTTGCTCATTAGTTTCCCGCCGAGGAGTGGTCTCCGTAGCCAGCTGAAAAGATGAAGAGGGGTCCTGGATAACCCTCGAATTTTCCGCTTGTGTCCTTAAATCAACAGCTAAACCTTCCTCCTGAAACACCACAGTAAAATAGGTTGGGATCCTGGGCCTATTGAGAGCACCGTCAAAGGTGAAAATGGCGGAGCCTGTGGCAGGAACCGGACGAGGTCGAGAGTCAGAGGCTCGAGACCTTCCTCTTCTACTGCGAGAAGAAAGCCCTCTTCTTGGAGGATGGTTCAAGTCACTGGAGGATGAGTCCATTGGGGCTCTTCTCGCCTGCCATCTGTGACTACCTGATCTATGTCTCAATCGAGGCATCCTACGGATGATAGTGGCCCAAATCCAGAGATTTTTCTATGGGGCGATATCTTGGATGCGGTGATGCCTCCCAATTGAGCCTCCTCTACCAAGAATGAACGTGTTCTTTGGGTTTTCCAAGTCCCTGTACTTTTGCATTAACCAAAACCAAACACAAATATCAGATGCCAAGAGAAAAGAGCGGGAGGGCCGACTTGCAATACTTGAACGATATTCGGGGAGGGGAGTGACCAGCATCACAGAGAGGACCAAGATAATCAGCACCTAGGTCCAATTACCTACCTTCCCCTTGAGTTTCTTATCATGCGAGAGGAGTGTCGGCAGAGCGGCAGCGCTAACGAATTTACCATCCCCCTCGTCCTTCCTCTGGTTTTAAGGTTACATTCTTTCTCTTGGGAGTCGCCTCCCATTACTGCTCCCTTGATGGCTTGAGCCCTCCGCTGCATGCTGATGCATGTGATACTTAATTCCCTCACTGTGAGCCTAACATTCCAGCCGAACTAGTGATATAACATACCCTGAGTGATGGCCATACAAGTGTGCCACGTGCTTTGAAGTAATGCCCTTCCATATATCCTGTGTAGGTTGGGCAAGTGGCGATCTGCCCCGCCCATCCATTGTCGTATCACGTTAACTCTCGTCGCTAACATCTGCATCCGGGGGATCATGCAAAAATATTCAATCATGATGATTTTATATAATGTAATGCACTGATGGATTTTTATGTTAAGAACACACTCATTTTTTGTATGATATTTTCACTTTTTTGGAAACGTCATCTTGTGGCAATGCAATTCTTGTAATTTTTTTAAATCCGTTATGATCACAAAATTGACATATATCTTTCATATAAATTAAAATTTGATTAATGCATTTGTATACGATGTTTGGATTTATTCTTTATATTATCATATTTCACATCTCTTCATTTTAATATTTAATCAGTGGTGTAACATTTCACAGTGACATTGGATAACACAATAGAATAAATTATCAGTAAGAGTATCTTTGTCATACAAAATGGGATTCTTTAACCCTTTTTCTTTCAACTGAGACAATATATCCATTACATTAAACAAAATGTCCTATTTTCAGAGACAATTATTTCAAAAAATAACAGAGGTTGCATTGATATCGAAATAGATCATCATTCTTCACTAGAACGATGTCAATGCTCGAGCTACTTCTATGAATTAAGTTATTTGAATGAATTTTTTGTTGATTTCATCGATTGTTTTCATCTTCTTGATCTTGTTCCATCTGCAACCATACAAATAAAGTGTAATGAGTGTATCTACATTGGTGAGAATAATGAAAATTGAAATAAATAATATATATCGATGTAAATCAAATTACAATGTATGATAGCAAGAAAGTGACTCATAAAATGCGCACATGGTTTCAAAACCAAGTACCACAGCTTGTTGCAACAATTCTTCTGTTGGCATAGTTCCATACATGGTTTCATACATGTTTTAAACCCCATTATAAATCATAGATTTAATATAAAGGAATTTTTTGTTCTATTAATTATAAACTCAGAGAATTAAAACAACATGGATACTTACAAATTCGATAATTAATTTTTGATATAACAACATATACTCCCAACCCATATATAAACCAATCTCAATCAATTCTTTTGATGGCTCTTCTTTGTATGCTAGCACCTATTTGAATACATTCAATGATGGTTGTTGTAAAACAACTTAAAATATACAAAAAGGAAACCTTGAGTTGTTATAAGGAAATATTAAGGATTACTCACAAACTTGGAAGTCAACCATTTTCATCTTTTTCATCATGTTTTATGTGCTGAATGAGTTCCATTGTGCTTTTTTCTTTCTGAAAGAAAATACTTGAAAATTAATATTTAATGCTAAATTATTTTTTTTACATGTACAAAGGTATTCATGATTACATACATTTGAAGAATCTTTTTGTTGAGATGGATCCTCCTGTGATGCGATTATGTCCATTTCTTGGACCATCTCCTTCTACACTTTTTTGGACATTCTTGTTGACATGTTTCAACTGTTAGGTTGTTGATGATTTGGGATTTTCATAACGTTCATGAAAAAAGTAATCAACAATTTTTGTATTGATATATTAAAACTAAATATATAAAAAATTATATTAATAAATGAATAGTTTGTAGTAATATATACATATAATTCTAGAAAATCATTTTACTTAGGAATGTTACCTTTTACATTATTCATTTTTGTTGTTATATTTTTTTCTATTGCAAGTCTGATATGTGCTATTGACCATTTCTCTCGAAATGTTTCCTGTAGTTTAGATATAATTTGGTTCTTACAATCATTAGAACTCTCTTTGTATTTTAAGTGGAAATTAAGTTTATACATTTGTTCCACTAGATATCTCATAGTTTTGTAAACACAATCCCCCCTTTCATTGACCTCTAGCACCACTCCACATGAGGTAACGACCAATTCATAGTCATTTACATATTCTATAATTTTTCTTTTCTTAGAATGTCGTTGATCTTTTCCTTAGTTGTAGATCCTTGTATAACATTAAACATATATGAATTAATAGATTGTGTGAAACAGGTTATCTAATATTCTTATGTATCTTCTTAATGAAAATTAAAAAAAAAGGTCATATTGAAGAGTACTTTTTCATTCACCTCATTCGTCCTTCTCTAATTTTTTTATCAGGCTTTTATGCTCTTCTACACTTAGATTAGAAATAATCTTATTGACCTTCATCATTTTCAGGATTTGCAAGACACACACTAAGAAATACATATTATTTAGACTTACATATAGTTCAAACATATTAATTTTGTAAAAAAATTATAAATAAATTTCCTTCTCTGTCTTTTTTGATGTGCTATCATTGTGTCAATCAATATTTTAGTTACTTAACAACTTAGACATTTGTTTATCAATGTATAACCTATACCATTGAATACATAAGATATTAAATATATTTTATAAATAAAGAAAATAATTTTTAGCCACAAAGACCTCTAGTAACCGATGTGTTTATCTGAATAAACACACTAGTGCAGTTATCCCATTACACACACTAGGTATTTAATTATTTGACATCATCACGGAAATTTTATTTTTTAAACTAATTTTAAATTATTACGGTGTGATTTGTAATGCTAAACACGCCAAATTAATTTAATTGTGTTATTTGGAAGAGGTGCGTCGATGCATTATATTACACTGAGAGAAACCATGAAGATAATAGACATATCCAATAGTGCTATAATATATCGCTGTGTTGTATGATAGAGGGTGTACCGTTGTGTTATATTACACATGACGCACCATGGAACTTATATTTGTTAAAAAAAAATTTAATAGGCCCAACAGGGATTGGATCTAATTCAATAATTTATTCCCATACATTACATGTCAAATTCACTATATGTAGTAAGTACACAAACCCATTAAATCTAGAATGAAAAAAATGAGAAACCCTAATTGTGAAATGGTAGAGGAAGCTAAGCCCTAAGGTGAAATTTTGATGGAAGAAGCAATGGTTTAAGCTAAGTATTGATTTTTTTGTTATTTTTCTAAATTTTAATTAAATTTAAATAGAAATACAAATTGTAAAACCTTTTACTGGTAAATTCAATAGAAATTTCTTTTATTATCCATGGTTTTTATTTTTTTATTTTATATTTTTGAATTGTGAATAAATCAAATAGAAATAATAAAAAAATTGAAGAGTAAAATTTAAAACTTTTGCTATCCAAGATTTTGAGTGAATCACCATACCTTTCAAAATCTGATCTTCCTATGGTTCCAAAATATTTTATTGCTCGAAAGTGTTCCCAGTATGTATCTCTTGCAAAATATATCTCTTTTTGTTAAACCCTAACAGTAAGTGTAAAAAATTTTAATAGTAAAATAAACAATAAAATTTAAAGTTTTTACTGTGGAGATTTTTTAGTGAATCACGATACCTTTCAGCTTTTGATCTTCTGAAAATTTTTGCTGCTCCAAAGCATTATGCTCTTGCAGAGTGCTCTTGGTATGTCTCTCTTACAAATCATTCCATTGAAATTTTTGGAAAAATAATAAAATATGGAATAACTTTTTATTATTTGAAAGACTTTATGAAATTAGATTTCGAAAAATCAATTGCCACTCATTTTTCATTTTTTAAAAAGAAAAAAAAAATATTGTTCTTTCTTTCTTTCAATTTAATCAAACATTAGTGCATTCGATAGTCAATCACACTCGTGTTTTTATAAGAAAGGTGCACTAACATTGTGAGGGCACCAAATTTTTTCAATGCACTGACATGATATAATTCTTTTTTATTTTCAAAATCCTAAAATGGTGTGATTATTTTTTTTAATGCAATGGTGTAGTTTGTATGTGAAAGCATAGATGTTGTAATTTGTATAAGAGCACCAATATGGTTGAATTCATTTTTATTTTATAAAATGGAAAGCTAGGTGCATAAAGGTGTTTTTTTTCTTTGAAACGCACCGGTGCATTTTTTACAAGAGCATCGATATGATAACATTTTTTTTATTCAGAATGGAGAAATCTAGTGCAAGTATTATTTTAATGCATCAGTGCTCGTATTATTTAAATGTGTTTTTGCACCTTGTTCAGATAAGCGCCCCAATCATGCTTAAAAGCTATATTAAATTCTATTTTCAAATAAAATGTCATATTAATCTCAAATTATCCTTTAGGATGCTTTCACATGAATTACAATAGTTCATAGTATACATTTTTTGCTTAAAGTCAACTTATTCTTGAAAATGGTTTGAAACCTATATGAAATTCATATTGTGGTTATATGGTTCTCGAGATTAATTTTAGATATGCACAGAATTTGATTTATGATTTTTCTCAAATGTAGGGACAAAATATCAATATTATCAAATGGCCAATTCTTTAAATTCCAACTCTTTCCACGTTGATTATCAATTCCTTTATGAATTTCTTCCTTTCCATATAGAGTAAGTTCAAATTTTATTTATATTTTGTTTATCAAAATGAATAATTATTTTTTTAACCTATGTCAATTTGTATAAAAATGTATCTAAATTTGTAGGATCCTGATTCAGAATCAAGTTTAGTTGCATAAAATATTCCTCCATTTCAAAAATATCTGAAGCTCTTATAAATAGAAACATATCTCTAACATTGTGGAAATTGAGGTTCATCTAATTTGCTTCCTTAGAAAATCAAAATATATTCAAATTACACTACAATTTTATAGTACCTCAATTTGTGAGGTTGTTTTGTTTTAAATTGATTGCATTTGAGTATAATTTAAAGACTGGAACTTGTATCTGCAAAAATTCACTCTTTGGTATTGTTGATTTTGGAGAACATAAATTAGGATAAACTATATTATTGATTATTTATTTATAGTATATAATATATTTGAAAACATTTAATATATTCAAATCATACAAATTACACACTTCAAATTTATAATTTCAACACTTTCCTATGACATTTAAAACAAAATTCATTGAAATAAATTGACAAATAATTAGAATACACGATTCAAAAACTATTTCAAATTGGGATGACACCGTCTAGGCTTGAAAATAATATTCAAAAACTTTTTGAAATTTGGATGATGTCATCGGCATCACAATAATATTATTCAATGATTCCAAGTTGAAAATTAAATTTAAATTGACTTGAATGTTTAGAATAAATCTAATCGAATTTTTTAGGTTTTTGATTTTTTTTTTAACTATTTTTCAATCAGTATGATGAGTAATACCGCAATGCTAACAAGAATATATTATATACAAAATTTTGGTAATAATAACTGATAAGGATAAATAATAAGGTGTTGCGTGTAATACATTATTAAAATCTATCCTACCTATGATTATCATTAAGGGTCATGAGCCTAAGCTATATACATCACGTCGTTGGTTTGAAGGGCATAGCTTGTACAATACAACAATGGCGTGAAGGTTGGACCGGAAATCTTTCATGGTGTTTGGTATGTGAATGATGAGATCCATCAAAGCCTAATATGATATCTTTTCTCGAGACCACTACCTTCTCATTTCAATCTTATTTTACCAATTAAACCGAGTGTTTAACAAAGTATAAAATTTTCACATTGTTCCATTTCTGAAATCCATGGCACTAGGGTTGTTTGTAGCAGGTACCTCTAAGATCAAGGTAAGAGACCTATAGTGTGCATTGTAGGAAAACTATTAATGTTTCTCCGTGTCTTTGGCCTACCATGGTTGGACCATATTGTATGGGTTTGCCATTGGCTCCTGCTGATGTTGTTTCTCCCTTTCTTGACGCCTTTGTTACATGCTTGACATATAAAATACATCATCATCATACATAAAATAATTTTTTTTATTAAATGAAAAAACTATTTATAAATATGGAAACATAACTTTCAATTAAAAATAAAAATATCATCGGTGTGCCCAAAACATAGTCATGTATCGACACCAGTTCACTGTCAAACACAACCACATTGGAAATGGTGTGCACATACATATGATACAGTTATGCATCAGTGCAGATCTATAACATTTTCACACCGGTTGAAATGTCCATGGTATCAAATGCATCAAGCTATATATATGATTACAATTTTTTATTTTATTTTTGCGATGCATTTGGTAAATTTAAATGCACTAGGCGCAATGCACCAATGTACAACAACTATTCAATCATTAGCGCATCATGTTATCTAGCGCATCGTGTTTTTTTCATTTTATAAAAATATTTTTTTCATTGTGCACCATGTTCTGTGTGGCACTGATGCTTGTATGGATAGTAAATCACTGATGTGTTTGGTGTTGGGAATAATACTGAGGGGGGGGGGGGGGGGTGGTGAATCAGTATTATCAGATCAATAAAACTTTTTCATTTCCATACTTAGATATGTATATGCTACTTCATTCAAAGGAACCCGCGTGTATACACAACTGTGTCTAAGTCAACTAGCGTATAACCATTAAAGTTATGATTCAGTTATGTGATCTTCAATGGATGCATGAGAACATTATTAGTCAATAGTAGCAGTAAAACAGATAGATAAACACACATAAGCAACACACATGAACACCATGATATAAGGCGGAAACCCAATGTGGGTGAAAACCAGCTGCTGCAATTCGTTTCTATCTTCCTTTATTAAGAAACTTCTTTTACAATGTGCTGGTGCAGTCCTTTACCAGCACGCAAGCTACAACTTGCAGAAGGCTACAACCTTCTCTCGTTCTCCAGACTCTCCTGGAAGGGACCTCCAACCCCCTTTGCTCTTGTAGGCATCATCCTACAATCTTCTCTCCTCCAGGTACCACGTTTTATACATTTTCAGACTGGATACTCCTGAAGCACAACACATAATCCGAAGGCCACGTTTCATCTAATTTTCATACTGGACCCATAAATATCATTGAAGCACAAAACAATCAATACTAGCATCATCAATCTCTGAATCACTGAAACACTGAAACCCTGTCAACAACACAGTCACCAAAACACAGAGCAGAACTCTACAATAACAATCAGAACCAACTATACCATCAAAATCATACATCAGAGTGCATATGCTACTTGGAAGTGTTGAACCTGCATGTATACGCAACTTCATCAAGATGAACCAGCGTATATGTCATTAATCACTTATTCATAACTTTGCTGCACTTCCTGACTTCAGACATAACCAGATCATTACATATAAAAGGATAATATATGTGTTAGCACCCAAATCTAGTCCATCAAATCTCATAAATATGGGTCATTATGATCCTGATCCATATTGGTTCTCATCTATCAATACACAATCAACCAACCAAGATATGCAGAATACTGACACCATTAAACTGTCATCAGAACTCATCAGCAATCAGAGCCATCTGTAACTTCAGACATCATAGCTCAAATGGTATACACTACTATGATGAATCAAACCTGCGTACATACGCACTTTTTCCAAGGCCAACCCGCGTACAGATCTCAAAATATTTTCTCACAACTTTGCAGTTGTACCAGAAATCAGTCATACTCATAACATTTATATTACATGTGTCAGTATGCAGATCTAGAATAAGCATAATCAACCATATAAAGGTAGTTCATTTCAAGCCATTTGATCCCGATCTCTCCTTAGATCTTGTTCTCCATCAGCCGGTGAGATCCCTCCTTAGCTCAGATCAAGCAATGCATCATCAACCCATAACCTACATACTGGATCTCATACTTCATCCGATATTCAAGACTTCCTGAATGCCTTTGCCTAATGATCTTCCTCTCCTTTTATAGTCTTAGGCCTTGCTCAATACCACGGACCAAAACCATAATAAAACAATACCATCTACCCAATACTTGGGATCAACACTTATGAGTGTAATACCATGGACCAAAACCATACGTCGAAATACCACGAACCCAAAAATAAGCTTTCTGACATGTACGCGCTTTTCTGTGTATGAAACTGCGTATATACCCTACTTGGTATATAGCAAACCTATGCATAGGCGACTTGGTATATAGTGAACCTGCGTATACTTGTGTGTATACCCTACTTGGTATATAGCGAACCTGCGTATACGCGACTTGGTATATAGTGAACCTGCGTGTATACCCTACTTGGTATACATTGAACCTATGTATATACTCTTCTTTCGTCATTCTTTGTAGTCTAATCATCAATTCTTTGCTACTGTCCTTCTGCACTATGATTTGACATCTGTGTGATTTGCCATCAAGGATAACACTTGTCTCATAATGCCAACAATCTCCCCCTTTGGACTTGATGGCAACAACACCAAATCACTTTCCCCCTTTGACATCAAGGGCAAAGGGCGAACCAAGATATTCTTTTTCCAAGATACGCATTCCGTTGTTCATACTCCCCCTGAGTACCTGCTGAACTCTCTGAATGAGCTTCCCCTTTATATATGCCAAGGTGTACCAATCTGTCCATGCTACATGCTGAAAGCTCTGCTGTTGCTGAATTGTGCTGTTCATGCTCCCCCTGACTGTAGGCAAGATCTATAAAAGATGTTCTTCAAGAAGAACCAAGACTTATACATCATAAAATACCTTCCCATCACCAAAAGACTCAATACATACATCCATCACCCAACCAAGTGGGGATACATCAGAAACTTACATATGACAACCAAGATCATCACATGTTCATCCCAAGCATAGTGGGGAAACCAGAATAGGCCGTTACATGACCTTGATAAAAAGAAGATATACATGACACACAGACGAAATATCTAGAGCAAGAATATGAAAAACATCAATAAACTAATATCAACAACATCTGTTAATCACCATTCAGATCAGCAACCAAGAGATCCTTCTGTTCTCCCTCTGCCTTTGTTCCACCCAACAACAGCTTTGAACTAGAACGAAAAACTTCTAAGATAATGCCAACAATGCATCATTGGAAGTTTATCTGCTCCCCCTGAACCTATGCCAGATGGTCTCTGTTAGACCCATATCAGAATGTTCTCATTCTGAGTTTGACCCACTTATTTCCTTCAAATTATCATATACGTGACTGTATCCACATAAACAAGCTTATATATGTGGATAGTCCTTATGAAACTCACGTACAACCATTTCCATATCAGCAACCTATAAATGTCCTGTAACAAGGTATGTCTAAACATAGATGTCAACTCATCCTTTTAAAACATCATCATGAAATCATTCACATTATATCATATGTGAAACCACCATAGCCATTTCATCAACATCAAGCTCTACATGATCCAAGTATCATCAATTGGGAATATCTGCATTAATCAACATACGTACAACCTATCATGATATAGCTAAGAAATCATCATCATGTCTCCCATAATGCAACTTTGAATAATCATCCATGTATCCAGCCAATAGTCCTCATCCATATATGTGCCAAGAATAATAGGAATCCTACACCATAACTGTAATATATGATCTTTATGCATAGGACGACAACAACATATGAGTGACTCATCATCAAGTAAAGAAGATGTGAATTCAATCTTTGTACTTATCCTTATCCTTATGAAGATCACCATGTAAGCATCATATATGCACCATCTAAGAATCAATCCACAAATATGATCTGAACATCAACCACTCATAACCACATCATAGCAAGATATATCATTTAGCCATATAGGCATCATCACCAGGGACTATTAACCATAATGCCAACAATGAATTATTAAAGGCATATGCTCCCCCTCAACCTGTGCCATCTGTTATATCTGATCATGCATATATCAACAATAAGCATCAAGACATGATCATCATCAAGTTAGGATCAAAACACTTCTAAACATCTTACAAGTATCAAAAGCATTTTCACACATCCTCAGTAGACTGTGACTATTAACCAATAGAGCAAATAATGGACTGAATCATATCAGATCCTTTTTCTGAGCCTGTCCCCGCTGCTTTTCCTCAGGCTGACATATACACGACTTTGCAGTGTCTAACTCGCGTATATACGCGACTTCCCTTTATGAAACTTGCGTATGAGATTCAGGACACTGAATTTTTATACTTTTAGCTCCCTTTGAGTCTATTATGTCTGTGATGTGTTGTATCTGAGTACATTGTATTGTGCCATATCTTTCTGACTGTACTTCCTTCCTCTTCCATATCTTCAAGTGTGATGATGTTTTCTCCTTTTGGTGTGATGTATGTACTTTGTTCCTGCATTCCTTTGCTATATGTCCAAGCTTGTTACATGCATAACATCTCACATGTTTCATATTCCTCTTGTAACAATCAGTAGCTTTGTGACCAAACATATTGCAAGACAAACAATATCCATTGAAGTACCTGGAATGTGATGATCTTTCTGTGTGATGATCTTGAACCATCCTTCTTCTGCATCTAGCTACAACATGTCCAAGATTATTACATTCATGAAATTCAATATTATTCATCTGAGTAAATGGCTGACCATAGTTAGGAGTAAGATATTTTCTTTGAAGAATCTCTTTCCTTGATTGTTGATGAGGTTGACCTCTCATCTCCTTTTTTATCATTTTGGATTTCTCTTTAGAGTTCCTTGCCTCACCTTATGAACAAGATTCACCTTCAACAGATTCATGAAAACCAAGACCAGTCTTGATAGTAGGAGACCTTTGACTACTAAGAAAATCATCTAAAGCTTTAGTACTATCTTGAAATCGTAACAGTTTATCCTTTTCTTCTAATTTACCTTTCAAGATATTTACCTCCACTTGAAGTTGTCCTTCCTTTTCAAGATACTGCTTCTTCATGTTTTCTTCAACATTTCTTTCTTCTTCCAACTGATGCCTTAGTTTGAGAATCTCTCTTTCATGTTCTTCGTTCAGATCCTGCTGCATTTGACGAATTCTGAAGGCACATTCTAGCTGAGATTTTAAGCTGATAACTTCGTTTACCTATTTTTCAATAGCTTGGAGTAGATCTTTATTTTTCTTCTTTGATTCTTCAAGATCTTCCTTTAGCGAGTGGTTCATGGCTTCAAGACTTTCATAGTAACTGGATCTATCTCTGAGTTTCTTGATGGTTGTGCTTCTTTCATTCACTTCATCTCTTAGTGATGTTGCTTTATCCTGCAACTTTTGATATTTGTCCTTCAATAACTTCCTTACCTTGTTTCCTTCCTCTAGTTGGGCCTTTAGTTTGGTAGCTTCTTCTTTGAAGTCACATTCTCTTTTGTTCAAAAGATCTTGTTGATCTCTGATTTTATCTGAATGCCTTTTAAATTATGCACCTATTTGATATCTTTCTTGTTCACCCATTAGAGCAAATTCAGCTATTTCGCTATCACTTTCATCTTTTCCAAATGGATAGATAGTTGGAACATCAGAGGATAGCAAATTCATACCTGATAGTTCATCTTCATTCTGAAATGATTTTGAATCTGATTCTAAATCGGAAGAGCTTCTTATACCTAATCCCCAATCGATTCTCCCACTGTCATAGTTCTTCTAAGATGTATACTTCTTCTTAGGTTCTTTCTTCTTAAGCTTCTTTCCCATAGTTCCACGGATCTCCTTCAAGCGATCAAGCTTCTACAAAAGGACCTGGCTCTGATACCAATTGTTGGGAATTATACTGGGGGGGGGGTGAATCAGTATTATCAGATCAACAAAACTTTCTCATTTCCATACTTAGATATGTATATGATACTTCATTCAAAGGAACCCACGTGTATACGCAACTGTGTCTAAGTCAACTATTGTATAACCATTAAACTCATGATTCAGTTATGTGATCTTCAATGGATGCATCAGAACATTATTAGTCAATAGTAGTAGTAAAACATATAGATCAACACACATGAACACAATGATATAAGGTGGAAAGCCAATGTGGGTGAAAACCACCTGCTGCAATTCGTTTCTATCTTCCTTTATTAAGAAACTTCTTTTACAATGTACTAGTGCAGTCCTTTACAAACATGCAGGTTACAACCTGCAGAAGGCTACAACCTTCTCTCGTTCTCCAAACTCTCCTAGAAGGGAGCTCCAACCTCCTTTGCTCTTGTAGGTGTCGGCCTACAATCTTCTCTCCTCCAGGTACCATGTTTCATACATTTTCAGACTGGATACTCCTGAAGCACAACACATAATCTGAAGGCCATGCTTCATCCAATTTTCATACTGGAACCATAAGTATCATTGAAGCACAAAACAATCAATACTAGCATCATCAATCTCTGAATCACTGAAACACTGAAACCCTGTCAATAACATAGTCACCAGAAAACAGAGCAGAACTTTGCAATAACAATCAGAACCAACTGTACCATCAAAATCATGCATCAGAGTGCATATGCTACTTGGAAATGCCGAACCTCCATGTATACGCAACTTCATCAAGATGAACCAGCGTATATGTCATTAATCACTTATTCATAACTTTGTTGCACTTCCTGACTTCAGACATAACCAGATCATTACATATAGAAGGATAATATATGTGTTAGCACCCAGATCTAGTCCATCAGATCTCATAAATATGGGTCATTATGATCTTGATCCATATTGGTTCTCATCTATCAATACACAATCAACCAACCAAGATAGGCAGAATATTGACACCATTAAACTGTCATCAGAACTCATCAACAGTCAGAACCATTTGTAACTTTAGACATCATAGCTCAAATGGTATACGCTACTATGATGAATCAAACCTGCATACATACGCACTTTTTCCAAGGCCAAACCACGTACAGATCTAAAAATATTTTCTTATACCTTTGCAGCTGTACGAGACATCAGTCATACTCATAACATTTATATTACATGCGTCAGTATGCAGATCTAGAATAAGCATAATCCATATAAAGATAGTTCATTTCAAACCATTTGATCCCGATCTCTCCTTAGATCTTGTTCTCCATCAACCAGTGAGATCCCTCCTTAGCTCAGATCAAGCAATGCATCATCAACTCGTAACCTGCATACTGGATCTCATACTTCATCAGATATTCAAGACTTTCTGAATGCCTTTGCCTCATGATCATCCTCTCCTTTTATAGTCTTAGGCCTTGCTCAATACCACGGACCAAAACCATAATAAAATAATACCATCGACCCAATACTTGGGATCAACACTTATGAGTGCAATACCACGGACCAAAACCATACGTCTAAATACCACGGACCCAAAAATAAGCTTTCCGACATGTACGCACTTTTCTGTGCATGAAAGTGCGTGTATACCCTACTTGGTATATAGCGAACTTCCATATACGCAAATTGGTATATAGTGAACCTGTGTATACATGTGTGTATACCCTACTTGGTATATAGCGAACCTGCGTATACGCGACTTGGTATATAGTGAACCTGCGTGTATACCCTACTTGGTATATAGTGAACCTGCGTATATACTCTTCTTTCTTCATTGTTTGTAGTCTGATCATCAATTCTTTGCTACTGTCCTTCTGCACTATGATTTGACATCTGTGTGACTTGCCATCAAGGACAACACTTGTCTCATAATGCCAACATTTGGATATTATATATTCACCATCTAAAAAATATCTTCTTAAACATCGACACGCCTAGTTCTACTAGTGACCTATGCAAAAAATGAAGTTTTGGGCTCTTTTTATGGGGGCTTCCATAAAAAACTCCACCAAAAGGTGTTTTCCTTATAGTGTCTAGTAGAAATGTTTGTGGATAGCGTTATCATTCTCTCTATGAACATTGTCATTCTCCATTATTTTTCTTATTTTCACATCTAATACTACGGTTGAAAGTCCTAAATTTCCCTTCGCCATCTTTTAGATTCGCCCTAGTAAGCATCCAAACTCATAATTCACATTAAAGAAGACTTCTTTGATACCTACATGGTTTGGAATATTTACTTCAATGAATTTAAAATGGATTGCACAAAGAGCATGAAATAACCATATGTGCAACATACATGAAGACATGACAATATTGATAATTGCACCAAGATTTGATAACGTAGTTCACCCACAATGTGTGAGCTAGATCTTTGGGCTCCACTCAACTATGTAGTTGCATAATTAGCTTGTCTTCAATAAGGTCCACTACAAGTGGAAATATCTCCTCTTTAAAGAGATGTTCTCCTTTCACAATTCAAATGGAGTTGATTCACAGAAACAAGTGGCATAACCTATTCTACCTTCAAATGGGTTGAGCTCTCTCACATAAACTGGCATATCTAAAATGATGATAGTTTTGACGTGTTTTGAGCATGTGATGGAGTATGTTTGAGGTGGAGCTATTGGTGCAATGTTAGATGCATTTTTAGCATCGGGTGGAGTGCCTTGGAATGCAAACCAATGTAAGTCTCATGTATTGTTGATTTTCTCCATTTTGAGATTTATAAAAGGAAGAACATGTATTTTCAAATTTGGTTGAATATGATTACAACATTAAAATAGGACCTTCACCACTTTTTGTTAGATTCTAGCCCCTTCAACTTGGAAAGAGGGAGAACAGCTATGCCACATTACATGAGAGATTTCAACTGCTTTGAAGAGATAATATTTTATGCCACTTGTTTTTGATAATTCATTCCTTTTGTGTTATTGAAGGAGAATGTCTCTTTGAAGTGTAATATCAACAATGTAAACTTTGAAACAGGAACTATAAACTCAAAACGGGAACTCTGGCCAAAAAACCCCAAAAAAACATCAAAAACAGTGCTAAAAACGAAAAGTGTGTATACTGGAACGATGTTTTTTTTTTTTAGGTGTCAATTTTAAACGTGTTTTAAAAATGGCAATGACTACGAAATTTACTACGAAATTTTCGTGCAAAATATAGCTTCAAAACGAAAGTGATGATACTGGAATAATGATTTTTTTTTTTAGGGTCAATCTTCAAACTTTTTAAAAAATGCTAATAAAACCAATTTTTTATGTCTCAAACAAAGTTAATTTTTAAGGAAAAAACACATTAATGTTTCTGGTAGAATATCATTTTTCTTTCCTAAGTATAAATTTAACATGTTTTCAACCACAACATGCTAGATACAAAAGAAATTGAAATTTTTTCAACTATAAAATTAAAAAACCATGACATTATGAACAAATTATATCACTAAATGAATTCAAAAGTCTTTATTTGTATACTGAATAAAACAGACATTATATCTCTAATTTGATATTGCATTGTAGATATTTAAACAATAAAATTTATCATACTTAAGACATAATCCAACAACATAAAAATGCTTCATAACTTCTCATCTATCATCATTAATCATAACATATAACCCATGAGGTGTAGATTAGTTGGTTTATGTGAGATTTAATCCTCATCGAGTCTCAGTTTCAAATCTCATGAGGATGGGTTGAGGGTGGAGCCAATTGTGGGGGTTACATTGTCCCAAAGGGCGCCAGGCTCAATCATTATCGCACAATCCTAGTAACGACATCCCATTGTTAGGCATAGCATCCCTCAATCCAACATATGGGTTGGCCTCTATTAGGAAAATCATTCTTTCATCCAGCATATGGGTTGGCCCTAGCTTAGGCACTACCCATTATGTTAACAAAAAAAAAAAAAAAAACATATATAAAAAACTTGATTTAGGTGGACCTCTTATAATGGTCAAAAATTCAAAAACCATAGAAAAATAAATACAAATATTTTCAAGCAATAGCCTATGAAATTTGTTAACGTTGTCAATATGAATACTCGATGAAATACAACTCGTCTAAACTACAAGATTTCTTTTTGCCAATTGTGAAGTTGCTCCTTTATTTAAAGGAATTTCAATTGTGAAGTTGCTCCTTATTTAAAGGAATTTTTTTGTCAAAAAAAAACTTTATTGATAAGAAAGAAAAAAATTAACACCTCACTCAAGCACAATTTCAAATCTCATGAGGATGGGTTGAGGGCGGAGCCAATTGTGGGCGTTACATTGTCCCAAAATGCGCGAGGCTCAATCATTTTTGCACAATCCTGGTAACAACATCCCATTCTTAGGCATATCATCCCTCAATCCAACATATGGGTTGGTCTCTATTAGGAAAATCATTCTTCCATCCAACATATGGGTTGACCCTAGTCGAGGCACTACCCATTATGTTAAAAAATAAAAAACATATAAAAAAACTTGATTTAGATGGACCTCTTATAATGGTCAAAAAGTCAAAAACCATAGAAAAGTCAATACAAATATTTTCAATCAATACCCTATGAAATTTGTTAGCGTTGTCAATATGAATACCTTATGAAATATGACACGTCTAAACTGCAACATTTCTTTTTCCCGGATTGTGAAGTTGCTCCTTTATTTAAAGGAATTTTTTTGTCGATAAAAAACTTTATTGATAAGAAAGAAATAAATTAACACCTTAAAACAAGCACCTTAACCACAAGATTGTTCATCCTTTACCTATATTATAAGATTCCAAGTGTCTACATGTATTTTTCTGTTCTGCTAAATAAATCTATTTATGTTGAGTCTAAATCTTGCTGAACTTAAACATTTCTCCGGCTCTTTTACTTTAAAAGAATCTTTTATTTATTAAAAAAAGAGTTCTTTTATCTATTAAAAATTATTAATAAAAAAAAATTAAATTAACATACAACCTCAAAGTTGTTCATTCTTATTTTAAGTATTTGCATATAATTTTTCTATTACACAAATTCCATCCCAAAACATACCTATTAACATAATTATAAAATTAAACAATCTCAATCTTTACAAATTTATACTCAATGTCAATATGAGAGAGTAAAAGCAAACGTTTTTTCAAATACGATATATACACATTTATTTATTTTTATCTTTTTACGAAGCAAGACATCTGGATAGTTATAAAATTAAGCCATCCGAGCGTTGCCAAATAGATACAATGTCAATTTAAGAGTAAAGGTAGCGGTTTATTCCAAAAATCCTGTTTATGAAGCAAATGGTGTAGGAATTATTTGGTTCAAAGACTTTATAATCATATGATATAGTATAACTGGACTTAGCTGTTGACGAGGTTATCAATGTCATTGCCAATGTTTCACTTAAGCACATATTTGACTACCACAGGGATATGGACGTTTGACAGGTAATCGACCCAATCGATGCATTTTACATCGAAGATGAACGCTTTCAAGTCTTCGGCGGAAATATTTTGCAATAGGCGTTCAGTATTTGTTATGTCAAAGCTGATATAGCCACATAATCAACCACCTTATTATAATGGTGACAACAGATAGAGAAAAACAGTATAATGCGTGACGAAATGAGAAATTGAAAAAAAAAATAAAAAAATAGCGACAATACCTTCCCTGAAAGAAGATGTAAGGCGCGTACAATTCTGCTAAATACATGATGAAGTTGTAATTTCGGAGCATACGATCGTAACGAGGTGTAAAACGTGCTGTGAAGATGGAGATGACTTTGTTTAGTACACCGATCACCTATTCATAACCAACAACCAACATCACTGTGCTAATTAATCGGTAAAAGTTAAAACTATACTGAAAGCGCAACATTGAAATTAAGATGATGTTTATAAAGAAGAGTGGAGTATTAGCTTGCCTGAAGAGGTACTTTGTAGCGTTGTAACATGTACAGGCAAAAGCTGCTCATGCTCTCCAGAACGAAGACCTCTTTTACGTGAATTAGTTTTCCATCGTTGCTCACACAAGGATTCCTTGAAAAATAATTATATGCCTCATCCTTTAGAAGGGCAGCGCCACCCCCGGGCTGCTCCGTCAATTCCCGGAATCGACCCTCCGCCGGTTGGGCGGGGCGGAGGGTCGATTCCGGGAATCGACGGGGCAGCCCGGGGGTGGCGCTGCCCTTCTAAAGGATGAGGCATATAATTATTTTTCAAGGAATCCTTGTGTGAGCAACGATGTAAAACTAATTCACGTAAAAGAGGTCTTCGTTCTGGAGAGCATGAGCAGCTTTCGCCTGTACATGTTACGCAGCACCACCCCGGGGCCACCCCGCCCCGCCCGACCGGCGGCGGGTCGATTCCAGGAATCGACCCGCCGCCGGTCGGGCGGGGCGGGGCGGCCCGCGGGTGGCGCTGCCGCGCAGCTCTCCAGAACAGTGAACGTTTCATAAAATTTGCGCATGCAACGTACAGTATTTCAATCTCTGGTGGAGCCATGGCCTTAACAAGGATCCCGCTCTTCGCTCTTGCCATTATATTTGCTGTTTTGTTTGCGGGGAATTCTTCTGCAAGTGTTATTTTTAGCACAAAGTCCTTCACTATCTCACTCGATGACGTCGAGGCAACTTTCGGTAAGTCCAATTCTGAGCGAAATTTTTGGGAAACTGATAAATGAAATATTAGCCAAAGAGAAATGTTCCCTTCATTTGGATTACACATTTTATCAGTGAATACCTCTTTCATAAACTGTTTTTTTAAGGGTGGTTTACACCTGAGTGGTTGGAAAATTGAAGGGATTTAACAGTGGGTTAAATTAAGCAGGCCTACTTTCAAGGGTGTCGAGGAGATTTGACTTTATCTAAAAATATCTAGCAGGAAAAGCCATATAACCTTCCTCGTAAAAAAATATTTAACAACAAAAACTAGACCAACTAAACTATCCTCCTCACATTTCAGAAATAGGTTTGTTTGCATTTCAAACGTATGTTACATTGTTGTTATGTTTTTCATGTAGTTTAACACATTTCAAATGTATGTCACATTGTTGTTATGTTTTTCAGCTCCAGCTGTGGAGAGTTCGGGTATTCATGGAGCAATACAAGTGGCGAAGCCTTTAGATGCATGCTCACCTCTTGTGAACAAACCAAAGTGGGGAGAAGGTACAGTTTTGCCATTTGCACTTATAGAGAGAGGAAGTTGTACATTTGAGTCAAAGGTTCGCAATGCACAAGCTGCTGGCTTCTCTGCAGCCATTATCTACAACAATGATTACAGCATCATTTTACCCGAAAGTAAGTTAAAAATAGTTGCGGAAATATTAGTTATAGACTATCTATATATATATAATTTACTCATGGGCATTAAATGAGAAGCCACTGTATAAGCTTATTGTTAAATCCTTTACCTACCAAATCCAATTATAAACATATATAACCCGACTCATTTAATACCCATTAACATTAACATATTAATTAATTTGTAGCTTTCATTACACATCATCACTCTAATTTTATTTTAGGGCATGAATGCTTTTATAACACGTGATTTATTTCTTTTTATATGAAGTGTCTGGGAACTCTGAAGGTATCACAACACACGCAGTGTTTATTTCAAGGGCAGCCGGGGAATTGCTCCACAAGTATAGTAAGGATGAAAATCTTGAATGCCAGATCCGGGTGGCGATGGTGGTTGCTCTATTTGTTTGCCATGGTCATTGTGTATGCTATTATTTATGTCGCTGCTCAAATGTCTCGTAGAATACATCACACCCGCAATACGATGAGTTCTCGACAGATGAAGGAATTACCAAGTTTCCTATTCACTTCACCTGCAGATGATAAGGGCACCTCGGAGACCTGCGTTGTATGCTTTGAGGACTATAGAGAAGGAGATAAATTGTGCCTTCTGCCATGTCATCATAGTAATTGTTTGTCATTTTTATTTTGATCGTAGATTTTCAAAATGCTATGAATATGAGCAACGTGACTTCCTTC
This sequence comes from Pinus tabuliformis, assembly GCA_031772625.1. Lineage (NCBI taxonomy): Eukaryota > Viridiplantae > Streptophyta > Pinopsida > Pinales > Pinaceae > Pinus > Pinus tabuliformis. The sequence continues at coordinate 1,435,174,411 of CM062820.1, read as the reverse complement.
CTATTCATCAAAAAATCCTGTAATCTAGTTAAGTTTCAAAATAAGCTGAATGGTACTGAAATGGGCAGGGAAGATCTAATTTGTAATTTGATAAGTTCATTGATATAGTGGTGGTGTTTTTAAAGACAAATTCCTAACAGTCGTTGCTAAACATGCTCATTTGTCTGGTTCTTATTTTGATTGCAGGATTCCATGCAGTCTGCATAGAGTCTTGGCTTACAAAGTGGAAGACCTTCTGTCCTGTGTGTAAACGTGATGTGAAGACTAGCCTACAAGAGCCCCAAAAGCCCCAGGCATCAGAGCAGACACCGCTTCTATCTTCCTCTCCTTTAATGTCTTCCAATATCTCATCATCTGGAGCTGCTTCCACCCATTCATCTCCATCAGAATCTTGGGTTGTGCATATACCTTCCACATCTCCACCTTCTCAGTCTTTCTCCTCTTCTAATAGTGGGTCTTCGCTCCTTCAGCTAGTACTTGGACATTCCATCTGACAGTGACCTCTGACCTACTCTTTCTTTGTCAAAGAAGAATTCCCCGCAAACAAAACAGCAAATATAATGGCAAGAGCGAAGAGCGAGATCCTTGTTAAGGCCATGGCTCCACCAGAGATTGAAATACTATATGTTGCATGCGCAAATTTTATGAAACGTTCACTGTTCTGGAGAGCAGCGCGGCAGCGCCACTCCCGGGTTGCCCTGCCCCGCCCGATCGGTGGCGGGTCGATTTTGGGAATCGACCCGCCGCCGGTCAGGCAGGGCGGGGCGGCCCCGGGGTGGTGCTGCGTAACATGTATAGGTGAAAGCTGCTCATGCTCTGCAGAACGAAGACCTCTTTTACGTGAATTAGTTTTCCATCGTTGCTCACACAAGGATACCTTGAAAAATAATTATGTGCCTCATCCTTTAGAAGGGCAGCGCCACCCCGGGGCCGCCCGTCGATTCCCGGAATCGACCCTCCACCCTGCTCGACCGGCGGAGGGTCGATTCCGGGAATCGACGGGGCGGCCCGGGGGTGGCGCTGCTCTTCTAAAAGATGAGGCATATAATTATTTTTCAAGGAATCCTTGTGTGAGCAACGATGGAAAACTAATTCACGTAAAAGAGGTCTTCTTTCTGGAGAGCATGAGCAGCTTTCGCCTGTACATGTTACAACGCTACAAAGTACCTCTTCAGGCAAGCTAATACTCCACTCTTCTTTATAAACATCATCTTAATTTCAATATTGCGCTTTCAGTATAGTTTTAACTTTTACCGATTAATTAGCACAGTGATGTTGGTTGTTGGTTATGAATAGGTGATCGGTGTACTAAACAAAGTCATCTCCATCTTCACAGCACGTTTTACACCTCGTTACGACCGTATGCTCCGAAATTACAACTTCATCATGTATTTAGCAGAATTGTACGCGCCTTACATCTTCTTTCAGGGAAGGTATTGTCGCTATTTTTTTATTTTTATTTTCAATTTCTCATTTCGTCACGCATTATACTGTTTTTCTCTATCTGTTGTCACCATTATAATAAGGTGGTTGATTCTGTGGCTATATCAGCTTTGACATAACAAATACTGAACGCCTATTGCAAAAGATTTCCGCCGAAGACTTGAAAGCGTTCAACTTCGATGTAAAATGCATCGATTGGGTCGATTACCTGTCAAACGTCCATATCCCTGGGGTAGTCAAATATGTGCTTAAGTGAAACATTGGCAATGACATTGATAACCTCGTCAACAGCTAAGTCCAGTTATACTATATCATATGATTATGAAGTCTTTCAACCAAATAATTCCTACACCATTTGCTTCATAAACAGGATTTTTGGAATAAACCGCTACCTTTACTCTTAAATTGACATTGTATCTATTTGGCAAGGCCCGGATGGCTTAATTTTATAACTATCCAGATGTCTTGCTTCGTAAAAAGATAAAAATAAATAAATGTGTATATATCGTATTTGAAAAAACGTTTGCTTTTACTCTCTCATATTGACATTGAGTATAAATTTGTAAAGATTGAGATTGTTTAATTTTATAATTATGTTAATAGGTATGTTTTGGGATGGAATTTGTGCAATAGAAAAATTATATGCAAATACTTAAAATAAGAAGGAACAACTTTGAGGTTGTATGTTAATTTAAATTTTTTTTATTAATAATTTTTAATAGATAAAAGAACTCTTTTTTTAATAAATAAAAGATTCTTTTAAAGTAAAAGAGCCGGAGAAATGTTTAAGTTAAGCAAGAGTTAGAATCAACATAAATAGATTTATTTAGCAGAATAGAAAAATACATGTAGACACTTGGAATCTTATAATATAGGTAAAGGATGAACAATCTTGTGGTTAAGGTGCTTGTTTTAAGGTGTTAATTTATTTCTTTCTTATCAATAAAGTTTTTTATCAACAAAAAAATTCCTTTAAATAAAGGAGCAACTTCACAATCCGGGAAAAAGAAATGTTGCAGTTTAGACGTGTCATATTTGATAGGGTATTGTAGTTTAGACGTGTCATATTTCATAAGCTATTCATATTGACAACGCTAACAAATTTCATAGGGTATTGATCGAAAATATTTGTATTGACTTTTCTATGGTTTTTGACTTTTTGACCATTATAAGAGGTCCATCTAAATCAAAATTTTTTATATGTTTTTTATTTTTTAACATAATGGGTAGTGCCTTGACTAGGGTAAACCCATATGTTGGATGGAAGAATGATTTTCCTAATAGAGACCAACCCATATGTTGGTCTGAGGGAGGGGGCGGGGGAAGGGGGCCGGTGGGCGCGGGGGGCTAGGGCGTGGGTAGGGGGATGGGGGAGGGGGTAGGGGGGAGGGATGGGGGGCGTAGGGGGGGTGGGGGGGGATTGGAGGGGGGGAAGGGGGGGGTGTGGTGTAGGGGTAGGGGTAGTGCGGGGTGGGTGGTGGGGGGGGAGTGGTAGGGAGCGAGGGGATGGGGGGGGTAGGGGGGAGGTATCGGGGGCGTAGGGGTAGGGCGCGGGTAGAGTGGGGGGGATGGGGGGGATGGGGGAGGGCGCGGGGGTAGGGGGGGCGTAGGGGTAGGGCGCTGGGGTAGGGGTCGGGGGGGTAGGGATAGGGGGTTGTGGGGGGCGATGGGGAGGGTGGGGGGCGGGATGGGGGAGGGCGCGGGGGTAGGGGGTGTGGGTGGGTTGGGGGTGGGGGGGGGGATGGGGGGCGTAGGGGTAGGGCGCGGGCAGGGGGGGGCACGATTAGGGTAGGGGAGGGGGGGGGGTAGGGGTGGGCGGAGGGGGCCGGGGGAGGAGGAGTGGGTGGGCGGGGGCGCGCGGTGTGGGGAGGGACTTTAGTGAATCACGTGTGGCAAAAAAGGAAAAGGAACCCCAACCACCATTACATGGAATGTTTGGAAAGACATATATTGGGAGATTTGCAGACATCAAATACACATTAGAAGAGGAAATTGCGCAAAAGGAAGCAGAAAATATTGTGGAAGATGACAATGATGAAACTCTAGAGGACGAAGAGTTTGGATTACGTGACATTGTTGATTAAATTTAAGTTATACCTGGAAATCAAGCTTTGCAATGTTTTGACTCTGACATTTCATGAAAAGAATAATCAATGAATTAAAGTTGTTATGTGTTCAATGTTTGTAATTTGTTATTTTCGCATTGATTTTTAAGTTAATTATTATTTTTTGAAAAAAAAGTTGTTATTGTTATTTTTTTGACATGAAATTCATAAAAAAAACTATTATTTGACCATTTTTAGTTAATATTTTTGTATAAAAATTGTGATTTTGACATGTTAATTCTAGAAAAAAATTATCAAAACGTTTAGTTTTTTTGTTATATTTATGTTAAAAATGGTTATTTTTATGTCCATTGTTAAAAAATGTTGTTTTTTAGAAACAATTATTTCATGTGGATTGAAAAATTAATTAAGGATGTATAAATATGTAGATTATCTAAAATTCAAACTATCGACTTTCTAGTTTAAAAACGCAAAACAATAAAAACCCCCCTAAAAAAAATAAAAAATAAAGATAGAGAACAAGAAAATATGAATAAAATGACGACTTCAAAAACTATCAAATTTAGAAAATAATTTTTTACATTTCACACACTAGAAAATTAAAAGTCAAAAAATAGGTCTTTTAAGAAAAGGGTGTGATGCAGAATACTCACTTTTTAAAATCAGCATGAAAATCACTACCATTATAAAACTTGATTTCATCCTTGAACATGAAAAAAATTAAAGTTCCAAAAACCATGTTCTAAAAAAAACATGTGTATTCTGCATCACCACTTTTGAAAATCGGGTCATTTTTTTGCTACCTCTACGAAACGGGTAACAGTATCAGTTCCCGTTTCAAAGTTTACATTGTTTATCCCCGAAATAAAAACATGTAATTAATTAGATTAATCATGCTATTTATAATCAACACGCAATTGACATCAAATTTCAATAAATGAGTAGAGACTACTTACATGTGGTGATATGGTCTCTCACTTGTGATTTCAGGGTTGAATGCTAGTTGAATTCTGCCAACTGCAACAATGTCTTGGGGACGATTCTCCACCTAACCGTAGGCTCAGTTGCACAAAATATTGCTACAACTGGCCACCCCCAAGCCCTCAATCAACGTACTACTACCAGCGAATCCTTTGCCTCACAAAACCATTCTCCCAAGAGAATGGATGATGGAATGCCTCTCATATTCCTCACCATCTATTAAATAGAGAAAACATTGGAGGGGAACCACATGCACACACTCCATGTGTCAACATGCAACTTTATTGCTTTCTTGTTTTATTTCTTTTGTTTTTACTTTTTGGTAGCTTTACTGGTTTTTAATTCTTTCTTGTTTTATTCCTATTTCTATTTATTTAGAGCTTTAGTATTGTTATTTGTTATTTATTTACTATTACAATTTTTTTATTTATTGTTTATTATTATTTTCTTGTATTTTAATATTATATTATATTATATGATTTATTATTTATTATTTATTGTTAAGGGACATTACATACTCCCCCACTTTAAGTCACTTCGTCCTAAAGTTAAATTGAATTATTTAACATTTTATTTTGTTATTTATTACTTCATGTTCACTGACACCCTCCCTTGAACTAGTATAACCAACACGCACCGAATCTTTCACAACACCTAGGAAATCCCAAGGAATCTCTGTCTTTTTTCCCACTTTCGGAACTAGGCATCTCGCAAGGTTGGCCCACTCCCTCCACATCTCACTAAGGTGCACAACCCCAGGGATCAAAGTCCTTACACCCCCACCAAACTGCATCATCCCAATACAATACTAGGCACCTAGCCTACAATATCAGGTACTTGGCCTCCTCAAGATTGTCCCATAGCCCTTCAAGAGCTATCCATCAAGAGCTATACATGATAAAGTAACCACTGGCATATGTAGTGTTGATTTTAGTTTCTCCCCAGCCCATATGGTGTTACTTATTCTCCCTCGTGTCTATGGGCTCACACGAGATCATTAAATAAATCAGCCCTCTCGCCCCATTTGTGGAGTCCTGTGAATCATCACACCTCAACATGCAACCAATGCATTAGTTATACCATCATAGTATCATATAAAATAATCCTCATGCCAGGTCTTGCATGTCATCATGAGAACATTCATCATTGTTAATCGCAACATTAAGAATAATAACGAACTGGATGCTCATGCATGTCATAAATTTGTATGCAACTATCACATGCTTCACCTCATGAAATACCATCATAAGTTATAACATCGACATATTTGCATCAAAGACATATCATGACTTCATAAATGAACCACATGTCAATAAACCTCATATTATAGCATCACAATTCCTATTAAACGTTATGCATATCATATCCATCATTAGTGTTCGACATTAAATACCTATCATCATGTAGTAAATGAATCTGTCAATATACCTTGACATAACATCATAATGCTTATGCATATCGTCATCATCATAGGGATACATCATCACTATAAGAACCACATGTGCATCATTATCCTCCTACCATTATATCATGAAACCTCATGTAACCTTATACTCAACATCATAATAGTTTATTAAACTAAGCTGAAATCAGAGTTTTTGATTTAGATGTATCACAGTATAACTTTATAACTTTTTATCAACAACCATTCTTTAAAAATATTTTGTAAATGGTATGCATCATTAAAGAATAGAAATTTGACTGTTAGAATTGATAGGTTTGCGTTTTGTAATGTGTCGCAACTAACAAGCCAACCCTTAGATGGATGCTTATTAAAATCGTTTAGGAGGAAACCCAACAAAATGTTGTTTTGAATAGCTTTATTAAATTAGATAGGAGGCATCTCAACTATGAGAAATGATATAAGGAGAATCAAAATGATTTTTTCTGATACAAGAAATTCTTGGAATTCCAATGCATCCAGTGAAAATACATAGAAAGGACTAAAATTAATTTTGTATAACTAGCACTTGCAAATTTTTGTAGATCACTGTGTAGTTCCCTTCTATAGAATACAATGAATGATATGTAATTTTCTTGAGGCATGAGTAAGTAGAGATAAGAAAAATAAATTTTGTGTACATACAACTGTGGCAATCACTTCTATGTAATTCTGTTCTCTTAGATTCAGATGCAAGATTATATGGCTTTCCAATTTAAAAAAAAAAAGCAAATTGAGAGAATTTGGTAAAGAGTGAGTAATAATGGGTTTGCATTTGGACCATGGATTTTATTTGGTTAATAGTGGTGATCAATTGGAAATTTCTTGGCTTTGAACCAATGATGAAACCTTTCCAATGTTGTAACATTGGCCCGTGATTCTGAATATAGCCCACAATCCCAATTATCAATTGATGTATGAATGCAAGATCAAAATTAAGTGAAAGAGGAGATGTCCACCAGAGAAACCTACAATTTTCCAATTCAATAGTCCCATATTAAGATGGATTTCTACAATGAGTGAGTCTGAATACACAGTGAAGCTGTCTCCTTGATTTCAAATTTCCCAAAGCAATGAAGAATCACTAGAATTAGAATTAGAGGGACCCTTTAGAAAGAAAAACAGCGCTTCACACTCAAGAAACTTGTTGAATATGGACTGATCAACAATTTTTTTCTCAAGCTACAAGAGATCAATGAGGTAATAGATACAAATCTATTGGATAGCTTGACTGTGAAACTCCCCAAACAAATTTACTTTAAACCTTTAGATGCCTTAATATTTGATAAATATGCTCTTAGAAATTCGCACGAACTTGATAAGAGTATCTCAAAAATGTGTGCATGGATTGGAGGAGAAAGGAGGCCTAGAAACCCTACGACCTTTATGAAAAGAAGTCAAAATAAACTCACGACCAGCCTAGACATTACCTTAGAAAATAATTAACAAAATTATGGTAGTTCCTAGAACGATTAGGCTATCCAAAAAAAATGTAATTAGCCCCTGCATAATTAATCTTCTCACATTAGGTAGAATGGATGTGCTATATGCTCAACGGAGAACCTGTCAAAATAGTAAGGGCTATATCAACAAAATATATTCCAAATTGAACAGAAAAAGCCTTTCGATAATTGATGTCTTTAGAAATATATAGAGTTCACCTTTAGAAATTCAGTATTTGATTGCAAAATGGGAGAATTTAAAAAAAAATTAAGTTATGATTTTGCAATATTTGCGATTGAGAAATAAATGGTTGACAGGCCTGTGACCCTCACAAAAATTTAGAAATTGATCTCTTCAAGCCATAAGCAATGGATTCTTGTGAAACTTTGAGTTGAATGGCTCCAAATAATTAATAAACCCTGAACAGCTTTCCAGGAAAATGATCCCTTGCTCAGAAATGAAAATGACCTTTCAAAAAGTTTGAAATGGACTTCAAAAAATTTATGAATGGCCTTAGAAATTTCAATATTTCTCAAAGAATTGCAATTTATTGACAAATATAAAAACAAGATTTTCATATTTCAACAAAAAATTGGGTCAAGCCTTAGAATTATGATTCCTTGGCCACTCCAACAATAAAAATCCCTATGCTTCTTCAGATCTGCAAACCTAGTTTCAAACCCTCTTGAATCTTAGAGCCCTAGTTCTGAGAACTAGATTGGGCAATCATGATACTCGGCTCTCCTTTAATCGTCTGGAAAAAAAATTTGCAGAAATTCCTACGCTTCAAGTCATAGCCACACTCAAAAGATTTCTTTGTCGCAGCCTAGCGATAAAATAATTGAAAACAAAGCAAGAACGAAACAAGGTATGGGTATAGGAATTTCGACACATTCAATGATTTTATCAAGCCTTGAAGCTCTTAGCATTTTAGATGTAGAGACTCATTAGAACAGAGTATTAATGCCTTCAAACTTTCCAAGCATTCATACAGGACATAAAGACTTCAAACTCATTAACCAGGCTAATATGGTCAATTCTAGAAAAGATCTACGTGGAGCAGTTTGTCCAAGACCAAAACTTAACAAAACAGTGGTTCTAACATCTCAAAGAACAAATCTTTCGAAGGACTGCACTGATAAAACATGGAAAATAGCACGGGAATAAAACTTCAAGTAATTTTACCATTCAAAATACTTTAGAAGCATGAATAAAAGCTTCTACAGAAAAACCACCAATATAGAAATTAAGAAGACGAATCCTCATACAGCGTTGGACAAAAGGAGCGGAGACAAACAAAAATCCGATAAGATTAAGGATTCAAGAAAGAAATCTTGGCTTACAAATTTTATGATGAAGGTTTATAACTATAAATAAAGAAAATTTATCTACTATCTTAAAAGTAATTGTATTACAGACCCTATCACTGCTGGATTGGCTCAGGGCAACCAGAGGGGGTATGCGTGAAAGGCATGAAGCCAAAATTATTAAGGAAAAAGTGCTTAAAACCGATGATAAATTTTGGTGTTTCCTTCAAATCTGGAATTAATTTCTTGAAATCAGAAAAGCTAAATTGCAGATTGATGATTTAAATTGTCAAATCAGCTCGAAAAAACATAAATCCATGAAATTCTCCGCGTATTTTTTTTCGAAGCTAATTGCAGAATGGCAAGTTTGGTGCCCTATAAATGGCATATTTTCACTTTAATATCAACAAATTAAGGTGAACTTCTAATATTACAGCTGGTCTTATCAATTCTGGTACTTTTCTTTGGGAAATGGAGTCAAGAAAAGAAGAATATAACTAAGGTGAGTCTGTCAAATCCCATTGATTCAAAAATCACAATAAATTCCAAATTGAAAACTATGAAAGCATTTAGAATATGAATTTTGGCACACGTAAACATTAGTGCATAGTCAAACTATGTGATTTCCATTATTATGAATGAAAATATGAGTACAATGTCCAATTAATAACAAAAGCGAATCAAATTTTCTCTCAAAAAAAACTTTGCTTTGTTTTTCTTTTTCCATGTCTTTGGTTTTTGGTTTCTTTTGTTTTAGTGTTGAAAAGTTAATTCAAATCTTTTGCGTTTTGTTCCACTTGCTTTGAAGAGAGATTTTTGTTCAAATTTTGCCCTCTTCACTATAGGTTGGCTTATTGTCTCTATAAAGAGTTTCATTTGCTTATGACTGTTGTTTAGGATCTTGCATCATCATTGTAATTTGCATTAGGTTATTTTGAATTTTATGGCACTCTTACTCTTTTTAGTTTTTGGGTGTGTGTGGATTGTTTCATAAAAGAGAAGAAATATATTTTGCTTATATATAAGTTTTCGTAGAACTCATCTAGAGATCACTCTTGATCGAAGAAAATGACTGCATTCATATAGTTAGTTTTCTATAGATTTCTTTTGCATCATAAAATCATCATCAGTCACACTTTTGTAATTCTCCATGACTTAAAGAACTGCTATATAAAATCAAGTGATTAATAAAATGGACTAGAACTTTTATTCTTGTCATTAAAAAACCACCAACAATTTTAGGTTCATTAAGGCCTTGGATTAGGTGAGTGGAGAGTTAACTCTACAAGGCCGCTCAAATTACAAAAAGTAGAAGTTGAATAAGGAGTGAAACCCAATATCATTAGAGAGATCGGGAAACCTCTGTGACTGGGAATTAAGCACGAGGGGGAGTGAAGACAAGGAAGAGGGATACCCCCTCTCCAACTTGTTCAGTCCTGCCTCATGTCTGTTCCGCCCAAATTTGGATATGAGTTGTTATCCATAGTTTCCTTTCCTAGCGATCACATAAGTGGTTGCGAAGCGGAATCCCATGGCACCTGAGGCTGATGTTGCATCATGTTTAACAGTACTTGTGGAGGGTACCCTTGTAAAGCTTGGGTGCTTGCACCGGCAAAGGATGTTGTCTAGAGGTCAACGTAGCTGCCTCTGATACCTTCTCTAGTAGGCCTAGGGCATAATTACCCCAGTCTATTTTTGGAAGGCCCTTGATCTCCACTTTCTTGTATTTTGGTGTCTACTTCTAATCATCCAGAGTAGAAATACTTGAAATTTGTTTGATTTCTTGTATCTTTAGGGACTTTTAGAGAGTGCTCTTTGCTCCTAATTGGCCTACCTTTACAAATTTTTCGAGTCTCTAAGTAGATTTCTTAAAAATAATTTAAAGTGTTTAATCGACTAGCTCGTTGGTCTAGGAGACTTCATGAGCTATCACCTATGAGACCTGAGCCTTCTCCTCGAAGGCATAGGAGCAATACTACCAGTTGTTTTCAAGGAGTGGCAACAAGTGAATTAGAGATTTATCCTCTGGATGGAGCCATTGATTCAAAAGATAGACATAGTACAAGTAGAGTGTTAGAGAGGAACACTTTAGTTCATTCTCGAGTCCTCCTCTCGTTAGAAGATAATATCGAGGTTGAAGAGATTTCAGAGTCTATTGTGGCTCCTAATTCTCCTCTTCCTCCTGACCATATAGACGTTTTATTATACGTCGGAACTCCAACCAACAGGACTTCAAGCCTAGGTTTACATCAATCTATTCCTTTGATGACCACTACTGGAAGCATGTCATCCATCACAAGTTCTATGAGTATGCAGACTACTGTATCTGTACAAGGAGTAGGAACAATTTCTATACCTTATGTTACTCCTAGCACTTCTATATTTGGTTCTACTTCCATTTCATCGTCAAGTGGAAGTTCTTAAGTTGTTGCCTGTGGCATTGGATTTTTCCCTTTTGGAATGCTGACCAGCACGATTCCTTTAGTTCTATTGAGTATTCAATCAGTTGCCTCCACATCCATGGCAAGTGTATGAGCTTGTTTTTAGGGCTTCCCATTTAGGGGTTTTCATATACCACATTCCAACCCAACAGTGCGATCAATTCCTTTTTCCTTTACAGTTCAAAGTTATAATCCATTTCAGAGTTGGATAAACCCTGCAATTATTGGATTAGGAGCTGGCAACCAATCTTATTTTGACCAACAAGGGAATATGCCGCATTGTTCTGTCAATTCATTTCAAAATTCTTCTCCCTATGCTAACGCATCGAATCCTCATCAGGGGCTCTCCACTCCTTTTAACACTTCTTTACGGGGTAACTTTAATAGTTGCGGAGGATTTTCAGTAGGAGTTTTTCGAAATCCAAATTTTTTGGACCCTAAGGGGCTCCTTACGGTTCAATTGGGTTTACGAGTTATTTTAGGAAACCTGGTGCCTTCACAAATATAGGTCATTCTCTTTAGAACATTGCGAGTTCTACCCACACTAGGTGGAATCCTGAGGGTCCGCCATGACTCGCTTTTATGGCAATGTTAAACTTGCCAAATATCTATAAATTGACTAATGACTCGATTAGGTATAACACGGTTTGGCATTCGGCCCCAACCAAAATTCCCTCTGATATCCCAAAATTCGAGGGGAAGACTAGTGAAGATTAGGGTGACGACATAACCACCTACCACTTGTGTTGTTCATCCAACTCGGCGATAGACGATTCAATCAGGTTGAGATTATTTCAACGTACCCTTGCTGGAAATGTGGCTAAGTGGTACATAGAGTGGCTAGGGGGTATCTTCAATTCTTTCAACGACTTGGTTACTATCTTCTTGAACAATTTTCAATTACCCATCTGATATGATCTCGGAACTGAGCTTTTGGTTAATTTCCAACAAGATCAGGAAAGGCACATTTCAGTTCATATCCAGGAATGGAGGAGAAGGAAGAGGCTCATCAAAGCCACTATCCCATAAGGATTCCTTCTCGAATAGTTTCCTAAATCATTACAACCTAAGACCTCTAAGGATGTTTCCCTCTCCGGTGTTTTCAAAAAAGAGCAAGCTATTTTCGGGGCCCAGTAGCTAGAACTGATCTATTCTCAGTCTGGGTTTCTTAAAAAAATTCTACCTGACACTCCTAGATCCAAGGTGGATATAACCAAACTGAAGCCAGGTACCCACGCCGACAAGCTAGTTGGATTGATTGATGTAAATAGGGTTAACCTGCTAAATCCAACAATTGTCTTTACAAACTCCTTCCCCTATATAGGCATCACCATCTACATCTACACCTTCTCAACCTACACCTATAAACGATGTCCAAAATTCTCCCAAAGGAAATCAAAAATCTAATGGAAAGAAGAAAGGATGAGGTAGGAAGAATAACTAGGATGGGAAGGAAAATGCAAACAAACCCAGTAATGATGCGAGAGAGAGTAAGAAAGAGTCCAAGGAAAAGGTAAAATTTCCATGCAAGTTATGCAATGGGGATCATTTGACTCATCTCTACCCTAAGATCTAAGATGCTCAGCTCTTATTAGTGTAGCAGGGGCATTCTAGCTCTCAGGCTATTCTCACTAACCATTTTCCCCAGGGGCAGTAATTACTTTCTTGCGCAAATTCTAATGCTGGTACCCTTACGGGAAAGCTAGGAAGGGGAAAATTCATCAAATGTCTATATGATGAGATCACATATCGACATCTCTATGCAATCACATGATTATGGTGAATCAGAATCATGTAAGGCTAAGTCTACTTCTGATGCCTTAGAGATGCTCCATATTAAGAGGCCCTCTATTGATTTTATACCTCAGATGACGAAAGTCTCCGTGAAGCGCTCGACTATTATCCCTAATGCTATGGCAACCAAGAACTAATCAATTGTAGAAGATCCGGCTCAGAGTCATTGCTCTATGTTTGCATTAGTGGTACTCCATTCACGCCATGCTCAGAGGAGTGATTTGCTCTCAACAATCAAAGCAGTAGATCCAAAAAATTCTCTTTTGCACACTTTTGATATGTTAAACATCAAAAAGAGACATCCCCCATCATATGGATTTCTAGATAAAGTATACATATCGAAATACTAATATCTTTCAAACAATTATAGATGAGGCAGCTGCCACATGTGTAATGTCCATGTCATGTTGGAAGGGCATTAGATCACATTAAGTTGCTCCTTCACTGACTCTATTGACACCATTTGTTGGACATTCTCAAAGGTTGCACAAGATTATTCCAGCCTTTCATGTCCATGTTGGTAGAATGGTGGTAAATATTGAGTCAAAAATTGTTGATGCGAACCTGGATTACAACCTCCCCTTAGGCAGGAATTGGATTTATGAGATGGATGCCATAGTTTCATCATTATTTCGCATCCTTTTTTTTCTCATGAGGTAAGGATTGAAAAAGTTGAGCAGATGGATTATTCTCCGGGTGATTCTCATGCATCCTCTGACTCTACTATTCCATTAGTGGACAATCCTAGGCAACCTATTGAGAATTTAGGAGTTGGGATGTACTCTTATTTAATGGGTATTTCTGATCTCCCTACTTCTTTAGCTAGAATCAATGTTATTTCATCCTCTAGGGGACCTTCTCGAAGAGAGTTCTTTCGAACTGATTATTTTTCAAACCTTGGGCCTTTACCCTTATCTACCACCACTTTAGATGGAGGGAAGGTAGGTGGAATGGCATGTCCTATGTCTACATTAGAAATTTCTTATCAGTCTAGTGTTAACTCTGTAGATTGCCATCCTACTCCTTTCTCACCAGAGGAGTTAGATGGATATGTGGCTCTAGCCTGGACCCTCGATTTAACTTCAGCTCAGGATTGCTTATATATAGTCTTACCATCTGAGGAAGAAATTCTAGAAGAAATGATGGGTGTTGATAGACCATGGCATGATTTACATCATTGTTCATATTTACTCCCTCATTTGTGAGAAATTGAGTCAAGTTTGTCCATTCCATCTACTAGTGATATTCATAGAGTTTTAAACCGTTTGACCCCAACATAGTTTTCCGATGAAGGAAACATGTATGTTATCTCATGAACCGTACCTATGAGCATCTCTAGGAATCCTAAAATAATCGAAAATGTCTTAATCGGAGTTGATTGTTCCCTTGAAGAAATTCAAATTTACACTGATCTTTTCAAAGAGTTTCCTGATGTGTTTGCTTGGTATTATGAGGAAATGCCTTGAATAGATCCATCTATAGTCTAGCACGATGTCAAGACATAAGAAAACGCTAAATCTATTTGTCAAAAACTTTGACCGGTCAGTTCCTCTAACTGAGTGGGTCTCTAATCCCATCCCCGTAGATATAAATAAAGGAACGATCTGTGTATGTATTGACTTTAAGGACCTAAATAAGGCTTGTCCAAAAGACAATTACCCCACACCCTTTATTGACCAAATTATTGATGAATGTGCGGGTAATGAAATTTTTTCATTCACGGATGGATTCTCTGGTTACATTCAAATTACTATATGTCCAATAGATCATCACAAGAAAACCTTTATTTGTCCATGGGTTACGTTTACATACAAAAGGATTCCTTTTGACCGTAAAAATGTTCGAGCCACTTTTCAACAGGCTATGTCTTATGCTTTTCACGACATCAAACATGTTATTGAGGAATATATATATTATTTAGTTTCTCATTCTCAAAAGAGGATTGATCACCCTAAGCACCTTCGGTTGATCTTTGAACGATGTCATTTTTATAAAATCTGATTCAATCCGAATAAGTGCGTTTTCATCGTCACATCTGGTCGGTTGTTAGGATTCATCATGTCAACAGAGCGGATTCATGTTGATCCCTTCAAGGTTGAGGAAATACTTCAGTTGCCTCCCCTGTCTTCCATTATCAACTTCAAAGTCTCTAAGGAAAGGAAAATTTCTTGAGGAGATTCATAGCAAATTATGCCAAGATTACAAAAGGATTTATGTGTTTTCTTAAGAAACGAGTCCCATTATTATGGGATGATTTTGTGCAATTATCTTTTGATGCTATGAAAAGAGCATTAAATTCTACTCCATTATTGAGTCCACCCGATTATAGCAGAGACTTCCTTTTTTATCTCAGTGCAGCAGAATCAACCATTGGTATGGTTCTGGTTAAGGAAGATGATGCTTTCTGTGAGCATGTAATCTACTACCTAAGTCGAGGCTTGGTAGGTCTTGAACTATGCTATTCTACCATTGAGAAATTGGCTTTCACATCTGTCCATGTTGTCTAGTGGATTCTTCATTACATTTTTCTTCAAAATACGTTCGTCTTAGCAATTGTTAATCCATTTTAGTTTATCCTCAGTAGGCGAGTGATTGGGGTCAAATATAATAGAGGGATTGTCATTTTGCAAGAATTTAATCTCGAATTCATGTCAGCTAAATCTAAGGAATATTTAGTATTTGCATAGTTGATATCAAAGCTACCTTGTGAGGAAGAAATTATTCACGAGGAAAATTTTCCCTATGGACATTTATTTCTCATTTCTTCACAAGATCCTTGGTATGTTGATATCATTATATATCTTCAGACTTTGAAGTTTCCACCAACTTTCTCCAAATATGAGCATAGAAAGTTGTGTCACCTCGCTAAGAATTATGTTATTATAGGTGACACATTATATTGTCACGGGATTGATTCAATCCTTAGGTGTTGTTTGAATTTGGAAGAAGCTAAGTCAGTTCTTAATGAATGTCACAATGGATCTTGTGGCGGTCATCTCTCGGGGCTTGTAACAACCCAAAACATTTTGCGAGAAGGCTACTTTTTGCCTTCGAATTTCAAATATTTTATTGAAGTAGTCAGGAGGTCACATCCTTGTCATGTCTATACTCAGAAAATGCACACGCATCCATCACTTCTTTTCCCTATTATCATAGTCGGTCCTTTCGTGAAGTGGGGCATTGATTTTACTACCTGTAACCCACCTTCTGTAAGGAATCACAGGTACATCATTGTAGCCATAGACTACTTTACAGAGTGGGTTGAGGCCATGCCTAGTTTCAAAAATGACAGTAAAATATCGTCCTTGTTTCTCTTCAATTAGGTTATTTCACAATTTATTATCGCTAAAGAGATTGTCATTGACCATGGCAGTCATTTCAAAAATCAACTAATGTCCAAATTGGCTCTCAAGTTCAGTTTCCAGCAGGAGCATTCATCTCCATATTATCCCTCAGCCAATGGGTAGGTTGAAGCCATGAAAACGTTCCTTAAAATCATCCTGCAAAGGACAATCGAAAAATCTTGATCAATTTGGCACATCATGTTGTATCCAACACTTTGGGCATACCGAACGTTAGTTAAGGCTACCACTGCTTTTACTCCTTTTCAACTAGTTTACGGGTTGGAATCTATATTTCCTATTAAATGTGAAATTCCTTCTCTTAAGCTAGTTTTTGAACTTCTTCCAGAGACTTCTAGTCTCAAGGAATGCCTCATTCATTTGGAGCATCTTGACGAGCAACATCGAGATGCTGCCATGATAAATGAAGCCCATAAAAAGAGGGTAAAAACTCAATATGATAAACATGTCCACCCTTGAAACTTTTCTGAAGGTGACCTTGTTCTGGCGTATGATCAAGACAAAGATGCCCTAGGGGCAAGCACATTTAAATCTATGTGGTACTGTCCCTTTATAGTCAAGCGCGTTTTAAAAAAGGGGGCCTATGAGATAATTGACTTTGAAGGAAACAAGCTTGCAAAAATAGAAATGGGCTTTACATTAAGAAATACTTTTCGTATCCTTCCATGGAGCACTTACTTGTTTGTATATATTGTATGTTTCTGCATATCTATCTAGTAGTTTTAGTGATCTTAATATTTTTTATTTGCTTTCATAGGTATTGATGAACGATTCAGTATATCTAGGATTCACCGATGGTGTGAGTAGGCACACCCGGAACCTTGCTTCTATGGTTTGGGTGATTTATTATCCATCTGCCTTGTTGATGGTTTTGAGAGGAGTATGTATCAATAATTCTTCGAATAATATTGCAAAATATATTGCTGTTATTAATTTGTTATCCGAAGAAATATCTCTTGGTATTGATTCATTAGTGGTTTATTTGGATTCACGAATGTTGGTATCTCAGCTAAATAACACTTATCAAGTACGAGATCCATACTTGTACCGCCAATTTTTGAGAGTCAAATTGTTGCCATGATCATTGGTTTATATCACATATGTCCAAATTCCACAACCAGAAAATTCATTAGCAGATTCTATTGGTAATCAAGCATTAGATTGGCATATAAATCATTCATCAAATTAAAAAACTTAAAAAATAATCAAAATGTCATTTGAATACATCATAAAATCGTCGGTATATAGATAGAGTGTTTGTGTTGAAAATGATATACAAAAAATTGGGACAAAATTCCCTACAAAATTTGGGCTTATTCCTATCATCATGTCCAATCATCAGAAGATCGGTCATCTATCTAGTTGGCTCACTATGAGTAGACAAAAAATAAACAATGGCATTGGCTACAAGCCAGAATAGCCACACCCAATCTTGTGGTACTAATACCACACGACATTGCATCTCATCAGGTAGATCCTCTATTGCTATCATGGATACTTGGTGAGTCAGCCTCGCCAAGATAGTTTGAACTGCACGGAGAAATATCTCCATCTCAGTTGCAGCCCCTTCGACATCTCTTCCATGATGCCTATCTATGGGAAATCTGTCAAATCTCACTAGTCCCACATCTGAAACATGATCAATATATTTTCTAAGTGTCTTGTCTCATAAAAAATACTTTTTAGTTCATTAAAAGACCAAAAAATCTTTAAAAATATTAAAAGTTAAAAATTTGTTACTTATGGCACCCCATGTTGCATTCAGTGGTAACAGTAAATCTAGATCTCCTCAAAAGTCCATCCTGCCATAGGGGTAGTCATCGACTGTGATGACCTATTGATCCCACCATTCAAAAAACTTGTCGTTAAAAGTTTTCCTAGGCACATTGCCACCCCGAGGCGCTTCATCAGGTCAGCCAATATACCCATTCGTGAATCTCTAGGGCTGCTAATAGTTGATAATACCTTTGGTCGAAGCCCAAGTGCTTTCTCAAGGAGAAATGAGCATATGATTGTGCCATATCCAAAATTATTTGTCTAACCCTTCTGAATGGAGGTCAGTTGGTTCTCCATATTGGTTAGTAGAGGTGTGCACCAATAAAACATTATGGTGAGACATTCCACTGCTAGGCTTATAGATACTTGTGAGACCTGATGTAAAGCAGCAAATCCATTTACCCTGGTAATGGTAAATAGTAAAGTACTCAACGACAAGCTCTCTACATGTTTCATTGCAATCTGACTTCCAATGTTTTTAGGATGACCAAGATAGTATATGTGGTCATAGTCTTCTACAGTAAGACTACCCTTCATCTTGTCAGTCGAGTGCACCACTTCTCCCCTTTGAGAAAGACCTGTAATAAAGTATATATATTCAATGTTGATCCTCATGGGCATTTGATCGATCATGAATGCGTCATCCTCTGCACTCCAGTAATGAATCAAAAGCTCAAGAAATCATGTGTTGGCTTTCATATGTAGCATCTTAAAAAAGTTTAGCAAGCCACATACTATTAAAGAATCCAAAGTATTTTGGGACTTCATTACTTGATTATCTAGAGCACTATGCTCCCTTTATCACTAGGTGATGGTCATACTGCCCTAAAAAATGTTTCAAACTATTAGATTTATGTTTTAAAGTTTTTACTCGCGCACACACGGGTTTCCTTTAAAACAGTCGCATGTAGGGCCCTCGTATACGCGGGTTACCTATTTTCAACCTGCGTGTACGCAGAGTTGAAAATTTATCACATATTTTCCTACAGTTAAAACTTGAAAAAAACAGTTAAAAAGTATCACAAATAATTAAAGGCAGGATATAGGGGTTACCTAGAAGTTTTGGAGAAATTTTAATGGTTTAATTGGTTGGAGGAAGCTTGCTTGAGTTTGTCTCCACCGTTGCTTCCTTAAAACAGAAATGATGAAACTGTGAGTCCAAAAGTGCTCATATAGGTCGAAAAATAAAAATTATTTTTTCAAAAATTGATTTTTGTCTTATGCAATTTTTGACCTTTTGGGTTGGAGTGTCGAGAATGGGTTATCTTTACAGGAAATTTTGGAGACTTCTTCGAGACATCATTTTGGTCCCATGACTGCAAACCTGTCATGACAATTAGCGTTTTGCTACTAGTATATAGGTTAGGGAATACAACATTCTGTTGCATATTGCATACTAGCCTCCATACTGCAATATATTAGCCATAGGGTCAACCCCATCATGTCTTGGTTCAAAAGCCATTTTCACTCGCTGACTTTAAAAATCATGATGTGATGGTAGATCCATCCTTTACATGGGCATCTTAGTTAGAACCTCGCTAACATTGGCTACCCATGCTACTATATTGAGTAGGCTCGGGAGTCCTCTTTAGTCTCGCCTTGACTTGTGTGTTGAAGACGCATTCTCATTCTTCTTTTCTACTTTCTAGCCTTATACCATAGAGGCTCCTTTGCGTTGAGTTTTACTGCTTCATTGCATATTAACTACTTGCAATTTTTTGCCTTAAGTCGGCTTCACTTAGACTCATGTTTAATGCACTTATCAACCATGTCTTATGTAAAATCGACCTTGCAATCACTTAGCCTCTGTAGCTTGACAAACTCTTATAACTATGGAAAGAACATCCCTTTGAGTGTCCTTGACCAGTTTCACCTGCTTGCATTGAGCATAGGAATGTTCCCCTCCGAGGAACTAGAACATCTATTTTTTTGACACTCATTCTTTCCACTGTACTATAGAATTATTTTATTATTTTTTAAGCTTCATATAAAAGAGAAAGACAAAAATATTATATATTCCAAAAAGAGCAGGAACGAGACATTATTTCCATATTTTGACGGCAGCTAGAGTCAATAGTGTCGCCATTGAACAAAGCACTCAAAAAAAGTATTTCCTCCATTGGGGTGGGCTTTAGTTTGACTTACGATTGCCTTAACCTTTTTATTGAGTCAGTCCTCCTCTGATTGGTTACCACTTCCAATCATATGGAGAGTTTTCTTATGCCTTCTACATGACAAACTTATACAAAGTTACCATATGCTACCATGTAGTCACAGTTGAGTCATGATTTTGTTCAAGGGAGGTAAACCTAAGTTGGCCTCTTTGCAGTGTCTCTTGACATATTTTTCAATCATCCATCCCTGGTTGTTAGCGTCATGTTTGTTATCACATCAATTTTATTGGTCCTTTGCTCATGTTGGGTTGAGAAGGTCACCATTGACTTCTTGTTGGTGGGTCTTATCATTATAGACTATGATAAATTGCTCTAAGCGCAGATCTAGAGACGCACCCTAGCCCTATATTCATTATTGATAGGTCACCTTGTGCTCAACATCAATCAGTATCATGGGTATTTGAATGGGTGGTTTCCCTTGTGTTCGAAATCATCTTTTATTATCACACATTTGCGGTGCCTTGGTTTCCATTTGACCCTATTGGCGGATTCCTCACCTCTATGTCAGATTTCATTATTGGTTGGTTCAAAGGATTTCTATGATGTGCTAGCCACATCTTTTGTACACCGGAAACGTGCTTTGGTTGAGTTACTACATCTTTTTTCATCTAATTCCTTCACATTATTGGCCTACAGGTTACACTCACGCTAGATTGACGAAGGATTCCTTAATGCCTTTCTTCTAGCAGATATTTTCCCACCGACTTCAACTCATTGCTCTGGGAAATGAACCTAGAGTCCATTTGGCAGTACCAAAGGGTTTTCTGTCATTATTGGGGGATTCATTCACTATCGACAGTGGGAAACCATCATTGTGTCCTAATTGATAGATTCTTTCAAATGTTCAACTACATCTCATTTATTTGCACCTGTTGGATTGTACTGGTTACTTTGACTCTCATCATCATTGTTGGTTAGTAGTCTTGCGTTTGTTAATCGTATACATCAATGACCGGTAATCAAACAATTTATCACATGGTGGACTTTAGATCATTCATTCCCATTATGTAGAAATGTACCATGGCAGTCGGTGAAGACCTTGGTTTGCATCAACATGTCCTGTTTCACTTGTTAGTTGGTCTTGTTTCTACTAGTTGACACCATCCACATTATATGTTGCAGTTCTTTATAGATAGATCTTATATGGTGGCACCTGAGTTGTAGTGTATTACCATTTATTCCATGATGTTCACTTGGTACTATTTGGATCAGTTTCTTGACTTCAGTGATCAACTCTTTGTATGTGATATTTAGACATGTACTTTCTTGCTTATGATGTGATGATCCATTATTTATTCTTAGTTCCTTTATACTTATATGCATATTGGAGCCACTTTTGTACTTGACATGCATACATGTTTTACTATTTGTGACCATGGGTATGCCCGCCTCAGACAACAGTTTATTTCTGATCTCTTTCACTGGCTTGGCCGGTTGAATTCTAGTGAACTCCTCCTTAGCCTCGGCATGATTCCTCCATACACTTAATACACTTTGGCCATCATGTACCCCTTTTGACCTCATATATTACGGGGCATCTGTTAAAGCACCATTTACCACTCTTGGTAGATTCGATGCTCTGATTATTCATCTTTGGGTGATTATTCATCTTCTTTATATTCTTCTCGTCATTCAAATGAAGAGATCAACCAAAGACTTCAAGAAGATAATGTTGAAATAATGAGACTTCTATAAGAAGAATAAGAGAAGAATCGGAGACTGTAGCTTCAATTACGAGCCATGGAAGAGGCTTGGAAAACTTGAAGTGTAATGAAGGCTTAGCAAAGCCACCATCACCCACATTAAAATCAACAGTTGAGGTAAACAATGTTGATAGTTGTTCAGATACATTTTCACATGATGTCATTTCTATTGGAAGCATTGAGGTATGCATTTCAGGAACCAACATGAGACTCCTTACCAATATGGGGTATAAAGGAGGAGGACTTGGTGTTAAAGGCCAAGAAATGACTTAGCCATTGTATGTTTTACAAACCTCAATTTGTAGGATTGAGATACATTGGAGGAGAGTATTCGAAGGAAGAAAAAGAAAGGGGTTCTCCAAAGTATGATGCAAACACATCACAATCTTCACATGACAATACACATTGCAAAATAAGAGCTAATACAAGCTCTAATATCCAAGATTGCACCAAGGAAAACCAAGCAAGGTATAAGAGATATTGTTATGCTAATGTTCCTTTCGATTACAAAAATATTTTTAATCATGAGCATAAATTAGTGGCATAGAAATAGTGTTCTTGTTTCTGTTTGCAGAATTTTTAATTGCCAAGTGTTGGAAAGAATGGCAACAAGAAAGAGGACAAAAAATGAAGATCCTCATTCACATCAAAGAAAGGAGAAGGCTAACAAAGTATGGTAGAAGAATTCAACCATTGCAACGAAGGTGGACATGAGAGAGCCACATGTTGGAAGCTCCATCCAAATCAATGTGTGGAGAAGGACAAAGAACCTACAAAGGAACCAGTCAATGAAGTTTTTCAACAAATGCATTAGCTACAGGAAGATGACCCATTCACTTTCTGGAGTCATAAATGGTCATATTAGATATAGTAGCTTTTCATGATCGCATTTTTAAAATCACATGCTGCGAAATGATTGTAAAAGTAATGATTTGTTTTCCATCACCTATGAAAGAAACATGGTGATAATTTTTGACCTTTTTTTGATAGTTTGGGTATGGCTTCTGTCATGATTCTGATGTAATCTTGAGAAATGAGTGTGCTATAAACTCTTAGAAAGCATGCGGTTTGATTCGGTCATGATTGGTCTTGTAATTGAACATGTATTAGCGTTATGGGTTTTCACATGGTATAGGTGTGGGCTTCACCATTATTAGTTACAAAGTACAAAGTTAAAGGAAAAGGGAAGGTGGGATTTCAGATAAACTATTATGAAGATCAAGATTGCAGTCATGTTCATGCTTTTTGAGGACCAAAAGCTCCTCAGTGGGAAGGAATGATCTAGGCGTCTGCGGAAAGTCTAAATAATCAAAATCTTCAAGTTGAAGAGAAACCAAGACCATGTTGTAGTGTTTATTGTTACGATTCCAGTGGTACAAGTATCCCTCAAATATGAGTCCATATGACCAACTTATCCCAGTTAGAAGTTCATAAATTAAAGCATTATTGTGGGACCCATAAGGCATTTATGTAAGTGTACTAGCCAATTAGCCAATGACAAATGGTGCTCAGTCATTGGCTCCTTGTACCTGGAAAAAGACAAAATAAATATTATTAAAATCTCTAATCAAACAAAAATATATTAAAACACACACACACACACATATAACCCATGGTAGGTGGCATGTGGTTATAATACCAACAAATAACACTATTTAAAAGTGAGTTAAAAACCATATTAAAATATGGTTGGTCAAACTATATGCATGTTGGTTGAACCGTGGACCATATTAATATGGTTTTTATAATAAAAAAATATATGGCTATTATAATAAGAAGCATGTATATATATTTCCTTACGGTTAACAATACTAACAAATGACATGTTGAAGGTTAATAATAGCATGGTGGATGGGTGTGACAATAACCATATAAATATATGGTTAACAACATTAAAAAATGGCAGAAATGATTCATGGTTACAATGTTTTGAATGTTAAATGGGCAGGTAATAAAAAACTTATGCTGTTTGTTATATAATATAGAAATAAACAGGATGGAACCTATGACCTTGTGTGTCTAACAAAATCTTAATGTATCCACTATTTATCATATCGATTGGTAGGCTTTGATATGTTTTGGAACAAAAGTATTTAAAAAATTGGCCTGGCATTCGATCAAACTAGCAGAGAGTGGAGCCTGAGAGGTGACGTACATGAACCTAGACCTCGGATGGAACTATGATGGAAGAATCTTGTTGCATTAATTTCGAAACAAAATATTATTTTTTTAACGTTGTGAGGAATATTTAAGATTCCCTTAGAGCCAACTTTTTACAGAGTTAGAATTATTCCAAGTTTATACACACATTAACTAGCATTTTTCTATGACTGATGACATGACCAAATTTTAGGGTGGATCCATGAAGGTAGAAAATTGACACAAGAATCTGCATGGAATCTGAAAGATTCTGTGGAGGCCCAAAAATGACAGTTTCATAACCAAACCAGGTTTATGCTCATATGACTCAACTTTTCATAAGTAACATGATGGCATGATTAGTTTCTTTATCTGAATAGCAAAATTTTAGTCAACCGGTAAAAAAGAATATTTAAGGAATCTTTGAGATTCTCGGGGTGCCCAAATTTGATGAAGGTAGAAACGAGTCGTGTTTATACTCATATTTTATATTTTTTTCCAAAACCATGATGGTTAATGTTGTTTCTTCGTTTGAATATTTGATTTTCAGGCCATCCATAGACTTGGAGGTATAAATTGAATTTTTTCCATGTGTTCATTTGATTTTTTCTAAGATGATGATTTGAATTTGAGATCGATGTTTGTCACTTTGCGAGAGGATCATTGTATGCCACTTAATGTGAGAGATTATTATTTTTTCATTCTGAAAGAGAGATTTTGTGAGTGAGATTTCTTATATAATAATGCCTCATGGAAAGACATCTCACTCTAGTAAAATGTGTTCACCCTTCTATTGACAAATTTTCCATAATGTACTCATCATCTTCTTGCAAAAACTAATGAAGCGTGCTCCCCACTCTTGACACAGGGCTCAGACGTATAGCCCACACCTATTATCATATCATGTTTTTATGGTTTTTCATTATTATTGCTTCTTTTTTCATGTTGAACATTTGCTAAAATTGTTTAGAGTATGCATTCCGCATGATTTCACAAGAAAAGGCAAGTGTTAGTAAAACTTGCTTCTTAATGGGGATTTTTGTTTTAAATCATTAAAGGAAATTTCCCAAATTATATGTTCATCAAACTCTTTAATGGATGGTCGCATTTGACTATGCCTCTCCTAATACACCCTGACTAGTGATTCTACTAAATGGTACATTAAATTTAGCCATGCATAATATTGTGACTTTGATTCTTTGGATATAAAATTTTTAATGCATTTCCAATTACCCGTGTGTCAAGAGACTAGAATAGAAATTATGTCTACTCTCAATAAATATACCACCATGCATATCTTTAAAGATATCCATGAATGGAGATGGTTGTGGAGGTTTATATAAACCAATATGAAAGATGATTTCTATTTAATAATGTGTAACTAGGTTAAGTCTTCATAAATGTACTTTTGATATTTGTATTTATTCAAGAAAAGAAATATTAATTTTATTATATTTATCAATGAGTTTCTTTCTCATTGAAGTAGGCCAAGCACATATTTAAGTGCTTCTAGGAAGTCAAAGAGTCAATGTATTTATTTAAGACACTTAAGAGCATGTTACACTATGTATAAACATGTACAAGAGTCAGATGAAATATCTCCAAGAAAATTCAAGTCTTCTCCATGCAATGACATCCTCCTAGCAACAAAAATGATGAAGAATCACCAAGTTGGCCTGAAGTCGACCTAAATCAGGGACAATCCTTTATACATAGAGGTTGTCCACTCCCTCATAATTACCAGTACTCACCTCCGAAATCAACGAGCAGGAGAAGTCAAGGAAAAGTGAAGGACAAAGTTTAAGGGGTCTCCAACTACAATGAATAAATAAGGAAGAAAAGTGAAGTTTCGAGACTATCTCTAGGAAAAGGTACAGTCACACGTGCAAGAAAGAGGAGGGCAGTCTGCTATTATATCAGCAGAAAAATCGTAGTCATATATTCATCTTGGTTTAGGCTTGAAACTTATGCCTATAAGGCCTCTCACTAGAGAGAAGAAGAAACGCTCACATACAAAGGAGAGAGGAAACAAATACACTACTAAACCTACCACAGGCGCGAGAATTTAGGGCTACATAATTGTCATATCAAGTCTATACCTACACATTGAAGAAGGAGCTTGGTTGGTCAAGAAGATGGAAGAAATCATTATTATTGAAGGGCTTCACTACAAATCAAGGATATGTGTCTCTTCTGGGGCAAGTGAAACAAGGAATACCAACAATTGTAAGAAGATCAAAGTGTTGGAAGAAGGAGAACGAAGTGCCCGAAGGAGGACGACTAAGTGTTGTGGAACAAAGTGTAGGAAGGAGGAAGGACTTGACTTGTTCTTGGATAATTTTCTGTTAAAGGGTCTAGGGTTTCGCATCTATCAATAAGAAGCTTCTATACGAGAAATTTATGAAAAGGTTTTCCTCTC
This sequence comes from Pinus tabuliformis, assembly GCA_031772625.1. NCBI lineage: Eukaryota > Viridiplantae > Streptophyta > Pinopsida > Pinales > Pinaceae > Pinus > Pinus tabuliformis. Next base: position 1,435,147,922 of record CM062820.1, on the reverse strand, counting down.
TAATAGAGAGAGGTTTTGACCCTAGCAGGGAGCCAATATCCTCTAGTCTTGTTTCTTATGTTTTGATAGAAGTTTGACGAAGTAAACACACACACTAATAATAAGAATAATATCAAGCTAATATAAATTAGGAAAGTGCTTCACAAATTATTATCAAGTTTAGAAGAATCATATTATACATAACATCCCTTGATTCTTCAACAATTTGTTGTGTGACTATTTTAACAAGTCCTTGTTCCCACAAACAAAAAAATATTTCACAATGTCAAGAGAATGAAGAAAGGGGAAAACCATCCTCCATCCCCAATAGCTTGACTTCATTTACTAAATCAAACACATTGCATGGTATCATTCCTAATGTTTCTTGTTCATACAGTAATGATCCAAAACATAGTGAAGATATAGAAGTCAATGGTGTGGTATTCCATACATGGTGATGCTATAATCCAAATCATTGTGTAATTGGGCCAAATGATCATCTCATCAAAATCTCCAACTACCACAACCACCAGTAAAATTTCCATTGTCTGCATGCATACCCCAAAGCTCAATTCGATAAATTGCATACCATTGAAGAATCCACAATACCCTCGAGGAATAAATAAGAAGAAAAACATAATTCTTTTCACACTATATGTAGGGAAATTAGAAAAACCATGCTAACATGGGTGGTAGCACCATGAATAAAAGGAAATATAATAGGCTTCCTTGCAAGATTTGTCAAGAAGACCATCTTACTCACAATTTCCCAAATATAGATGACATTTATTGCTACCTTTCATGGATGAATGTTAACCAATATCCTACTTATTTTCCAAGAAACAATAAATGGTTTCTTAATTCCTACTTGTTTATAAGGGGACAAGGTAGGTAATCCTTATCCTAGAAGCTATTAACAAATATTGCTTTTTTTTGCAAAAATTATGGGCTTTTTTTTTATCTACGTAGGCTAAAATTTATGAGATTCCTAAGGTTGCTTCTTCTCTTAAGGGATTAATCATCCAAAACCAACCCAATAAACCTCTCTTGATAGGAAACCCATTGGAGATGGTAATTCGCCCTCCAAAGGGTGTTATTTGTTAGTCCACCCATAACCTTGTTAAACATGAAACACATAATTATGCTATTATGGAGGTCATGGCCAAAGCACAATGTGCCATGTCTACCGTGGATTGTTTGTAATGTTTTCGAACAACACAAAGTTTTCTTGACAATTACTAAGGAGGTATATCCGTTCGATAAAATTTCATTATGTTTGATATGGACTTAATTCCACATAAGGTTTATCATTATATTTATTTTAAAATCAGAGTCTCAATTCTTCGGAGGAATGTTAATCACGCACTTGACGATGAAGGGGCCTCTACTTGTATAATATCTAAATAATGTTAATGATCCTTGATTGATGATTCTCCTATTCTCATACCATCGGGCCCCACCCTATAATCCTTTAACGAGCATAATTACCACCCAAATGGAGTTCTCACCACATTTCCCACTAATTTAAGGGAAAAACCTACTCACCACTTTTCTCAAAGAGCTACGGGATAAAACTACTCACCAATTTTCCCATTGACCTAGTGGATAAAATTGTCTCATTTGAGGTGAAAGCAGTTGATGTACCACTTTATTTTAATTTTGTCCTTGGACACAACAGGTTCTATTCCATCACAACTGTTGTCTTGTTGGTATTTTTCTTTTTTTCTCTTTCCACATCAAGGGAAAGTGTTGGCCATTATTCAACTTTATTTCTACATGAAATATGAGAGAGCCAATGTTGGTGAGAATATACCATCTCTTAGTGACCCATTTTATTGCACAAATGTAAATGTGAGGTAGTTTAATATTTTTTCTTATGGGTATATTTCCCTTTCCCTTACGACACAATTTTAACATTATTTCTCGTATTAATATGATCTCTTCTATCACTAGTAGATCCCATCGATCTCTTGTTCTTCATGTTGTTCCTACAAAAGAGGAATCCCATGGGTTCCTAATGTTACTTCTAGTGGTAAATATTTCATTTTCGTCGATCCCATTGAAACATACTAATGTTGAGAAAAAATCCTACCACAATATAGAATATGATAAACAATATTGTGTTCACATGGACCCTCACCCCACCTAATTCACATAACTTTCTTGATATTGGGTTTCCTTCACATGAGGCCATCTTAGAGGCCATACCTTCAATTGATAAGATAAGGGAGGAAGCACCTCATGGTTCCTCTCTTATTTGCAATTTTGAAATAATGGAGCTTCGCAAGCAAAATCTTGAAATGGCCTCAGTATTTCCTTGATCATCTAGTGACCTTGTACCCTTAGAATGTATTGTGACATAGATTCATGATTCTAAGCTTTCCTCTGAATATCTAACGAACTTGTACCCTTAGAATATGTTGTGACTTAGATTCACAATGCTAAGCTTTCCTTTCAATTGTCCACTCCTAACTCTTGTATCTATGTGTGCCTTTCACCTCCAATGTGTCTTAATCTCCATGGTCAAGGAACTATGCGAGCTCACAAGACTACTCACACTTTATGTCCTCGGTAGCTCCGAACAATAATATGGTATCCAATCTCCCTGGAATCATGAAGCTTTAGGAATATGGAATTTCAATTATACATATTATGGCCCTAGCATGTTGTGCCATGTGTTTCCAATAATGACCCAAGTGTTCATTGATGTCAATAGGAAAGCTTGGCCTATTCTTAACAATATCTTTGAATTTTGTAACCTATTAGGTTACATCGTGCTTTGCATATTTTGTTTAATGAAAGGCACCTCCCTCTTTTGGTTTCCTTCATTACCATAAAGAGTGTGATATATTGGAGTCATATGTTGTCATGGACAACTTCTTTAAATGAATGGAGTAAAATTTTGGTGTGGAAAGACATTTATGTCAGAAAAGAAATAAGGAGATAGATAAAAGTTACGTATATGTGCATTATTAAGGCATGTGAAAGGGGTATTGTTTAGGACTATTTATCATAGATTTTTTACCCTTTTGCATGAAGGGACGCTGCAAGGTTAGGAATCAAGCATAATCACATCATAACCTAACAACATTATATTAGGAGGAGGGACCACGTCTTCTTGCTAACCTTATTGGGAAAAGGATCATGGTATATTTGAACTTATATATTCTCATGGATCACACTTACTAATAAGTGTAGAGTATTACCTTTATTATAGAAAAGTATTTATTTCATAAGAATAATTTCGAGATGTAAAAATGTTAGTATCAAAGTTAATAATGAGCATTTGAGAAAATGTATCAATAATTTATTCTCAAGTACTCCAAAAAAAATTCCCATTCATTTAATTAAAAAATATGAAAAATCAAGTAACAAATATAATTACATCACAACTAATCAATCAACTAGAATACTAATAAAAACATAATTTCTTATTAGTATACATAATATTTACAAACCCTAACCCACTCTCTCTTTTATATATATATAGATTTAACAAATATAATTTACCAAATAATAGCTTCTATTCAGCAAATAAAATTATCCCGGTAATTTTTAAATACTAATCATTTTAACATCTTATATTAATCCAACTATATAGAAAATGGACATTATCATGATAAACGCTATCCTTAAATTTACAAGTCATTTTATCGGATGCAACGAAGCCATAATGGTATCAATTATACATATAGAACGACATCCATTGTGGCTACAAGATGTGATGTAAAGGTCTTAAATAGTGAAAAGCGCTTCCCTTACGTATATAGTAAGATGAATATTTGAATGGCTTTGAGAAGTTAATTAACTCGTATTTTTTTCACTCAACATTTTTGTGTTATAAGAGTAGTTAATTATTTTCTGAAATTTAGTGAGAATAAATTATTAGTTCATGATCAAATTTATAAGTATTAATTGAAATTGTTTAATTTCACAAATTTATATAATCCTCTTTATATCTATTTTATTTATTATGATTATTAATTAAAAATATTATTATATTTATATATATAGATAGTTAGTTTTGCTAGATAATATGAATTGTAAGATGAGTAAATGTAGTTTAACTCGTTATGATTTAGAAGTATCTAAGCCTTCAGCAGCATCTCTGATTGCAGCAATTACAATAGATTTTGGCGACACAATCATTAACATAGTTAAATTTATTTCCACATAATTTAGAAACCATGACCTTTTACACCACTACACGCCTTAACAAAATACTCTACTCTACCCATAGTCAGCTAATGATAAACTATATTTTTATCATAGTGACCTGAAAATTTAATAAGCAAGTTAGAGTTACAATAATTTTTTATGAAAAGTTACCTAATAAATTACATGAATGGCTCTTCCAATTCCATTCGCAATACAAAAAAACATATAATAGTGTAAGATAATTTTCGGCAAAATCACATAACGAATCTTTTGTCGACGCGTTTGGAACCAACCAGTGTGGTTCATCGTCAGGATAAGTTGATTCGAAACGTGTCGACAAAAAATTCGTTATGTGATTTTGCCGAAGATTATCTTACAATATTATGGATCACAGAAGTCTAAATTCCTCAACATATAATAAGTTCACACAGCGTGAGCTTCATCCTCTCTCTATTTTACATTTTGTGAGAAGCCCATTTTCTCTACTTGCATCCACATCTGCATCCTTATAATAATCCAAAACACATCCATGTCGTTCGCTCCCTCCCCTAGTGCTGCTTTCAGATTGATGTTCCACTCGACCCGCCAGGAGCAACTCCCTAGCTGTCATTATCAGATTGAGGATCAAGGGCCATCACTCCGAGAAGGACGCAAACCCTTTCCTCAATTTTCCTCGACAAAGGACATCACGTAAAGTCGGTTAAGAACTTCCCCCTGGCATACTGATAAAGGACACTATTAGCCCTAATGTGAGCCCCCAGAGAGGTTTCATTGCTGCTGCCATATCAATAGCTACTCTGAAGAGAACTGAGTTGAGAGTTTGTTTCAATAAACGCCCACATAAATGTAAAATAAAAACAAGAATGATTACAATGAAAACGCTGACATAAATCCATACTAAATCCAATTGGTTTTGGATTTTAGGATCCTCTTTGATCCGGATCATAAAAACCTGAGCAAGTTACAACAAAATAATTTATCTACAATTACAAACTCGTATATACATACCCAAAACTTTTATTTCACTGAATTACACGTTGAAAGACATCTCCACGCAAAACGTGCTCTGCGCGCTTTCATTTCGCAGACGCAGATGCCGGCATCGCAATAAATCTTGGCAGCTCATCACCGGCCATAATCACAACGAATTTCTCGTCCTTTTCATCCGAATAATTTGGCTTGTAAATCTCCCTCATCTCAGTCTTTCTGCTATACTCGACAGCTGATTCGCCACCATGCCCTAATCTGATGGCACTTACTTGTTCCGAATAGCGATCATTATTATCAGAGTCTTCCCTGTCGGAGCAAAGCAGATCGCTTAAGGCAAAGACTATCAAAGCCAAAATGATAATCGCTACGCCCAACATGTATGGCAGTGGTGTCTTCCATAGTGAATTGTCGCTTGCAGCATGAGGCGCCGTAAAATTTGTCATAACTATGTAGCTTGTTACTCCGTCAATTGGATTCACATAGAGGGAGGGAGAGATTCTGTAACAAACTTTGCCCCTAACAAAAAAATTATATCAAATGGCCACGCAATCTATCCTGCCGATAGGCTGTGTATTTTTGAGGCGAGGGCACAGGAATTTAAACTAGTACGTAGACACTATGAGAAACATTAATATTTATTTATGTCATAGTAGTTAGAACAGCTTCCATCCACTGAAATGCATGATTGCATTGGCTACAGCAAAATGTCTGTTGGGGTGAATTATAAGGTACATTACGGAATAGGGCATTAGTGGACCATTTCAGGTACAGTACGGAATAAGGCATCACCGAAATGCATGATTGCATTGGCTACAGCAAAATGTCTATTGGGGTGTCTTATAAGGTACATTACGGAATAGGGCATTAGTGGACCATTTCAGGTACAATACGGAATAGGGCATCCGTCTATAGGTGTCTTTTCAGCAGATTGTCGAAAATGTGAAATTTTCACGGATTATTGTATGTTTTAGGTTACAGTAGAAATGTGAAGATATAATTTTTGGTAAGATTTTTAATTTAAGTGGTTTAAAATGATGCTCGTGAGTGTATAAATAAATTCAGCATCTTAACAAATTTAAATTTATGGATAATTTTTTTATGCAAAACATCAATTAGTGTGTCTGATAAAATGGCTATATTTATGTGGATTGTAAATTTTGGAAGGTTTTAGTGTATTTTTATTTTTTTTTAAGTATTTCTCCACATAATTTATAGCTAATTTTGTCTGACACTAATTTTTTTGGAATCCCAAATTTAAATTATGAATTCTATACAGTACTCCTATATCAAAACAATTTCATGGTATTAAATTTTAAGACTTACCAATAAATATTTCTCCACATATTAATCATAATAGTAGTAGCAAGGCTCTCAAGCTTAAATCAGATGTAGGAGCAAACCTCGGATGTGTCCGGCCCCTCAAAGTGTGTATCCCCTGTTGTTGGCTGTCTTCTACCTGTTTTAAATATTTAGAAAATATTATTCATATAAGTAAACTCATTAGTAGAATTGGAAATATTTAAAAATCTATTTCATATTAGTTAAGTCAACTGTTTCTATTAGTCAATATCAAATTTTTAACTCATATTCATCTTATCCTTCTAAATATTCCGAAATCTCTCATTACAAATTTTCTAATTCTGAAATCTGCATGTTCAATTTTTCGAACATTATTTCGAGGAAAATGGAAGCTCAGAGTTCACTTACCATTAAAAGTTAAGAAATCATAAAATTTATTGTCAAAAACAGTTTATCTGCTGCACGTCATACTACTTTTCTATTTTGGGTTTAGAAAAGGCACCGTCACTTTAACTCGATGACAGGTTACCATTTAGTGCCTCTCTAATCGGATACGACGTGGACTCTATATTTCGTTACATAAGGCTAACGTTACTTTAATCTGATTCATCTTACTGGTTAGTCCTCTCTATTGGTATAAGACGTGGATGTAACATGGACAACCCCACATGGGTGAATAAGGTTATCTTTTTCAAAGTTCTATGACACTGTACTGTTGATTTAGAATCATAACATCCAGATGCATTGCATCTAATTATGTAGGCCATACTCAGCTGTTTCCTTTTTGAATAATATTAGTTGTGGAAATGATTTATGTATATTATATCCAAAGGGATAAGGACGCACACTAAAATAAATTATATGGGAAAGTATGATAGTTTGTGATAATTTCCAGACCAATCAGGTGCTTTTCATGGTAGGCATTTCAAAACCAAACTCACAGCAAAATATAATGGTTTTTAGAACTTTCATTACTAATTTTTAAGATTGTGAATAAAGAAAAAAATTTGAGTCCGTAGTGTGGATTGTTATTTCAATCATTTGGATTTTTAATTTTAAAGAATATATTTGGTCATTTATGATAAGGCATGGGGTATGAAGAGTAAATACGCTCATTCTGGGACATCTCGGGATAAAAAAAATTTACTCATAAACCTGCTACAAATTAATTAAATCAATGAAAGAAAAAGAAAAATCTAAATGCATATCCAAATCGTATGAAATATTACTAGAAATATTGTCCCTCCCAGCTGACTAACAAAGACAATTGCGTTGTAGGATAGTGATGTGTATGACCGATCTACGTAATACCAAGCTAGTTCATCTGTTCTCCTTTTGGATGGTAGAACTTAAAATATAATTCCAATGGAACCACAGTCCCATGGAAGCAATGGCAGAAATACTTGGCGCTAATGCGGTTTGCTATTGGAATCTAATGTGGTTTCCTCCCTCCACATGGGATATAGAGAAGCTCATCTCTCGTTTAACTCTTTATATTTAATAGCAATGTTTGGTCATACAAATGTTAGGTTTGCAAAGTCTTGGAAGTAATATTTTAATAATAGTTACATACCATTAAAAACGCATCTTATTAACTATTTATATTTAAAAACGATTTTTGCTTACCTAATTGTTATGTTTCTAATCGTGAATTCCAATTATCTCGATAATGGGTTTCTACAATCAAAATTCTTATACTTATAAGAGAAATTTATGAAAATTTGTTAAATGGAAAATTAATCAAAAAATTATTAAATAAATGATAAATAAAACCTGGTGTTAAATGATAACTTTATATAAGGAAACTTATGGGTAAAAGAAGAGAGAATAATTATTACAACGAATCAAGTAGGTCAGATAATAAACTTGAAAGGGAAAATATAATTGTTTTTAAATTGATTACTTAAAATAAAATAAAAATGAATAATATTATATGAAAATAAAATGGATAAATATTATTATATTAAAATAAAATGAAGATAAAATTTATAAACTCTTATATTGTTTTATTTGGCTTAAAAAAAATATGTTTTACATAGTTAATTTTTAGCCACCTTTTTAAGAAATTAACGATCTAATTTATTGTGGAGAATTTGTGATCTTATAACCACATAATAACATAAGGGAATTTTTCGGCAAAATATTATTCACTTATTGTGTAGAAAACCATAACATATTTTCCAATAATATCCATTGGTGAAAAAAGTCAAGGAAGTCATCATGCCTTCTTGTTAGAGTAGTTCTATTTAATATATTGAAAAGAATTAACCCCTTCCTATAACACTGATTATCTTTTTTTTTTTGTTCATGATGATATCCTAATTTTGCATGAGGGCTCAGGAAGGGTTGCAAAAATGTTTATGGTCATAATGGATTTACTTTATAAGTCAATATGCATGAAAGTAAATATAGAGAAATCAACAATCTCACTCGTATTCTTAGGTAGGAAATGAATTATATTTTTCAAATTGTTTCCTCTCAAATGTATGATCTAGACATGGCAGTGAAGCACTTGCAATCCATTTGAATCCAAACATTAATAAAAAAAGGCTAGAAAAGAGGGTAAACACATGGTGTAATAGATAGATATCCCATATAGGACACCTGGTGCTCGTCAAAACTATTTTAGAAGCAAAAAATATTTGCTAAATGTCTATGATATGGATATCAACATGGGTATTCAAGCCATGAGGAAGCTATGAAGTATATACTTTTTGTTTGTAGTTAATGAGAAGAGAAGTTTTTCTCTTCCCTCATGTAAGAAACAAAGATTTCCACAAGAAAAAGGAAGATGGGTTTTAAAGAACCCATTCTTCTCAAAATAACTCACAAAAAAAAAATGTTTGGACGTTAATTCATGGAATTGTTCTAGGGGTTGAGTTAAATAAAGACAAATACGTTACAAAATATACACTGCAAGACTCGACTTGTAAAGAAAGTGCAAAATGTGTTGATGACGTGGAAAGTGTTAATATATTCATTACATTTAGAGGGAAAATGGTTGGTATAGGAAATTGTAAGAGAAGATTAAATATAAATAGGAAAACATTCATGGTTTACTAGTAAATGAAGACATATTTCTTCATTGTAATTGGTCTTAGAGTTGAGAAATAGAGCTTACTATGTGCTAAGGAAAGTTACGAACAAGTAAATATCAAACATTGGGACACATGAATTGTTGATCTACATGGAATTAGGTATCAAGGAAGATATTTTTGTTGAATGGAAGTGATACACAATATTTTCAGAAAACAACAATGTTAGGATTAGAGAGGTATATGATAAATTTTTATGGTCCCTAACACCTTCATTGAGACAAGTTCCAAAAGCATGTTATAAATTACTTGTAAAGGAACAAAGAGAGGAAGCACATGTATGGTGGTGGAAACTATGGAAACTGAAATGTCCTACCAAATATAAAAAAATAAATCTTGTCGATGTTAAAAAGAATGCTCCTGCATGAGACATATTGTAAAAAAGTACATTTTTTGTTACTGGATGTTATACTCTATGATGATAAGTAGAAGAAAAAAATAGACCTATCATTATGTCTTGCTATGTTATAGAGGAATTCTGGATGGAAGTGGGGAGGATGATAAGACTCCAAAATGTTTGGGTAAGTGATGGTTGAGGTGGTTTTAAGATCATGGTATGCGAAAAAGTATACAAAAAATATTATTTTTCTTTCTTTAACATTTTGTGGGTAGTTGTGTTGGTCAGGAATATCAAATTGCTTGAAGGCAAGGAGACTTTACCATTAGAATGTGTTATTTAGGTTTTAAATATATTGAATGCATTAACATAGCCTCATGAAAAATAATCCTCACTTGGTCATTTGGAAGACAGAATAGGAATGAAATTTCCATTGGAATACATAACTCCTATTAAGGGACTCCTCTATGTCAGCCTCATGAAAATAATTGTCACTTGGTCATTTGAAAGAAAGAATAGGAATGAACTTTCCATTGGAATGCATGGTTCTTATGAAGGGACTCCTCTTAGGGATAGTAGAGAATTTCTATTTTGTTTAGAAAACCATAACCTCAAAATTTAGATCTACAATTAGGATAGGATAAAATAACGTTTTTTATTTATTGATGGCCCCCAAACTAGTTATCAAAATGGTTGAAGAATTCACATTCTCATATATTCAAATATAAGGTGACTCAATGCTTATTGCACAATGGATTAATGAGGAAAAAACACAAAGAAACATTACATTACAACCCCTATTTAATGGATTAGTCATTGTTACTAGTCCTCTCATAATTGAACAAACTCTCCAAATTTAGAATATAGTTAGGTAGATGAATTTTGATGTTATTAATATGGCAAGAGGGGAAAATGTTTGACTATTAAAACTTGTTCTAGATATATTTAGCTATAAGTTATAATAATACTTATAAGCTAGTTGTAAAGTACATACATTTCAATATCTCTCCTTTAATATCTCTCTTATTAAACTAGTTTCTTCTAGAAAGGAAGATAATTGTCAAGGTTACAATCATTGGAGAGGATTATCATGCTAAATAAACCATGAAATTGACCTATGTTTTCTTCCCAAAAGTAACCACGGAATATGATATTTTGATAGTTTCTAATGGGAAGTACTAGTTCAACACCTCAAAGAAATAGAAGTTGCATGAAACAATGGCTAAATATTAATAGTGTTATAGACATTTTTGTGCCTTACAGCATTGAGCATGAAATGTCCATAATCTAAGGGATCCAAAGTCCCTAAACATGTTGTTCCTACCCCTAGAGGAACAAGGCTAACAAACCACAGCAATTCACAGAAGTTCTCCACCAGAAACTATTAAAAAACAAGTCAATTCAGGATCAATTCAATGGCTCCACTAGCTGTCTGCGCTGAATGTCAAAGCCAACACTGGCTACCTACACTGCAACGCAGGTAGAAGCACTACCAGGGTGCGTTGAGCGAGAATTGCCAAATGGCAAGTTCATTCCAAGAGGTGTCAAAACCCAGGAAGCTTCCAGAATCTTCCTCAATGACACTTGCCTCAGTGAATTCGACTGGTGATGAGTAAGAGGTTCCTAATCTCCAAGTGGAAGCAAGAACCTCCAAGTGGAATCAAGAACTGACAGAGGGAGAGGACACTAGTCAGATCTTGAGCTGACTCATCCTCTCTCCAAACATCTATATATGGATCTCTCCTCCATGAGATCTAGAGGCTGGAATTTTGTTATTGCAAGGAATTGCTGTTGGTTTGAGATTGGAATCATTGGGTGCTTAATGCTTTGAAGGGGGTGAAGATAGGAATTCCATTTGCTGGGAAGGAGATGCTGGATTGGAGCCCTCTGGGTTGTATCTCTTCCTGAACCTTGTTATTCGTCAATAAAGCTATCTTGGTTTCTCCTATATACTGATGTATCTTTGATGTATGATTGCATTAGTATGTTTAGTTTATTTCTAATCCTGAACTAGTTATGAATATGAATCCATGTCTTGTGTAGTGTTCTCTTCTTGTGATCTTGCAGAAACCTCTTGAAGTTGGGCGAGCGAGAAGGCAAGTAGCTGGGAACCCTCAAAGAGAAGAGAGACCGGATCGAGGGAGAAACGGAAGACACCGGTTAGTCCATCTATCTCTCTTCATTCTTAATTCACAGAGGAAGAATACTAGAATAGCTGTCTCTGTTTGTTGCTAAGGCACTGTCACACCTTAGGTGGATAGGATCGTCCTGCATAGGCATTTTTCCCCACAACAAATTGGCCACTCAACTTGGGAGATTTGTTTAGTCATTTTATTTGTGTCTCTATCATTGTTTGTTTCTTAGACTCAACAACAACAATCAAAGTGCATCTGCTATTCCCGGATGCAAAGTAGACAGTTGCTGCTTTGATCCAATCACTGGACTTGTCTATGATCTGAAAAATGGACTCACAAATGATTTGATGATCCTTTTTGATAGATCTTAGTACCCCCTCAAAGCATCCCTTTGATTGCACCTTGCTTGTTTCTTTGATTTGGCCTGAAACAGTAGATTAATCAGCAATCTAGGACCCAGAACCTAGTGAGAAACTCTCGTTTCTCCTTCAGCGCAGACCCTGTGAAGAGGTTCTGCATTTCAACGCAGGTCCCATGAAGGCTACCTGCGCTGAATGTCAAAACCCTTGTGTTGAGGTTGCGCTGATCCAGTTAGGCCTTGTGCAGCTGGGGTTCTCTGCTCTGTTTTGCCTTGTTTTGATCTCTGATTTTTGCAGCCTGTAACCAACATAGGTACCAGTCTGATAACTCCTTTTCTCTGCTTAAATTCAGCCTCTTTTTGTACAAAAAAGACTGTGAGTGTTTTTATGTGTTTTTGGCGTCATTTGCAGTTTTCCTTTGCAAGAGTGAAATAGTCATCCTGTAGCCCTTGATTCAGATCTGTTGATTGTGATCTTAGGAGAGAGTTCATTGGCTGTTTGCAGTTGATTATACATTTACTTTTTCTTTTGGTTTGAGTTTGTCTCTTTTAAGTGTCGAAACAACTATTCATTTCGAAAATCGTTAAGTGTTGTAATCTCTTCTACCCTCTCTGATTTCGAAAAAGTAAACTTGTTTGTACTTGTCATTTAAAAGCAAATTCAAAGTTGTACAAAAAGCTTTCTTTGTAGGAATCAATACTAAGAAAGCGGAAAACAAACACCTGCATTGTGCATTTGCATTTTGATAGTTTGCATGTTTGATCTAGGAAAAGTGCATTAGAGTGTGCTGATTGCTCTTTGAGAAAAGATGGTGTCTTTCTTTTCCCTTAGTAGCTAGGATTTTCAAAGTTGAAAAGATATAAAGCTTGCTTATCATCTTTAGACTGCATTTAGGAATTGTATCATACATCTCGTGGTGAACCTCGAAAGGCAAACTTCTAAAAAGATCAACTTAAAATAAATTGAATGAACTTAACAACGCTTTGCAACATAACGCACAACATAGAGGTCTAGACTAGAGACGTGTTCCGGCGTCGTAAAGCCTGGTGACTGTCGATCTCGTTGATGGTGGGTGATTCCTCCTGAGAGACGATAGCGTCAGTATGGATTGTGCTCCCACGTACCGTCGCGTATATATTGGGAGACCCCTATAGGCATAAAACCTTTATCCTTAGGAAGTCGTGTCGGCCGCCCTACTGATCGCAATGCACTGAACACAGCATTCAGGAAGATTGACCGCCCGTACCATAAAAATTATTCTGCGGTTTTGCGAGAAGTTTGGCACACCCTCTGCCTAGAACTCCAGAGCAGTTCATTTTGGCCTTTTTCAAACTCTATAACAGAAAAAGTCCATCCGAGCATTTGTCACTTCGGGCTCGTTAAAACATCGAAGGAGACTAGAGTCATCTTTAGCTTTTTCTCGACTCTTTAAAACCGAAAAACCAAGTTGTGTCTAAAAGCGTCTAAAAAAATCATTTAATTCGGAAACACATTTTCCCTTTTTGTATTTTGGTTGATCGAGTAATCCGCAATCGTGGAAGAAAGTCAATTGAAACCCCATCGTTCGTGGAGGCTTACGAGTCAACCGTCTTTGTCTTCGGAATCGAAAACAGTACGGACAAAGCGAACTCATTTAACCGGTTGGAAATCTCCTCTTAAAGTTAGAACAAGCGTTCCAACGACATTTGAGATTCTGGTTACTCCAAACATTTCTGGAAACCCTGCCTCTATAGAAGAAGTTCAACAGCCACAGAGGGACAGTAACACTGATCCTAGTCTGAGAGCAAATACTTGCGTTACTGAACCAATTCCATCTGTGACCGGTTCGGAGAGTCTTGCTCCTCAAACAACTGTCACTGTCGATTCAACCCCTTCTTTGGCACCAGAAATATTTTACGGACCTGACGGTCTTCCTCTTCCACCTGGTTTGATTGCGATAGAGGAAATTGTAGAGGATCCGCAAGCAAGTACTCCAACACATTTTGGAGTAGGGGTCACTCTATTTCCTTCTACATTGGAAGTTAGTCTATCACCAGTGGAAGTTCCTGTAGAATCGCTAGGCAATCTATTGGATAGACTCAAAATTTCCGAACAACCGTCAACATCTAGGACTGTGTCAAATGACGCGGCGACAGCAGAACTCCCTGCCGCCACTCCGACAATGTTTGCCGGCATACCATCTGTCCCGACTAGCTCACAACCGCTAGAAGGAGTCCACCCAGGGACTATTTCGACAGTGTGGTCTGTTCCAGTTTGTTCCTCCGGAATAATATCCGGCAACTCTTATGTTGAAACTCGCCAGATTGATCCATTTGGAGGTCAATTTGGGCAATCTAGTCCCCAAGGACAAACAATCCCCTTGAGTTCCGGATTGCTACCGTATGGGGGGCAGTATACCCTTTCATTACCCCCTCCGGGAGGGTATCCATACGAGAGTTCACAACAGTATTCAGGTTATACTGGAGTTACATCAAGTGGTTGGGTACCTATGCTACCTCAACAACCAAGGGTTGTATATTCCATGAAACAATGTGTACCTATGTCGAACATCCCAACCACACCGGCTATTGTGACAGTGTCGCAAGTTCAAACGTTGCCTGTTGTATGTCAACCTCAGATTTCTCAGGTTGTAATGCAACAGCCCCTTGACCCTGTGGCTCAACCACAATCGCCAACTGGTGGGGCGACGTAGGTTCAAACGGGTACAATTACCCCACACCTTGGTCCAACGGTTAGTATAGCACAACAGAACATGGCTTCACAACCATGGTTGGTGCAATACCAACAACCACAATTCCAGCAAGTGTACCAAGGTTCTGAGCGGCAGATCTTTGCGAACAGTGGGCAACCGTATATTCAAAACGGTCAAAACCAACCGCTTTACAATGGTCAAGTCCACCAACCGTATCAGTCATACCAACATCAATTACATTATGCTGGTATGCAAAGGCCAACTGCTCAGGCAATTCCATCGTACCCTCGCTATGCTTCACCTAACCTGACTATGCTTCACCTAACCTGAATCAACAGTTACCATTCGTGGCAACTTTAGAGTTACCCGATTTACACCGGTTAACAAACGATCCAATTGCTTACACCCCTTGGTGGCCAGCGATTCCTCACAAACTTCCATCGGACATTCCTAAATTTAATGGAAATCCAGGTGAAGACCCATCAAATCACGTGACGACTTTTCATCTGTGGTGTTCATCAAACACCCTAAACGATGATTCGATAAGGCTTCGCCTTTTTCAGAGGACGTTAACGGGTCCAGCGGCAAAATGGTATATTGAATTACCTAGAGCCTCGTTCAACAATTTCAGCTCCCTAGCCACGACTTTCTTAACCCATTTTCAATTACCGATAAGGTATGAAAGGGGAACGAAAATCTTAACCAACTTCAAACAGACAACGGCCACTCACATATCTGATCATATACATGAGTGGCGACGTCGTCGTAGGATGGTAAAAACGTACGTTCCCGATCAGTTATTAGCTGAATGGTTTATCAAGTCGTTACTTCCTGCTATTACAGAAGATGTGGCCAAGGGGGGAGTCGTAACAGAGGAGCAAGTTATTGCTCGTGCACAATATCTAGACTTAGTCTACACTCATTTTGGCACGCTCTACGACAAAATACCTGACGCCGCTAGACCAGAATTCTCAATTACTCCTCCTCCTAAATGAAATAGTGACTCTCATGCCAGCAATGGTGTGATTGGCACGACAAACGCGAAATCGACAAAGGCTTCGTCTAAGAAAGCCCGTAAGACTTCAGATCAAAATGCAAAAGAAGAGATTCTTGCTTCGGAAGTAAATGACGTATCAGAAGATAAAGGCAAAGAAACCAATCAACCAGGAAGCAAGAAGAAACAAAACAAAGGGAAGAAGAAGAAACAGGGTGAGTCATCTCCCGGAAAAACTTCTTCAAACCCTTGTGGGAAACGGAAAACAAAAAATCCATGTCAAATATGTGATGAGGATCATTGGACAGGCAATTGTCCATACAAAGCTGAGCTTAAAAGGTTCTTCAAAAGTTCGCAAACCTCAGCTGTGTTAACTGATCCGTTTCCAAATCCAGGTCAAAATCTGGTTGATAGTGGAAATGCTTCCCCGTCGCAAGTGCTAATGTTGTCGGTCTCCAAGCAAAAAAATGATGCTTTGATTTCGACAAGGAACAAAGATTACGGGAATCCATAGCTGTCGAACGACAAAGCTAAAGATCAACCAAGTAGTTCGACAACAACTTCAACAGAAGTTGTACCGCTCATCATCCCTGAATTAACAATAAAACTGCCAAAGGGAGTAGTACACAAGTCGACATTTAATCGTCGTGCCAGAGTGGCGCAGCATTATAACATAGTGGAAGATTTGGCCCAATCGCCATCCGCTATGTCGACTCTTGAAGTACTACAAAATTGTCCATCCCAAAGGCAGGCTTTGTTATCGGCTATTGGTGGGGTTGATCCTAAGGATTCCAACCTTGTATCCTTTGACCACATGGATACGATCCTCAGTTACCAGCTCAACTAGCTTTCTTTATTCAAGTGAAAGCCCTCAATAAAACTGTTCACCGAACAATCATTGATGAGGGAGCATCTACATGTATTATGTCGATGAGTTGCTGGAAAACTTTAGGGTCTCCGACCTTGTCGCGATCTTCGACGACATTGAAAGCATTCGACGGAAGGACCTATACCCCGTGCGGTATCCTAAATAACTTGAAGGTTGAACTGGGGGGAAAAACAGTAGAAATAGATGTTGAAGTCATCGATGGGAATCTTGACTACAACATCCTACTGGGAAGACCGTGGATATATGCCATGGCAGCTGTAGTGTCGACTTATTTTAGGAAGATCGCATTCCCTTTTCAAGGAGGGATTACGATCGTCGACCAACAAGACTTCCTCCCTAATGGTTCACAAGTTACGGGAAGCATTCCCATGATCCATGGAAGCAACCATTCACTTCAAGATATCGGAGTAGGCCTATTGAAAGTCCCCACATTAATGGGAAATTTCGCACTTCCACCTCCAATCTATATAGGAGAAGTAGCGTTGGTAGGAGCCTGCAACATGATATCTTCCATGAAGATCTCAGAAGACGATATCGACATGGATCATGCAATGGTTTTGCCCCCAAGCCCAATAGAAATATTGTAGCAATAAATGTTTCGGGCATGGGAGGCGAACCCAAATCAACGCTCATCAAGCGTTTGGGTAGATAGGTCTAGAGAATATGGTACCCCATTAGATCCTTGGTCAAAAGTGCATGGGACTGACGAAGGAATCCTACAATCAATGTTGATTGAGGAGGCACCATGGAATGATTGCCACCATCGTTCCCTTCTTCCAGATTATGAAGAAGATACTCAACATGACCTTTATCACCCTTCAGTTTTTGA